>JANFOG010000013.1:600000-1197252 GCA_024336345.1 Mariannaea sp. PMI_226
ATCGAATGAATGAATGAAATGGTCTGCACACTCTTAAGTTGCCTAGAACTTGCTCTTCCGCGTCAAGTCAACTAGTCTGTGTGCAAAGATTTACGCTCTGCTTCGTCTTTGGTGAGGACCGTTTTGGTTCCTTGCTTCCTGGCCTGCATGAGATTGTCAGTCAATAAAACTATGCATTAGATTCCTTTGGGCGTCTATAGCGAAAGGGTAGCTGCTCTGTACACTCCAGTACAAGGCCGTGAGCGAATTGCCCATTGAATGCCTGATACATGCATCTGACACGAAAACTGGATGTCTCTGATGGAGTTAGTTCGAATTTCAGTATGTGCAGAATGTCTCATCGTATTAGAATAATCCCGAGTCCCCCCTGGCTTCAGTTCTAAACATAGATTTAACATTAGAGCTAGCATTGAATACGCAAAACCTTTCGTATCGTATTGACTGTTTGCCTCTCCGTTTTACACCATGCTGACCTGTTGATGGTGGCTTTTGACTTTGTTGGGTTCAATTCAATTCAATCGGAGACTTTCTAATTCCGGTGCCGAGATGACGTTGGCGCAGTCGCAAACTCCTAACCCCTGCGATGCCTGGGCCATATGCACATGCGACCTCTAGAGGCCAGCTCTTGAAAATTACAATCACCATTGACAACTTACTGATCTTGGAAGGTCTTTTCAATCGGAATTTAAGTTAGCACTCTACTCCTTGATAACGGTGCTTCCATTCAGGCTCTTACTTGCTGTCGCAATCCCTCAATCAGCTCAACGTAAGACAAACATCGATCTGTCCGATTCCCAGGAGGTGTCCGACTTTCTTTGCGACTTGTGCTTTCTCCAATCCCTCGAAACGAAGGAAAGCCAATGCAATAACCTCACGCGCAAACCGTCTCGCGGCTTTCTATCGGGGCAACATGCAGTTCGCCTACCCCCCTCGCAAACGCTCCCACCCTCCCCCCTTCCGACCTCGATCTGCCCTCCCACTATTGAGACGAAGTCGCTTACGGACGCTCATATTGCTCATTGCGACTATTGTTGGCGGGCTTTGGTATCTTTCCAGCTCAAGATCGAAACCATCATACCAGGAACATGTGCCATCTGGGAGTCCACCAGTCGTGGTCTTGACCGTTGTAGACTCGACGAAATACACTTCAGAGTATATTCAAACAATCACATACAACCGGGAACAGTATGCCCTACGGCATGGTAAGTAATGGCAAGACGCACTATACACCGCGTTCACACTAATCGATTCTTTTTTTTTAAAAAAAAATAGATTACGAGACCATGGTTGTCAAGCTATTCGATTATGATACAAAAGGAGCCCCTCAGTCATGGGGCAATGTCATCGCGCTACGGCATGCCATGACCCTCTACCCAGACGCCAGGTTCATCTGGTTCCTCGACCAGAATTCACTCATTATGAATCTTGATCTCTCAATAGAGGAGCAGGTGACAAAGCCTCAGAAGCTCGATAGCTTGATGCTCAAGGACCGGCCGATCGTGCCCCCAAACAGCATCATCAAGACGTTTAGCCACTTGAAGGGGCAAGATGCACGGTTCATCATCAGTCAAGATAAGGCCGGGTTGGTGATGGACAGCATGGTCATCCGTAACGGCGAATGGGCTAAGTTCTTCGCTGAGACTTGGATCAACCCATTATACCGCAGCTACAACTTTCAAAAGGCGGAACGACACGCTTTGGTAAGTGTCTTCCAAATAATAGAACTAATTAGTATCATGGTTTTAACTCTGTAGTAGGAACATATCGTCCAATGGCACCCCACCATTCTGACCAAACTGGCCCTCGTCCCCCAACGTACCCTAGCCTCTTACACCGGAACGAACGATGAAGACTCATATCGAGACGGTGACTTTGTCGCTGTCATGGCTGGCTGCCAGCCTCAAGGCCCTAACAGCTGCGAGGAGCAGTCACGCCGCCTCATCCAGCAACTCATTACCAAATACGGAGCTGGGGCGGAGCAAAAGGGGTAGACTCTTGAGTTGACAAATGAAGCGGAAAAAAACTGAACGAGACCACACATGGCGCCGTTTTAGTGACCCTCAGCTCCATCATGATGAATCAAATTTGATGCTGATCATGCTATCGCCGGATTATCAAGATTCAGGAAATCGAACATCTGGGTGCTGAAGGCACAGGTTGGCTATGACTGTACCAGAAGTAATATGTAATGAGTATATGTGCAATATGAGTACCGTGCAATAGAAGACAGTTTAGTAGTCAGCTTTGTAGCCCTCAGAAAGGTACCTCAATGGCAAGGGTCTGGAAGCGGTCGAGAAGACGAACAGGAAAGAGTATTCACAGCTCAAGGGGGGGGCAAAGAGGAGACAAGTTATGTAGATCATCTGTCATGGCCGAGTCACGAGTAAGGCCAAGAATGAACGAAGCAGTGCCAACACCAGCAATAGAGCTCCAAATTGGTCAACAACTGCAGCTATTGAGAACGCAATGCGAAAGGGTTGTGCTTTGAGCAACGAGAGGCTACTGTTTCGTTGATGATTACTGTTGAGTAAGGGCTTCTGTGGTTCATGTCGCCTCGCAGATTGAGTCTGCCGAGTTCCGATTAGGCTATATAATACTCCGTCTCTACTCTTCTCTAGAGAGATGATGACAGGACCGTACTCGATGCAGCAGCCAGCGGCCTTGCTAGTTTAAGAATGGTTTTAAGAGCGTAAATATTTTTGTTTGTAGAAATACTTAAAACGAACCCAGTTGGGATACACTTGGCCATTGCTTATTCCACAATGGAAATTTCTTCAATTTGCATTTCTTATTCCCCCACCCCCTTATGACCCCTGCGATCGACATATCTAATGATGGGAAGTTCATACTTCTGGACCTAAAGTTCGGTAGTGTAGATAGCATGATTAATAATTGTTCCATATGAGAAGAAAAAAATGCTATTTTGTAAACGAAGGATTATGGATTACTGTTCTGGTAAGGATAATGCTGGTCATTGCGTAATTCAGGAGCATACGGGTTCAGAAGAGAAGCATTTGCCAATTTTCTGCTCTACATCTTTGCTTCAAAAAGGTGATGGGCGTGCCTAATTACAAGTTATTAGAAACCGGTTGTGCCTCTTCTGATATTGCGTCTTGCATTCTCTGTATTCTCCCCTATATTATCTGGCAGACTTTTGCATTTTCCACCCTGGTAAGTCAATTATCTTTCAAGCATTCATCTCTCTATCCCAATAAATGGGATCTCTAATAATCTAGGGGCGTCTATTGGTACACTGAACTAATAGTATAATTAGAAGTCAAGAGATGAAAGTTGCGACTCTCCTCTCGGTTCTCTTAGCTCCCGGTCTGACTCTCCCAACCGACACAACCACGAAAGCACTCACTCCACTTGACAAACGAGATGCTACATTTATAGACGGACAACTTAGTGACGATTATAAATCCTGCAATGTTCCGCCTGGTAGCGGGACGGCAGCTCCGGGTTATCGTTGTACAGATTCTGCGGGGGATCCAACGAAACCCTTCAAGTGTCGCGCGTGGTGTGATGAACAATACTGCGTAAGGGTCCTTGTGATTTACCATGTATATATAGATCTTTAACTAACTTCTAAGTAGTATGGCGCATCTTGTGTACAGCTTGTTGAGTGGTCGTAGCTGAATGATTACAGTAGAGACTAATGGCTCATATGGCGGTACTTGTTCCGTCTTGGTGTTCCTTCTGACAAACTTGGCATCAACATTCCCACCCTTGCGGTTAAATATAGCCTCCTCTCACAGCGGCGAGGATATCCCCTCGCTGTTGTTCTCTCAAGTCTGGCAGTTGCTACGTATCTTGTTCGTGATCATTTGCTTTCTTTGAGAGCTGTCCCATTAGATTGGCCTTACGGTGCTTGCTGCTCTAACGTCAATGAGATAGATCGCGTTATCTTACGCAATCTAGACCAGTCCAAAGTCAGGAGATTGCATTAGTGAGCATAGTAGAATTCGTCAGTCTCTCTGGCCAAGAAACAAGTGTGGGATCGGTCTGATCACGCAGATAAGGTCAGCAGCACATCTCCTTCCTATAAGGATTATTAGCTAAAGAATCGATACTTGTGGCTTTTGGGCTAAGAAATAAAATATCCGGCGGTGGGAATCAATCCACATACTTGGTGGAGAAGGCAGATTGTTTTCCATTCTTTTCCAATCGGACTGCATACATCCTGGAGTATGCCAGGAGTCGGGCTTACCAACAATGTCGGTCATACTGGACCTCACATCTTATGTAACTGTCGATCCGGATCTGTTGCCTGCCAAGGAGCAATAGGTCATGGCCCGATGAGAATAAGTTGTATGGCAAATCGGGAGGCGAAGCAGAAGCTGTAGGCTGGCAAGGAAACGAACGAAGCAGAAGTAAGCGGAGTGGAAGCTGTATACATCGTTTGCGATACCTTAACCCGCAGCAGTGTGGATAAATTCTGTTTAAAAGCGTAGTAGCAAAATACGGACATTAGAATAATTGTTAGCAATCATATAGAGGATAGGATATACTGTATGCCCACGGCAGAAAAGCAGGTTCGGGTCACGGTTTTGGGTGTAGTGGAGACATCCTGTCGTTAAGAAATGAAACCCGAAAACTTTCGCATCTCAGCGTAACGGCGCTCTACAAATCAACACCCAAGTCTAACTAACTTTATTGGGTTTTTTTCTGAGGTTCGTGTACAAAGAGCCACCCACTTATGCACAGGCAGAGACCGATTCAAAGGACCGTGTCAGATTCTGTTGAGATCCTATGATATTGGCACTCACTACTTGGCGTTTGATGCAATTACGATGGGGTACATGTAGAGACAAGACATGCATCATAGCCGAGGTAAAGATCTTTTTGCAACCACACCCACCCCTAGAAATGCACACACCCACCGCTATGTAGGTGTGGGAAAGGTACGCACACTCACCGGCCGAGTTTACAGAATTGTTGCAACCACACCACCACTAGAAAGGCACACACACCCACCGTCATGAAGGTGTGGGAAGGGTATACACACTCACCGGCCCATAGCTGTGCGATGTAAATGGCATCACATGACAACCAACAAAAACCCTCAATTGGTTGCTCGGACGGCATCTGAACCTAAGAAGGTTGAGTCTCCATTGCTCCAAGACTGTTCATTGATAGACAAGAATACGAGGCATAGGGCTACTTGAATATACCATCTTTTCAAATACCACATAGGACGGGTAGTTGCTTACAATTCGAGTGTCTACCGACTTCTGCCAGTTCTCTTACTCAGGGGGTGATATTCAATGAGATTTGCCGTGTCGCCACTTCTAGTGCAACCGAAAGCCATTTCTGTTGCCGTCTATTCTATGTGCTCATCTGGGATGACTAGCTCGAACATGTGGCTTACGGCTGAGTATCTGCCGTTCCATGGTTTATTCCTTATTTCATTCCATCCTCGTCTGAACTCGCCACATCCACAACCCAACCAGGCGTCCTGGCAGTCGGTCTAGGTGAGCACACAGACAATTTAACTAGCCTGTGGAAGAGATTTTCTCCGACACCGGTCTCAGTCGATGGCTTTTTCTCAGAAAGCAACTGGCAATGACTGGCTTTTGAGTCAGAAAGTCATTGCCAAGTCGGCGGGAGCAACAATGCCACGGCTTGCCAACTTCTCTACTTCAGACCCTCCAGCTCAACAAGGTTGGAAAATTGTTTAAGCTCAACAGAATATATTGATTATTTTATTCTATTCTCACCAAAATTACTCAGCAGTTGGCTGTGATATCAATGCTATTCCATTATGTGTGGTGCTATCGGTAGTAGCCCATCATGGAGCCTCCCAGCCCTGCGATGACGAATATCGTATCTTGAAATATCATAATCCATACGCACCGCCGATTTTGTGTCAGCGTACAGGTCTTGACCTCGGTGTAGCATATGGTCAAGAAACCAAGGGTCAGGTTACGGTACGTCAAAATACATAATGTTCTCTCCCAGGGATAAGGGGGCCCGGCTTCATCTGTGGTTCTGTCTAACGCTAACGAAAATCAGGGAGGGATAAGATGTGACAATCCTTTTTTCTCAACATTGATCGATTGGTCACCTTGCTTCATTATTCAGCATCTTGGCCAGGCCTCTGAGGCGTGGCGTCAGGACCAATTTTTTTTCTCCTGCAACCATTACACCCAGCTCCTAAGTGACAGCTTGGAGAGCTAAGCTCCCCAATGCACTCCCATTTTTTTTTGGCTTGATACGCCCCGTATCACAAAGCGTGGACTTTCAGCCTATTAGCGCAATACGATCAGAAAGATACCGGAGCAGTTTGATGATCGGTCCGCGCTACGCATCAAAGCTCATGTTTGATACAGCCTGAAAGTGGGAAGCAAAACATGACTTGAGTGGCGAGAGGGTGAGTGTATGCACATACTTCTCTGTCTGGTAGTTAGTCCACTTTTCGTGAGTCGCGGGCCGGCCTTGGTCGCATTCATAAAACTGCTTTGACTAGCATAATATGTATGCTGATGAGATGGCATTAACAGTTCTTTTTATAGACCCAGAGATAAAAGATAAATCCTAACAGGTCTGAGGCCCGTCTGCCAGTTCACATTCATGCCTCATAGTGATCGTCTTGCAGTGGCCAGATACGGCCTCCAGCCAGAAAAACTGAGTCAATTAGCAACTGTCACTTGTGCGAGTAATGGCATATTGATCCGGGGCAGTGTGAGACAAACTCAAGATTGCGGGCGGTTTTGGCTATCTGCAGCAGAGGGATCCGAGACACGACCCAAGAACCAGTCCTAGAGTAAGTCGGTCCGCACAAAGAGGACAGCTGGTTAGCGAGGTCTGACGGTCCAACCGTCGACCTATTATTAGTGATTAATCATTTACCGCCTTTCGTCACAATGAGGTTGTCAATGGCGAGGGGTAGGAAGTCAAGGGGTTTTACTTCCTGTGGTAAGTAGCTTTAGCAATTTGGCATCAGGCCATTCTACATTCAGGTCACCAACGGAAAGAGATACACTAGTCCCCAAATCGCAAGAAATGATCCTTCGTGCCCGTAGACCGGCGCCAGGGAATAGCACAAGTTGTTGTTGAACAGGACCACAGAGGCTGGATATGTATCTGTGCGCTGTTCGTGCCGTTTCGTGGCGCTACTGGCTGGATATCCCTCATGAAGAGAGTCGCCGGGGGACACAATGTTTTCCCACCCTTGCCCCCGTGGTGGAGCAAGGCAACGTCGGAAAGTGGGACTCAGTTTGTCCCCCCTCTGGAAGAGCAGAGCCTCAAAAAAAAAATTTGGCCTTGTGATAGGAACGCTCCATCGTTCACTCACATATGCTCTTTTTTTTTTTGGAGCTTTAGCTTTTGGGCTTGTGTGCTCATCTACCTAGACCTAGCAGCTTAGTGGGGGTCAATTTAATTGGCATACGGTGTGTAGCTTAGTTGGCATCATTCCTGCGCAATGTAAAGAATTGGCAATGGTATAGCTTAGTTGGCATCCATTCTGGCGCACAATATAAAGTAGATGATAATAAGTTAAAATGGCAGGTGTCCCACACACGTACTCAACACTCAGCTGTTGTATTTTCCGTTCGTCTCAACGGCAGACGACTTTCCTAATAGCCCCCCCCCCCCCCCCCCCCCCCAAAGCGCCTCCTTCGTTCATTCCACGCCGTCGAAGCCAATGTCATTCATCATCAAAGCCCGTAATTCTGGGTCGGGCAGGCCGTCGCTATTGGAATCAACAACGAGATCACAAGCTCGTGGAGGAAAACGAAAGCAAATTGCGCTATGGAGTTGTGTAAGTCAGTCTGTGTATTCCTACATAGGGAACACTAAAAACAAGACCTTTGCTAAGTAGATTGGAAATCAGTGCATATGTGGGAATGCCGGGATGTCCATGAGAGTCGATCCGTGTTCCTATTGTCAGACCCCTAGATGTATGCACTGTCCTGTCTCGAAAATAAGGAGATAAGAGAGCATTATGGATTGGCTGGACGGCAGGAAAGCTGATGGATGAGCTATGCCTACACACTACCAATATGGTAGTTTTTTTATGGACATGTCGCTATACACAGGAATTGAAGTAATCAGATTGGGATTGGGAGCGAAGTAGGTGGCATATTGTAGGGAGGGGGTGTTTTTTAGTTTGTTGCATACTCTAGGGTTGGGCCTTGTCCTCAGTGACGTATATTTATATATGCACCTGTGTAGCAGCGCCACCCCACAGGAGCCCAGTGTCCTGGTTCAGTGTCTTTCAAAGTCTGCAAACACAAGTACAAATGCAGTCTAGTCAGGAACCATCCACCCATCCGCATAGAAGAACCTTCCACACTCACTAACTAGTAACTACTACGGTCGCACATTAGCTTAGGTCTGCATGCACTTACTTCAATTGACCTGGCATTTTAGATTGTCTGCAAATTCACAGTTGATCTTATACATAAAATACTAATTGCTACTGACCCAGAACATCACGAGAAGGTACCAGCTGTCGTTCTGGACCTCCACATAAAGCTATTTGCTAAAGCTTTTTCGGTATATATCTATATATGTAGTATACATATACACATGAATAATGGAAGAATGAAGACCTAAAGGAAGGTTGTATGTATGATGAATTTAGCGTTATGGGATTAACTTGGGTTCCTTCCTCATTCAGCACAATTGCCTCCCTCAAGGGGGGAAATTGGCTCAGTGGCTTACTATGTAGAAGCCTTAGCTACCACAATTGCCACTAGAACTATCCTTGTGTCACAGAATGTAAGGCCAAGAGTGTAGGTGTGACGATAAGTGCCTTCTCCAGACTACCGAATACTATGAGGGGTTTATGTATGGGATTTTCCCCTGGAGACGCCCCCCTGAATAGGGAAGGGAGGCCGGGGGTCCCTCCGAAGCCGGCTACTGAGATCACCCTATGGGTATGTTATGCTAGGAGGCTCGAGGTATCTATAGGCCTCATCGATGTGAAATGGGCTCCCCGTAACACCTTGTGTATAACCCCGCTGGCTATTTCTATTCTAAGTACCTGTATATTTTGTTGGGGGAAAACCCCACGCCGAAAACCACCTACGTGCGCAGGTCTCGTGATGCGGAAGAACGTCGTGCAAAACAGTCGCGACAGGCGGCTCAGAACAGCCACACCGTAAATTTCAAAAGAGAAGGAAACCAGCCAAACAAATTTGATAGAAATGAAGAGAACCGGTTGATCAAATGAAAACACAAATCACAAGTCATATAAAAAGTCAAAAAGTCAGGGCAAAAACAATATATATTGGATGGTATCCCGATGCCTTGTCCGTAATGTTTTGTGGTTGGTTTACAAGGCCTACGACGATATATGCGAGCCAATCAAATTGTGACAAGCAAAGCGAAAAGTGTATTAGGTAATGTAAAGGGCATATGCCAAAGAAGTGAATTTTGTCCCCAACGCAGTAGATAGTCTTAATCATAGTTTTTCCTCCCAACAAGGTATATAGTTAGCTCTCGGGCTATGCTGTGTGTCAATATAAATTAGCAACAAGATGAGTGTATGTGTCGAGAGGGTCTCACCGCTTTACCGCCTTTTTGGCTATTGCGTCACAACTGCACCTGCCTCCTCCAACTGCTTGGTGATTGTCAAAGAAGAGATACGATCGCTTCAAATTTACTTGTCCGTGCTGTTGCATAATACAAACGCCTCGTTGATATGTCGTGGCCGAGCAATTAACTGCCCAAATCTATTGCAAGGTGTTGAGGCCCGCATCTAACAGTAGAGTACTCCGTAGGCTACAGGTGGTTGGGAAACGGTTTGTGTGGCGTCGCGTTGGTACCACATCTCTTGTCTTGGCGAATGCACTTGAGCAACAGTCATGATCTACAGAGCAGTCCAGGGTCCAACACTTCACGACTAAAATCGTTCCGTTTCTCATTGATAGTGGGGACGAGGGACAGCCTTGATTCAGACTATTTGCAGCTGAGTGTAGCAAATGTCACATTTGCGCAACTCCTTGCAACTGACCTCATCAGAAAGTACCACTAGATTTGTCCCTGATCTCATTGGTGTTGACGTAACTGAAGGCGGGACCTTCGGCAAGCTGCCTGACAAAATGTCATGGGACCGGGAGTAGCGGTTTAAGAAATATATTATGCCTATTTGCATCATTGGAAGGCTAGATTTGCTCATCCTAGGTTACAAACTCACACTCTTTGGAGCAGTCGATTAAACACCAAATACCGGATCGGGTGGGCCACGGCTGATTCCCGCATGGAAGAGGCCCGTGATTTTCTTCACGGTGCCCCTTCTTGTGATTCTGCTTTAGCCCAAATAAGGGCCAAATGGTTTGCATGGGACCTAGATGTTTCTGGTTCCCCGTCTTGTCATCGATTCTATTTTTAGATACATGGACACACCAGGGCTTCCTGACGGCTACGAGATTCAGACAATAAATCATCAGCCTAATGCAGGGACACGGCACTTACATCAAACACTCATCATCGAAAACTGCTCTTCTCGTCCCCATCCGACAATACCGTCACGATCACGGTCAGCTTTTATTCCGCCGGGTCGCACGCGCTAGCTGGGGATATCTCGACCAACGGCCTAATTTTAGTTATGGCATTATCTACCCGACTTCAAATGGCCACGTTTAATGGAATGCAGTGATTCTTTTGAACCCAAAGCATTTATCATTCATATTCCACATTGCAGCGTATGCAGTGTGTCTGGTAATTACTATCATTATATATTGATATTTGATCATGTTCAAGGTTTTACTTAGAAATGCAAAGCATGCTTTTTATCCTCACCGATGACTCCGTTCAAAACAGTCCAGAGAATATGTAGGAATACCTACGCACGTCAGCTCTAATTCTGGGGCATGAACTCAAACAGGCTCCAGCTGTGATCCCCGCTCCCCTCTCCTTGCCAGGGAGCTGATAAAGCCTACGTCCGCGTTGAAACCCCATTCCAACTTTTGCGAATATATATATAAAATTAATTTTTCAAGATAAGACATAGGCCCTGTTCCCCTCGTCGCTTGGTCACACTCAAGCAGACAAGACTCACCCTGTAGCACAATGGACTACCCGACGATTGATCGGAGTCTCTGGCGCTGATACGGATTTTGTCACCGCTTGATGGAGGAAGCCCAACCCATGACTTACGAGGTCAACTTTATCCAGTTATACAGGTAGCAAGTGGTACGTACAATTATATTCGGCTCATCAGCTATTTTCTTGCAAGAATGAGTGGCGTGTGCTCAGACTTCCTCTTTGCTCATCTCCAGGGCGAATGGTTTCTTCGTGTCTGCAGAGTGTGTCTCACCTGTCAGGGGCAAATCGCAAACCAAAACGACATCACTCTCACCTTCACATAACAAACAAACCGAAATAGCTCCGTTACAAGCCTAGAAAATATGGGAGCTTCCCTTGTCAACGTACATTAAATTCGAATTTTAGTTCATATATAGAATAATAAAAAAGACTCTCAGAGTGCTAGTCCAATAAGGCTCGTTGAAGCAGCTGGGAGGGGGCATTCAGATGATGCACATGATTCGGATGATGCAGATGACCCACAATAGGGAGTTGAATCTTTGCCAAAGCCACAAAATAAACGGGTAAAACTGCAAGGGGAAATGCTTGGGTACTCTCTAGCCGTGATAAGTCTTGTTTTCTCTTGTCTCCCGCTGCGTTTGCGTTTGCGCCTTTATTTTCTTTTTCTTGTCCCATGAAGACTACGAACCAGGGTAACAAGAACACTTTCTGAATTTCCCCGATCTGCGGTTCGGTTATTTAAAGGCGTGACGCACGCTCCCAACCACAGAAAAAAACGATAGGAAACTACATATTAATACGAAATCTTTCATCCATTGCAATTTTTATCTGCGGTATATCTCATTGTTTCAAGTCTCCAAAAGTTTCAGTCACCTCGTTTGGTGCATCGAGAGGTAATGCCATTCATCAAGGTCTGTCAAATTGCTTTGCGCACACCATTGTTCTCGACTTTCTCTTATGGGTGCTTCGATGGCACAGCACCATTGCTCGAACTTCGCTGATGGACCGTGCATTAGGGATCGTTTGTCGACGCTCCTGACATCGAGCGCCCTGACCCGAACGGCGACCAAGCTTACGAATGCGGTGCGATTGAGATGCACAATGGATACGACAGCTTTCAAGGGCGTGGTGCGAGACGAAAGCAGGTTGCGCTATGGACTTGCGTAAGTGAGTCCCTTTACACTCGAAGCAAGGAACCGATGCTAATCAGAATTAAACGTAGTGTATTTGCGGGTGCTCTGCCATGACGATGAGAGTAGATCCTTGTCGCTACTGTAGTACTCCAAGATGTATGTACTGTCCAGTAAGCAAGGTCAAGATGTGAAGCGGTCTGCAGTTATATCTAGTAAGAGAAGCTAGCTCTGGGTAATATAGCTAGGTGTTATTATCATGCTAACAGACCACACCTACCTACCCGAATATGTCAACTTTTATGGAGTAAGGAGTACTGGACGGACGGTAGAGGTATAGGAGTACCTAAGCTGCAGAAGAAGGCGACTGAGGTTTAAGGAGTGGCCACCGTATGAACCCTGGGTCCATTCCATAATATTGGATTGCTAAATTTTGATATAAAACGTGTTCGAGAATGCTATTATAGCTAGATATGTTTTATTCATCAATTTGTCATTATTCCTTCAAACACTGCGACGTCTTAAAGCTGGGGACGTGAACCACAAAGCCCCCACAGTTTTGGTGGAGCTGCATAGAATGGTTGGTCACCTACTCGCCCGTGCAGCTGACCGCCGAACGACGGTGCCTCCCTCTTCTAGCTGTGTAGATATCTGGCCAACGAAAAATAATTACCTTAGATCACAACTAATTAGTATAGAATTAGCATAATATTGGCGTCACAAGTCGAGCATCAGAGACTGTTTCCCTGTAGATTCCTCCACCGAATAGTCAGGAAAAGGTCATTGACCCATAAAAAGCTGAAAAGCTCGGGTAAGATGGACACTAGTGCTATGCCAATTTGTTGACAAGGATGATACGGCATGGAAGGGCTACACAAGAGAATATAGTACCTCCCGCATCGCCACACGCTTGAAGACTAACCACGTCAACTTCTGAAAGTAAAATATCTACTTTATCAATTATCAATTACTGACATTGATTGCATTTCAACTATTTGGCTTCATGGCAGCACGGAGAGCAGTGGCTTACAGGTTTGGTGAGAGTCTACTCAACTCTCCAAAGTTTCTCCATTAGTTTCTGATCTCCTTTTATTCCAAAGCATGCTCTTGGCGGAAGATAAAGGTACTAATTGTGAGCTAGTAAGTTACCTACGGGGGTAGGCGCCGGTTGAGCACATACTGAGACTCCATCATGTAACTTGATCATTACGCCAAGCACAACAGCAACATTGCTAGAGTGATCTTGAGGTACGTCCATTTAGAGAAAGGCCACCTGACAAACCAGCGATTTCCAAAGTCAGGACTGCCGGTAATAGGGGCCAAGGTGGTCTGATTACAAAGTTGTCAATCCCTTCACGGTTTACCGCCTTTCACACGTAGTCTATCCCGATTGTGGGACAGGCATAATGTTGGTCTTTCTGCCCAAATATGGCAAATCAAGTATGTAGCAGGCTTTCAGCAAGGTATGTCATCTCGATATCACGCTTGTCAGCCATCAGTACATGGAAAGAGCTTTGTGGCACCACTTTGAGTCGTGACACAAAGTTATTGATGCTGGGGGGAGGGGGGGGTGGAGGGATGTTGCTTGGGACGAGCAAAGTTGATGTTCGAATATCACGTTGGCAAGACGTCAATGAAGGGAACCGACTACATGGCTTACGACTGGTCTGTTGTGCCCTGTGAGACTCGCTACACTACTATGGTACCCCCCTGAAATAATGTTAGTTTGCCACAGCGGCAAAGGCTCCACTACAAGTTCCGCAACAGTATGAATCGGCTACTTATCTTATCATTCTTCTAAATATTAGTATTAAATCGCCTATAATTATGAGCAAACCAATGAATTTATTATACTAAACCAAATAAAGAGTAAACACAGTATTGAATCCAAGTTTAATACTGCCAAAAGACCTTAGGTAGGCCTGTGCTCTAAGTGGCAAACTAACATTATTTTAGGGGGGAACAAAATAGGGCGGCGTCCAGGGCCACCAGCAGGGCCTTCAAGTTTTATCCCGGCTCTGCATTGTCTGCATCTCCATTGTGGGCCTGTTGCAATAGCCCCGCATCTCCCTTTTGGGTATATTGCAACAGTCTGCGTGGGCGCGGGATTCCGTGGCGGCAGACGGGCAGGGATCTCCGAACCAGAAACTCACATAGACTGTCCGGGCCAGACACGGCAACATAGGTTATACTTTAGTGAGAATATAAAGTCGTCAATTTCCCTCACAAACAAATAGGAACTGACAGGCACACAAAGAACACCCTTTCTGACCCGAATTATCCGGCGCCCGCAACACTCGCCTGTGGCTTTTTTTTTTTCTTCCACAAGCGTTATCGAGGGCCTTGACTGGCGTTAGCCCCCAAGAGTAACCAGGCGTGTGGATTGATGCGGTCACCGCACGCAATGGATGCGCCGAGCAGTTGCCTGGAGAGCCTTTGTACAGAGCAAACTGTTATTTGGAGTGCCGACATTAGGAATCAAACTCCAGACTCCTGGAGGGCGTGTAATAGCCTTGTCAGAGAAAGACAACTTTGGGTACGCTCACCACTGGAACCAATTGCCAATCCACAAGTTCCTGGTTCGAGGCGAAAACTTATTGCACTCTGGACCTGTGTAAGTCGCTATCCTTATTGTTCTTACGTGAAACCACTTTACAGAACTGTTACTGACCAGAACGGAATTTATCATAGTGCGTGTGTGGGAATGCTGGCATGTCCATGAGAACTGATCCCTGCTCCTACTGTTGCGTTGCGAGATGTATGTTTTGTCCCGTCAGCAAGATCAAAGGTAAAAGCACTGGAATTTGAAAATGGCAAGGCTCAAGAGTAGAGATCCCTTGGATAACGTACTGGGATCATGTTCTACAATCTGTACATATGACACCGCATAAAAAACGGTGTTGGTTACCTTGGTTGTCTATAGGTAGTTAGCTCAGGACATGAGAAACATTCAAGCACTGTAACACCAGAAAACGGCTGACTCCCATCCAAGTCAACATCAACGTCAAACCAGTCTCTAGCTGTGTTTCGCGCCAGAGTGGAAATAGAGGCCGACCAATTGCGTTGCGTCCTGCCCCTCCTTCCCTGCCTCTCTTCACCTTCCCACAGCGTGCAAATTGGAACACTTCGGTTGCCGGGGCACAATAACGCACATCGACATGCAAAAATGTAGTCAGCTTGTCACGAGCGGTGAGTTGCGGCCCAATGGCTTTTGGGGAGTTCGCGTGATAAGTTCTCGGCAATGCCTTGAGGGCTGAAAATGCACTTTGATGTCACACCCGTGACACCGGGGCGAGCCGACACTCTCTTTCGTCCGTGGCCTGGTGTGCGCACCCCCCAAGTACCCCTTAAGGGTGCATGAAGAACGACCAGCCAATCTTGAAGTTCAGGGAGATTCAGGCGAGCAGCTGTACTGAAAAATAGGCACTTCGCAATACACTGCGTTTTTCAGATTTTGACGTGCCCAGTTCTATGTATACACCTCCCACAGCACCGAACCAATAGTTCTTTTTTTATTGTGCCCCACACTTTTTTACTATATTTGGCCCATAATCCCAGTCTTCCCTGGCCGCGAGCGTAAACTTCGACCTTGCCTATTAAGTGGATCAGAAAAGTGTCATACTTTCCACCAAGTACACAGCACGAGATTCTCATCTAGTATTTTACAGCAGCTATTGTGTACCCTAAATCTGTGGTGATGTGCTGGAAAAGCATACGAAAGCTACTACAACGGAAATTTTAATATTTTTTTTTCCTTTAGAAATATGAGATAATGATGACTTAACTGTAAATAATTCCTAAGGAGCCCTCTCAGATACTACTGTGTAATGATCGGGCGGAACTTTTTCGAGCCCACTTCAAGCAAGACTCCAGCGCACTCCACGGGCTTGAGAGAACGTACCCACCCGACCCAGCCCCCCGTTTTGATCCCCGCGACCCCAGAGTTTGGTCTGTCACTCCATGGTGTTAGAGGCACGACTAAACGAGAAGAATGCCACCAATGTGTGACGGGGGGGTTAATTATCAGCAAAAGTCTTGATTGAAAAGAATTTATTTCAACAATGCAGACGTACTCGAAAGAAAGAGTATGATACACCTTCTGCCTAAGCTACACGCCTTTTGACAACCAAAGGTACTCACCATTATCCTTACTAGTCAGGTATCTTGAGTTTGCCTTGATCCTAATCATCCTTCAAGTGAAACATTCCCGACGGCAAGGAATTATGATGAATTTCCCATACTCCCTACTACGTGCGTGTTACCTACCCTTTCCTCCTCATCCCCAATTCTCTCCAATGCCATCCGACGGTCCAGTTCGATCTCCCATCTTGCACCCTCGGATTGCCTGGGTGATTGGCCCCACCCATTCCCATATTTGAGATTGCTGAGTAAGTTGCGGATGCCAGTTCTCCAACTTTCAGGTATTGGGTTTAGGCTGGGCTCAATGTGCCAGTTGAGCGCGAAGAGCCCGCCACTCAAAAGGAGAAATAATACTAGCTGCGACCCGTATGGGATAATTTGTGCCTGTATAAGTGCTGCCGAAACAACAACTGGTGTCACAGCTTGCATCTAAGTGATAGTATCAGTAGTGCTGTCCAGTTGGGGGTTCGTCAAGCGTGGCCTCACAAAAGTGATATTTAGAGATTGCGACGCCATAACAGGACCGCTACGAACGCCAATAGCAAGTTCCAGCTATCAAAGACATTAGCCTCCTCCATGACATACGGTTTAGCATAGAAGCAATATTATGTGCTGGACGGAAGGGGGTATAGGCGAGATCGCAGGATCCTGAAAGTTCTCCACCAAAGAATTACAGAAAAATCAGACTCACGTCCTTCCTAAATTGCTCACATTGAGCTTCTAGGTTGACAAATCCTTCTTGGATTCCTATCATGCTATTCACTTTGTCGTCGATATTATTTTGCAAAAAAAAGAGTCGTTTAGCGGAGGAAAACTCGTCTATCTTGTTTCTAAAGTTGTCCCAAGCCTTGGTGATGCCGCTTAGGGTGCGATTGAGCAGTCCTAGCAGGCCCAACGTTCTTCTAAGCCACTCGCGATCGATTTCTATTTGCCGGAGCGCCTCTCGTGCGGAGTTTTGAGACTCAGGAAGCGTTATGGCTGCCGTGCTAGCGCTGTGTGTCTTCGATTGAGGAGAAGCGTCAGCCAGGAAGAAGGGACCACACGAGGGCCAAGAAAAATAAAAGGTATCATATAGCTCACGTATTCTGAGATTTTCTCTTGCACTTTTATGTGGATTTGGATCCATTCATGATGCCATTGTTCGCAGCGCTCATTTAGAACGGCGAGGAAGAATTCACATGGGTCCTGAGATACTGTTTTCGCTTCCAAGTTGCCGAGCAATGAGGGGTCCCATTCTTGTTCCTCGGCGCATTCTTCAGAGCACTCTTCGGAATCTGCTTCGTCATCGTCATAGTATTCGATTGTATCTTCGTTATCTGAAATTTTCTCGTGAAAATAGTCATCATGAAGATACAGTGACTTCCATACACTCTTTCCGTGTCCATAAACAGCAAATGAGTGCTGAGATTCGTGAAGAGTATAGATGTTCGAATCGTCTTTAGAAAGGAATGAAATATCCATAGAGTTCCTCCATGGAGTGTTATCTGTTTTCATCCGGCTATCTTCGGGTGGAGATTTATCTGCATCAGTCGAATATAGTACGAAAGATGGGATTTGAAACGTAATTGCGAAAGTCAGTCCGCCATTCTGTTCTCGAAACCAAACTTGTCAACGGCCCGAACATGAGGCCTTATTCCCGGGGCATTTAATGACAGACTAACCTCAAATTTGAAGGAGAATAACGGTGCATTCTTTTGACCTCTGATATGATTCCAGAATAAAGGTCTGAGAACACAAAGGTCCGATTTCTTAGCGTCGTATATTACCACGCTCATAGACTCAGGAGTGGGGTTTGAAATGTGTCTGACCCAGATAAATTAGATCCCTACTAACACCGTGAGAAATCAGCACTCTAGTCACTTACAGTCGTCTTATACGAGCATCTGGCTCATTCTTTTCACCGAACCGCTGAAGTTTCTCATCATTAGGTGAGGTCGCAAATAGAAGAATGGTTGTTTCCCATATTCACCTTGAGTTGAAGGGTCTTATGGGCCTTTTGAGCTGACACGACCCCGTTGTATGTGCGAGCTTGAAGCCCGTTAGTATCATAAAGCCAGATCCTTGATGCCATAGGACCCCCGAACATCCCTGACTGCAGTTGTTCTAGGGCCTTGGGCAGTTCGATGGCGTAGAACTCGTCCCAACAATGGGAGCGAATCTTTGGAGAGTGGAGTGGTGTCTCAAGGAACAAGCCTAATGGCGTCTCAGATCTGCCTTGTTCGAGTATTTTCTGTATCCATGACTCATTTTCACTCTGTAAGTGGTGGCTCGATTGGTCCCAGTCAAAATAAGTCGAATGCTGGCCAGCCCTACGGCTAGACATTATTTCTCAGGAAAGTTGATCAACTGCATGTTCTGGAAGAGTGAGGATATCATATATCAATACTGCAAGGCAATCAGTCAATGCATGGGCGAAGACTGGAGTTGCAATATTCCTTCAATCTTCCTTCCAATCTCCAGCTTCATCGTAAGCTTGGGGATCTTGTTGATAATTATATGGCCGAAAGAGGCAGACAAGGCAATGAGGCCATCATCACCCATACCTTCGTCCTGTCCATTCATAGCGATAGGCGGCACAGCCTGGGAGCTGATATACCTGTAAAGGTGCAGTTGGCTCCCTTTGGGCAGCACCGGAAAGCTCAGGTATCTATAGCTGTCGCTCTTGCACCACCCTGGTTGGGCCACCATCCTCTTTGCCAGGGAATCATCATGCACCTCTTTCTCTGACCGAGAGTATAAGCCTCAACGCCTAGATGCCTTCAGATAAAGGCTCTTTACCTACCAATCTAAATTCTTCTGTCCTACCTGCGGTTGCAACTGTGTGTGTGCAGCGATAGGCGGACAAAGCCAGCTTTTCTTTTTCGCCTCACTCTGGGGTCCTCCCCTCCACGTACTTGCGTCCAACAAGGTTGGATACTTGCGTGCACATGACGCTGTGCAGAACACATCATCACCTTTCTTATCCAGTCATTTCCGAGAAACTTGTGCGAGCGTTTAGCCGTGTGCTGACCACTTTTTGTACTGTTGGACATGGGAAAATGCCTCGCAGCCCAATTCAAAAAGATTCTCTGTAATTCTGATGATGTCTGCCTTCTCGCCAGTCCATATCATCCAGCACTCAGTAAAGTTCTGTGGGTGTTGCCGAAATAGAACAGTGTAGGTCATATTTCAGATCGTAACAATCCCGACAGATTATGATCTTGAATAGTGAAACAAATGGGGGTGACGTGCAGGAGGAAGCTGGGTTTGCACTGCAGGTGTATGGATCGGTTGCACGTGGGCAACAGTTAGGGAATAGGGAAAAAACCAGAAAATCGGGCGAGTATTTTGACTGATTGCCCCAGGAACCATAGCCCTCTAGTCGCGGATTAGTTGACTGTTTGCCTTCTTGCACAATAATTTCCTCTCATTTGTGATATCCCTCTATTCTCCTTCCCAACCCGAAATGTCAAGCAACTTGGCAAAATACTCTCCCCATGCGGTATAAAAAAACTAGCTAACCCTTTACTCATGGGTGGTTGACTCGTGTCCTTTTTCTTCCGTGTGTCACACTGGTAATGTGGATTATACCTCGCTCTGTCCTGTGCAGCATGTGTCAACAGGTCTCACGCGAGGCGGAATCGTGGCAAAATTGTGCTTCCTTGTGGTCACGGATGTTAGCGAGATTGGCTGGGCCGATGGGCTAAGCTCAGAAGTACAGGGGATATGAGAAGACGAGAGGTGCAGCTCAAAACAAGGTAGATAACTCGATTACGGAGAGTCGCTTTGCCGAGTCCGATAGGAGTGCCAAACCAGAGTCGCAAGATGCCAGCATCAAAATTCACCTAAATGAATGCATCCCAACCTTTCCGCTTCGTATCCGGTGCAGACTAATGCTTGCAAGTCAACCATCAAGTTGGACTGGTCACGTCGAGGTCTTCCCTTGTCTGCATATGAAGATGAGAAGACACAAACAGGGGACACGCCTCAAACTCAAGCTGAGGTAGCAAGCCACACTCACACTAGTCCAGGGGAACGTGTGTCTGTGGACTACTGGACGCAAGTCAAGCGCCAGGATAAGACTCAAAATGCAATGCCGGCACCGTGATGGCCCAGGACGCTACATATCCAAATATTTCTACCCGCGACACACTGCTAGTAACCGTCTCAGGGGCATCAAAGATGCTGAGCTCTGCGCCCGGCAGGGACAGGAGTCAGTCGGAAACATAAGCAAGCGATGGATCCCCAGTCCATGCGAATCCTTCCACTGAGCATCAGGTCAGTGTCACTCGGTGAATGGCAGCCAAGGGCCCTTGCAAAATTGATACTTGATTCCCTCAGCTTATTTCGCTCTGATTTGGGGGCGCAAAACACGAAAACACAGATTGGTTGGAAAACCATTCATACGTCTAATATGCGGAGTAATTATGGGTGACTTGGATGAAGCAAATCCATGGGGCTTTGCCAACGAGTCTTTTTGGGACGACTAGGCAATTCTAGGTAAGGGGATTTGGCCCAACCTGGCTGTACTAACAATATGGGAAAAGGGTCTAGTTTAGCGCCCATTTTGCGCTCGAGAATGGGGCCTGAAGGGGAACCGAAGGCACTGTGATAGCTCACAGTGGAGTATTCAACTATGACGCAAAAAAAAGAAATTGATAAAACCACCCCTCCCACCTCCCACCCTCTAGGGCACATAAGTTAGACTTGTGAAGAACACATTTAGCTGGTTGGTGTTAGAAAGCTGTACCTGCTCCTGATTTTATATGTAGACATACTGATATTGAATGAGGACAATCCTATTTCAATATCATATGTTTACTAGCAAATAGGGCGAGAGAGAGTATGATGAATGAGGAATATAGTCCTCTGTATGAAAGTAAATTATTTGAAAAAATGAAAAATAAAAGAAAAGGCCAAGATTGAGCGAGATAGATTGCATCCTCTATACGGAGCGTGACCGTGAATCTATCCCTGATCTAGAAGCCAAGTAAAAGGAAGAATTACACCGTATGTCAATATATAAATAAACGGACAGAGCCACCAAGCTCTCACCTAGACACTTTTTAGCACGTTTGAGAGGTACGAACATAATAGGGAAAATTACAGACCGGACAATTAGAAGGATCGGCTTAACATTAGATGTGTGCAGATTATAACATTCTCATCTCGTGTCCCGGCCTCGTACACCGTCGAAACTGTCGACAAAATGGTATCAGTCTAGATTAGATGCGATTTAATAGTTGATATCATCGATGGCCGTCCCCTCTACTACCCTCCCAAATCTTTTCATATGACCAGCCTCATCTCCTCACCTCTTTATTTTGCTGACAGGACATAATACGCACCTTGGAGTCTGACAATAAGAGCAAGGATCAACTCTCATCGACATGCCAGAATTCCCGCAATTACACTACGTTTAATTCTGATTAGCAATGCCATTCCGGGCCTCTTCCTGCTAGAATTACGCAAGACCTTGCTTACACATGTCCATAGAGCGATCTGCTTCCTTCGCCCTCCATGGGTCGTCCCTTGTCCTCCTCTAGCACTCTGAACTAGATCATGGGATTCCACATCATTGAAGCCAAGATCGGAATGCCAGGTCCCTACACTTTCGGCAGCTTGATTGTGGAATAACTCAATAGGCCCCACTCCGGACGCCCTCGATTCCGTCGCGCGTCGCAATGGCATCAAACCCACGAATAGTAAGAGTAGTAGCAGCAGCAGCGGTAACAGGCGGAACGTGCGAGAGTGACCGAGTAGAGGACCGAAGAGGAGCAACAAGGTGTCCGCTGCTCTGAGGGAAAAATCCAGTGCCGGCCTTGACAGCGTTGCGCTTGTTACGTGGAAGAGAAGGAGAACGATGTTGTGTCTAGGGCGACAGGGAAGCCGAATTTGTCAAGGAATCATGAAGCCTGCTGCCAATTTGTCAATAGAGTCAATTGGAGAGAGAGAGAGCGTATCCGTTTTGCAAGAGGCATACTGACTGCAATGAGGGAATGGAAGCAATTGCAAAAAGGGGATTTTGTGAATACAATTTTTGGGAAAAGAGAGAAAGAATCTCATGCCCCTAGGCGCATTGGCGAGAGTTTCTCAATTTATACGTATTTCCACAGCGTCTCCGCACCTCCACTTTCCGGGGTGTGAAAGTAATGGAACACGTTCTTGCGACACTTTTTATCAACTTTATGCAGCCTCGAAACATCTAAGAGTTCCCCAACCCCAACGATTTATTCAATACTCTCGGGCTCCTTCAAGCCAAAAGGTCAGGTCCAAACACCCCATTCGCCCCTTTTCTGTTGGTTTTGCACATCCGTTGATGGTACGCAAAGTGATACCGTCATTGATACGCAATGTCAACTAATAAAGGCTCTGAATTGGAGAGTCCTATATAAGTTCGTTTTGATCAGCTGTGGCGCCATAGGTGTCCAGACGCAGGTGGTTCGAGGGGAACACTCCGTACCTGCTCTAACCCCCTTGTAGAATGCTTCACAGGGGGTACACCCAACGCATCTTTGACCGAGCAGGTTGTCAAACCAATATTTGCCATACTCAATGAAGTGGGGTTACAAATACTGTGGTACAATCTCCCTTTACATCTGTGTACGGCCCCATGGCTGCGTCCTATCTTCAAGTTCAAGGCATCACGCTCTTCGACGACATTCTCAATCAGGGCTCGACGCAGCATGTTTGAGGGGTTGCAAGGATCACATCAGAGATGTGGTGTGTCCCTTTGTGATCCCTGGGTGTACCTGTATGGTCTGACCGTGCTAAAGCAATTCTTGACTGCACATTATGTATTATAGACAGGGACGAATGAGCATTCACCGCCTTGATTTACTCAAGTCCCGATCCTGGCCAACTGGCGATAAGCCAAGGATCGTTCCCGTAAGCTACTGCTGGCGTTGCGGTTGGATGGCCATGTTGAACTACTGACACGACCATCCCATTTTTTTTTTAATCGGACACAATCTGCACCAGACTCACGGCCCCGGCTTCATTACTCTGCTTCTCGAGAAGCCTACCTCAAAGTGATCCCGGGATTTGTCGAAAGAAGGTTTCAAGTCTCGGCCTTATTATGAGTTGTCCCGTTCTTCGGCAGTGTGCTCCCCAGCTAGCAAATCCAAACGCTGGACCAGATCTTTTTGTATTGTACAAAAAAAAGTCCCGGGGCACAAGGGAAGCCATGGCATCACACGAGGACACCTGGCAGACCGACTTTCAGAGGCAATGATGAACGTTTCTCAATGTGTTGTCATGGCCGTGCAGCATCAAATCGAGGCCGATTGGCGAATTCTCCCCATCAAATCATGGGGCAATGTGCTAGAAAGGTATCTCTTGCCTACCTGTATTGATGCCGTACTGGGGCTGGTCTTCTTGAAGGCTCTAGCGCATACTATGAAGTAACGGCCCTAGATCAGCATTACGTGTCCTGCTTGCTAACTACCTATTTTTAGATGATTTGGGTGGTTGCCAGTACTCAGATCCGAGCAGGAGAGTGGCTGATGGACCAGGAATCAGGAATTGCAACCTTGGTGTCTGGAAAAAAGGAAAATACATCAGAAAGCAAAAAACAGGGCCAACCTAACCGAGTATCCACACTCGAGTGACGAAAACAATATCACCTTGCGAATCTGTTTGGCTAGTTTTTGTCCTACCAAAGGCCTCATTGATAAGTATTTAGTGTCTTGGATCATTGACTCAAGAAATCACTTGAATGTGGAAGGCATCAGCTTAGCATCCTTGTGGCCAAGGATACACTAAATATGCTGCCATGGTTATATCTATACATATTGTACAGTTAAGAAGACTAAACAGGAAAAAAAACTTCAGATCTACGGTGCGTCGAGATCCTAGACATTTTTTGACGCCCAAGGGAGGGACAGATCGGTTCAGTTCTCTTGTCATCAGGCCCGATTAGATTTCTTCCGTAGTTGCTTCTGTGATACTTTCAGTATTGTGTAACCCGAATGAAGCTGAATCCCAGACATACGTGCATCAAGAGCTAACCCCCTTACTGATCAAGAACATTCGAAGCTGTTTGAGAATGGCTAAATAGTGTATAAGAGTGGAGAAAATGGCCTGCTACGAACATCAACTAAACCAAGAAAAACACCCTTTTAGTAGGCAAGGGGGCTTCGAAAACATAGTGGAGCGCACTGTAAGGCACTTGTTCTTCATTTGAGTCAACGAGGGCCTAACTTGAAGCTTTTATAATCGTGGTTCTGCTGAGAAAGAAGCAGAGAGGGAACACTAAGTCACATTCACTAATCAAGGAATATGTTACACTATGACGAGAATGGCGAAAGTGGATAACATGTGAGCGCTTCAAAAAAAAAAAATAATAATAATAAAAAAAAAAAAAAAAGCAATGGAACCGTCATTTGAAACAGCCAGTGGTACCTGGAAGGTTAGTTACTAAAAGTCGTTAACTCTGATATTTAATTCGTCGCTGCATATGATTATGAGAGCTTCTTGTCTGACAAGGGGTGCTTGCATTATATGATGGGGCTCTGGGTACTATAAATTAACCAGAAGGCGTCGATATTGACAGGCCGGGTAACCATTAAATTGGGGTGGTACTTGGCGCAAGGGGTAACTAAAGGAGGGGAAAAGAAAACTACAAGTTCAAAATAAAATTAAAAAAAAAAAAAAGAAACATACAACAGTGGGGATTCCCCGGTCGTCACCGACCCGAGTACTAATCCACCGCTTCTCAGCTTAACGTGCGGAGAGCAGACGGGATCCAGTGTATTCTAAGAGCTATGGTCGTATGTACTAGGAGTACTCATATGTTTGGTATATAAAGCAGGTAGGGCCGCCGACTCAAGGAGTCGATTACCCAAAGATAACATTAAATGCTGGTTAAATTGGAGTCGACATCATAGCATTGAGGTGGTTAAGTGGCCACCCTATTCCCCTGACCTAAACCCTATAGAGAATCTATAGAAAATACTAGAAGAAAAGATAGTTTGTTGGGAGAAAACCCCACGCCCAAAAACACCCACAAGGCAGGTCTCGTGATGCGGGAAAACGATGTGTGAAACGGTCGCGACAAGAGGTCCGGAACGGCCACACCACAAATCTGGAAAGGAACGGAAATCAGCCAATCAAATTAGATAGAAATGAAGAGAACCATTTGATCAAATGGTATCACAAATCATAAGTCATAGAAAAGGTCAAAAAGTTAGGGCAAAAACAAGATATATTGGATAGTATGAAGATGCCTTGTCCACGTTGTTTTGCGGTCATTTTATAAGGCCTATGACTATAAATGCGAGCTAATCAAATTGCGGCAAGCAGAGTGCAAAAATGTCTTGGGTAATGTAAGCTAAGCGGCATATGCCAAAAAAGTGAATTTTTCCTCCAACACAATAGTAGAAAAACATCCTAGACTATCTGAGACGCCTAAAATGATGAGACTATAGCAAGGCTTATTTAAGTAGCAATTATGGTGTGGGAAGATCTTGAAGACTGTTAGAGAGTCTAGTCCGTTCGATGGAAAGACGTATTTCTCACAGCCCACGGCTGGTATGCCAAATATTAAATTAGACATATGGTAAATAGAGGCATTTAAATGATTCTTCTTATGAACAGATTGACCGTATATTGGCGATAAAAAATCCAGTTCTAGGATTAAAGGTCAGAATTAGGGGGATTTTTCGGTACTTGGTGATATCTAGGCGTTTATAAAGAAGCTGTCTATTGAATAGATGTGATTGGGTTCTTATACACTAAGTGCTTCAAAAGGTCTTGTACAAATTTGTTGAGAACCTATCTATGGTAATTGAACCATGGCAATGCGACGTAATTTTCACTCATTACTTTGGCCTTCACGCAAGTTTGATGGGTCTGGTGATCACTTGAACTATAAATATGCTTGATGGCCCTTCAACAACGCCGTCGAGAAGACGTGTAGACTTTTTCATCACCACTCCCACTAGCATATGGAAGAATACTCACTGGACATCGGGCACGACGTTCGTGGACCGGTTGAGGGCATTGGAAGATCGAGACAACCATGGGCACGGTCGACATTGGAGTCCACACTCAAGCCCCAAGTTCGTGGCGGCAGACGAAAGCAAATTGCGCTATGGACTTGTGTAAGTCAGTCCGTGTATTCCTGCACAGAGAACACTAAGAATGAAACCTTTGCTAAGCAGATTGGAAACCAGTGCGTCTGTGGGAACGCCGGGATGTCCATGAGAGTCGATACATGCTCCTATTGTCAGACCGCTAGATGCATGTACTGTCCAGTCTCAAAAATAAAGCGATGAGACAGAAAATCACGATTCAGTTGGAAGGGAGGAAAGGTGGTGCAGATTTATGATGGCGGACGACTACTATATATGTCAGGGCATGGACAGTGCGGAGTTCCTGGATTTATAGGCCTTACATGGGAATTGAAAGTAATGAAATGCAGACTGGGGCTATGATCAAGGTAAAGGGACAGAGGGGTAGTTAAGTTCGTCGTAATCTGTACAAACTAGGGCTTTGGACTTGTCCTTAACGATATATATACATACGTATAAACGCCTGGATATCACCACCCCACAAGGAATCCCAGTGTCCCTCTTCAGCCTGGCCCACCACCTCTGGGGAGTCAGTGTTACTATGTACTGGTTGGAGTTCTCTTTGAATACGCCAAATCACCCCAGTAACCGAACTCCCTCTCCCACGCAGCTGAGCCGAGTACGTAGTCCGGATTTAACTCGATCGCTTACGCATGATCTGAATTATTCATCTGGCTTCATCAGGGAAAACAGACCCCACGTTGCACGGACCGGGTCAACCTGTTCGGTGCCTTGATGGCCCCATTCAAACGCCAATGGTCTGGGTAACTATTCCAAGGGCTTGGTTTTCGCTTAGAAAAAGACCTTCACAGAGCCATTTCAACGTATAGTAAGCTTGAGCAACAAAATAATTCTTGATTGTAGCCTGGATTCGGATCAATATTCTATACATATTGCTGCAATTCTTTTGTAGCTGTGGGATAGGTTGATTCAAAAGGGGATGTGAAATCGATTCAAGTTGGCACAGTTGACTATACCGAGCCTCAACGGGCCGTCCCAGGTCTATGCCAACGGGATGTGGGCTTATTACAGTAGTGATGCGTTCTTTGCTCCCTCTAGCGTCCCTTAGCTCATGGAGAAAAAACAGGGGTTAATGCTACTAAGAACAGGAGCTGGTTCAACGCATCTTTGGAACGGCACTATGGTATGATCTTGGAATATCGGACTATGGGCCAGGTACAAATGCAGCCTAGTCAGGAACCGCCCGCCCATTCGAACCTAGTAAACTCAGTAACTAGCCCACCCTTGAAGTAATCTATACTCTGGTTGCGTCTATAGATGCCGCGGGCCGTTGGCAACATTTTATTGACATCAATTTGACATCAAATATGGAACCATGGCTTGGAATGCATTAGATGGGCAAAAGCCTCATCCCGGAACCTCTTCCCCCATATTACCGAGCGGCGCCCCAACCATGCACCTCGCCCCTGAAGCTAGGCTGCTACTGTTACCGGCGCAAGCTGCAGCTCGAGCTGAGTATCACGTGGGGAGTTAGCATGCAAGTGAAAAATGATGATGGTACGTTTATATCCAAAGCGGATATATCACATTTTACATCGCGATTCTCCCAATGTGATAGGGAAAAAATGGAGCCTGTCGAAAACTCAAGACGAAACACTCGTGAAGAGGGATAAAGAACCGCGCATTCATGCATCCCCTCATCTTCGCCGGGTTTCGCCTCGGCTCGCGTCGTCCCGCCTCACCCTCTCCGCATCTCATGGTCCTGGTCTGGGTTATGAGCTGAGTCGCTCCGTCCAGCCATTGCCAATGGTTTACCCGTCCGATGTGGATTCAGCCTCGGCCAATGAAGATAGCTATCGCAAGTGTGCGTTGTCAGTATCAGCATCATCATTCACCCTCGTCGCGGGTTCGCTCCCTCTCCTCAATCTTTGTTCTCGGTTACACAATGCGGGCTGCTGAGCTGTTAGGCCTCCATTTTTACTTTCATAGCATTCTCTGCCGAGTCATGATCCCGTCCTGCCTATTAGCCAATGTGGATCTGTGTGCTGATGCTATGCAGAGTCGTGACCTATACCAACATAGCTCCAACAGTAAAAGGCAACATACCCTTGCCATTCCCCAGATCGTACATGTGACCCTAGAGGTATCTATTTGTAATGGAAAGTCGTATTCCTATACCACTTCTTTCTCCCACCGTTCAAGTCCGGGTAAGTATCTATTCAGTAGCTACTGACTCAAGGACATAGGTAACGTTTGCAGGCATTTATTGCGGTAACCTCTACAAGATACTGCCAGGTGTCGGGAGAAGCAGACTAGAAAAGAGGGGGAGCGATCACCAAATAAAAAAGGATAGGATGACGTTCAGTCGGGCTGCGAGGCATTTCTCCAGATTTCCGAGGCACATTTCTGCTCTAACCCAAGCCGGTCGCGTTGTAGTCAAAAGGGGGATACAAAAACTGACCATCTAATTGGAAATTACACTACCCATGGCAAAATCACTGGATAAGAACGATGATGTGGTCTTCCTGCAAGAGGTCATATGCACACTATTCCCCAAGCTTGTTGGACATGGAAAACCCAACAGTGAGGCTGGAAGAAACAAATAACCGGCCCTAGCCAATCACTATACACACACAACTGCGAAGAAAAATATTCAGATTGGTAGGAATTGATCCCTTTTGTTGCAGGCGTCCAGGCATTGTGGCTGACGCTTCGGTCAGTGTATGAGCTGCATGTTGTATCCTAAACCCAAGAGATCATGGCCCAAACAAAATGGTGTATGTCGGGCAGCTACACAAACCTACCTGTGATGCTGGTGCCCAAAGGGAGCCAGGTCGATGCATATAGTTAGAGTCAGCTCTCGGGCTATGCCGCGTGCCGATGTAAATTGGCAAGACGAGGACCTGTCTTAGGGGGGCCTCAATCATTGCCTCGTCGCCTTTTTTTGGTCGTATAACTAATGTCTTTTCTTCCGAGCAGCTGGCACTTTTTATTGATATGTTTAGGGGCCTTGTTATGGCGCTACAATACCTAAACATCACTTTTGTAAGTGAGGATGTGATGGGGTGCTCTACTCCGGTTCATGATGGTAATGAAATTGGTATTATGAGGCAATACATGACCCCAGTCGTTATTTCCGCTGCAATTATTCAGGCAAAAATAACCCCCCGTCAGCCCCTCAGTTGCTTGGTTCGTCTTCTACCGCCTGCTGCTCTGCGCGCTATCCTGGTATATTGAGCCTGGGCACAATCCGATACCTCGAAGGTGGAGAGAAACTGTATGTAACTTTTAAACGTTCCTGACCTGAGAATTGGTCCCAGCCAAACTATCAATAAGCTAGAGTGTATTATATGTGAACATGAGATGGAGCCGTACAAGTCATTTGAGAGATCACATATTGACGAAGAGGAGGGGATAGACACTGCATAAAAGCGAAAGTCAAATCTATCACTGCGCCTTGTGAAACATTTTCTGGCCAAATATGGTTGGGAAAGGTATAACCGAGGTTATACCAGCGCCAGAGCTCTAGCTATGACATGGCCCTAAACTAAAGGGAAGTTCTTACCTAGTGTTGGCCTCTATAAATAGCCTTCTTTCGGTTGATATCAATACCTATCATTCAGTACTTGAGTGAAAATAATTATATCGCGTCTTTCCTGCAGCTTGCTTCTATATCTTCAATCAGGCTGCTAAGCTAGGGCCCAAATCCATTATGTTTAGAGCCAGAATATTCCTTCCTCGGCGACATCTTGTCATCTTCTTACGGACTTACTTCTCGTCCCGAAGCTGGATGAGAGAGCTACTTAAGTCATACCTTGCGCGTGTCCATCTACCTCATCTTTACTCTTGATAGCCCGGTATTGCGTCCTTAACACACAGGTGTCCAAAGGTGCATGTCTAGCTTGACGCCCAACCCACACCTCCACTGTCTGCTCCGTGTTTCGGTGATATGCAAAACAGCTGCCTTACCACCCCAATACGTCAGAATGGCGTCATATATATGTATGTGTGTCGGGTTGTACCCCCGCGGAAAGCAGCCTCCCGTGCCAGGGTAGAAATGATCCAGCTTTGCGAAAATCATGAAGGATTGCAATACTTCCCGATTGGGGCTTGACAGTTGCCTAGCCACATTTGAGTACTCATTCCCGAGACCTTGAAAAGAAAACATTCCCTGTAACCACTATACACTATAGCTACATAGTCATTAGGTGGAGGCCTTGCTAGAGTTGATCAAGGTGGTGTATTGGTGTATTGACAAGTAGGTACAGGGATTATAGGAAGTAGCATTATTTAGCCCAACAACAGGCTTCTGAAAGCTGCATTCGAACATATGTTATTCCCCCCCCATCGCCTACACCTTTGTCCCTCAAAGCAAAACCAGCAATAACTCAATTGCAAATACAGGGATAATATACCAAACTATCCCAATAATTACCTGCAGAAGATGCTCCATGGATACCACAAACCTGGTGATCGCTGTTTTAATAGCATTCGCCTTAAAGAGATCCATCTCCATTATGAACATAATGATCGTAGCCTCCATTGCCCTGATCCCAGTATAAGTCTAATTAGGTCATGTTGCACAATCTGGACTTGAGTAAATAAGTAGCATTATTAGGGGATGCTTTGCCGACAGTTAACACTCCGCGATCTGGGTCATAAGAACCAAAGCATACACAATTGTCAAGGATGGACTGCTAGGAGAACGTCAGGTATAAAAAAACAAAAGGTGTAAAAAAGGTGTAAAAAAACATACAACAGTGGGGATTCCCCGGTCGTCACCGACCCGAGTACTAGTCCACCGCTTCTCAGCTTGACGTACGGAGAGCAGACGGGATCCAGTATTTTCTAAGAGCTATGGTCGTATGTACTTGAAGTGCCGTCAGTATTAGTATATAAGGTAGGTAGGGCTGATGACTCAAAGGACCAAAGCTAGCATTGGATGCCGGTTGAACATGCTCAGCCTACCTCATTGAGGAAATGGGCATGGAATTGAAAGTCTTGTTTAAGGTTTAGCTTGTCATATTCTCTTCTGATGACTGGTAGCGACAAGACACCCCTATTTAGGAGCCTACCTCACAGTGCTCAAGCGATGGGCGTCAAAAAGGCCCGGTTGCATGCCAAACTACACGGCTCCACACCGCTTATAGCATTTCGTTCGGGGAGGAGGGTGACTGTCTGGACTATAATTCACATCACAACCCAACACAAATTGAAGTAACAGACAGTAATTACAAGGCCAGGGTGCCGTGGGGTCACTATCAAAGGTACCTACCTAACCTTAGTGGGGGGCAAGTACTGCCCACAATCGGTAGAAGGGCTAACGTAAGGCACCTTCAGTAGTTGGCTCTTACACCCTCATAAAGATGCAGTCTATACAAGAAAGAAATTCCAACCCGAGTTTGTAAACAACAAATTGGGTGGCTAGTAGGCTTCAATTGAAGTTACATAAGTACCTGCCTACCTAGCTACCTATGTACGTTAGTCTCCCGCGTCTTACTTCCTATGACACCTAACTACAGTCAGCGGCCAAAAGTCTGAGTCCACCCCACATATTTCCCATCAACCCGCCTACATATGCCTGGCTTCAAAGTCAAATAATTCAATTGAATAAAGGTCAAATAAATTATTCTGTATATGAAAATGATGCCCTGCTTCCGCTCTTCAATATCGTGTATACCAACCCTTGGCGCGAATAACCGCCTTCAATCGGCGAGGGAGTGATTCGATGAGGCTTCGAATAGTAGCCTGGTCAACTGCTGCCCATGCCACCTCAACGCATCGCATCATTTCTGCTCGATCCGCCTCATTATCTTTCAATTTTGTTAAATGAGGGAAGCGCTTTCGAATGATGCGCTTTATAATATGCCAAACGTGTTCTATGGGGTTGAGATCTGGAGAGTATGGAGGCCAATCTAGTAGCTCCACTCATTGGTGATGAACCAGTTTATTGTTAACCTGGCGGTATGAATTCTTGCGTTATCTTGCTGAAATCTTCGGGTACTATCATAATGAGGTAGAAGATGATCCTCTAGAGTTTTCAGATAGCTCTGAGCTGAAACGCCGTTACGAGCGCTGGTACTGTCGCGTTCCATCATCGTTATGGATGACCGTCCTGTTTTCCAAATTGACGCCCAATACATCTGAGAAATCGCATCTTTAACATGTGCCTTCTTATTCACAAGATCCTTATTATACTTTTCATGCGATAGTCGCCAAAGCATAACGTTGGGGTTGTCAGATTTATTGCTAATTCGTGTCTCATCGGAGAACACCACCTAAAGTTGTCATTACCCAAAATCACCCTCCATTTTCAAAATGACATACCTCCAGCAATTCGTGGACTTCTGGTAACCAAGCAGAACACCAATCAAGCCGAATTCTTGCTATTTTCTTATCAAGTTTCGGTCTGTCTAAAGCTTTCCATTTGCGCTTCCAATAGCGGTGTAAGACGCGACGTAATGTTCGCTCAGAGACGCGACCCTGTGTCTCTTCGATTAGTGCTTTATATGAGATCTCGCGATTTTTTTTGGTAATTCGTATTATATACCGCTCTTCTTCCTTTGTAAGTTTCATAGGCCGACCGCTGCGAGGCTTATTATTTACTGTCTTTTCGTCAAGCCAGCGTTTTTTGATCTTGGCGACAGCAGAATGTGTGGTGTTAAACTCTCGGGCGACAGCCCTCAGGCTGTTACCGCCATGTAACATTGCCAACATAGCTCCTTTTGCCTCAGGAGAAAATTGACAGCCTTTGCCACGATTTCCGGATATTTCGGTACCAAATTTGCGTGCAGAAGACATTTTGTTGACAAGTTATGGAAGAAAATGAAAGGGAGGGGGGTCGAGGGAGAAATCGCGGTTTGACGCGGTCGCGTCGGGTGGACTCAAACTTTTGGCCGCTAACTGTACCTTATGTAGGTACAGGAGTGTATAATATGCTATTAATATACTGGTCTTCCTTACTCAATGTGCGCACTCTCAAAATTGGTAAGTATAGTATTCTTAGAGTCACTGACGTTATTACGAGCTCGCTCAATGCGCCGAAAATGTGACTGTTCCCTTTCCATGTACTTTGACAGTCGCTTGCAACTGACGGCATCCTTGTCACCAGTGACGATGAGCGCTGGGTCATTGCGGTAGTACTCATCTATGTCTTCAAGAGTACGGTTTGCTGTAGCGAGCTTAGTTTTTTTTTCTCTCTTGCGAAGTGATAAGAAATGTCTTACAGGTTTCGGGGTAGAAGAGGTAGATTACTGGCATGAAGGCTGCATTAAAGATGGTGAAAACGATCCAGAACTTCCACCCAAGCTTCTGAATGCCGATGGGAGTGATTTGAACAATAATGAAATTGGTGATCCTAGTTGATACAACATTAGTAATGGTTACCATCGAATAATTTGGAAGCTGAGACAGTTTCACCAGTTAGTCGCTGTGGCTACCGCAGCACCTTTAGTCCGCATGGCGATCGAATTGATCTCAGTCGGGTAGAGCCAAGGAACACCAAGCATCCCAATACCGAAAGCAACATAATAGAGGAAGAAGAAAACAATGGATGACTCAGCCACCTTGTGATTGCCATCAGGTGGGCTTCCATAACGGAGGAGAACCGTAATAATAAGGAATGCCAATCCCTGGCCAGCAGTTGAGATTAGCATCAAACCTCGACGACCCCACTTCTCTATAAGTGGGATGGACAAGCAGGACAAGGCGAGATAGGTGACCGAGTTGACAGCAGTTAGTAGGCGAGCTAGCTGGTTTGACAGCCCTACCGCCGTGATCAAGACAGTCGGTAGATAGTACGACATGATATTTATACCTATTCAAGTCAGCAACCATGAAGAAGAAGAGGCTTTGCTGAACATGGTGACCACTTGCCTTCAAACTGCTGAATAAACTGCGTTCCGGCACCAAGAACGAGCCGTCGAAGTGGTTTTGTAGCTCCAGGGTGCGGCTGGAGCAGATCGCGCCAACGAATCTGATGTTCTTTCTCATACTGGACGCTAAACCGGATCTCTTCTTGCTGCGTCACTACAGACGCATCATCTAAGCGCTTCCCCCCGAGGCATGCTAGCACTTCCAGCGCCTTGGCGTCTTGCCCATGGTAGAGCAGCCACCGAGGAGACTCAGGCAACCATGGCACAGTAGCAAATAAAGCGAAAATGAAAACGAATTGGAAGCCAAGCGGGAACCTCCACGCAACTGCACCACCGGCAAAAGAGAGGCCGTAATTGATCCAGTTACAGAGGGAGAAGCCAACAATGTTCATCATCATCTCAAACATGACCAGTTTCCCACGCAAATGCGCAGGAGAAGTTTCAGTCTGCCAAATGGGAGCGGTTGCTGTATTGATACCATTGCCAAGGCTATCAAAGTCAGTACGTGTATGCTAGGGTGAGATCCTGCTTCCACACACCCGAGAATAACACGGCCAACAAACATCTGCTCGAGGCTGAAGGACGAAGTCACCAAGATTGCACCGATGCTCATGATGCTTGTGCCAACTAAGATGGACTTCTTCCTCCCTAGACGTTCTCCGAGAGTGAAGGCAGCAATTGCCCCAAAGAAACAGCCTATGTCGTAGATGGCTGTCACAGTGGACAGAAGTGTGGTCTTCTCTCGGCCAACTAAATCATGGAGGACTAAGAAATCGTCGGTTACGATAACTCCACTAAAGACGGCTTGGTCGTAACCAAACATTAGCATGTCCACGCTACAGGCAAATGTAATCCAGAAAGTCAACCATTTGCCTGTAAGCCCAAAATATGGCCGCTTCTCAGCGACGGCGCTCGTCATCGTGAAGGATGGAGTTTAGGGTGTGGGAGACGGCCAGATGCTATCGTTGAGAAGGTGAATAACGCTGCCCAGGAGTAACAAACAAGGGAGGAAAGGCTGGGCATTGAGGCAAATATAGATTTGACATCTTGGGCTGTTTGGCAAATGTGAACTCGCTGGTGTGCTAGTGCTCCTGGCGGAGGCCAAGTTAATTCCCCAGTCATCCTGCATCCGGAGTATGGGGAAGTGAAATACTGGGGAGAGGCGTCGTGCCAATCGAAGCATGATGGGGCTTCTCAACCAACAACCAAGATGGATCTAGCTGCAAACAGAGATTTATGAGATTCTCAAACAATTTTTCATTGCCAACAGCGGAGGTTATTTGAAGCTTAAAAGAATCTCGTTCGCTGATTGCGCGAGCAAGTACTTCCCATGCGGCAACATCACAGTCACAATGATAAGACTCGACTGGAAATCTTATCCTCTTCGTAGAGTCACCTTGCTCGATATGCGGGAAAAGCCTTGTGTAGGTAGCTTATGGCTCAACAAAGCCAAGGCCCAAGACACTCCGGACGGCCATCGTGCGCCGGAAAGCAATCGGGAAAAGGCTGGTGAGCATCCACCATGCTTAATCGGGAGGCAGATGTATTCTGCAATCGAGAATGCCGGAGGCACAAAATTAACTGTGATGAATAGCAGCCCGTGCCACTTGTTTCCTATGTAGCAGAAGGCGGACGGATCAGATGTTCTCAGAGAGCGTATAAACTTATGCGCCAATCGTTGCCTCTCAAACCCTCCTGGTACCAACAAATCCGTTAGGTGTTTGGATAGCATAAGTATCACAATTTTTTCACTTGAGTGTGTAAGGAAAGTCAACTTTTGATTCAAATAAAATGCTTTGCGTCAACACAGCACCCCGAGCTTCAATGTTCTTACCTGAACTTACATCCACACCCCGTCGCAAAATCCGCGGAGGCTTGGCTTGTTTCGGGTAACACCTTCAGTTTCGGGACCGAGGCGGCACTACCACATACCAAGTTCAAACACAACTGAACGAAAACTGGTGGTAACATTATATCTAATTGAAGCATTGACCCATTCCTTTTCCACAATCTAGACTACGACTAATGTAAATTCTTACCATCAGTTTGCCTCTGGCAATTTGACTTACAACAAGGAGGTGCGAGGCCAGTCGACTTGCCCTTGTCCAGTGCTACAGCCTGGCCTGGAGACCTGCCAACACCAGCTCTGCACCATGGAAGAGGAAGCCAATGAACTGGGTTCTAAAAAGAAATGCAAAAAAAGAAAAGAACATACAACAGCGAGGATTCCCCGGTCGTCACCGACCCGAGTACTAATTCGCCGCTTCTTAGCTTGACGTGCGGAGAGCAGACGGGATCCAGTATTCTCTAAGAGCTGTGGTCGTATGTACTAGACCTAGCTGCAAGGAGGCCTCATGAGAGAATGTTACTAAATTATGTCAGAATGCAAAAAGAAAAACATACAACAGCAGGGATTCGCTGGTCGTCACCGACCCAACTACTAATCTGCCGCTTCCCAGCTTGACGTACGGAGAGCAGACGGGATCCAGTATATTCTAGGAGCTATGGTCGTATGTAGAAGAGAGGGAGCCAGATTCAACATATGAAGGAGAACAATCTGAAATGACAATTCTTGTTTTGAGAGTTGAGGTGGGGTAGGACAATAATGCATGATTTCTGGGATACAGCCACTGTTTGCAAATGTACAGCAAGCAAGACGGGAATACGCATCCATGGGATTTCGACGACCTCCAAGCGAAGATGTCGGCAAATCCTTCTCCTCTCGGCGTACGTTATTATTCTAGGGTGGTAATTACTGTGGGTGCTCTTGCAATGGTATTAATCGAGTTACCACTGGTAAAACACCTGCCAGCGGATATAGAACATATAGACGTAGAGTACTCTATAGACAGGTAACCTAACATACGCAGCCAGTGCCACAACTAGTTAAATGATGAGATTAAATACAGCCGACGTCGAAACCAGCTAGAAGTGGGCTACATAGAACCCAAACATTGTTCCCAAAGAAAAGGTCTTTTCAATCTGAATCCTTGACGGATGTGTCTGTGTCAAACCTAAACTAAACTATACTAGTAGCACGACTAGTCCCCTCTGTTGACATATACTGACGTCTTCCACGAGCCTCATCTTCTCCGACATGGAGCAGAAAATCGATGATATCCTGACCCAGTTGCCGATTCACTTTGCTATACATCTCCTTGAGTATCGTAACACCAGACTCATTGAGATTACTGGCCGGGCCTCGGCATCCTGTAATGATCTTGTTGTGAGTTGCCGGGTGGACATAGTTATGTCTGTGACTGACGAGCCAGTTGTAACAGAAGTAACAGGCGGGTTTGCTGCATCCGATATACTTGTCACCACCAACAAAATTGAACCCCCGACGACTAAATTGATCACAAATTTGCAGCTCAGCATGAACCCTTGTGAGAATAGACCTTTGGGCCATCTTGGCGCGAATAGGGTTGACTGAGTCACCGCTTGACGGAAGATCTAGTCTGATAAGGCTATGGAGGGCGTTATGGATGTCGATGATATTCTGAGAAGTAGAATCTTTGCTTATGGCCCGTACAATTTCGTATGGACTCATGCTTTCCGCACTGAGTTGAATAGATTTGGGTTCGGGCGCGGGGGCGTATCGAATCTCAGATATACGCCGGAGAGAAGGTACTCGACTCATTGCCTTCACAGCCGCATCCACCGAAGAACGAGTGGCGCCAAGGCGACCAATATAATGCGCTAATTTTACGTAGTCATCTTGAGGGCGTATCGATTGGTTCTTAATAGCATCAACATCTCGACCTCGCATCTCATAACAGAAGTCAACAATGTGCGCAGGAGTGAAGTGATTTGGGGGCTCGGAAAGCTTCTTGAGCTTTCTCCGGAGAGCAGTCACTAGTAGTAACGTCAATGTTTGATAAAAAAACTAGAGTTTAATGAGATCTTTACCGGTGTCATCTGGTAATTTCCTTCTCAGGTCCATTCGGCAGTTTCTGGCGTACGTCTGGAGCTCATTTCGGTAGAATCCAAGCCTATCACTCGATATTTGCACAGCTTCCTGAAATATCTCTTCACGGACCATTGGCTCAGTCTCTGAGTTCATTTTTTTGAGCCTCTCCAAGACGAATTCCGCAAATGCATGCACCCTATCTTGTATTCCCTCATTTGCTGCTAGCCAGAGGAAGTTGCTATGCGGTAACTCCTGTAATGCTGCAGCAGTTACCGTTGACCCTCCTGTCCTGATGTCACACAAATATGCGAAGGAGTCAAGAAAATCTCTTCGAATTTCGCATGCCTCATCGGATACGTTACTTGCAGGGCGTCGCCGTTCGTGTTCGCCTTTATAGTGCGCGAGTGCCTCGAATAGAGCAAGTCTAGGGTACAAGACCTCTTCCATAGTCTTCCAAATTTGCTCCATTGTGATGGGAATTTCCTTAAACTTTTGTTCTCAAAACAGGCAAAGAATCATGGTCGTTGAGTCGAGAAGATAAGCTCTTTATACAATGAAACTCGATGCAGATACCATTGCTTCCAGGAAGTTCTCTATTCTTCGATTGAGTTCGGTTTGTCCAGTAGAAGGCCCAGGAAATATGCATGAGGCATGCAGATACTGATTGGGCGCACATATTTATGATCCATATGTGATCCTTGTCACTTGGCCTGTTGTTGGTTCAGATTTGCTGCCTTCTACTGAAGCTGTCAAGAGGGGTAGATGTGAATTGCCGGTACGTCTGACATACCAGCAGCTTAGCTTATACTTCACAGTGACTCGGGTTTATAACCAAGACCGCTTACCAATGTTCAAGGTTCTGGGGAGGTCTCTAGAGCCCATATATGAGACGACAAGTTGGAAGTGGTGGAAGGAGTAAATATGAAGGACAAACGATGAAAGAATCATGTTTGGTCAGCTCGAAAACTTCATTCAATCTCAAGCCTACATTCTCGAACAGAGCTACCAAAAAAAGGCAAAGAATACGTGGGGAGAATCGATTTCTTCCAAAAAGGAATCGTTCCGTATCTGCGGGGAGGAATGAGATGGTTCAAGGTTGTGTTATAAGTAGTTCCTTGATAGAATGCTTCCATGCCTAAAGGTATAGTTCTAGGCATCACTACACGATTATATCGTCCTCTTTTCGTCGATACTTATGATTACCTCACTATACACGGCTAATTTCTGTTATGCATTTGAAGAAAGATCTCTCGGAGGGTCAAGTTCATATCGCTGAAGCAATTCGAATCCAAGTTGTCGGCATTTGAACTAGGTGGTTGGTGAACGAGCAAGGCCATCGTTTTTTTCAGTTATTCAAGCTACACACAACTCAGGAATTGAGACCCTCTAGACAGGTTGTCTGAAATCAGAACCGTATCCTGAGTACCATTCGCTCCAAAGGAAGTACAGACAAGCCGAGATCGTCGAGGTCTAAAATGCATCTCATTGTCCCCACGACTAATCACCTGTACCTTGGTAGTAGGCGGCACCCTTCCAGTGAAACAACACACAACCGTGATTCAGTGCTTCTTTCATCAGCCAGGGAGTCATCTGAACTGTCCCCTGAACTAATCACAAATCCAGCAACTCTAGGCTGGTTTCAAGAGTAAAAAGTACAGAACTTTCCTCTATATCTACCTTGATTTCCAGAGTAGAAGGCAATCTAGTTGTTGATATAAACAAGCACCGGTGCTGGGTTTTACTAAGAAATACGTTCGCAACATTGCCTGTGAATGAGTGGCTACGGGGGGGGGTTTTTTCCGACCATTATCTCGCCACAAATTTGGGTCGCAAAAGATTTGCCGAGATACAGCGGTGCCTGGATTGCGCATATTGTCGTTAGGTGGGCAGCAGCTCCCCTGTATTCGCCTGAAATAAGTTGGGCCTTGATACGAGGAAAGAGGAAGCGCAGGTAGTCGTCTCGAAGGCAAGTGGCGCTCCGTCAACAGCTTATTAGCCTGATCAAGGAGTTTGGCGACGATGGCAATGTTATCTGGATGGAAGGAGGTATTTCGCCGCTTGGTTTGAAGAATCTCGAGGACAAGTATTCCCGTTTATGAGCTTGAGGCAAGGATTTCAAGGCCGTCTCGTTATGCAAATAGTCAATGTAATAAACAATCAACTCAAATCGACAAACCTCATGGGCAAGAGCAAAGAACAATTCAGATTCGATATGATCATTTCACCCTTGCCTGAATCAAAACAGGCCTTCTTAAGCTACAGATTAGCTAGAACGTACAGCACTGATTGGACACCAAGTGAAAACGGGTTCGTCACAATTATTGGTTGATAGGAAGCAAGATGATGGGTGAAAGAGAGAAGTCTGGTGTGTTGTAAAAGAAAAAAAATGTTGAGGCATAAGACATGCCTACATGTCTGGATCATGAATCTTCTACCGACTTGGGCTGTGCTAAGATAACAAGGGAAATATCCAAAATTGTGTTCCCACCTGGATTATTCGTGGCGCGGACGAAAAAAAACTGATAATTTTGTTGGTACTCCGATTGAATGCAGTGTGAGGAAACGCTTCGCTTCGTCAGGGGCAGTTTGCGGCGTTGCGAAAGATGCGACAAAATTAATGTAAAAAAGATGCAACAGAAAAAAAGAGACAGGCTCGGCGAGGCATCATCGTGAAGCGTGCGGAGGCGTGATGAGTACAATTTCGTAAAAGCTCATAAGATTAAAACATGTTCGCATGTGTGTCGTCATTCTATCTTGGTTCTCCAAGATGATATTCGTTTCACCTTGACGGTGAGGCTTTGTAGGGGGTGCCAGGATAAGGAGACCCCAAACTGGATAGAGTGCTGATGTTGGAACGGCTGGTGCGTTTGCGTTTCAGGGCTTGGTAGTCTTGCTTGTAGGATGCGATACAGCGCTGGAGCTCCTTGTCTGGGTGAGGAGGCATCTGGATCTCAAGCGCTTTAAGCAAAATGCGTAGATGTTGGAGCTCGTCATCATTTTCACGAAGCTCACCCTCACTGTTTCAAGTTAGAAATACATCATAGGCAGTGAGGAAACGAGACACTGACAGATGGGAGATGCGACTCTGAAGAAAGATAATACGCTGGGCAGCTCGTTCTGCACGCTCAACAAGGAGTGAATGAATGTGCTGCATCATGTTAGCTTGTGCAAAATGAACCTTGCTGAAACTTGACTCACATCAGATTCCTCCTGGCGAGCCTGCAAGTTTTTGACTAATTGGGATAGCTCCTCATTAAGCTTCATAGCCTCGGCGATAACCTTCTTAGCTTGAGCAGCCGACATGCCCTTCTTCAGAGGCGGGTCTGGGTCCGGCTCCGGCTCCGGCTCGGGATCTCTGCGGATGGACGCTGATAGATCCGAAAAACGGGTGCGAAAAACGGACGATGCGGGAGAGCTAAAGATGGAGTCGCCGGGACTACGCAAATCTATGCTCGCGGTCCGGTGTGGTGTAGTGCGTGGCGATGGTGTTGAGGGGTTCGAAAATGAAGTTGGCTTTTTCAGTACAGCCCCCTCAATTTGCTCCAGCTGAGCGGTGAGGAGGTTGACCCCTTCATCGTCCACTTCCTCATCATTGCTGCTGGTGAGCTCATGAGCAAGCTGGCTCAATCTCCTGGCAAGAGCATCGCGGCTTCGGCGATTATAACGAGATGTCCTCCTAGAAATGGGGGACGCATCACTCGGACCCCGACTGTGGCTGTGGTAGGAAGAGGAGGGCCGCGACGACAAGTCTCTCTTGAGTGGGCTCATACGACCAGTGGAGAATCCAAGACTGGACGCGACACTAGGACTAGAGAGCAAAGAAGGCGTTCGAGTTCCCTGAGCGTCGGATTCAAGAGCTGTCTCATTGTCGTTGCGATAGATGTGGTGATAATCGCTATGGAAGTCGTCGGCATAGGTGAAGTAGCGGGGGGCTGGAGTTGTGGCGGTGGAGTTGGTGATGGGCATTTTGGAGCGGTCAGGAGTTGACAGAAAGCTCATACGGACAGCGAGGTCATCGTCGGTGGCGGAAGCTGGAACAGTAGCAGCAGCAGCAGCGAGAGCTGCTGCATGATCCTCGTCAACTGGTCCCAGATCCATGACGCTGCAGGTTGCAGAAAAAGCAGAGTCAGATCAGATGGGCTGCCCTGGTCGGCGATGGACAACACACAGTTCACAGCACACTCACAGAGCCTCAATGCCCAAAAGTGGATGGATCAGGATTAGGTGTTATTAGCCGCCCAGCCCGCTCAAAGAGAAAAAAAAAAGTCTACCAGCTCAGCAACTCAGGCCCCAAGCCCGCCGCCCCCTTGAGCTCAAGTGGGTGCAGCGCCAGTCGAAACGGTCCAGTCAGGGTTGGCCAAAGCTCCTCCAAGTGCCCAAGCTCCCAGTGCTGTTTTCCTCCTGAAGCCCAGAGGCCCCAGCTGGCCTAAACGAAGGAAAGGGGGAGGGTCCCGAAGAGAAAAACAAAAATAGGAGGAGAAGGGGGTCGAGGCAAAGAAGTATTCAACCAAAGTCAAAAAGAAAACAACAACGCAAGGCCAATGACAGATTAGGCGACCGGGCCCGTTCAGATTCAGAAGCCGAGAATTCGTCGAGACCGTTTTTTCTGCGGATGGGATTCGATCCCCGAAACTCCTCCGATGGGCCGAGTGTCAGGCTCCCAGAGTCACGGATGGATGGATGGATGGCAGAGGGCAACAGTCGTAGGATGACAAAGACAAAGAAAATAATGGCACAGAGTAGGAACTCGGCATGTGACCGAAGTCGACACGATTGGCTGTTACAGACGATACAGTGGAGTAAGTTGGCCGCTGAATTGTTCTGGTCTGCTTCCAAGAAGGGAGGGAGGAGGAAGGGCGGGAAAGGAAGGGAAGGGGAAAGGATAGCTCTTTGGGTTATGCTTCCCCCAGCTAAACGCGTTGGTTCCCCACCCCGTACCGCATTGCATACAGTATCCATTTATGTGCTATGTACGGACGACTCCGCGCTCCATATTACCTAAGGCAGTTCCCTCCAAGAACCTTCTCTTCTACAGTAGGGTAGTCCCCGCTGGCATGTCCTGTACCACCTAAGTTATAGTATCCGCCAGAATATAGAAGCCAACAGGGCATCGGGCAGATGCTGGGTGGGAGATCGACGCAACCGCAAACAAGGTGGAAGTTCTCCGAGATGCTTGGTGGACGGATCAATGGCCCCCGGAATGCAATTGTGGCGCTTTGGATATTGTTATGGAGTGACTTTGGTCAGGCGTGGTGCCGGCTTCTGAGCAAGCATCAACACGGTACTGGCCAGTGTCACCCTGAAATCCGGGCAGCCTCGGACGAAGTAGCCCCAGATGCAAGGAAATACGAGCTACTGCCGACGACTACCCCGGGTTTGGCTCCCCTTCTTTCAACCTCGACACACACACCTGGCCGCACACATCGCCCTTGAAACGAAGCATCGGCCAAAACAACATGGAGATCGTAATCATCCACTTTTTTTTTTAATATACTCTCCCAGAGACTTCGATCCCTCGTCGCCACAGTAGATAGAGACATGGAACACACACAACGTAGCATAATTCACGCTTCAGTATGCTTCTTCGCCTAGAGGTGATCAAGAAGCTTCGGTTTGATAAAGGGGATCCCCATGATGCACACATGAACCCACGAACCTGATGCCACAGACTGTGGCGCCATGCCAGATCTCCAGATTTCCAAAATTCACCGCGGCCGCTACACTCATCCGCCCCCTCCCTCCCCTAGCATCTAAGTAAACCCTTGTAGCCACTTCATGTCATGACCCTGCTGCATACTACCGGCAGACCAGTAGAGGAACATCCCACTGCATTTGTCTCAACTCTTACCTCACATATTTCCAGGATGTCTTCCGGCTCCAAATGCTGACGGATGTTGTCCGTGGCGCGGTGTTGTGTTGATGGTCTGACCGGAGCGCTCCCCGAGGTGAGCAGAGTCGAGGTGAGCAGTTGAGTGAGCTGAGACTTGAATTTGACCGTCATGAAATCAATTGAATGGTCATAAAGAAATACCTGAGGTACATTGGGAATGAAAGGATGAGTAGAGAGAGAGGTACTGTGGAATATTCATCAAGGAGTAACCCAATCCATCATCAACTACCTTACTATGGTACTCTCTTGTCATGAAGCTAATCGCGGCAGAGCTAAACATGTCTTGGGTGTAGGTTATCCTCAGGGCCGACCAAGATGGGACGTCAACAGACCGCTTTCCCCCAAATAGATCGTATCGCGCCTAGTTGAAAAAAAAAAAAACCCCCCCCATGCAGTGTACGAAACAGAATAAAAAGTAAATAAGAGGCTTGTCATTGGTCATGTGCCTTTCCAAGAAAAGCGACATGCTGCACGAAGTAATAGAGCTTCCCACATATGCTGCAGCAGGACAGCCGCACGCAAAATAACTACCACCTACCCCAGGTACTGCTGGCCATGTACCCCTCTAACAGATGGAGAATCCTCCCATGATGCACCCCCCCCAAAATGACGTTTCCCCTTGCTACCCCAACACCAAAGTGGGCTCTTTTTCGATGGCCTCCTCCGCAAAAGACTGACCTCAGCCTTCAGAAAATGGGCTTTGCCAATGGGGTCTTTCGTGCCTCGTGATCGCCCCTTGAAGCGGGATATGGCCCAAAGGGAGCCCTTATGTAGGACACTAAAAGCCACCTAAAGTTCCTTTACTGGAGACAGGCTCAGAAGGAACACATGCGCCAGATTTTAATGCCTTGGAAACGGTCACTAATAATTAAACCCGTCATCGCTCTTCAACCGGACCTCCCGCCGCACCTGACCGATCCGGCTGTGACTCTTCCGTCTTCTCCATCCATTCTTCCTCCATTCTTCCTCCCGTCCATTCTTCTTTTCATCCTCCTCACCCTGCTTGCACCTCGCGCAACGTTTTGTTTCTCTTTCTCTGCTTTTTTTGCTTCTGCCTTTCTCCCCATTGACTAGCCATTGATCGTGTGCGCCACTGACGAATTCGATTCTCGCCCAATCAAAACACATGCCCCCGGGCTGCCTCGGCTTCCTCCACGCCCACCTTGTACGCGGGGCCTGCAGCACCTCTTGACGCCTCACAGCGAAAACCAGTCGATCTGCGACTTGACTCTTCTCTCCCGCTGTAAAAAAAACTCCCCCCACCGCACGCGCCTCTGATCGCAACTCTTCCTCCGGCTTCTCAATTCCGATTCCCTCAATGTCGGCGTCGTGAGTCGATTGCCCGTTGTCAAATTTCCCTCTCGGGCGCTCTCCGTAGCCGCTGTCCGGCGAATCTCTCCCTCCGCCCGAGCTTTCGTCCACTCCCGACCTCGTCCAACTATTTGAAGCTGTAGCCACGCCGGGACGCACCATTTCGCCTGTCATGTCGTGGAAAGCCTCAGAGCGATTGATGGACACCATCCGCCACTATGCCAAGTTTCCGGCAACCGGCGTCAGCCTGCGCCAGATGGTGCAGTTTGGGGAGAAGCCCTCGGTCGGTACGTCGCCGCCGCATTCATGGGTGCTTCTTGACTTTGGCCGCTGACCCGTCTCTGTAGGAACACTGTTCCGAGCTTCGCAGTTTCTCGCTGAGGAACTCCCCATTCGCCTTGCTCACCGTGTTCAGGAGCTTGACGAGCTACCAGACGGCCTCAGCGAGATGCCCTCTGTGATCAAGGTCAAGGATTGGTACGCCCAATCTTTCGAGGTACGTTCTTGACTCACACCTGATGCGCCGCGCGCCCGCAACCTCTGCGCCTTCGCCACCACCAATTCACATGCATCTCAACGAATGTTCTATTTCCTGACCGCTTTAAACTAACTTTTTTTTTTTTACCGCTTTGCTAGGAAATTACCCAGCTCCCCCGCCCGAACCTCGACAAGGATACCCGCTACCGCCTCATGAAACCCGGCAAGGCTTATGGACGCCAAGCTGTTCGCCTCCCCGCAGCTACCCCAAATCCTTCGATTGACGAAGGCGAACCTTCTGGTTGGGGCGGCATCCAGTCCAACGGCAACGGCAACGGCAATGGCAATGGTCGTAGCAAGGCCATTACGCGCCGCTACTTTGCTGTTGTCGACGACTCGGCCGATTGGCCCGCCGATCTACATTTCTACAATCAACGCTTTGCTCAGGCCCTCCACCAGATCAAGCGCCGCCACGATGGCGTCGTCACTACCATGGCTCAGGGCATTCTTGAGTACAAGCGCAAGCGCCAGCGCATGCAAATTGACAGTACCATCCAATCATTCCTAGATCGCTTCTACATGTCTCGTATCGGTATTCGCATGCTTATCGGCCAGCACATTGCTCTCACTGATCAAAGTCACCATCGCGACCCCGCTTACGTCGGTATTATCTGCACCAGGACAAATGTTCAGGACCTTGCTCAAGAAGCCATTGAGAATGCTCGCTTCGTTTGTGAAGATCACTACGGTCTATTCGAAGCACCCAAGATTCAACTTGTCTGTAATCCCAACTTGAATTTTATGTATGTTCCTGGCCATCTTTCGCACATGCTCTTCGAAACTCTCAAGAATTCGCTACGCGCTGTTGTCGAGACCCACGGCATGGATAAACAGGCCTTCCCCGTGACAAAGGTCATCGTGGCTGAGGGCAAGGAAGATATTACCATCAAGATTTCCGACGAGGGCGGTGGTATCCCTCGTAGCGCTATTCCCCTTGTCTGGACTTACATGTACACCACTGTCGATCGAACCCCGAGCTTGGACCCCGATTTCGATAAGAGCGATTTCAAGGCCCCCATGGCTGGTTTTGGTTACGGTTTACCCATTTCTCGCCTTTATGCTCGCTACTTTGGAGGCGACTTGAAATTGATAAGTATGGAAGGGTAAGTCGTTCACCAATAGTCCCCCGACAGTTGACCTCCGGAGAAACAACTTACTAACATCAGCTTTCTCAGATATGGCACCGACGTTTACCTCCATTTGAATCGCCTTTCTTCGTCTTCGGAACCTCTCCAATAGCAATTACACACCGCCGGCGCATCTGCCCTCCCACTCATCCTTCGTAAACGACTCAAGGATCGGGAGGTAACCGAACGAAAGCAAGTTGGTGATGCCGAGGCGGTGGTTAACGCACCCCCGCGAAGTAACTACAGCAGTTCCCAAGAAGTATAAACTGTTTTTTTTTAGGGGGGATAAACTTTTTCAACATAAGAATTCGCCGGGAGGGATTTTATATATCATGGAAGAAACGCAGAAGATACAACGATCAAATTCCCGTATACATTTGATTGGAAAACACGCCTCAAGACGGCGGTATTTTATGTTATCGACCCAGCAAGGGGATGCCCACCAGGCCCTATGCATCCCCTCTTTACACCAGAAACAGCACCAGGGCAGTGTACGAAACACACAAAAACGTTTGACAAAGACGTCATCCCTATGACTCACTACGAGTGAGGGATTGTATCAGAGGAGGGGGAAGGGAATATCGAGCTCCGTGTATGAATGAATTGAGCGGAGAGGATCGTTACTCCGAACGAACAAAAATTCCAGAAACCCGTCCACAAATTAGGTCAAAGGGGGGGGGAAAGGGGTTTGAGGCGCGAAACAGGACATTGGACATGGGAAGGTTGATATTTGCATGCATGCGTGCGTGCTTATACATTGAGGGGGAAACCCTCACTAGGGAGTCAGGTTTTATGGGTATCTATGAAATATCACTACATTTTATTCTTCTTCAAAAAGCGTATGTTCTATTTGCAACGCACCAATCAAGATATTTATGTGCAAACGGTTTTTTTTTTCTTTCTCGATTGGTATCCTGGTAAGTTTGCGGAAGACGGAAACGCCAATTAAATTGAACAATGGCGATTTCATACGCAGAAGCCATGATGATTACTCTGCCACGATTTTCTCACTCATTACTGGACTCGGACTTGGGAAATATATTCCTCTCCGTAGTATTTTAAAGCCCACCAAGTTTCTTCTAGACTTGAAAAGACATGGAAAGGATGAATCTACGTCACCCACTCTCTCAATGCGACGACTCAAGGTTACTCTTTTCTGCAGCACTCAGCTGGACAAGGATGCTGTGTCAATCCCTTTCTGTTGAAGATGGGCGGAGGAGGTACATATAATTTTATCCATCCTTTACAACGTGATATTCAATGCTGAGTGCCTTGCGAAGAGTATCTGATTCATATTCATTAAAAGGAGCCGAGGGTAGTTGATCAAAGCTGTACCAACATACAACTGGAATACTACCTTTCGGTAAAATCTGAGTAGATATGTCACTGTACTGATTTAAAATGAGTGTAGATGGTATGCCGGATTTAGTTCAAAGCGAAGCTAAGCTTCCTATACTACCAACTAGACCCCTCAGCCTGTAATACCTTCTAGCAACCTATCCTCAGCTGCAACCACACGTCAGTCTTCCCTTCCAAGGTGACCACAAGATTTGATATCTTGAAGAGCATCTGGTCAATTCTAAGAAAACCCTAAATCGATCGATAAAAAATGCCCAGATGTGGGAAAGAGAATAATTTTCTTCAATGGAGATGTGAGGTTCTAGACTTCCTGTAGTCGACTAATAAGCCACGGAGTAACGCAGCTTTGAGACACTTGGTTGTCTCTCAGTAATCCGAATCGTCGGAATCGCAGTAGAGCATGCGGCGCTGTCGATCGATGTCAGGGTCAACATGTCTGGCCTTGACGTGCGTCAAGATTGGCTGCTTCTTGAGCTCTGATTCAGGAATCCGAGCCTTAACAATCCATTAGCATTATACATCAATATTGATACGAAATTCAAGCTTACACAACCAGATTTTGGCCATTGACTCTGGCTTCGATTTTCGAGTGCAGGCTCTGACTGGCCGGTCACATCCCAGTCTCCAATTACGTTGGGATCGTTTTCGATACTACACGTGGTATTTCTGCTTCCCGATGTGACAGACGCTTTGCTTGAAATACTTGAGCCCTCCGTTGGGTCCTTGTAATCTTGGTACTGCCTTCCAGCTGAGCCCCAAGCATTGAACGGGATCTGGCGGGACTTCTTTTCCTCTTGGACAGTCGTCGCGATAGAGGCAGTAGGTGTAGGATTAAGCCGCTCTACGAGTGTATTCCGACCTGCCAGATGGGGAGGAAGTCCTTTCTTGGGCGTGTCTCCGAGAGTAGATGCTACACTGGACAAGGATTTTGCTCCGACACAACTGGCCTGCGCACGCCCTGCTAGATGAGGCGGAAGGCAGGCAGAAGAATTCACCGAGTCTCCAGAGACACTCGCGGTATCATTTTGGCATTGATCTCTGCCGGAACGGCCACCTCCTTGGCCGTATCTATGATTGTTATCCATGTAGCCCGATCCACCAGAGGTGATGGGTCCCTAGATTTGGTCAGTAGGAGATCAGTACATTCTACAAACTTTTTCAGGAAATCAAACCTGGCCCAGGCCGTTTTCACCAAAGAAGTCGGCACTGTCGACAAAGTTACCGTTCTGGAAACCATCCCAGTTCTCTTCTTCGACAGAGATATGCCCTGTTTCAAGAGGGGCAGGAGTAACACTTGGCTCCTGAGTTTCTGTCCAAGCAGTACATCTCATACATGTCTGTGAAGAGTTAGCGGTTATGTCGATTAATTCGCTTCGACTTACGTAGTCTTCATTCTTGATAGATCTCTTGCTAAACTGGTCCTTGGACTTGATCAGGCCACACAGATTGCACCGAAGCTCGACTCGACCCTTTGATGTGTGGTCACGACAAGTCATTCCAGAGTGAGCTGCGTCAATCTTTCCATCTCGATCGATGAGTTTCTGCTGATTCTGCGAGAAAGCGCTAAGATCCTTCCATTCTCCGCCAACCTTGCATCGAAACCTAGAGAAATTAGTGCAAGTTCTTACAATAATGCAAGTTGGCTGACCTGGTTGGTGTTTCTCGTTGGGTTTTGCTAGAGATGTGTGAGCTTCGGGTTCACATACTTATTGCAGGACTTACGGTTGAAACACCCCTTTGTTCCGATTAGGGGCCATGTTGATTTCGCACCAACGTAAGTCGGGCAGAGAACGTGATCCAAATTTCCTCGAGTTTCAGCCGGAGCATCCAGCAACAAGATTGGATTGAAAGATGTTTGCAGCTGTCTAGCTGAGATCTGATTTAAGGAAGGGTATTTGTCTAGCGGGGGGAGTCCGGACGAGTGGTGACTTGGACGATGCGATTTTCAACGAGTTGGTGACGCTTCTGTTGCATTCGAGTAAGCGGGAGTTATGATGTTGGCGGGTGGAGGACGAGGAGAGCGAAGCCTCAGGCTTTAGCTTGTGGCAGAGGAAGGAACTGGGACCCGAGTAAAGAACGTACCTTCCTATTTCAACTCGCAACGAGGACGGAATTATCTTAGGTCTCCAATGTTGGAGAAATAAGTCAGACCCTTGAGAGGCTTTGCTGCGAACGTGGTGAGTGCCTGCTAGGGACTCGAGTGTGAGTTGGGGAGTTATAAATCACCAACCCAAGAGGCAAGAGGTGGAAGTTGAAAAGGTTACAGAAGTGACGACGCAATAGGCGCCTCTAGAATCGGTTTTACGTGGGAGCACCAACGATGATTCACTGCATTGAGTGTTTGCACTTAGCTAAGCTTAGACACATGTTCGAGGCTGCCAAGCAGCTGTTAACATCGTCTTCGCTTTTTGCATCCTACTACCCAGCTTGGTTTCATCAAAGATTGAGCCCTATCGATACTTGGCTCTCTATATCACTGAGAAAAGCAATAAATTCTCGTTTCTAGTAATTATTTGACGCGTTGCGTCACAGAAAGTTGAAACTTCGTTAGCATAGAAACCTAAGAGTTTGCAGGAAGGTAATATCTTGTATTTGATATCTTTGCTGTGACCCCGTATCAAAATACTTTTATTCCTCAACAATCCAGCGTGGATAAATACAGATATTGAGCTATATTATAGTACGTTTTACAAGCACTTATTCTCATTCTCATTATCAGTGGGTAGAATTATTTCTTGTTGGGTGTTTGGCCTGGGCTCCCCGTTCGGGAAGCTCTGGCAGCAGCAGAACACTCTCATCCTCCAAAGGTTCTACCTATGCGACCTTAACCGAGAGCATACTGCGAATCGCGTCATACCATAGCGATTAAACATATCCGAAATATTCATAGGAGATACTGTTGGCTAGACAGTCGTTGGTAAACAGAGGGTTGGTTTGTCATATTATTGGCCGTCTCCTACCCTATATCGTTGGACCAGATCCACCGCATTCACCGCCCAAGAGAAACCGAACCACCACACAAACTAGCTTGATGAAGAAACCCTTGACAGACACCTGGCAGGGCATCCTTTCGGAACCTTGGCGACTCACGAAAGACCCTCAAGAGAAGGGCAAGCGGGCACTTGCGCACTTGCATTGACCAACTACATCGAACACCCGGTCTTGAGGTTGGGTGTACTCGGCTCTAAGAGGACCGGAGCTGATGCAAATGACCTTGGGTGTGTGCCAGCCAACAAGCACGACTGCATTGTATGCATTAATATGGTCGGCCTCTGAGAACAATATTGGTGTTATGACCTGCGATTGCACATAGAATAGTTGACTGGCTTCAAGCTCCATGAATGGGAGCCATTTTCACTCCCGGCACTGATCATGCCATGCTGCGCGCACATTTCCAGTAGAAGCATGCGCCTTTACTCTCTCTCTGAGTCATGAAAATACAAACCTATCGTCTGCTTCCCTGGTGCTTGATTTGTTGGAGCACACGATGATCATTAACTACCTCGGCCGCGGCATGCGACGCGGGAATAGGAGAAACAACCCTCAGGTAGGCATGCATGCAATGGACCAGTAGCCTCAAAGGACCACCAGGCATGGTGCTCTATGAGCGGCCTCTTCGATGGCTTGTCTTGATATCAGAATGTCTAGGCCTAGATCAAAGCAGCCGGCGAATCCGGGGTAAAGGCTCCAGACATGCAGCATCGGCCGATGCCAAAGCCCGGCCCAACGCGATATGGAGACAGCCAGAGGTAGGGCTCTTGTAAAAAAAACCAAGGTCCTCTATGTTGGCCCCCCTGTGAAAGATGGAGACAATGTTGAAAAAAGGAACCTACCAGTGATACAGGCTATCATGGCATGGATTATCACAGAGTTGCGGTCTGGCAAATAGGTCCACTCGCATGCTGGCTGGCCGGCACTCGGCTTGCCTCTGCCTGAGCTGTTGCCGGTTCAATTTAGTCACATTCGACATCCCTAGTTGGTAAAATCCCGATCAACAACCGAAACTGAGTTGATGTCGCCGCTTATAGCAAAGACCGTGTTTGCGTGGAAAGATAAGATCAACACTGCCGTGGGACTGCTGACAGACAGCCAAGTCGGGGTAGGATCTACGCATCATATGTTGACGTGGATGACTTGGTCCTACTGTACGGAGCAGTCACCAACCCACACAATTGCTCTTCAGTTCGATGCCCAAGCGAACGGAGCAAAATTAGGCTTGTTTGTGAAGGGGCCAAAGCCGGTGGCCTGCTAGAACCGACAAATTGGGAAATCGGGTCGTTGTTGGTGCCCGGTGACTGAATGACGAGGCTTCGTTTCGTTTCGCCACTCTACAAATGGAGTCGCGTTGAGGTCCGGTTCACCAGAATGGTGACTCGAGAAGTGAGACTTTCCCCAGTCAGGCAGCATTAGAGCAAGAAAAAAAAAGTACAAGTCTGTTTCGTAGTCATGAGGCGCGGCACTGAACTTCAAATTCGTCTTTTCAACCAACGCACCATCGCGCACTACCAAAGCTGTGCAAGTAAGTTACGCAGCAGCCTTCCTGTTGACAGCGGCGTGGGTCTCACGGGGTCGGGAAGAACCCTGAGCTAAAAAACTGTTCTCCACCTAATTATTGTATCCGTGGATGTATTGACGCTTGGGGGCCAAGGCTGAGAAAGTTGATGAAAGATGACAATGATCGCCTACATGTGCTCCTGGTTACGAATGTGGAAAGACACTTGCCTTTCAGCTGGGATGTTGCTATGCACAATTGTGTTACCAATAATAATGAACGAACAGCCTGAAGCGCATAACGGATCGGCCGTCATACAGACGGATAATCATCTAAACGAGACATTCTGATACAAACAGTCATGTCTCGGTGTTGATTCTCACTCTCTTCTCTCACTCTCGAGCTTTTTCTCCCCATCTTTCCATCTTCTCTCAGACGCATACTCGTCCCTTTACTAATGCTGCAAGGGGAGCAGATACTGTGCAACCGAGCAGGCAAAAAATCTCTGCAGGCGCATGCATTTCTAGTGAAACGAGTGAATGTGACAAAAAAGCAATGTGAGGTAGGGCAATTGTAGTCGCGAAGAGGAACATGTCGGTTGGCGCCGAAACTACTGCACAGGGCTTGCATACTCACGCATATCCAGACGCGTCTTCCTGCAAGGGCAACAGCTCAAGATGAATTATGTGACACTTGGCGGCTGAACAATATAAAATAATTTTGCCGCCAACCTCATGAGGACCCCTCCTCAGGCTTGAAGTTGCCTCCCCCCTTTCAGCTGAGGGGTTGACTCCTCTCAGACCTGCCAGGCCTTTTGGCTTAGAGATGCGTGTGAACGGGCCTCACGAGGATCCGATGGGCATCTGTGCACAATGAGACAACAACAATGTTGTGCAGGGAGTTTGCTGTCAAGAACACCGACGCTTCTGCCACTGGGTGACGTGAGAGCCTACAATATGATATGCATTTTTTTTTTGATGCGACTGGGTGGGGGAGGATACTTGCATGAAGCTGGGTCTTCATTTCGATCCTTGAAAATCCCCCGCTCGCTTCTGTCATTGTTTGGCTTTTCGTCTGATATTGTGGGAGTTCTCGAGGCCGGGAAAGATGGCCGCATTGACGTGCTGTAGGTAACCGCTCGCGCGCGTCGGCAAGACAGGCGCGTCTCCCAAGTAAGTCCTCATGGCTGCGGTTTCATGCGGGATGCCGTGTTTCAATCTTTGACCCCTTTGTTGGCGACCGGGAAGAAGATACAGCACAAAACAAGTGATTAGCATTGTAATCTGCACGGATGATAGAATAGGGGAGTCGGACAATGCGGATTGCATAAAAAAGAAAGGCAGCTACATGACGCAACAACCCTGAACTTGATCCTTCGGCGACTCCATGATCAGCGTGACTGCGTACTTCATTAACCTGACATGAAAACTGGATACAATTTGGTGGCGATAGAGTAATCGACGGGCCAGGGCGTACGCACGCTGTCGGGTTGATGATTCGGATTGCACCTTCGAGAAGAAGCAACTCAACCTTCTTGCAATGGGACCTGCCATCCTGGGAAATATCGTCGAAGCTCTTGTCCCCATCTTGAACAGAGTAATAGAACAAAGTAACAAGGCAATCTCCGTGCCCCGGAGCCTGATTTCCCATCTCGTTGGGACACTTTCCCCAGCACCTGGTTCTGAAAGTGATTACAGTGCATATTATTGTTAATTAATCATTGCTATTTCCAGCACCAAGCTCTGTCACTCCCCATTCATCAGTGATTGGGGACAAGTCGAAGGAGTCTAGACGGGGGAGCCACAAGGGGGGTTTCTGGAATATGCCGAACAGTGGAAGCGACTCTGTACCAGTGCGGGTCAGCGTTCCAAGCGCTGCGGAAATGTAACGCACATGTTTATTCTGGAGGTTGGGCCTTCCAGCGAAGCCCCATCCCCCCTGGCGTCGGCCCCACACTCCGAGGGCTGGCTCCAAGGACGATGCCTCTGTCGAGGTTGGCGTCGTCTCGAAAATGCACCTGCGATCAGGTTCCGGAGGGTCGGGATGGAGGCGAATTTCCTTGGTGGTGGGGGATGAATTTTTTGGCCAAAAAAAAAAAAAAACCGGACAAAAAATTCAAATAGGGGAAGGGAAAGGAGACAGTGTACGGAATCACCTAAACCAATCCAGTGTCGTCACTGTCTCGCGCATGCAAGCACTTAATAACTCTCGGGTTCAAACCCGCGCTGAGTTTTGACGTATTTATGAGGGACCGTTCCCGACTCTTACAGAGGGAGAGAGCTGTGTGTCTTGATGCACTGCCGTTTACGGACTTAAAAAGGATACAGAAGAGGCTCTAGAAGATGAGTTTGTAACATTGTCTCGTCAATGCCGTAGCCAATTGTTCATCCAGTTGTTCATCCTCATAGCCTTGTTCTCGTGAAGCATTGCTCCGAGGCACAGGGGACGACTCATGGCCTGGTTCCTGCATATCCCTGCACTTCAAGAGATTTTCTGGAACTTCAGATGTTGCATCCAAGAGGGGCCAGCGCTCATGAAAAGCTGTGGCGATCATTGCAGCCCGTCAAAAGACTGCACGCACTCTGCATGGCCGGAGTTATGCCCTTGGGGACCAACGAGATCACGTTGAAGCTCTTGTGCCTGGACCCATTCTTGCACACACGTGTGCGACAGGGGATGCTGTGTTTCAAGTATACGATGTGCCACCCTCCAAGGACGCAATCGCTACGCGCCATGCCCGGCTGTCGTCCAGTGTTTTTCTCGATGCTCATGCAGTCCCGATATGACAGATTTGAGGCTATAGCCTTCTATAGGAGTTATATGTTATATCCCAAACATTTTTGTGTCTCGGCGTAGATTGTTGAAGTATATTGATGGTGATTACGGGTTCATCATCATATTCGAAATGAAAATTGTAGCCAGAAAAATACCAGTTATTGGTTGTTGCTTGTTCCCCCCTTTCTTCCCAGGTCCCTGGACACCCAATCTCCCCGCCGTTACAGGGACCTGAAAATCAAATTTGAGAGACTAAACATTCGGTTTGATTAGGTAGCACATGCCCCAGAGCCCGGCCGCTGGATAACGGGCTTGGAGGGCCAGGGGTGTTCAAAAACATTGTAAAAAAAGAAAAAGAAAAGTCGTTGTGACGAGGAAGACAAAACAGTACGTACCCTGCCTATTTCTTACCAATTAGTTGATGAGCAGCTGTGGAGGGGCGGTCCCGGGAGGCAATTCATGCGACCCGAGACGCCGAAGAAAGGCCCCTAAACAGTCCACTACAGTGTTTTGAGTGTCAGCGGGTTCACCAAAAGGACTGCCCAAAAGAGTCAGAACCTGTGTGCCCTGAAGCATGGTTCCTTTTCCGTCGTCCCGTCGCTGTGAAAGGAGAGCTTAGGACCATACGCCAGACGCTTGGGGTATGGGTTAGTCAGACGGCCCGCTTGGTCTCGACTCTGGATTGGTAGAGAGGCATCGCTTCGTGCGAACGGGGAATCGTAGCGATGGGCCCCCGGAGCTAATTAGGGCTTGGTTGGGTCTATTGTCGAATCTTTGGGGGCATCATGCTCCAGAGGTCACTTGTGTGAATTTCACAATAATCCAGCCTTGTCGTACGCGTGGTCAAGTACCTGATTCGGGAAAGATACTTGCAGTTCACCAGCTCCGTGTGCATATGATTTGTACTCTGAAAGTTTTGCGTAATAGACAAGGACCTAACACTTTGGACCGATGGTGTGAACGAGCGCGTGAACATCGCATGAACAAGGCATCTTGATGATGAGCACTGACAAAGAGGAACGAGCCGACAATGGACAATGGAGGAGTACAAGCCCCCCCGGGTATTCGTAGATTACGCTTTCCACTTTCATCTCTTTGATCAAATCAATCTTAGCAGACGATGGCTCCAGAACCCTGTCCCCTGAGGCTTCTCATCGTTTCCCCCAAATTACCTTCGAGGTCACGGGTGTGACCTCATCGGCCGACATGCAGAAAAGCGCACACCGTAAAGTACGTACAGTACTTACTTTATTATCAATAATTAAAGTGCACACCGGACGAAAAAAAAGAGGGAAATGTTAGAGGGACGGACATGAGCCGCCCCTCCAAAAACAGAAAAAGAAAAGAGCCAAGGGCTAATTATTGGGCCAGACTTTGGACTTCTCGGGCGCGGTGCTCCGCGACTTGGGCCCCGCTAGTGGGATTGATTGATTGCTTTTGAAGTACATCTCAAAACCGAGAGGGCCTGAGATTGATCTCATTGTGTACGAAGGTGCAACTACGGTGTTGACTGGTTTGACGCTGCTAGCTAATTACCCGACCTCAATGAATGGCTCAGCGGTAGGGACGCGATAATTTCAGATTCTTAGAATTATAAGATAGTGGATGAGAGACCCGAAAGCTGACAAACCCCTCCATCCGACTCATTGTCACGCATTAATGGGCGGGTGTGTTGATTCATCACCTCTCAAAGCAATTATGCAAGCGAAGAAATCCTGGCCAGTGGACGTCGTATTCATACGCAAAACCTAAATTGCTAGCTGGGGCGCACCCAAGACTACTCCGTAGGTAGATAGATAGTCTAATTATCACCTTACCAGCCAAGAGCTGGCGGCCAAGAGCCAGTGCAAGGCGAAAAGTAAAAAGCCAATGCCAATGCGAGAAGTCGTGGCAACGAAGGCACCAAGCCTGAAAGGGCTCAGTCGACATAATCCATTTCGTACTTTCCCATGCCAGTGCAGGACTCTCATGCCAATCGAGCAACACGAAGGAGATATCGCTGCCCATACCAGAGCGAACCAGGTCGGCGTTCACATCTACCAACTACTGTACAGAGCACTACATACGTACCATGAACGGTGCCGTGACCATTGGGCGCTGAAAGGGACCATCCATCTTTGATCTCACGGGATGGTCCTCTGACCCCTCTAATGGCGAGGACCAGGGTGCCTTATGACACACACCCTTTTTTAGTGATCACTCAGTGGCACATCTTGGGATGGCGATGCAGTGTCTGAGAGAAAAGACTCTGAAGATGGGCCCTGTCTCGCCTTGTTGGCCGGCAGCTATTTCCCATTCCCATCCCCATCGCCGAGTTGGAGGCCTTCTGGTCTTGCCATTGAAGACCTCATCTGCGACAAAACCAAAGTCACTTGCGAAATGGGAAACGCCCCACGCTGGCACCGGTTCTCAAGCTCGATTTGACAAATTTGTGTCGCTCTGCGACCAAGGATTTCGATTGGGCCTGGTACAGGAGTACGTACAGTACGTCCCTTCCGACGCGCTTTCTCACACGCGCCTTGTGGCTGGAAGGATGTCAGACCTTCCGATTTTATTGAATAGAAAATGGGTGATGGGAAGGGTGAAGAGTACCACCATCCTGATCCCCTTAGGCATGGCTGTTGCTGGATGTTACGTCGTGTGTCTTGTAATCTGTACGGAGTACAGACGTACATAACAACCGTTTGCGTGTGCCTGGACTGAGAAGGGTCAGACCCTGGGAGTAGGCTGTCCTTGGTACTGGTACCAAATAAAGTCCCGGGGATTCTCAGTGCCTGAAGTAAAAAGTACTTCGGCGAGAGCACCCAGTTCAGGGTTTATCAATGCCTGCACTTGGATTCTTCCTGCGTATTACAGGTACTTTTCCACTGAACCACAATTTGATCCCCCTGTAAACGCTTCTCATGTACCTACACTAACCATTACTAGCTTGGAATTAGTGGGGACTGGCGTCCATGCCTATGCTGGCTCGCGCAGTAAGGTCCCGTTCCGACCCTTCCACCATGGCCTATGTGTCGTCCTCCACCTTTTTCCCTCAAGGTTGTCACCGGGGCTGGTGCCGACTTGCTCACTTTAGCACCCAAAGCAGCAGGGGCAGAAGAAGGGAAGGGCAGCTTGGTCAAGGTAAAAAAGGTACGTACACAAACGGTAGCTTGGTCCCTGGCACCAAGACGGGAGGGTGAGACGCCTTGCCCGGGGGGCTGGTACCTTGCGAAAAGTATTTTGTTGTCAGGAATACATTTACTACCAGCCATCTCCAGACGGGGGTTAAGGTCCTCTGGAACGTCAGATACGTGGTTTTCGCAGATGTCGCAGTCTCATCCACCATTCAGAGCATTGGCGTTGAGCTGTCTGCACTCCACAGCTTCGCAACGCTATCCCACGCCCCCCTGTCTCCTCCATTCACACACAGAACAGACACAGAGAGAGTGGGATCCAAGTGCTCAGTGGTTTCCCACTCTTATTATTCATGCTTTTATTTTTCTTCTTTTTTTCAATCACCCCCCTGTTCCTCTGCGCAGTACTGCACGTTGTACCTAGAGCCTTGCCGCGACTTGCTGCTGCGTGCTGCACATACAGGGCTCTCTTGCTGCACCTCTTCCTCGCCTGTTGTCTCTCCTGCTCTTCTTCTTCTCCTCTTTCTCCCCTACTCCTTCTCCCTCTCTCTCTTTTCTCTGTCGTTCGATTTCCCAACTCCAACGTCCCCCAAAATTCTCGCTCGTCGTACAGCTTTCGCATCCTTTCCCTCATTCCCTCTACCCATCAAACATCGTCACCGGAATCATCATTTCCCACCCGCAAAAACCCAATAACGATAGTGCTCATTCCCAAGAGCCGGGGCACATCGAAGCACTAGTGGCCTGAGGATCCCACCCCGATCGGCAGGTTCAAGCCACTCCCCCCCGGACCTGGACCTGGGCCAAGAGCTTTCCCTCTCCTTTTCGTTAATATCGACTCTATCCACTCTGCAATCACCCTCACCTCAGTCACTCCTTTTGCTTTTCTGGCTCGTCCTCGCCAAAAGCACCCCCCTCCTCTTACTCTCACTCTTGACCCTCATCTCAAGTTCCAACCTTCCCCTCCACTCACTCTCGTTCTCTCTCTTCCTCACTCTTGTCATCGTTTTCGTTGTTTTCTCGTCCGAACCACGCTTGATATACGACGTTGTTCATCTTATTTTCATCTCACCACACAAACGTTAGCGACCACCGTTGATACCCGCAAATCGCATGCAAGCCGCAATTATCCTCTCCGCCACTTGCACACGGCCAGACGCGCTTTATAAACTCAACCGAGAAATCTGAATGCACCCGTAAACTGTTCTCCAGCTCTTCGAGAGAGCTCTTGTTTGGGCTCGATTAGGCACTTTACGTGGTCCTCGCCTGGACCCAAAGAGTCAAACCTAACCTTGTTGGCCAGTCCATTTACTCACCTCTTGAGTTTCATTGAATCATCCAATCCTTGAAACTTCTTGAGTAAAACTAGGCAAACATGGCTATCGCAAGCGACCTGACTTACCGGAGCCCTTCTGGCGGAGCTCTTGCCCTGGAGGATCGATTTGAAGTATTGAAGGAAATTGGTGATGGCAGCTTTGGTAGCGTCGTGCTGGGTAGGGTCCGGACGGCTGGATCCAACATTGCCCGCCGAGGCACAGTGGTAAGTCCCTCGCTCTGCCGTCTGTCACACGACAGCGTCCGTAACCGAATTTCTAGGTGGCCATCAAAACGATGAAGAAGACCTTTGAGTCTTTTCAACCCTGTCTTGAGCTTCGTGAGGTCGTCTTTTTGCGAACACTGCCTCAGCACCCTCATCTGGTACCCGCCCTCGACATCTTTTTGGATCCTTACACGAAGAAACTGCACATTTGTATGGAATACATGGAGGGCAATCTATACCAGCTTATGAAGGCCAGGGATCATAAGTGTCTGGACAACGCCAGCGTCAAAAGTATTCTGTATCAGATCATGCAAGGTCTGGAGCATATTCACTCGCATCATTTTTTCCATCGCGATATTAAGCCCGAAAACATTCTCGTCACTACTTCTGGCCACAATGACTCAAACAATTCGTTCCGAAGATACTCGGCCCTCGTTACGCCGCCTTCAACTCCTCCCACCTACACTGTCAAAATTGCCGACTTTGGTCTTGCTCGAGAGACCCACTCGAAGTTGCCCTACACTACTTACGTCTCAACAAGATGGTATCGTGCTCCCGAAGTTTTGCTTCGCGCTGGAGAGTATTCTGCACCCGTTGATATTTGGGCTGTTGGTGCCATGGCCGTCGAGATTGCCACGTTGAAGCCCCTTTTCCCCGGTGGAAATGAGGTGGACCAAGTTTGGAGAGTGTGCGAGATCATGGGAAGCCCTGGTAACTGGTACAATAAATCAGGGGCTCGCGTTGGTGGAGGCGATTGGCGCGAGGGTACCAGACTCGCTGGCAAGCTCGGCTTTTCATTCCCCAAGATGGCTCCTCATGCCATGGACACCATCCTGCAAGCTCCTCAGTGGCCCGCCGCCCTGAGCCAATTCGTGACCTGGTGTCTGATGTGGGATCCCAAGAACAGACCAACCTCATCCCAGGCTCTCGCGCACGAATACTTTATGGATGCCGTTGACCCCACGCGCCCGAAATCCTCTGCCTCAAGGATCCTTGGCCGAAAGCAGTCGGATCTCAGTCGCAACAAGGAGTCAACTGCTACCACTCCCACCTCGTCATCCAAACAATCCTGGTTCCGCAAATCTCTCATTGGACGCTCCGAGACTGCGGAAAATGTTGCTCCTCAGGTTCCAGTCAAGGACGTGCCTGCTCCCAGACCTGTTCCGGTTCATGCTGCAACTACTGCCGAAATTCAGTCTCAGCCCTCAGTAAAACACCGCCCTGGTGTCAGCAAGAGGACTACCTGGACTAATGGTCCATCAAATGTGGCGCCAATGCCTATTCTTCCCACGATTCGGCCGATTTCGCCAATCTCGGACGCGGTAACTGCCCGCGCCAACAACAGTTACGACTCGTACGCTAATGGACATGGCCAGGGGAAGACCAAGAAACTTGGCCGACAGCTGTCTGTCGCTTCGAGCACCAACAACTACACAGAAATGCACCGACAGCAAGCCGAGCGTGCTCTTAATGGACAGAGTGGGCTCGCTTCACCTCCCGGAGGCCAGAAGGAAAGCTTCTTTTCTCACCTTCGAAAACGTGCGAGGCGTTTTTCCGGACGGCACCAAACCCCCGTCTCACCATCATACGATGACTTGGAAGCCCAGGCTGGATGTGGCCCTTGGGCTAGCAACAGATCGTCCATGGCTATTGACCAACAGACCCAGCAGGTGCCAGCACCTAAGTCAGAGGTATACGAGTCTTTGGATAAGGCCCTCCGTGACGTCCAAAACAACCTGGACTCGCGCCCTCCCGTTCCTCCCGTCCATCAACTATCGCCCACTGGCAATCTCAAGCGCCATCACTCCCTTCCTCACCACCAGCCACGGTCGGTGGATAACCTCATTGGTGCCGCCCGTTCTGGACCCATCTCAAGTCGCACTCGACGAACTCCGGCAACCCACGGCGTTTACCAATACGAGGCGCCTGATGAGGAGGAGGAGCTCCTTGATGAGGCACTCACCACAACCCAACGAGCTATGAGGCGCTTGGAGCGAGATCCAGCCAAGCCTCTTCGACAGTCTGCTAGCAACTTGGGACTCAGCAATCCCTATCCTACTCCATCCCCTTCGGCAAGTGGAAATCAAGTCATTTTCGGCGACGGTCAAGAAACTGTGACGCCGAAGCCACTCGACCTCAGCAAGAAAGTTGATGGTCAATATAAATGGCCGACTCCCCCGTACGAAGAGAGCGAGTGGGCAGCTTCTGCTTCAGCCAGTATTTGGGCTGCCGGCAACCGATTCTAAATGCCTGTGACTTTTTCCTAGGTCTGATGACGTCTTGTGGTGGAAAACAAAAAGTTCTCAGAGTAATCGACTCTCATGGCCATGGTGTCTGGTGTTGGTCTGGATGCACTTTACTTCCTTTTGTGCTACTGGTCTTCATTTGTTTATTTTCTTCATCCTGACACCCGGCTTTGGCTATACACCATTTATTTTACTTCGATTCAGCAACCTCAACATTTCTATCCGAATACCCCGGTCGGATGAGCGCCGCCAATCGTTCATCAATTCGTGTTATCCTTCATCCTTACTCGTTTCAGACGCCTCGAGCATCAAAATACCCTTATAGACCGAGACTGGCAAGCTCAGCCGCAATCTGCTTGACGCAAATATCCCATCTCATTGGACCAATTTCTTTCCTTTGTTTCTACTATATAGGCGACTTGGAGTATTTGGTTCGTTTTTTGGGCATGACCATATTTCAATATTAACATTTCCAACCATATCATGTCATTTGAGAGAAGGGCAAACAGGACACTGGGTGGAAAAGAGGTGGGTGGAGGAGTAGGAGGTAGGAGGGAGGCAGTGTCGTCTGTTTGCGCCGAGACTACTGTAAAAAAAGGTCAGCGAGCATAGTATTGTTATCTTACTTCTTTGTTCTTTTATTGCGTTTGTTGGAAGAGACATCACCGCTTAGATGGAAATTTCAAGGCCAGGAAGCCGGATCATAGTTTGCAATATGATGGTCGATGAACATGGTACATAATAATATAGGTTACTCGTTGGAAGTTACTTGAGAGGTTATGGCAACGGCCTGTAGCTAGTGTGTGTGACGTGGGGTTGTTAATGGATTCAGCTGTATAATCTTTGCATCATTGCGAGTGGGGGAAGTTGATTCTTGTGATGTCTCATTGTCTGAAGGTGCAGAATAAGCGGCAATCGGCAATCCCTCGCAGGGCACCATCTTTCTAATTGGTACGAGTCTGTGGAGTATTCAAAGAGAACTACGTGTTTTCCCAAGGATGGTTGTCTAGATTGCCAGGGTCCTGATGGAAGCAACTGAGACGTATTATGTGAGACGACTGTGGAAGCCAACACATTCTTGAAATTTCTCTATCGCCGAGGGGTGGGAGTACTCGTAGTAGATGGAGGTTGCCTTTGTCGAGGCCAGGATGAAGGTGGATGTTCCAAGCAGGGTGGGTTGTAGCAGGCATGGCTAGTTAAAAAACCAATCCAAGATAATGAGTCGGCTGGTCAAATTTGGACAGATTTCTTCGAAAACGGGCTACCTGGAGGAGGTTAGCATTGCGAAAACAAACAATTTCTTGGTCGTATATCGCATGGAGAGATGGAGAGAGCCAGTATGTGTGTGCGAGGGCCATATTGGATGCCTGGTTTGTGGAGAAGCCGGGTGATAGTGACGGGACTTATGAGATGAGCTTGCTGAGATGATAAGTAATTTATGGCTGCCTTGATGAGACTAGGTGAGGAGGATGTAAGTGCATTTTATATTTTTCGTATACCACGACTTGAATTGATGAAGCGTTGTGAGAAGATATGAAAGCCATGATTTGGATGTGAGCAGTGTTGGTAAGCCGGCTTCTCCTGCCCAGTTCCTCCACATCAGGCCAAAAGTGCACCACCTGCCGGTCACGTGCCTGCGGGTAGTGACGTACTTGGGACCTGAGACCTGAGACCTGAGGCTTATAAGTTAGGCAGCACAGTTCCTCTGGTCCCGTTACTGGGTCCAACAACAGGGCTGAGCTGACACGGCGCAGAAAAGAAAAGGAGACGACAACCATCCTTGGACGTTTCGTAATCTTTTTCATTTTATTTTATTTGGCTTATTTTTATCTTTGCAGTGCCCGGCGATCTTCGAGGACCAACAGCACCAATTCCGCCTGAATCAGCTCCTCACCGTTATCGGCTGACGATTGGACGAGGGGTCGTGCGCTTGCGTACCTACTTCAAACTTGGTCATTGGATTGAGTGGGCTATGCTCTTGGTTTTGTGAGACGACAACGAAGTGGTTCTCCTTGATACCTGTTGATTCGGTAGAACACCGAGAAAGGACTTGAATAGTGGCATTGGAGTTTTTTTTGGCCCTTTCAAGGCTGCGAGTCCTGCTAGGTCCCACCGACCACATCATTCCACCAGCGACCATCCAACCAGCGTTGGGATTGTCTGCAGCTTTGGCCTTTCCGCGGGGGAGGGGTAAATGTCCTGTGGGTGGTGAACAGTCCATTCGGCGTAATCAGGGTGGAAAGGACACGGCAACAGAAAAGTACCAACCACACAACGACACGCTCTCCGCCCTGGGAGGATTTGCCTAGCCAAGTCAAACTGAAGAGGGGCTAAAAAGAAAAATAAAGGAACCAGAACTTGGAAAGAGGAGCCCGCCGTCATGAGTTTGAACCTGCCGATCCGGACCAGCGCCAATAGCCGGCGAAACCAGGAGAGCCGGAACTACTTCACCAGCTATACTCCCCCGAGCTCAACAGAGGCTATCAATGGCCCTGTGCGTGAGCCCGCGAGGGAGCAACCGCCATTGAGCGACCGCTTAATTGTGGGCGTTGACTTTGGTACCACTTTCTCAGGGTAACGTGGAGATTATGGATCAGGTTTTATGAAGAAGAAAGGCTGACTTGACGCAGCGTTGCGGCTGTTTACACCTCTACGCCTGATGATATAGAAATCATCAAGACCTGGCCTGGTGGCAATGGCATCACCTCAGACAAGGTTCCCACAGAAATTGCCTATCACTTTCCAGTTAACGAGTCACAACAGCAGGGTGTTGATCCCAAGGTCAAATGGGGCTTTCAGTTTAAACCTGAAGAGTCCCGGCTGCGATGTATCAAGTTATTTCTTGACAGGTCCCAAAAGCTACCGTTTTATGTGAGTCCGCTTGATACTGCAGCACAACTCAAGCGGTTCAACAAGAATGTCGTCGATGCTGTCAGCGATTATCTCACTCAAATCTACAAGCACACCATGGACACGCTGACTCGTCGATACGGCGAGTCGTTTATGGCCTCTACCAAAGTCGAATTTGTTCTAACATGCCCGGCGGTGTGGAGCGATGCGGCTAAGAACACTACTCTCCAGGCTGCTGAACGAGCTGGTATGGGCAGTAGGTCGGAGATTCAAATGATCAGCGAGCCGGAAGCCGCTGCCGTGTATACACTCAAAGCCATTCAGCCAAATCACCTCAATGTTGGAGATAACTTTATTGTCTGTGACGCTGGAGGTGGTACAGTCGAGTACGTCCTCAGTTGGCCCCGATGCTACTATTCACACCCGCTAACTACCAGATAGTCTTATTGCCTATAAGGTCATGTCTCTCAAGCCCTTACGGGTGGAGGAATCAGCTGTAGGAACCGGAGGGCTATGTGGTAGTGCCTTCTTGAACTATCGATTCGAGGAGCACGTCAGAAATCGTATAGGCCAGAGTCAATTCGATGAGATGAAGTTGAAAAAGGGAAAGACTTGGCAGATGGGGCTAAGGTACTTTGAGGAGTTTGTGAAGCGCAACTTTAACGAAGATGAACACCAGGAAGTCAACATCCCGTACGTTGCCATTTCGTCACTTTCATGCTGGTTTATGTTGATCTGACCCCCTTTTTTCTAGATTCCCTGGATTGCCTGATGACGAAGAGGTTGGTCTGGATTCGGGTTTCCTGGTCATGAGTGCGGAACAGATCAAGGAGATTTTCGAGCCCGTCGTGAAGGAAGTATGTGACCTTGTGCAAGGCCAAGTTGAAGGCCTGCGAGCTAAAGGCGGTGTCGTCTCCGGGATCGTTCTCGTCGGAGGATTCGGCCAGAGCAATTACCTGTACCGCCGCCTCAAGTCCCATTTTACCAGCGCCGCGCCTCCACCATACAGCGAGCGACCAACCCATGCCAACCTCAGTGCTACGCAGGAGACTGGCTCTATTGAAGTTATGCAGCCGGTGTATGCCTGGACGGCTGTCGTACGGGGAGCTGTCCTTCGTGGCTTGGAGGGCAACATGGTTATCTCGCGAAAGTCCAGAATGCACTATGGTACTTCGTATGCTACGGTATATGATGAGGATAAGCATTCAGTTAGCGAAAGATATTGGTCGCCGCTATGGGAGCGCTGGATGGTGTCTGACCGGATGCAGTGGCACATCGCCAAGGTAGGTTTTCTTCCCCCTTTCTCCGAGCCTCTTTGTCGACTTTTCTGATTACCAAAAACAAAACTATAGGGCGAAGCTTTGTCACCTCTCACTCCTATCGCATTCCATTATACCCGTAACTTTCGTCCTGGCCAATCCCTCATAGTCACGGATGACCTTATCGCCAGCGACTCGGATGAGCCTCCTGCTGCTTACACGCGTGATCTCATTCACGTGTGCACCCTGACCACCGACCTCAACGCCGTACCGAGGAGTCTCTTTACGAGATTGACCACTACCCGAGGTGTTGAGTTTGACAACCTAGACTTTACTCTGGAAATGCGCATGGAGTCGGCCGGGTTGACGTTTGAGCTCAAGGTGGATGGAGTGAGGTATGGAAGGGTGGAGGCAGAGTTCCATTCTGCTTCGTGAGCAAGTTAGGGGGATGCTTTTTGTTCTTTGGGAGTTTTGCCGTTGGGTGAACAATGAGTGTTGTCTGTCAAAGTGGTTGACGGAATAAAGACTTTTGTTGGCAGGATGTTAGTTATTTTTTATGGTTCATGTGGAGAACTGGTAAAGAGGATTTACTTGGATATGAACCACAGGCTCCGCCTATAAGTACGTTATGAGGTATCGTCTTAAGTGTCTGATAAGGATCGTTCTCTTGTGGCAATCGTGAATCATTTATCGTCTAGCTCTTCAGGACAGACGAGCAGTTGTTGTGGCTATGCAAATGATCCTTCATCAGCACTTGAATGGGTGCTAGGTCGTTGCCAATAGTCCCAGAGTCACAGCTGAGGGCGCTATTTATTCTACTTCTAGTAGCCGTATAAAGAAAGCCAATAATCAAAACCAAACCTCTTACATTGAAGCTTTGAAGGAGTCTAGGAATTACTAGCTTCCAATTGAGCTTTCTCATCGTCTGTTGGTCTCTCATCTCTGTCTCTCTCGGTAAATCGGCTACATAGGGAAACAATCTCACCATGGAATTCCCACTTGGTCAAGATCAAATTGTCCACCACCGAGCCTTGACTCCGAGATTTGAGCTCAAACTAATCATGCAAATTCCTCACGTCAAATACTCAGTCCGTGAGTTCACTTCCTCCCTTTGTCACCCTTTCTTAAAACCTCAAAGGAAGGGCAAAAAGGCTAAACAAAAGGGGAAAAAAACCGAAAACTGTTATTCTAGCGGACTCAGAATTGATTCCAGACGACGAAACACTGCGAGAGTGGGCAAACCATTCAGTCCGGTCATGGTTTGACGAGCTGCAGATATCATTGCTGGGCTCCGAGCACCCACGCCTTCTGAGGCTGGCCTGCGTCGTGCTGCAGGTGCAGCAGCTTCGAATCGTAATCGAGGGTCTGGAATCTGACAAGGTGATGCAGAGGTTCTGGATTCACGCCGTGGCGGAGATTGCAGCCCATCCGGTTGTGATACACCTTGGCTTAGACCTGTAAGAGAGTGAGGGATGTGGAAGAGGACCTTTGAATGGGGAGGGGGTGTGATATCAGAAGGGATGGTCGTTAAATAAAGTCAGATAGAAATAGCTGGCCATTTAGCCGGAACCGTAGAAGAACAAAAATCCTCAAGACCCCCATAGTGTGTACATGAATAAAGGAACGAGATCAAGGCCGTAGGTAGCTATTGTCAATATGCATAGGATGTCACGCTGGAGGCTTTTCTGGGTTATATCGCCGTATTTTATATACCACGCAACACACACTATCAAATTTAGGACCATTCATATCGAGATGGGGTAAAAATAATATATGGAGTAGCCTTTGATAAGCATCCACGGGGTAACAAAAGAAAACCACCACAGACGCTTGGTACATTGCCCCAAGTCAGGATCAAAATAAAGTCTTGAAATCTGAACGTGAGCGACCACGTTGGAAATTGTATTCAAAGGCCCATTCAGCCCATTCATTTTGTTTTCTTGTATTGTGCTGCTACCTTGTATTGTATACCAATAATTCAGCATTTCAAATCATGTCCTTTCAGATATATCAAATAACAGGAACACCCTTTTTTACATGGGTGGCTTGCAGACTCCAAAGCGAAAGCCAGCCGAGTCGACTGGAAATTCGCCATCACATATCGCCCAAGAGGATAAAAGAAATCCAGATTACTTCAGCCGAGTATCGCTGGAGGGTCAGAAAGGAAAATAAAACATCCAAAAAGTTGGCAAACACCGATATTCCCCCCTATTTCAGACCAAGAGAAGGAAAACCCATAAACAATCTATCCATTCTCTTAATACGTTAACAAGAGCAATCTCACACTTTTCCAACGAGGGAGGAAAAAACAAAAATAAGAAAATGTGCAAAGAAAAAAAGAAAAAAAGAAAAGAAACCAAGTCCTTTATCTTTTATGCCCCTCCATTTGGGTGTGTGCTGCGATAAGCATTCGGCTCATCGACTCCCTGTCCACCACGAGTAGTACGGCTTGATCGTGGCGAATAGTCGTCATATGCCTCCTCTCGTGGTGTCGTATCAACCACCAAGCTCTGGCGCCTTGGGCCGCTGCTGCTCAAACTGCTACCAACTACAGTCCGAGGGATTGAATCGCTAGGCCCGCCCCGACTCTGGTAGTATCTATACTCTTGCTCGCGCGAGGGGCGACGGTCACCGCCGCGCGGATGGTGTGAATAAGAGGACGAGGACGACGTAGGACCTGGAAGGCTGGAGGACAGATTATAGTCTTCTGCAACACCACCACCGCCGCCGCCGCTGCCATTGAGGCTGCTGACAGACGTGCGGTAGCGGCTGCTAGATGTCGGGCTTCTCGACTTGGCGGCTCGTATGTTGCCCTCGGAATTCGCCCTAGATTTGAGGTGGCGAGGCAACTCTTTGCGAGAAGAAGGGGCGCGGTCGCTGGGCCTGTTGTAGGCTTCTCTAGTCTTGTGTCGATGGCGAGAGCTCCCGTAGTCTTCAGGTCGATAGCGCCCGGACTTATCATCTGGCCGAGAGGGTCGGTAGTGATGCGTTTCGCGCGTGTCTTTAGGCGACGTAGCTTCACCTGATTGCTCAATCCATTTATACACAGAGTTTAGTACCAGTGTGCGGGTTTTCTGATGGAAAGCACTGGGCAATAAATGCCTCGAGAGCTGTCTAGGTAGCCTCTCCTGCTTGCCATTGACTAGTGGTCCGTCGGCGACAATGGGCAGCTCATCAACAATACTACGAAGACGAGTGGCTTCTTGATCTGGATACGCCTGTATGTGTCGGACCATCCAGTTCTGGAATCCTGCAGGAGTCAACGCTGGGATTTTAGGTTTCGAGTCGGGCCTGCTCTGCACGAGGTGATAGCTGCATCCGAGGTCTTGGTATAGTGACTCCAAGGGGGTGTAGTCCCGCTGGCCGAAGATTTCTTTCACAACTTAGCATTACATTTATCAGGCATGAAGTGTAAATAGCTTACCTTCAAATGGTATTATTTCGGAGCTGGGTTTGTATTTGGTGTAGAAGGCAAAGAGTTTCTCTGGCGTAATCACCAGAGAGTTGGTCGGCTCGTACTCAGTAATCTATCGTTGTCAGCAGGCATGTCATCTATACGAGGGAGCAAACTTACCACAAAGTTGGCAATTCCTCTGAGCACCTCCCCAAGACGACGTGTTGCCTGGCCGTTCTCATCAAACAGATTTCCCCACTTCAAGTCTACGGCCGACAGTTCAATGTCCTTGACAATGGCGTCCGGGGCCTCACGCCTGGGAGAGGGAGGCTCCTGACCGGGATTCAAATGAGCTGGGCGACCATGTAGGATAACCGGCCCTCTGTTGGAGAAGCGTACTGATGGTCGTGGCCTTGGTTGGGATGGCACCTCAGGGTCACGCAACACACCCGAATCAGGTGCAGGCACCCGTTTTGCACAGACTTCCTCCGCGGCAGAGTCGGAGACGACCGACGATGCAGAACTACAGCCAGAGCCATCATCTTTGGACTTGGGTAAACAAGATTCGTCCTTTTCTTCAGGGTCGTCCTCGACTGTCGCCTGATAGAGCTTCTTGGGAGGATCAGTGGCCATCTCGAGTGAAGATGACTTGGGGCTCACGGCCTCTTCCGTAGAAGGTGTGTCAACAGTGTCGGAGATTGCACTTGGTAAATTCTCAATAACTGCAGAATTATTAGTATTGCCTGCGTCCGTATAATATAAGAAAGGAGTTACTTACGTTCAGATGTGACCTTGGCAAAGATCTCATCAAACAACTGAGACTTCATCTCATCAATAGCCAACTTTCTCACCAGTTCCTCAACTTGCTGCTTGGACATTTCGCCGGCGGAACTCATTCTCTTTCTCGTAAATGTCATGTTTCCTTGTCTGTCATCTTCTTCTGTTGCCATCGGCCGTCCAGTGATGACTTTATCAACACGGCCGCGACTCTCGTGCAACTTTCCATTTACGTCCTGCATCTCCTCGGTGGACAGGAACGGTGGTCGGTGATTTTTTTTAAGCCTGTGATACCAAGCACAGAAGAGTCGCCTCAGGGGCACTGCACGACATATGACAAGGGCGAGAAAGGTTATTGAATGGGACGAAGGCCCAACCAAAGTTCAGTATCGGGAGCGGGAAAGGCACACTTGAGGCAGGTTTTAGGGAAAATGAGAAATTAGTACGAAGAGGGGGTGGGCGGGAGAGGGACCGTCTTTTACAACCGCTCAGAATGAAGAGTCACGCATTAGAAAGGAGGGAGGGGTGTCGTCGTATTCACTTGTCGCGGCGACATCTTGAGCTGGGGCAGGGTTGGGTAACTTTCTCCCATAGTCCTTTCTTTTTCGTAGGCTCCCCCCCTTGCCGTATTGTTAGAGAATGGCTTGTGACGCCCCAAGTTGGTGTGTAATAGTCAACATGGCTGCATAAGAGTAGACTACTTGCTAGAGGGTGAGTGCTTGTGCAAAAGACGACGATAGGTTGGAAGTTCCGGAGAGTGATCCCTGTTCACGGGGAATGTCAGGCTTCAATGCGTTGACCGGGACTTGGGTGCTTTGTGTTATCAGCAAGTTGAGCTGAAAAAAAAAAAAAAAAAGTTAGAAGAGATCTGCACAGAGGGCGAAGTGGCTATTGGGAGAAATGATATGACGGGAGCACAAAGTGAGGAGGTGAGTTGAAAGGGCTGTGTTGCAGGTGGGGACCTTGCGAGGAAGGAAGAAAGAGTATCACGTACTCACCCAAAAAGCCTTCAAAGTCCTTGACAGCCCTGATTTTCTCACCTTTCCTCAGTCTTCTCACCCATGCGACTCGGATAATCATTGCCCTTGACTGCCACACTTTTGGGGCTTGCTCGCCCTCTTTTCCCTCTTTTCCCTCTTTTCCCACCGAAATTGCCGTCCTTTTTCTTGTTTTTTTTTTAGTAGTTCCATCAACCTCCCCCAACCCACCTTAGCAAGCTCTCCCACCTCCCTCCCTCTTCTGGCTTGGTTGCTTGTCCTGTATCCAAGCATATCACCAGACCAATGGAAGATACCACCTCCTCACTCGATTGGGCCGTGATGCCACGAGGCAACTGGTGCGCATCCCACAATCAACCATTCATCGAAAAGCAAGGCTTTCACCCCTCCATGTCGTGCATCCATGACAGCAACTAGTAAGCACTCTGGTCGGGCGCCATCTAGTTAACTCTCCCTGTCCTAGACCATTCGTGCTCCGCCACCTTCACCTTTATCCAGTCTGCGCCTTCGCCCTTCGCTGGAAGCGGGGTAACATTCTAAGAGTTCCGGTCCCGGTAACTAAAAGAAGACAGCTTATCGCTCCGTATAAATGACGGTGGCGCCGTTCAATCGGTTCGGGACGATCCTTCTCTGTTGGATGGCCACGGGATTGCGCGAGAGTGGAAAGGTGGGAAAGGTGCCTTGAGCGAGCAGGATATGATACGCGTGGCCCTCAACGACAAGAGGGCAATGGGGCAGTGAGGCTCTGCGTGGACCGTGGACAAACAAGAACGAGAAGACTCATGTCAGATACTCAGTACGTCAGAGAGGTCCATTTCATGCATACAAGACCGGGTTAGTGGACTCTGACGCGGAGATGCTGCAAGTCATATGAAACGAACGATGATTAGGCACCTTTGCTTCTGCTACCGATTGCTCTTTTTGTTTAGATTCCAGTTTCACCACGGCTAGGTACCTGATACTACTCTGTGCTGGCCGTCTTTCCTCTCGCAGCAGATTTCTCTACCGCTCAGATATTCCTTACTATCTCCTCTCCACCGCAGATAATAATAGCAAGGCTGGTTAGAACAAAGGAAAAGAAGATATGTGCGATTTAAACAATATACAATAAGCAATATGGGGCTTGCGGGAACCCTCAGAACCACCCAAAAAAAAAAAAAAAAAAAAAAAAAAAACAGTAACCAAGGACAGACTGCCACCCTCTTCTGCTTACCAAATCAAGCCACCTGAGCAAAGCGGGAATTGCCCATCTTTTCTGAAACTTACGCCTTGTACAACAGGTCAAGGAAACCGGAAGCCAAGTCTACGACGATGCTCTTGTTGGGTAGCGAACCCGCAACGCCGTAGAGCGCGGCCGAATCACCCATCGCTTGGCCCTTGGGAGCCTTACCTTCTACGAACAGAGCTCGCATTTTCTCGCGCTCATCCTCGACAACAGCCTCGAGGTCGGAAATCAGCCGTTCCCAAGCTTTCGTGATGGGAAGCGTGACGGCAATGTGGATAGCAGGAGGGTTCTGCAGGGCATTGAGATGCCACCCCTTGGCCGACATGCCGTCGGCAATGTCATAAATGTCGAGGTTGCGAGCAGTAAACGCCACCACCGATACAAGCGGCCTACCCATGATTTCCAGCTCGCCACCCAGTGCAGGAGTGTGCTGGATGGCATCAGAAATCTTCTTGGTGGTACCTACAATCTTTTGGCAGGCGTCAATGTATCCAGACTCTCCAATTGTCATCAGACTAGCCCAGCATCCCGCAATGAGCGCACCAGGTCGCGATCCTGCAATTCCCGGGGAGGCGTACACGCCGCCTGACCAATCGGGTGAGATGAAGTATTGGTAGCTTCGTAGTTCAGCGGATCGGTACAGGACGGTAGAGTTGCCCTTGGGCGCAAATCCGTACTTGTGGGTGTCGCAGCTGATACTGGTGACGCCCTTTAGACGGAAGTCGAACAGCTGGGATTCGAAACCGGCCTTTTCCAGGAAGGGGACAAGGAAGGAGCCCAAGCAGCAGTCGACGTGTAACCAAACATTTTTGCGCAGTGCCAGCTGAGATAACGCAACAATGTCATCAATGATGCCGTGGGGGAAGTTGGGCGCCGATCCAACGAGCAGGATTGTATTGGAGTTGACGAGACGAGACACGGCGCGAACATTGACCTGGTAATTGGGCGCTGGGCATTCCACAAGATGAAGTTTGATCTTGAAGTACTGAGCGGCCTTGTGGAAAGCTGTATGTGCAGTTTCGGGAATAATCCTAGGCGGGCGCATGTTAGTGAGCTGTTCAAGCAGGGGAGCTGATCCAGAAAAAAAATCATGACCTACATTTCGGGCTCGGTTACACCACGCTCGTGATATGCTCTCTGACGCGCAGCCAAACAGGCCATGAGGATACTATCGGTGCCTCCACTAGTGGAAGTGCCAGCAGCATTGGGTGGTGAATGGAACATGCCCAGAACCATGCTCACCACCTCGGCCTCCATCTTGCGCACGCCCGGGAAGACGTCGGGGTGAATGGGATTGGCTACGGTGAACTTGCCGAACGCCTCGGTCTGCAACTTCAAGAGCTCATCTTCACCATGGTATACGGCGCCAGAGACGCACCCATCCTCCCACCGGGTGTGGTCCATGTTTGCGAGAGCCTCGAGCTCGGTTCGGACGACGTCGTGGGGGAGGCCTTCCTTGGGCAGGGAGAGATATCGGGTCTGGTCTTGGGGTACCAGCTTTTTGGACATTTTGGCAATGGCCTCTTTAACCTGCTTCTGTACCTTGCCACGCACCCCCGGGGCGCGCAGGAAGTAGCCATAGAGGATGCGGGCAACGTTGGTGTATAGCTCGACGATGGAGCCGATAATGCCACGGCCCTTGAGCTGCAGGAATGTGCGACGGGTCCATCGGAGGACGAATAGGACAAGGAGGATGTTGCGCAATCTGCGAGAGGTTGAAATCCAAAAGTGTCAGTTCTCATCGTGTTGTGGACTGTGCTCGGCGACGATGTTGAAATGTGCAAACAGTGGCTACGCTTGGGAAACGCAGGCAAGCAGCCATAGAGCTAGCTCCCTTGCATCTCCCATGTGAAAACAAGAGGGATCTCAACACGCGACGACTTACAAGTCCAAATTAATCAAGGCCCAGGAGAACTCGTGTCTCCTGCGTCTCACAGACTCAAAGCTGCCGCGCAAGCTGGCAGGTAATCGAGAGGAACCAGGCATCTTGGGTGGTTTAACCAAGGGGCCCAACAAGAGAAAACTTGCAAAGGATGGTGTTTTATCTAAGTTGAGGTCGTCGACGTCAAAGACCTAGAGATAGCTCCGTTGACATCGCGGGGGGGGATAGGGCACTATTTGGAGATATTTTAGCGGGGCAAACTAGCCGCTATCCGGGGGGCGACCCCCATCACATGCAGTCTACGAACCCCCCCGGCTACGCCTTAACCCAGCCGAGTGTCACCCCCCGGCATTGTTGGCCAACCGCTGTAACTGCAGCAGTTCGAGCGGCCGAGTTTGGCATTTTTAGCGGTGACTGTGCCACTGAGAAGGCCTAAAAGTAAGGTGGATAGGGTGGTGAACGGCGAACGGTGGCGAACGGGGAACAGACGGGACCCCTGTAAACCACACCTGTAAATTACTTAATGTTGGAGGTAACGTAACCTAGTAATTTGACATTTTAAGCCTCCCCTCACACCGAGAAAAAGCATTATCGGTAGAGTATTTAGCAATAAAAGGATTATTCGTACTTAAACTAATACGTACAGATTCGGGAGTCTTCTCATCGATAGTAATCACGACCAAACTGCCACTAAGTAAGGATTCTGTCTACATAGTACTTTCCTGAAGAGAGAGACAATGAGAGTGGAGGTTTTGACTAACAGAATGGAATACGAAGTGCCAAAGTACTCAAAACTCTTGATAACTTTCCTCATGCAGCAGGCCCGGCAAATATCACTCAAAGTCCGGCTCCGTTCCACGACGTACCTGTTCATCGGCCTTTTCGCACGCCAATGAGATCTATTTTCAGAGCATGTTTGAATGTCCGGAACCTGTTCCTGATGACGCAAATTGGTGTGACGGACGGACGGACGGGGGAGGGGACGGGCGACGGGGGCTAAAAAGAGGGTAACCCAGTCCTCTCTCTAGCGAACCTGCCTAAGCGAACAAAGCGAAAAATGGACGGGAACGGTGGATGATCAGCCAGGATTACCTGGGGATGTTGCCGAATGCTCTGAATCAGTTAGAGTAGTCTTGGCCAGTGATGCTAGTGATGATGATGAGAAGAGACAAAGGCAGTGAGGTAGTTTGGACTGGAGTACCAATGTCCAAGGTCATGGGCAATCTCAAAATCATCCTTGCGCCGATTGCTCAGAATTGAGTCGGTGAATTAGTTCCCCGGGTTTCTCGTTTAGGTATCTTGCCCGATGGAAATGATTTCAAGTACAAAAAAAAAAAAAGGCTTGTGCAGGTAGGCTTGACTTTTGTGTAAGCCGCTGTACACATGCCATGTATTGAGATGCCGATTGAAGATATTTGACAGCTTCAACAGCAATTCCAGTGTTCACAAGTAATATCGCTTAAGAGCAACCCAGATTACCTAGCTACTGACAAAGCATCAGGCTTTCGAACAACAGATGACTCAATTAATTACTGTATCCGTATACCATGTTGTTTTCCCCTCGACAAAAGCTCCCTCCAAATGAAAGCCCACTTGTGGGTCATACATAGCTCCCCCATTCGCATCTTTCGGATCGTCGGGTTTCTCGGGTTCCAACCTTTCAACAAAGGTCCAGCTAGACTCAAAATAATGCCCTCTCCCGAGCCCAAGTCAACCACATGGCCCCCCGGCCTGTTCTGCCGCAAAACAAAAAAGCACGAGCTCAGGGCAGTTCGTAATCGTTTCTAGAAGTAGTTACAACTTGCAGCTTACTCTATTTCACCTACATACCGGTAGTAGCCCGATGAACCTATTTCCCACCATGTTTACCACTCATGTCGCCATGAACAAGACGCATCATGACCGCTTTTGCCTGGCGGTCACCCACTCATGACACTCGTCGTGGCACCTCATGTACTATGACATAGGTGCCGTTGTATTAATCGTTGGTGGGATTTTGTTCCCCCGTCACCGCATCGGCATTCACCAGTCCAGTCAGAGCAAAGCATCGAATGACCAATAGCATCATCAACGTGAAGGCCAGGCAAAGCACATGACTAGACTTGGACTTGTTGAGCAACCTACATGTAGCATCAAAACCCTACTGTAACTGCGGCTACAGTCGCATGCTGCGCAAGCAGAGCCATCTGGTTGGATGAATAACTTCTCTTGCCAATAAACGCCTCAAGCGTGGCTCTCACACTCACACATGCTCTCCCGTCCCCCTCCTCCCAATATGCACAGAGCACTTGGAGAAAGAATGGGGTTTTGCTCCACCACTCTGCTCTCCTATTCGACCTAACTAGAGGAGCAGTTATCTTCCACGGCCACCTTCTCAAAATCTTCATATCAAATGGTCTACCATGAAGCAAGAGATACTATTTCTTCGGTCTCTAAAATGGCAAACTCCGTTTTTCTTCGCGGCTGCGTCTACCAGCCATCGAATGACTTACTTGACCAGAAGCGAGTAGCCAAAATTAGCCGCCGTATCTCATGATATCTTTATTTGGGCGGCTGGAGCTGAACCAACAGCATAAGCAATGTAACTCAATCCCTGCGCGCGTATGTCGACCAACAACACTCTTGGCAAGGCAGACCAGCTCAAAAATCTGAAACGAATGCGTTTTAACGAAAGGGGACAGTAGGCTGAGGCTCTGTCTTACGTTTATTCTGTGGACTTTGTTGTCGATCGTTCCTCTTCCATGAAATACAACCCAACAAACCCTCAAAACCGGTTGAGCACTTCTTCGTATGAGAGAGCAAACTATGCTTCTTCATAGTCTCTTTTTTCTCTTTCCGGTAACCGCGTCGGCGATTGCGCAGTGCTACGCCATCAACGGCTCCGCGGTCCACGATGTCTTCCCGTGCGAGCCCAACAGTGAAACGAGTATCTGCTGCACTTCCAACGGTCTTTGTCTGAATGCTCACGACAACCAAGCATGGTCTCAGCAGGGCTGTACCGATAAAAACTGGTCACAGCCGTGCCTGAAACATTGCGATGTAGGTATGAAAAGGCTCACCAACCTGACCTAAGACTGATTTTGATCCTACTTTTCTTGCTGTTCCTGTAGCGGCGCGGTCTCGGCTAACTCGATGCTGTCTACAGATTCCGGTTATCCCACCATATTCGAATGCGAAGGCGGCGGAGATTTCTCGACCATGAAGGCATGCTGCGGAAATCTTATCGATTGTTGCGTCAAAGAAGACCCAGACATATTCTCCGTTGCTGTGGCCACGTCGATCTGGAAAGCCCCGACGGGCACGACCTCGACCTCAGCTTCATCTGCTCCCTCATCGACCTCGCATAAAGAAAGCGCAGATTCCTCATCGGCTTCATCATCGACGTCGACGTCGCAGGCTGCGTCCGACAAAAACAATTCGAAAAACCTGGCCATCGGCCTCGGTGTCGGTATCCCAGCCGCCGCGTTCGTCATCGCGGGTGTCTTGTTCTATTTCGCCCGGCAAATACAGCAGAGAAACAATCTATTGCGAGAGCAGTTGTCGAGACCAGAAAAGGGCTACGATATGGGGGTGCCGGCAATGGTGCAGACTCATCCAGCCGAGTTATCCACGGTAATGCAACCCCGAGAGTTGGAAAGCTAGCGTCACCTTTCGCTTGAATGGAGAGAGAGAGAGCATGTTTTTGTGTTTCTTTTTATATAAGTTGGCAAATTCACTCTTTGATGCTTGGGTATTCATCCATAGCATGGTGTTGAAACGACGATATCCAGGGAAAGGCTGGGAAAGCTGTGGACGGACATGCAGTGAGGACATTCTGCTACCGCTACCACGTATTTTTAAAATCCAATAATGCCAAGTTGAACGATTTTTAGAGACATTGCCTCAATTAATTTGCTGTCGAAATATCATGCATGGATTCTTGACAGATGAACCTGATAAGAAGCTCAAGCTGTTGTCAGTTTGGCTTCTGACTAAGCAATTTGCGGCAGTGAAGGCGAGGAGTGAAGTGATGAATATCGAGACTAAAAGCAAAATAAGCAATTTTATAGTCTTTAAAATAAATGCCTAAAATAGTTTATAATAGACTAGCGTAATAATGAATCTGAAGGTCATTAGTCTTGAAACCGGAGTAGAGTGGCTTGGAGCCGCTCAATCCACTGCCCATCAGCCAAGTACCAGTCCAACATGGCAAATTCCATCTGCCAACCATCTAAATATCCATAATAACGACGATTGTCGGAACCCAACTGTCAAAGCTCGTTTACATCTAAGTTATTAAAAAGCTTCTAGTAATACCTTAACTTATCCATCCACTCGCATTCCCACCGTCCAATCAGTTCAATTGGTCTGCCAGCATGTCGTTCCTGACGCCCAAGTGGCTAAAAGCTACTGCAACTTAGCTGAACTTGGTGAAGTCGCCAAAACAAGAGACATTCCACCAAGGTTTAAATGGACGCATTGAACACCATCCACACGGCTTTCAACTGGTTGAGCATAAATCCAGGCGGCCTAATAGGCTGGGAAGCCCGACTGGCTTGCCCGTCTCTCTCTCGACTTGGAGACGGATGATGACGTCTCACTCACGATGTCGGTCGCTCTATTCCCCCGCGTTTCCCCAGATTTCCCAACACCAACGGTTTTCCGGCCATTATTTGCCACTGTTGTCTTTTCTCGTACAGAAAAGAAACATGCAAAAAAAGACCTCCAATGCGACGTTCTATTTCCCTCTCTTTATATACATCTTCGCTTTCCACCTCAGCCCGGAAGTGCTGCAACCTTCCATGCTGATCGTCCTTCGTTCTCTTCACCAACGGCTCTCCCAGTGGCGCGGCATGTGGCTTGCCTTCTCCCAGCAGGCCGGTCATGAACGAAAGGTGGCGAGCATGGCTGTTCCCGGCCTCCTCGCTTCTTCCCTCAGTAAAAGAGGGGGATTGATCTACAGCTCGACGGATGTCATGGTTCTTGTAATTATCTCAGCCAAAGCTCAAAACCAAAACTAGAGCGTCGCATGAACTAATTTGCCCATATAGGTCTGTACGGCCCTTTCCCTGTATAACTGCTTAGAGCTCCTTGCCATGATCGTCGTCACCTTTAGACGATACAGAAGTCTTTACTTCTGGAGTCTCTTCATCACAACATTTGGGATTATTCCGTATTCAGTTGGTTGGTCAGCCGGCTGGTTCGGCTACCTTCCAAAACTTTTCGCCATGATTCTCAGCAGCTTAGGTTGGTACCTGCTCGTCACTGGACAGTCAGTCGTTCTATACTCCCGACTCCATCTCGTTCTTTACAATGAGAAGATCCTTCGTGCTGTTCTATGGATGATTATCATCAATGGCTGTACTTGGCATACCACCATGACGGTGCTGCTATATACCCAAGGCCTGACTTCAAGTCGAATGGGTAAACCCCTTACTCCTATATACAGCACCCTAGAGAAAGTTCAGTTGGCCTTTTTCTGCCTCCAGGAATTCATCATCTCCGGACTGTATCTCTGGAAAGTTGTGGATATTCTCAGAACCTCAGTCGACCAAAAGCGACGCTTCATGTGGTATCTTGTTATCGTCAACGTCGTTATCATTGTAATGGATATTGGACTACTGGTCATCATGTACAAGAACCATTTTCTTCTAGAGCAAGGGATCAAGGTCGTCATCTACTCGGTGAAACTCAAGCTGGAGTTTGCCACCCTCAGCAAGTTAGTCGAGTTTGTCAAGTCTCGTGGGGATTCGTCTCATTCAAATGCGACCGGAGCTCTGTCTCATCACGCCATGAATAGTTTCGTCGATCACTCCAGCAGTCGTTCAAGGGCGGATGATAAAAGACCCCGTTCGGGCGGTAAGCAGGACGTCGTCTCGGTTGACGATTCGAACCCAGATCCTGGTACATCAAGCCGCCAGGCGAGCAACGACGATACAACCACGAGACAGACCGAAACGCGGGAATCATCTTTGGAAATTGAGAATATAGGCGCAAGGCAACTCTATGATGCTGCAGTTCGGCAAATATCTAAAAGGTAGCATACTGATAATATTGGACCCCAAATAAAATATACATGTAATATTTCATGATGTTTTTGAAGTGAACTCCCTCAAAAAGACTGCCAAAGACATCGGCTATCGAATTCGCAGAACACCACGAGAGAGGCTAAAGGCTACCATCTTGAGTTTTCGTAATACATATATATGAGACATAAGCTATGTAAAAGAAATTTGGTATAAAAAGAAAAAGAAAAAGAAAAAAAGAAAAGGTCAAAGTTCGATTCTGTCGGTATACGATGATGACTTAGTGCGGAATGAAGTGCCTGCAACATTCAAACCAGCCTCTCTACTATCCTCAACCAAAAAGGAAACAAAAAAAATTGTCAAATATTCTCTTTGCTTTTCTTTCTTCACCTCTCGTACATCAATCCTTGATTGTGCTGCTTCTGCTAACCGAATCACTTCTAGTCGACGTCGACATCGCATCATCGTCATTCTTGCTGCGCCAACATGCCAATTTTCTCAACCAGCCAAACCCAAAGATCTTTCTCCATCTGCTTTCACTCTCATAGGCGCTATCGTCGTCGTCGTCGTCGTCATTGTCTGCGTCATGGCAATTGCAACTGCAGCAGCCACAGCATATCTTCTTCTGATGAGGATTCAAAATCACAGGCGGCCCACCAGTGGGAACTGGCCAACCACGCGAAGTCTGGTTTGATGGCGAAAGCCTGAGGCTCAGCGAGACCAGCTCGGCATAGATTTCTCTCTTTTTCACTGGGATGCCGCCCTTGTAGTTAATCCTCTCCCTTCCGGCGACGTAGCAAAGCCTCTGACGGATGACGCTCAACATCTCCTCGTCGTCGGTGCATTTCGGCCAGGGCGACTGTGTGAACCCGATAGGTCTCGACCTGCCCAGCTCGAGGCATATGGTCTTCAGGGTCTCGATGGAGATTTCGAGATCGTCAGGCAGGAGGTCCATGAAAATCTTGGCCACGACTGCTTTCCCGGGTCCCATCATCATTGGCTGCGACTGGTGTACGCGGGAGATGCGCCATGCTAGAGACTCCCATGTCGCCTCTACGCTCGGGGGTGGGGTAGCGATCTTGTATCGATCTTCGAGAATTCGAACACGCGAGTCTATTACAGGCAGCGTATCATTCGGCACGCTATCGCCGCCAAATTCTGCCCAAGCTCTGCCTTCCAACCAGGCTACTGTGGCACCGCAATTAATTGCTGCGCGCCGAGAGCTGTCGGGTGCCATATCGATGATGAATGGTGAGAATAACGGTCAAGGGACGATAGTGGCGGGGCATATAAGTCGAAGGGATGGTGGATAGATGAGAGAATCGAGAACTATCGCCCCTAGTATCGAGATGAGATTCAACATCGTATTTATCCCTCTTCGTGAGTTGGTCCAGCTCACCCCCCCATCATAAGTCTAGTTACACAGCTGCTTCGCGAAGCTAGGCAGCAATGCCACTGGCTCTCTTCATCAATGTGACCACGGACGGTGCACGAAATGTGCACTACTGCATTTCATAAGGCAGAACGCCAATCACGGTACAAATGCACGCATCCATCGCGGCCAAGGGTCAGGCAATTCAGGTCGGTGTGCTACGTGTTTCCAGTCAAGGGACAACGTCTAAATCCTACGCATTCGTGCAGATGACTCAATGCCACCCCCAACTCACCGATTGTTGGACCACTCGGACTTTGTGGTTGCATCACACCAATTATGCAGTGCATCCTGCAGTCATTACGCCCTTGGGAAACACCACGACTGACCGATTTTCCACTTATCCTCAGCCAGTAAAGATTGGGGAACAAAATGCTGCAGTAGTTTGTTGAAGAAGGTAGCAAATGCTCTTTTTGTAAAGTGGTTCCTCGGTCCCTTGTCTCCATTCGTGGTTTCTCACACTCTCAACTCGCCAGCAGACCCTCCATAAGAAATCATCAATCAGGCATGAGCAATAGCTCAAAAGGATAGCGTAAAGGGATTATATTGCAACTACCCAGAATACTAGGCGAACGGCACTTCAATCCCTGTACCAGAAACGCCTTATCGTAGGGCTCAATAGACACTGGTGACCTTCGTATTTGAGATGGACACACATTAGCTAAGCCCAAATAGTCGAGACTATAGTCTAATTGATCATCATTACTTTAAGTAGATTGAATGTCGCATGTCCACCTCTAATCCTGGCCAGAGCTGAACATTCCTAATCCTGGTATAGCTTAATTAAGCTGAGGCTAGTAATAACTCCTAGCATGAGCTACTAGAAGGATCTCGATCCAAGAATTCACTTGAAGAGATGTGCCTCTACAACAAGAATCTGGCTACGATGAGTTGCGCCATTGTTTTTGCTAGAGAAATTAACAATTGGGGATAAAGAATCAATAACAGTCAACTATATCAAACTTCTATACTCTCTGCGCATGCTAATATCCTGCGAACAACAACTTCTCATCCTGCTTCCCTAAATGAACGAAAGGAGATCCTTCCGCTCTCTGTTGACTATGGCCCAGCTATTCTCTTCGCTTTCCTCATCATTTCCCGGTTCAGGATACTTCTTGATGTGTTCCAACGCCCATATCAACTGCTCCCCCATAACCGGCGGCACCCTGCCCTCTCCTCTCAGCGTCCCCAGCCCGGCGATTTCGAAAAGATTCTGGAACCAGCTCAGTGTCTCGCCAGTCTCCCAAGCAATGTCGTGGAACTTGGTCCTGCTCCGTCTAGCATACTCTTCCCTACTGCGCTCCCACCTCTTCTGCTCCTCAATTGGCGGTAATGGGGTCGAGTTGCGGCGAGAGAATAGGCGCGCAATTGCAATAGCCTGGTACTCGAAACTGCGGAATGTGAGCACCCGGGGAAGCCCAACGATCGCCACCGTCCGAATATCTTGCAGGAAAGTATGTTGGTAGCCGTCGATCAGCTTGCCTTTCTCGTAATCCCACAGCTCACGCCTGTTTGCCTTGCTGTTCCAAAACGGAAACGACGGTTTGTACCCGGTGCAGTATATAACTTTGTCAATGTCCCTCAGCACAGAGCCGTCCTCGAACAAGATTCCGCCGTCGTCTTTAAACTCTGCAATCACTGGCCTCCATTCAATTCCATCCGGTGGAGTATCTCCATCCCATCTAGATTTCGACCTTCGAGATTGATATACGGGTAACGCAGCTGTGGTGGTGAGTTCGTTTGCTACGTCGTGCCCCGATGCCGAATTCCCGATGACCAGCACCTTTTGACCGGCAAAGGTGGAAGGTAGTCGGTACGATTTGGAATGAACAACTCGGTCAGGAAACTTCTTGATCCATTCAGCTAGGCCTTTTACCTCTGGGACCTTTGTTAACGTATGTTAGCCAGGTGTATATCGGTTGGTTCCAGAGAACATGTCCTTACATATGGAATGGAGTAGTGGCCATTTGCAATGATGACAGCATCGAAAACCTCTTCCCACCATTCATCCAAGTTACGGACTCTGTCAAACCTTCTGAGACTCAGTCTCCAGCGGTCCTGACCAGTGGAATCGTCGATCCGTGATACATCCTCCACAGTGGTGTTTAGAGATAGCAATGAGTCAAGCTTGTGAGTGGAAGCGTAGTTCTCGACATACTGTCGGGGGATGTAATGTGGTGCAAATGGCCCGTACGCAAACCGAGCGTCAGAGAAGCACATGGCAATATCAGGGACATTGGTGCTGTGCGATAATCTCGATATCAGCTGGAGGACTAGCAGTGAGATTTGAACGGCAACTTACGTCAAAGACTCATATATGGGTGTCTGTGTGAATCGCTCTTGTTTTGAGGGTGCTGCTGTCCGGGGCAAACTCCTTGGTATCTCCAAGGGCGGATCAACGTCCGGAGGTAGTCCCCCAGGTTTTATGTCGAACTTGAATGAAGGATCAGGGTCGTATATCCTAACTTGGTCAGAGCGAGTTAACAAGTTTAGGCGTTGCCAACGAACCAGGTTCCACCAGTCGTCTCTCGCCTTTCAAACACCCTTATCCGCTCAAAATAGTTCTCTGCCTTGAGTGCAGCGGCCGTGACTGTGCCTACTCTCTCGTATTAGTCGAAATCTGCAAACCCTTTTACAGGCTGGTCTGGCTTATACTAGAGGGAGCACATACCTGCAGCACCGGCGCCAATGATGGCAACAGACTTTATCTTGAAACCGCCACCCATGCTTCCATAGATTCTGTATTTACAATTGCAACGCTGAGATACTTGATGAGAGGGCGACAATTTCGCTCAAGAGGGGAAGATTTGGTAATGCGCAATTCGCCATAGCTGTCGTCCATTCCATCATTACACGTGACGTGAGATGTGGTAGGATTTCAGATGCTGAATAACTTGAGAACACATGCAGCGTCTGTAAAAGTGAGAGGGGAATACCTACGTGTGTAAGTGAATATCCAGTCGCAGAATGAGTTTCGAGTTTCGAGTTTCGAGTTCGATGTCTCTGTGGCGCAAGTCCAGTTAACGGTTAATCAGACAAGTATATATGGCTATATAGCCTGAAGATATAGTTGGCCGGTGACAAAATGTCAGAAGATCCCTGGCATGCCAATTGATACACTGCAGTAATTATACTAACCAACCATATTAGCATCTCCGATGTCCGATAACCAAACCATTTAGAGGCCATGCATACATATATTTTCTTTGATTCACTTGCCCGTTGGCCTCTATAAGTTGAGATGTTCCCGCATCACCAACGGCCACTGACTGACCCACGCTTCAGCCCTAAATCGGGCCAAGATTTTCCACCCCCACGTTCAAAGTGCAATAGACTATATTCTCCAGCTTCAAAACTTCTCCTCGTCAAGAATTGGCAAAACCACATCTCCCACTAAAAACCCCCCACCATCCCATGGCCTCTGACGACCAAATCTCCAACCTGGTAGCATGGGCCACCTCCCATGGCGCCCGGATCCATCCTTTCGTCCAAGTCTACCAGGATTCTCAGACCGGCCTCTCATTTCGTGTCAACCCCTCCGCCGCAGAGGGGACCCAGCCCTTTGACACAATTGTCAGTTTGCCTGCCTCGCTGACGCTGTCTTACCTCAATGCCCTCCCCGACAAGGATAACTGCAGCCCATTTCCTGCCAGATTCTTGGAGCAGACCCCGCCTCACGTCATCGGTCGCCTCGTCTTAGCTAAGAATTACCTCCTTGGAGAAGAGTCTTTCTGGGCGCCGTACATCCACGCCCTCCCGCAGCCGGGCAATCTCGATTCATGGGTTCTCCCGCCGTTCTGGGCATCTGACGATGCAGAGTTGCTTGAGGGCACAAACATTGAAGTCGGCATTCAGCAGACCCGTGCCAATGTCAAGCAGGAGTTTAAGCAGGCTTCGCAGCTTCTTCGCGAGGAGCAGTGGGAACCGAGCCTCGCATCTCGTCTGACTCTGGCCTTGTATCAATGGGCGTATTGTATCTTTTCCAGCCGAAGCTTCCGCCCCAGTCTGGTCCTGTCGGCCCGGGACCGCGAGCTTTTGCCCTCTCATGTGAAAGTCGACGACTTCTCCGTCTTGCTTCCCCTCTATGATGTGGGCAATCATGACATGACAGAAGAGGTCCGGTGGGAACTCGATGAGGGCACCGCAAGCTGCCAACTGAAAGTCGCCAGGGCATACAAGCCCGGCGAGCAAGTGTTCAATAATTATAGCTTGAAGACTAACGCCGAGTTACTTCTCGGCTACGGCTTCATGATTCCTCCCACCGAAGCACTTCATAATGACTATGTTCATGTGCGCAAGAGAGCAGGCGCAGAAGCTTCAAATGAGGAATACTACATCTCTCTGCGCCCCATCCACAATCCCAGTTCAGTCCTTGCCCGGTCAAAGCAAACCCTTCAGCTTAGCGAGTCTACCAAGGTGATTGCAGCTTTCCAGCATGTACAAACCAACATGGTGTGGGATCTTTTCTGTATGCTCGCACCGCCAGACCAGCACGCGCAGCTAATCCCCGTAGACGGCAGTCTGCAAGGAGACGCGGCAGAGTCAGCCCGCCAAGACGCCTTCTTCAGCGGCAGGGTCAGTGACGAGGGCAAGCAGCTCCTCCAACACACAGCGGCAATCATTCAGCACAAGGTGATGCAGGAACTGGAGCGGCTATACGAAACGGAGATTGAGGTGCCAGAGGGGGCAGATTTGACGCATATCCAGCAACTGGCTTTGACATATCGGGCACAGTGCAAACAAGTGTTGGAAACCACCCTTGAGGCAATGCAGGGAGACGAGTTGTTGGCAGAAGATGATGAATGAAACTATATTCCCTAACGATATTTCACGAGCTACGAACTTCCCAGCGCCTCATAGACAGCCAGTTCAAGTTCGTTATACACGTTCTTGACAGCAACATCGCCATGCGGCCAGACATGGACAACCAGGGCGGCTGCGATACCTGTTTCTCGATCGATCCACTGAAAACGCGTCAATTGTGGTCTTTCAAGGGGGGGAGCGGAGGATTGGCACGTAACACGACTCACCCAGCGACTATTACAAGCACCGCTCCACATCATACTTCCCTTGCGTCGCTTTCCCGGCGCGTCCTCGACATTCAGCACACCACCAATGCCGTGGTTCAGTCTCAGACCAGTAGGGAACTCCGGCGCGAACGCGTCTTGGATGCCAGATTTGTAGCAAATGAACTCGAGTATTCCGCGTTGCATCTCGTTGAGTTGTGGGGTGAACATCTGCTGAACGGTCTCTTCCTTGAGCAGTTTTCCCTGCAGGAAGGCCTGGAAAAACTTTGCGTAATCTTTGGCCGTTGAAAATAAGCCCGCACCTCCGAGCTCGATGTTGTACTCCTTCGGCGTAGTAGGCGGACCTGGTTTCAACTCTTCGCCCTCTCGATAGCCCCAGCCCACGGTACGGTCCGCCGTCTGTGGGAGCTTCTTGGGATAGAAGCCAGTGTCATCCATACCCAGGGGGCCAAGGATGTTTTCTTGCATGTACTGGCCGAGCGACTTGCCTGTGACCTCCTCCAGGACAATCCCGGCCCAGTCTACGGCAGTACCGTAGTACCATCCTTCGCCTGGAGCAAACTTGAGAGGCGTATTGATGCCGTCGCGGCTGAAATCCATGTAATTAGCTGTACGACCAACGGATTTGGACCACTTCATAAGGTCGGGATCGGCCCGGTCAATACCGAGTCCGAGAGTATGTGTGAGAAGCATGCTACTTGGGGATTAGCAATTTTCTTGGCTTCATACGAGTAGATAAATTGGGGATTTTGGGGGAAACTATACTGAAGGGTAATGGGTTTAGTATTGTCTTCTAGGATAGGCCTGTCCTCGGAATCAAATCCTCGAAGAATCTGCATGGCCGCCAGCTCAGGAATCAATGGCCGCACATCATCCTCAAGTTTGATCAGATCTCGTTCCACAATCTGCAAGACGCAAGTTATCGTGATGATTTTCGTCACCGAGGCCATCCAGCAAAACGAATCAGTTTGAAACGGCTTTGAATCCACGTCGAAATCGATACGACCAGCTGAGCCATCGTATATGATGCCTTGTTATGCATATAAGAATGCCTTGTTCTTCTTGGGTGTTTGGAAGTAGAAGCTACGCACCTTGTGCATTAACCACGACAAATGAAGCTCCTAGGAGTTTGTCGGTAGTATCATCTCCGTGAGCGACGTGCTTTTGCAGGATAGTCGTAAGCTTGTCCATGATGTAGAAGAAACCTCGTGCAAAGATGTGTGAAAGATGACTTTGGAGGAGTAGGGGAAAAGGGGGAAGATGAAGCCGTTGATCAATATATTGTTTAAAAAAAAAATTGTCCTGACTCTTGAAGTGCAAAAAGGTGCAACTCTGCTGCCCTCTCTATCTAGTCAAGGATGTAGATGAGGTTGCTTTTAGGTGGAAGATTGTGTAAGAGCACAGGCTTTGAGGGCAGTCATCTCAACGCTCTTTTAAAGCCCCCTCCCCTACCCCCGATCGAGACACCCACCATAGGATTTATGCACCATTTTCCCCCTTCTTTGCATGAAGCTGACGCTGGGCTTTTGCAAATCCTTTGGTTGGCGTCTTCAGTTGTCGATCATCTATCGGGTTCTCCATCTTGGTTAGCTCCATGCAGACAAAAGATGACTCATGGTGCAGTAACAAAAAAGTACCTGCGGCACAAATACGAATTGTACGGAGTAGTCTAAAGCAATCTCAAATATCTTATATTCGGATACATCACAGATCGACAAGGTCATCCCACCAAGAAGCTCAATACCTGCACACGGAGTACTGTAGGTTTACAATACTCACTCTTTTAGAAAGGCTCACACCTCGTGCAAGAGGTAGTCTGCTTGTCTACTTGATCGTCATCCCAACCCACAACCCTCTGTTCCCTTTCAACTTGTGTTCCCTTCTGGCCATGGCATCGTCATCGCCCAAAAGGCTACTCGACCTCATAGCATATGTCGACAAGTAAGCCATTCCTTTTCTTCCACTACAGACTTAAGACTGAAGCCAATTTATCTTACAACCCAAACAATTTCACAGTGTACCTTTGAACTTTGAGGCAGATTGCCATCCATACTACCGCCTCTACCTGGCGCCTGATCCCCGGCCTCATGGCTATGTCCACCCAGACACTATCGCGCGCATGCCATGGCCGGCATCCTTCAGCATCGACCACAAGGAGCAAACGGTGACATTGGCCGCACCGCCTCAAGGCTCGTCAAACTTCAGCGCATACGCCAACGCATCATTCCAGGAAGCCATTGACTCGGCAATCGACAAGGACATCTTCCCCATCCTGCACCAGGAGCACAGCGAACCTTTCCGCATTGTCGGCGCCCGCGAGCCAGTCCAGCTGGAACGGTTCGCCGCACCGCTCTTTGGCATTGCATGCCGGGGGGCTCATCTGACAGGCTACGTGAGGGCGCCGGATGGAAGCATCCAAATCTGGGTCGCTCGACGAAGCAAGTCGCTCTTCACCTATCCGGGCATGCTGGACAGCACGGTGGCCGGGGGCATCAAGGCTTCACACTCGCCGTTGGATTGCATCCTGGCCGAAGCCATGGAGGAGGCCTGCCTGCCCGAGGAGCTAGTCAAGTCCCAGGTCAGAGCAGTCGGCGCGGTGACCATGGCGAACCGCAACCCGCGCAACGGGCTGATGCACTCGGACATCATCTACGTATACGACCTGGAACTCCCCGCGGACGTGGTTCCTACACCCGGGGATGACGAGGTGGAGACGTTTATCTTGATGGGGTGCGAGGAAGTGAGGCAAAGGATGTTAGCTGGGGAGTTCAAGCCCAATGTGTGTCCCGTCATGATTGACTTCATGGTTCGGCATGGAGAATTGACGGCGGAGAGTGAACAAGATTACGCAGAAATCTGCCAGCGGTTGAAAAGAAGGATCCCAGTTCCGACGACGCCTGAATAGAACAACCCCCCCTTCTTCAAGGTACATAACCTAGGTGCTCCGTGTTTTCCCTTCTATTGAGGGAAGAGGAAGAATGAAAAAAAGAAAAGAACAAAAAAGAAGAAAACCTACAAGTTAATAGGTACTTTCGCAATGGCTTCGTCTGGCTAAGACAGGATTCCGGGGTTCAGGGTAACTTAACACAGTGACTGCACCCCCCAATTCCCTTGTATGTACAATCGAACCCCAAGCGGGCAGGGTAAATGCTAACGTTGTTATTCCGCAAGCACCTCATTGGATAAGTTGCCTGGTTTCCCTGGCGGTTTTATTTTTTATTTTTAGACGATCCATGGTTGTTCCAATCCCCTTTGCCAGAGTCTAAGCCCTCGCTTGTTCACCGCGGTAGACTGGAAATTTTATGCCATCCAACCAGCCTAGCCAGACGACACCTCCAGCTCGCTTCGCTTGCGGTCCCCTGGTCCTTTGGTACTCTGGTACCCTGTCACCCTCCCTCTTCCACCCTCTCACTCGCCACAGATCCAACACACAAATCAAGCCATTCTGCCAACGCAGCATCGCTCATTATTCACCCTCACTCAACCACTCAACCTCTCCAATTCTGCTCTCCAGCAGATCCCATTCCCTCTCCAATCTTCCAATCTTCCAATCTTCCAGTCTTCTTTTTCTTTTCTTTTCTTTTTCGTTGGCTTCGGACTTCAAATTTGTATTTGTTGCATCATCCTCTTCTCACCTTCTCACCATATTATGAAGAACTCCTCCAGGCAATTCCACCTCGGCCAGGCTGTGCTGCCCTGTCCTTCCCTTCCAACCGGCTCTTTTCGGCGACTCTTCAAAGGCTGAAGAGCAAATGAATTCACCACGATGAAAGATTCACAAATGAGGCATCTACCCCATGCTACAGCATTTCTCAAATTCGGCCCAGCGCAGTAACTGTTGTAAACCGCTGGGGAAAAAAACTCTTCCACTCGCTTCTCGCCATCCATACTCAAATCTCCCATTTCCCCGCGCCCCCAGTATCAGTATCACCGCCCAACTTTTTGTTGGAAACTGGCCAGTGGCTTGATTCACTCACTGACACTGATTTTAACTACCTACTTACGCATCCACTGTCTTTGCTACTCCCTCGGATCTTCAAAGTCTCTTGTCTCACAAAATACCTCTCAATCATGCATTGCATCACAACAATCCTTGTCACCCAAGCCAACCGAGGCTGTCCTCTCAAAACGTTACAGCCGCCATTTCACCAATACTCGGTGCCAACCGGAGGCAACCGGTCGGTCATTGTTACAACTCTCGCCAAGCCAATCAGCACACACCACATCAGGTCAGCTGTTGCAATCGTGCCAACATCCAGAATCAAAGCTCTTAACGTCCTTCACGCTCTCAAACGCTTTGGTTCAATCAATCAATCAATCAATCAATCACTCGTCCTTATTGTTTCGAACTCAAATCTTCCCAGTTGGGAATTTAGTGTACATTGATTCTACATACATTGCGCCGATGTGGCCGATGTGCCTACTGCATCCTGCATCCCCGGAAACAAGACTCAGCAAAAAAAGTCCCGATCGTCCTCCCCAGAACTTCCCGTGTCTCGCGACGCATGTGCCTGGTGATCTGTTCATCAGCGTCACCAGACTTCATGCCATTGAAAGCGCCGACAGCGATCGTGTCCATTGTCGTCTCTCGTTCCTCGCTCTTCGTCTAAGAAATGCTGGTTGCCCAAAAAATTATGTTACCAGCGAGCCAACTATCAAAAATCCGTTTCTCGACGCTGGCCTAGTCCCAAACGACGATGTACCGTGCCCCGGAGACTCCTCACGTCGCCACGAAAATGGCCTGTGAAAAGCAAGATGCGCGAGTAGCCATGCGGCCGGGTATAATGGCGAATCATGCTCCTCGTCCACAGCCAAGCAAACTCCTCTGCTATAAAAATTCATACACTCGTTCATCAACTCTCCTTGTTTGATCGCTTCACTCCTCCTCCGAATCGGAATCATCACTCGACTCAGCTGTCGGAGTGGGAGCTTGCATTACGCCTCCGTCGTTGGCATCTCCGCCCGACTTATACATATCGCGAAGGCCTTTTAGCTGTGCGATACGCTCCTCTTGTTCCCGAGCGCTCATGGGTTTATTCTTCTTAGGCTTGGCCATATTCTTGGATTGCTTCGGAGGCGCTGACCGAGTGACTTCGGGTGATGCCGCAGCCCCTGGCAAATCCTTTGCGAAGCTGGGAAGTACCCTCTTGCAAAGGTCCCACAGCTTAAGCAAAGCCTCATTGCTGAGCTGGTCAATGTCCAGCTCAAGTTCGCCATCGTTATTTTCCTACACGCACAAATGTTAGTCGTCATTTTGACTCGCCGAGCTGCCAAATAAAAAAAAAAGTACACACATTTTGCCCAGTATCGCGCTTGATAATGTCGATAGCACGATCAAGATGCTGGCCCTCCAAATCGTTGATAGCATTAGCGATCGCATCCTTCTCGCCGGCGTTCAGACTCTTCTTCGCCGCCGCCTTCTTGGAACCGCCAGACTTCTTGGAGGCAACATTGCCGCTAGGCTTACGTGCCGCTGAGCCACCGGATGGCTTGGGCTTGCTGGGCTTACTCGACTTCTTTGCTGGCTTGTCGTGCTTTTGACGGAACTCGCTGAGCGTCTGCTTGGCCTTCAACAGTGCTTCTTGAACCATTTTCAGAATACCTTGCTGGACGCCAATAAGACTCTGATTAGGGCTATCAGCAGCAAATAAGTCATTGAGCTTTCCGCTCTCCTCGCGCAGCTTCGCCTCCAGTTCTCGAACTTCCTTAGACGCATCGACATTAGTTGCAGGTGCTGCATCCTCGGCATCTTCTTCCTCTTCCTCCTCTTCATCACTGCCATGAGATGCAGGCGGGGGAGCCGCAGCCTTAGCGTGTTTAGCCAACCAAGCATCCTTGCCTTTCATCACGGAGTTATAGAGGTCTTCGAGCTGACTGGCGACATAGGAAACAGCGTTGCCTTGCTCAACAGGGCCATTGAAGGTATAGCAGTTGGTAAAAATCAACCTCACCATCTTGTCGAATTCTTTGAGACTGCCAATGTCTCCATGAGCCAACATACGCGAGGCTTTGCCCAGATCCATGGGCTTCTTGATCACCGAATAGTAGGTAGGGATATTGAGACCCTCGGCATCGACAGCCTCCATGAACCACGAGTTTAGGTGTTTGTTCTTTGGAGACATGAGCTCAGCAAGTACTTCCTCAGCAAATTGCAACTCAGGCTTGAGCTTCTTGCGCGAGGGCTTAGTATAATCTATGTCCTTTGACTTGGGGGCACGAACAGTTCGCTTTGGTCTATCCCCTTCCGTGGCTGAGGATGCCCGTCGTACTTCGGGGGGTTCCTGAACAGGAGCACTTGGCTTGGGAGCTTCGACAGCGGGGCTTCCGGGCCCAGTGGATGGCTTTCGAACAGCAGCTTCAATATGAGTTGCAGTACGAGACTCGCGCGGAGCCTTAGGCTTGGGAATAGGTTTGGGCCTGACAGGCTCCTCCTGAGGGATCGTAATTACGTCATCCCAGATGGACCGAATGGAGCCACGGGCAGCATTGGTCACATCGTGAATAGGGCCGTTAAAGGCAAGGGTATTCTCGTACATGAGAACAAGGTCCTGTCTGAAGTGCGAGATGGTAACGTAAAGACCGTTGGGGTCACGTAGAGTGCGATCAATTTCAGACAAATCAGTGGGCTTCTCGATCTTAGCAGCGTAGCTATCCCAGAGACTGGGCCAGAGTTTCTGCACTGAGTCTTTGAAGTGACCACCCTGCTTGGTCTTCTTGACTCGTCCCAACACCTTGCGAATCTCGCGGCGCTGGTAGGGAGTGATTTGCTGATTATTAAATTCGGGGTCATTCCACTTGTCCAAACGAGCGAAAGGATCGTTCTGCGAAGGGGTGTCTGCAGAGACAGGGGTAGCAGCAGCAACACTGTCGCCATTGCCCTCCTCGGTAGGTTCAGTCTTGGCTCGCTTAGGTGCAGGCTCGTCCGTGGCATCATCTTCTCGTTCGCGAGAGACTTTAGAGCTGGAAACATCGGCAGGGGCATCTTCCATGGTAACCTCGAGAGATGACTTGGGGGCGGAATCGGCCTCAGAAGACTCGATGGCGAGTTGAGAGAGGCTAGCGGGTTGTAAGTCAACCTCTGAGACGGGAAGTGCGTCACTGTCGCCGTTGGGCTTGTTAGTGGTACTGGCGTCCGCTGGTTGATCCGGCTTGTCTGCGTCCTCCATGGTTTCCTCCTTTAATGGTGTAGTAGATTTATCTTCAGGAACTTTATCTGCAGCATCCGCCATATCAACATCCTCATTAGGCTTTGGCTCCGATTGTTCGGTAGTTGCCTCAGCGGATTTCGTCTCGGCGGTCGAATCATTCTTGTTCTCATCAGCGGGTTTGCTGGAGGAGGCGCTATTCTCCATCTCGACATCTTCAGTCACGCCATTGGTGACAGGGTGATCATCGTTACCATTAACTGTAGGTTTCGCGGCTTCGTCCTTGGAATCGGTAGGCGTCGCGTGGCTGAAAAGAGAACGAGTCAGCATCTGACTAGATGCAGAACGGGAAAAAAACACAGCGCGTAAACGGCGCAGGTCATGCCAACGGAACCGAGGGGGAACTTACCCATTAACCTCAGGTTTTTGCTCCTTATCCTCCACCGAGTCGCGCGACTTGGTATCCGCCACTGGTGCTTCTGGGACAGGCGAAGAAGCCATAGTTGCCGTTCGCGATGACAGCGCAGTAGTTAAAAGTGGTTTAGATGGCGCGTCGCGACATGAAAATGACGGCAGATAAATGCGCGCGCGAATCGAGTCGACGGGGGGTGAGCGACGAGCGCAAAAGCGACGATTCGCTGGCGGCAGGAAAATGACGGATGAGGAAATGCGCGACACGAAAATAAGTGATGGTGGGGGAGGCCGTCACTTAAATGTTTGCGGTTTTGGTGGCGGCGGGAGCAGTGCGCAGAAATGCGACGGAAGGTGAACAGCAGCTGGTGGCGCAGAGGGAGACGAGCTGTAGTGGTACTCCGGAGATGGCGAGCGCGGAAGCGGAAGCGGGTGCGACCGAAGCGTAAAAGGAAAAACAATAAAAAAGTTGAAGATGTAATGGGTGAGTGAGGTCAATAGGATATGACGCTAACACACAAAACACCACTAGAGAAAATCGCGATGCGATGCGATCGGTGCGGATGCAGGTGACTGATTGCGCGCCGAAGTGCGAGAGCAGGGTGATCACGCTGGTGTAAAAAAAGAAGCGAGTCTGGGAAAACCGGAAGGATTGCGACTGATGATCCGATGTCGCAAACGTATTAGAAGGGATTACTGGTAGACTCTGAAGCTGGGCGCGCAAAAAAAAGGTGGCTGTGAAGGTTGTGTTCGGCCTCAAATAATTTATGGAGTCGATGTGAGATGGATGGATGGCAATAAAAATGGCCGAATCGAATTTGCTCCTCGTTGGTTGGTTGTTGTTTTGATTGATGGCCAGCTCAAGTAAACGGGTAAGGTTGACGTGTGCGTCGTTGAGATGTACTGTAGTAGGTTACAGCTGCGATTTGCGCGTGCAGGAGGTACCTTGGTTGTTTTTTTTTTTGGGCGGTGTTGGCGGTGTTGGGAGTCAAGGAGGGAGGGGTGGGAGGGTTAGAGAGGGCCTGTGAGGGAAAAGCGCGTGCACGTCAGTGAATTTTGGCCGGTTGGAGGCGCGGTGGTATTTATGAGAGAAGAAAGGCAAACTCCGCTGAGCCGTTGATTTGTGCCTATCGGGGCACGGAAGGGGCAGGGGGGAAAAATTTAGTTGGCCGAGGTGCAGGTGCGAAAGATGAGGGCAGTCCGTGCGCCACCGCGTTCTCTCCGTTCTCTCAAGCTCTTCTGGGGGGCTCCTGGTCCCAGTTTGCCAGGCTATTTGCGAGGTGGGTGGGTTGGGCCTTTTTATGCAGAAAGTGGCTGGGGAATGGTCCCGTGGCTGGTGGGCCGATGTGATTGGTGTGACGAGACGTCACTTGCCTCACTTTGGCTTGGCCTCGCAGCTTGCCTGTGAGACATTGTGGCGGTCAGCTCCAGAAAAGGGTTGAATGCGTGATGAAGGAAACGTGTCTTCGAGGCAAGGGGATACGATACATGAGGGCATGGCAAAATGGATGACAAAAAGGCCACGCGAACCTCTCTCTCCTTCCTTTCTGTCTTGGCTTGTTTTGTGACTGGTGTGGCAATTGACTTTCCTCTACCTCCTGCACTTGATACACTCGTCTTCCATGCACGCGACATCGCGGTTTCCAACAGAGCCTCAATCATGACTTGGGTTCGTATCAGACAGAGTTCACGCTTTCCGCCAAGAAAAACCTCCAATTTTCACGACATGTGAAGATACCATTAAACCGCCATGGGAATGAAAATCTATGGATGATTGCAAGAGAAGACATGCTTTTATATCACTGCTCGTTTGTCTTCTGTTACTTCATCGTAAAAAAAAAACCCCTCTCGAAATCCTGAGTTTCAAGCTTGGATTGCGACCATCCACTTCGAGGTGCTGTAGTACGCGACGCGTCGCGGTTGGGCAAAACCGCCGATGGCTGACGAGGCACCTCGAATAGCAAATATACCCTTTTAACGGGGTATTATCAAACGGGGGGTTCTGACAGAGCCGGGATTCAATGTGGTCCACTTTTCACTGGTGATTTGGAGACTCAGTCCAAGACAAAAGACACTAGAAGCCTGGAAGGCAGCACCAACAAAGGTCATCCAGGTGACTCGGGCGCAGGCTTTCCATGATAGAATACGTAAGGTAGGTAGGTCAGCTCGGTGCCTACTTCAATGCACCTGCATTCTGCACAATCCGTTCCATTTTCCAATGTTACTTCTTCCTGCTGCCTTTTAGCTCGGATTCTCGGGAATTTGGCAACTACAGATACCATCCCAGTACACCGTAATGTACTAGGACAGGTGTAATGAATGCAACCAATGAGCTGCTTTTTGGGAACCCACCATATCCCTTTCTCTATCCAATCATATCTTATTTTGGCCAACCCAGAACTGCCTTAGCTCACCATGTCTCCAATCACGATCTGACTAGTTCATTCATTTTTGACCAATCACACTTGGCCGCGGCACAGCCACCTTTCAAACCTTCCTTGTCGAACCTGGCAAGATGTGAGACAAAAGGATGACTCATCACTTGTATCAACGCCTTCCGGAAAGGGGAAGATCACACCCATGAGGAAAGAAGAATCTTATCTCCATGTGCACAGTCACCTGATTTCTTATCAGTGCTTATGTCATCTATGCACTCTCCATGCTTGTGCTTGAATGTGGGGAAATTTCATAGCGAAGCATCCATCTAAAAAAAAAAGTTCGTCCACCTCCAGGCCGGCGCTCGTGAAATTTTCCAACTCGGGGGACTGAGTACATCAACCTTATTTTTTTTTGTTAACCCGATCTATCCCATCTCTTGAATTCAGAGTACTCCGTTATACACATAGGCATCGCTTTTGCGTTCTCTGCTTATTTGCGCAATCCTTATCTCTTCCTTCAAACACCACATCTACGCTATTTCGCATTCAGTCCTCATGCCCATGTCAATCAAGCGGAAAGCTCCAGCCAAGCTGGCAGCGCCCGTCATTCGATCCGCCGCAAAGGTCCAGAACAAGTCTGCCATTGATGAGACCCGCGCTTCCATTGCAGTCACCGATGCCCTTGCCAGTTCGCAGGCCGAGCCAATCGAGATCTCCTCTGACAACGATAGCGATGAAGACATCTCTGATGTTGAGGACGACGACGCAGAGGAAGAAACCAACGGTGCCCAAGAAGAGAACGCTCTCACCCGCCTAAAAGCCTCCCAAAAACCGAATGGAAAAGATGTCTCGCTTGCTAAGGAAGACGATGTCGACTCCGACGGCGAGCCTACCTCTCCTTCTTTCGGCGAGCTTCTGCGTGCTGAGAACGAAATCATTGACGTCTCGTCACTTCTGCTCCCCGCCGGCAACGCCGTGTCAACAACTACGAAAAGCGCCATCGTTCCTCCATCGACCCAATCTCTCACCACTGTACTCTCTCAGGCTCTTCGAACCGACGATACGGTCCTCCTCGAGTCATGCCTTCACACTCTCGACTTGCACACCATCCGCAACACCATCGAACGCCTTGACAGCAGCCTCGCGGGTCTCCTCCTCACCAAGCTTGCCGCCCGCCTGTACCGTCGCCCTGGTCGCGCAGGCAATCTCATGACCTGGGTTCAGTGGACTCTCGTCGCCCACGGCGGCGCCCTTTCCTCCCAGCCAAAGGTTATCCACAGCCTCAACGGCCTGCAAAAGGTCCTTGCCGAGCGCGCAAAGGGTCTTAACAGCCTCCTGGCTCTGAAGGGCAAGCTAGACATGCTCGAGGGACAGATGGATCTGCGCCGCAAGATGTCCCGTGCTGGTCTTTCTCATAATGCTGACTCAGACGATTCCGACGACGAGGACGTCATCTGGGTCGAGGGCGAGGACGAACGCACCCCCGGCAGGAGGCGTGGTGAAGACGATTTCGACGACGACGATGACGAAGACGACGACGAAGTGCCCATCACGAACGGGTTCGTCAGCGACTCTGATGAGGAGGACCAGTCTGCCGGCGAGGAGCCTGATAGCGCTGGCGAGGAGTCTCTCGACGAAGATGAGGTCGACCACGATGATGTGGACCAGTCCATGGGCGAGGATGAAGATAGCGATGTTGACGCGCCCCCTGCTAAGGTACAGAAGACTGGGGGAAAGCGAAGGTAAAAAAGCAAGGATGGAAAGATAAAAAGGTCGGAAAGGAAAAAAAAATAAGACAGAAGAGGAAGAAAGGGTCATCTTAGTTGCTTTATTTCCTGGCGTTTCTTTTTTACTTGTAGACTTTCGGGGGGTCTTGTATGTTAATATTTTGGCAACTATCATGAGTTGATACCTCTCTGGTCATACATTGTATCATGTTCATATATCATTTTGCAAAAAAAGAAAGCCCTTTCCCCACGAAGCGTGATGGTAAGAAATATTGTGTTCAACCTATATCTCCTTTTCGCCATAATCCGTTTTAAAGCTAGGCAGGTTGTCTACACTCCCAGACGAAGAAAGTAAAAAAGAACCAGCATTGTCCATCCTTCTGATGTCGTTTGATTACAACAAGTTTAACAAACCAAACCCACAAAGTAATACTCTATACAAAAAAAAAACAGGTATAAGTTTGTCCGGCTTAATCTCCCAGCGCCTCGCCATGCTAGGGACCATGGTTTTTTTCTTCTTCATGAATCCCAATCCCAAACTACTAAAAATAAGCGCCATCGCTGCCATTTGTCTGCGCCATCGTTTTATATCTGTTGATGTCTAAAGAATAGTACATGGAGTGTGCGGGCCCCTCTCCAGTTGGTCATGATCATGGTGTTGATCGAAAAGAGAGGCTGCTGCGAATCCAAAGGTTGTGATGATGATGATAATATCAAGTGCTGAATTGCCACATCCTCACGGCAAAACACTCTGGCGCCATTGTTCGATTCGGTTCATTGAACCGCCGCTGTTCACGGGCACTTGGCCACCACCATAGGGACTCATTCCGCTGCCATAAGGATGCAAGTTGTTCATATTGATCATTGTGTTGAAAGAACCCATTTTGTTCATAGTGTTCGGGTTGCCCATGGCTCCGAGGTTCATCATAGAACCGTAGGCAGGTTGCTGCATTTGCATCTGCGGCATCTGCTGCATTGGAGCACCATAGGAGCTGAAAACAGCACTGGCACGATGCTGAAGAACATTGTTATTGTTGCCGTACATTTGTGTGTGCAGTGCCGGAGAAGACATTGCCGCCTGGGGTCCTTGACCTCCTGTGCCATCATTGAAAGCTCCGTTTCGGAAGCCGCCAGAATGTTGCATGTTGGGACCGTCAAGAGTTGTTGGCATTTGGCTTCGGTAGGCAGCCATTCTAGCATCACGGTCTCGTGTGACTTGATTCGCTCGTTCCATCCTTTGCCTTTCTTCGACAGCTCGGATATCAGGCTCTCTGAGTGGATGTGAGCCAAGAACGTTGGCCATGCTTTTCCGCAACTTGATATTTACGGGAGACTCATGCTCAACAGGGGCAGGGCCGGAGAGCTGATTAAGAGACATTTCGCGCTCCCGAGCTTCACGTTCAGCTTGGAGGCGGCGGCGACGCTCGCCGAGTGTTTCTTCACCTGGTGGCTTATTTTCTTTCTCCTCTTCCTTCTTCATTTTCTTCTCGTCATCTAAGTCACCAAACTGACTAAGCAATTCGGCGGAAAAGACGCTGCTGACGGGGCGAGCCTTGGGCAAGGAATTTTCATCATCTTTGGCGGCGAGTCGATGCTTTCTTTGAGCGAGGGTCTCCCCGGGATCCTCTTCGTCATCTAACCCAGGCTCCCCGGTAGACAGATCCTGACCTGAGTGGGAGTTTTGTGAGACATGAATATCACTGCCGTTGACTTGCAGGTTTATCATGCTTGGCCTGTGGGCCATGAGAGCATTGGGATCCTGGCCGTGGAGGCGGGCTCGGCGATGGCTGAGAGGTTCATTGTCCTCGAGTTCGCGACGCTCCATTAAACCAAGTGGCCGGTTGAGATCCATCACGTTTTGAGCACCCTGATTTCGGGCTGCAATAATGGCAAGAGGAACGTCCTCATCATCAGAACCGGCCTCATCCAAGTGAGCATTCTCGTCTTCCCAAGCTAGATTTACACGCTTATCTTTCCTCTGTTTGCGTTGAGTTTCAGCGACAGCATCCATCTCAAGCAAAGTAGCATGCATTCCACCTGGGAATTGTCGCTGGGTTCGCTGTTTCTGCTGTTGCTTCCGCAGTTGTAGCTCAGCCAGGAGGGTAGTAGGGGGTCCATAGTAGGAATCCTCTTCTTCCAAATCCTCAGCCTCTTCCTTGGCTTCCCGCTGCTCATCATCGGAGTGCTCGCTCTGGCCATCAAGATCATGTCCGGCCAAGGCATCATACTCGCCAGCATGAGTATCACAATTGACAGGCCCCAAGCCGTCCGAGTCACTCGTGCGGAGGTCCTTGTCACTGCCATGATGTCTCCCGAGCCACATGAACGACGATCGCTTCTTCTGGAGCTCACCGGATTCTGAGTGGAGTATGGCAGAAGGTGCCATTGAGGCACGCTTCTTCTCCCTTCCGTAAACTTCGGCGCCAAGTTTGCCAGCGTAGTCATGATCAATGAAAGCACTGACCGGTGCTACGGCTGAAGCATCAAGAATACTGTCAAGCGTGGCCATTGCCGAACCATCCTTGACTTCAATCTCTGGGCCGGTAGTAGGGGGCGCATCAAAGTACGCGCTGGCTCGTAGCTGTGGTGGTAACTTGGACAGTCGTGACTTTCGCTTTTCCGGATCCATTTTGGTTAGACGTTGCGGTTTTCGTAGTGGTTCCTGTTCTGGTTCGGGTTCGATCTCTCCCTCGCGTTGCATATTGGAACTGTCTCCATGACTTGAATGCACAGAGCGAATTTCCATGTTTGCAGGCGTGTTCTGGAGTTCCTCCGAGGAGAGGGCAGCAAATGACTCTCGATGACCTGCTAGAGGATCAGGTAGCCATGAGTCCCGCTTAATTTCCTTGTTAGGTGGCGATCCCAAGAATTGCGACTGTCGGTTGCCGTCCAAATCAATAGCTCGTGACTGCCTGTCACCTTCCATCATCATACTTAAGACCTGAGAGCGCCGTTGATTCCTATCAACAGCTTTAGGCTTGGAAGACAATTTTGGAGGCAAGTTCAGCATAGCAGGTACACGGGCAGGATAGTACAGCATTTGATGCCCAGAATCGGGATCGAAATAAGACTGTGGGCGAGCCATTTGCTGAGGAGCCTGGCGTGAAACAGGAGCAGGAACCCCATGTTCGACAGGAGAGTGATGGTCACTGTGCTCAGTCTCCGCCTCTGGGTGCCAGTGAACTCCATCGAAGTCGCCAAACGCATCCTGGCACTGTTGGAAGGTGGTATCGGAACGAGAGCTGCCCGGTCTTGGGGAATGTCGTGGCTCTTCATTGGCCAGCAGAGCTGCGGAAGCGTTGTGAACGGGGGATTCCGTTCTTTCTCGGTCAAGGAAGTCATCATGACCCATCATATTTTGGAAAACGTCAGTGCTGGGCATGTTTGCATCGCGAAGCTCTTCCGGCAAAGTCAAATCGTTTCCTGTGCTCTTGATGGGAGATGATGCATCTGCCTTATCAAGGGCATCCTTGGTCAAAGAGATGGGCTCCGACTCGGAGATCTCAGCTAACGACATCTTGGTGGAACGGACGCTTCGAACGGAGGCCTTTCCAGGGCCGTGGCGTGATAGAACAGACTCGACGTCAATATCCGGTCGACCAGACGAATTTTTAGATCCAGATCGTAGACGGCCAGTTAGGGAATGATTGGGGGACATAACATAACCCCCTGGGGAGTAGCCACCGTGCCGTGCAGCAATATTGGTTGATACGATGGAAGATGAGATGGAATGATTTCGCTTCAGGTGTTCTGCGATGGAGCCAGACGTACTTCCGTAGTCGTCAGCGGAGTTGGCTCTAATATTGGCGGCGAGGATGGAGGATCGTCGGGAGTCGCTTCGTTTTAATTCGCCGTGGAGGTCTCTGATGGCATCGTCAATAGAACTAGTCATAGACAGACGCTCAGCGGTGGCTTCGAGTTGCTGAATGTTGCCAACGTAGCTTCCGGCTCGTGGGTTGATATCAGGGGTCGGATGCTTGATGTCAAGGGATTCGGAATCGGACGTGGTTCGGATGATAGGTCTGGGTCGAGGCTGGGCCCGTCGGACGTGAGGTTGCACGCTGGCAACACGCACAGGGGAAGTCGAAATTGAATAGGAGTCGTGTGAGGACGGTCGATCCTCGGGGATTTGATTGAGGGTGACGGGTAAATGTCCAGGGGACGCCGAAGTAGACGATGTGGACGTTGGAGTGGGCGTGGAACCAGGCGCAGTATAGCAGCTACCAGTGGCGGTGCGACTATTACTGGAGTGGTCAATTGCTGGCGCTGACGCTGGCGCTGGGGCAACTTCGTATCCGAGGCCCCTGGCAGTGACACTGGGGCTATTTCTGGGTGAGGAGGAAAACGACGTTCCCGATACGAGCATAGGCTGGTGGGTGCTGTCTTGGTTTTCGTGTTGGCCGTTATGCTGGATCTTTTCCGTGCATATATCTGAATCATCAGAGACGGCGACATTCTGAGACGTACATGCCTGATCAGTATCAGGCACTGCGACGATATTCGCTGGGTTTTGGATGCCACTGGATTGCTTGAGGGCTGAGGCCGAGGCTCGCCCCGAACCAACTAGCCATTGGCTGGAATTCCCTGTGGATTCGCCGCCACCAGGGCCAACTTCTGTGCTCCCCATCTTGCGCCCTACCTTGCCAATCCCCCATGAGTCGTCGAGCATACTGAGCAGCGTTGACTTCTGGTCGACCAGCGGCAGAAATGGTGTCGATTCGAAGCTCAGTGTTAACACTGTCGGAGCGGGTGAGGATAAATCGGGGTCGGTATGAGAGTCGTAATGGTGACTTTTTTCGTTGGTGCTGGCTGGTGCAGCCATGGCCGCTTGCTCTGGGCGAGCAACTGAGCCTACTGGCGATATGCGCCCGAAGAATGCAAAAGAACGCGCCGTCCTTCTTGAATCTTTGAATCAGGCTGGTGTTTTGAAAATCGCTTTGCGTCGGTCCCTTCAGTTTGGTGGGTATCGTAAGACGGTAGTGTGAGAAAATACGTAGCGCAACTGGAACTGAGACATGGGACACAGAGAGCAATAACCATGAGAGTTACGTTGGAAATGTAGACTATGATTGATCATGGGGCCAAGGCCTCATGATATGATGCTTGGAGTCGGTGTGTATTGGTGCCCGCGTGAGTTAGTAGTGCGTCTCGGTGCAGCAGCGCGGGCATGCGGATTGGCAGCTCTTGGTGAGATAGCGCGGGTTGTGGATGGCGGATGGCAAAAGAGGTGGTCGCGTGTCGCAGTGAAGCTGGTGTGTAAGATAAGAATCGAGGTAGTGTTGCGTTCGATGAGCGATTGGGGAAGGACAAGGATTAAAGATAGGCGAACGGTGAGTGCTCAACAGGTTTGATGCGACGTTCAATATAACGTTGTGATGACCCTTTGCAATCGTCGTGGTCGCATTGGGCGTCAGGGTTGGCGTTGGCGTGGAGCGGCCTGCAGCGAACGGGAAGGATCCCGTTGGGCTCAAATAAGAGACGGGGGAAGATGGCTGGACGAGAGTTAAAAAAAAATGATTAAAAATGGAATAAAATAAAGTGAAATGTTTGCCAACACAGACTGGGCTGACTGACTAGGTCTGCGAGGGAGATGAGAGGCACGACGACGTGCTTCGAGCAAGCGGAAGTTGTACAGGGAATCCTGGTGTTTCGCTTCAGCGACCTAGTCAGGGCGAGTATCAGTGTCAGTTCAGGCGGTGCCCCGCCGGGACGGGCGACAAACGAGACGCTGCAACGCAGCGCAACGACAATGGAGACACAACAGCAAACACATACACGTTAATGGATCGCTGACAGACAACGTGGTCTCTCTTTTGGCGCGAGATATCCAGTTTCCCCTGGAAGACTGGTGGGCACGAAACGCAGCACGAGAATGTGGAAGCACAAGAAAAGTGTAATGTGCGTAATGCGACCAAACAACAGGGAGATGGGAGGGATGGCTCTGTGCAGATCGGGTCACACAACGAGGCCACTGCTGCAGGTCCCAAAAGCACAGCGTAACAATGACGAGAGCTTGACAGGAAGATGGGATAACGAGGCGCTTACCACAACCTGATGCTCGATGGCCCTTTGTTTAGAACCAAGGACGAGTTGACTTGCGCAGAGGGAGCATTCGGCTTTGAATGGCCGAGTCGCAAAGCGCGGGGCGCAATGCCGTTGTATCGTTGTCGCCAACGACGTAGATGGAGAGGATGGATCTTGTTAGGTGCCTTGGCCTAGGAGGGTAGGTGCGTTGTAATAAAGAGGCAGGCCTGCGCTGCTAGTGAAGCAAGCAAAGAGGATTCTTTCCTATGTTACGATGGAGAAACAACAGGAGAGGAAGAAGATGAAGGCGGCGCCCGCTATCGAAACCAAATCGAGTTTCTTTCAAACAGAGGACGTCACTCGTGGAGGAAAAAAATGTCACTCTGATGAATTGCTGTACCCTCAAGTCCCTCAATAGCAAGTAACTCACACCCACGGCAGTTCAACTTCAGCCAAGACCGGTCGGTGGCTTGACAGAGACTAGCGACATAGTGTCGTTGGCAAATCTGTCGACAAGAGTCAGAGACCATGCGAGCGGTCCGCGTGCGACTCCTGTTCTAGACCGCATCCATGATAGTGCCAATTCTCTCCGTTGCCGACTCGTTTTTGGTGAAGGTTTCTTGGCTACCTAGGGAGTATTTACGGAGCATTTGAGAACACCAGGAGAGTACCCCGTCCCCAAGAAGTGGATTTCCGGAAGTGGTCTCTGCCCCTCCCACTCCTCAATCCTCACGGAACATTTGGTCCTAAATCTCGACTTCTTCCCAATGGATTCTCGTGAAAAATGAATTCTTGGCCAACGGTGCTAACCCTCCAACCTACATAGATAAATTATTTTCTAGAATCCCTAGCAGAGCACATGTCAAGATAAGCAATGTATGCGCTCCCTCATCTTAACTGACAGGGCCGGCCTGCCATCAACAAGACAAGACAAGGGCCTGGATCCTTTGCCATGTGCTTGATGTTCCCCATTCATCGTGCCCCTCCTCGCCCACATCCCTTGGTAGACCCCCCATCAACAGCCCACACGAAGATTCGGAGGTGCCTCAACTCTTCATCAATACTGTATACACTGTGCCGTGCTGTACTGTACTGCCCATTGTGGACGTACCAGTACTACAACTCCATCACTAGCTCTCCTATCCGAACAATATTTTAGAGTCGATTCTGGATGGATCCGATGGATCTCTTCTGCGGAAACGAAACAGTCGGGCTGGTCAATGGGTCCACTTCCGGCCCTAGAGACACAAGTGACAAGCAAACGGGATGAAAATGTCAGAAATGGTCTCGACAGTGATTCGGCGAAAGCCATCTCTCCATACAGGTAGTATTGCTGCAGTATACCATAGTACTGACAGATCTTATACGGGTCATGAGCATGTATCGACGGAAACTTCCTTGCTTGGATGTACCTACCCACCGTACTCGAAGGGATCCAGTGTTTCAGTCCTGTGTGCGAAGAGGTACGATTCCTGGTTAGGTAGAGCAAGGTGCCTCTATGCAAGGTGTAATTACTACTTCCCATCGCAAACAGTCACGATGTCTCTCTCAACCTCAACAACATGCCTTCAAAACAGTTGCCACCTCTTTCTTATCAAATCATACTCCCATCATCCGCCCTGTCTTACTTATTATTATGTATCCCTTTCTGAACATCCTCCCACCCTCCTTGTTTCGAGTGTTCCAGGCTTATGCCGGAACCAGTTCAAGCTTCAACATCCAACACCAAAACGCCCCACACGGACACACCCAGGCTTCGTTTTAGGCCACATCCTCGTCGTTTGGGCTGCAACCAGGCGGCCAAGCACGAGAAGTGAACCGTCCCAACTCGACTCCACTCAAACCACTCAGGGTTCCGTTTTCCCAAACATTTCCAAGGTTGTGAATCTCTGTGGCCCATACTACTCGGGATCTACAGAGCACTCTTGCACCCCTGTTGCTCACTGATGGGATTCTGCTTTGCGGTTCGTGCAAGGTAGTTATGCTCCCTTACCTCGTAGGCACCTATGTACCTACCTGTGAGACTTGATGCTTCATTTCCCTGTGCTTTCGACTCCACAACTTATGGATAAAGCTGATGGAGATGTTTTCATTTTTTTCCCCTATTCTTACATAGTCACAATGTGCGTAATTGTGTGGTTCTATCTTTTAATTGGATCACTGCCAAGGCGATGCAAATTGGCACGACAAGCCAGGGTCTGGCAAGGGTAGTTCAGGTAAGTGGCTTCGAATGAAATCAAAGGCCTGGTGCTTCCTCAACCTCGTCGAGCTGTATCAAGTTTATTAGCTGACAAGTTTGTTTTGCTCACTAGCCCAGCTCGATATTGTTCTCGTTGAGAAATGCAATGTGACATTAAATTCACCTATCCGGTTGTCCGGTTGAGCCAGGTACCGCCTTTCCCATGGCGTCAATCTTCCGTCAAACCCAGCAACTCAAAACAAGCATCCCTGGCCGCCACGATGCATCTCAATCTCTTCCCGCGACAATCCCACCCGAGGCAATCTCAATAGGTCACCGTCCCGAAGTTAGCTGTTATGCCCATGGCGTCCCACCCCACGCCGCCACTTTTGGCATCCATTTCCTGTTGGCGGGCTTGGGCCGGCTAGCTATCTATCCATGCTCTCTTCAAACCTCCAAAACTCTTCACGTGCAAGGGCAAGAGGAGTAATAGGTAAACCCTAAGAAGCTTCTGACTTCCCTTATCACATGGCCATATATATAGACACTATTTTACTTCTCTCTTGCCGGCCAAAAAGAGATGAGAGTGGTGTTAGTTATTGCTTCCAGTCGATCTCTTCGCCTGAAGTGATTTCAATAGGTAATTATATTTACTACATAATAAAGCTTTCTTATTTTATTATCTATTTTATTAGATGTAAGAACCTACTTAGATTTCGTAAATCGACTAACAAGATGAAATGTCAATTATCTTATATAAGCCTTGCCATCTCAATTGAGATCTAGTCGAGTTGATGTGCACCAAGGCATGTCCCGCGGACAACGATTGTTGGCAGTTGCCTACAGCTGTCGGACCTGACTTTTCAAGACAACAATTTATTAGCTAGCCAGACGTGATATTTTCAGCAAATAGTCATAGAGAAAAGTGGAAATCCTTTCTCAGACTGTAATTGGACTCCTATCACGTGTTACCTCGAGGCCACCAAAACAAACTCCCAGATTGTCAACACTCTCTGAGCACGCTCACTTCTACAACTCACCATCTTAACTTCGCTACTTCGTACTTCAACATGCACACTTGCATTTCAATTTTCGTACTCCGCTTGACCTAGCTTCTCACTAGCACGATTCAGTTCTGAACCTATCAGTAAGTTTCTCTTACCACAATCGTCCGGTTGGACACGATCCCAGAATCCTTACACATCTCTGAGAAGCCTAAACAATCTGTCATCATAATCATTTGCCAGGGGCACTGTCGTACATGTCTCGGTTAACATCTGATACGCAGGGCCTCCAACATGGATGATTCCAATGAGAATTTTGTTCTCGCTGTGGACACACTGGGCATATGCATCCCGACTTCAAACTTTTGTGTCTCCTTTGTGGGCAGACAGGATATGTCGTTCGCGAATGTGTGCTAAACATGACGCCTAAGCACTCAAATATGCACTGATGGAGCCGGATCGAGAGTCGATATGAAGGTAGGTCATTAATTCTCCTAACTTGGTTTTCTTTTTTTAGTTTTGGTATGTATGAATAGCTGAAACTTGTATGCAGGGTTATTTTCAACACCTCTTATTGTTTCATCCGTTGAATGACTTCAAATGGTCCTAGGCAAGACCTAAAACTGCCTACCTAGTCCTGGGCAAGACTTTAAACTGCGTGTCAGAGGCAAGACCTAAACATGCCCGGCTGTCGCCATGGCCTTCCTCATGCGAATGTAACTTAACCTCGTCTTTTTTAAGTCCTAGGCAAGACTTTAAACCACCTACTTGGTCCTGGGCAAGACCTTAAACTGCGTGTCAAAGGCGAGACCAAAACATGCCCGGCTATCGTGGCCCTCATCACGCGAACACAATTTAACCACAATTTTTTCTTGGTCCTGGGCAAGACTTTAAACTGCGTGTCAAAGGCAAGACCTAAACATGCCTGGCTGTCGCCATAGCCGTTCTCATGCGAATGTAACTTAACACAACCTCAAACACCTTCAATGCAAATCTGCATCTCACCTTACCCGGATCAAGCGATCTAGCACTACTTCAGCAACACCCAAAAAAAAATATCAATATTCCTTCTTGCACATTAGCTCTAGCTTTTGCATGCAGACACTTTCTACGAACAGTCGTCATAAAGGTTTGTCCACAGCTCTTGTTAACCGTTGTATGTTTGTTCTAACAAGGGTAAAAGGATCACCTTTACGTCCACGGCATGGACTTTTCTTCTTCTTTGTAACCATCATTTCGACCGATCTCCCTCTTGCTCAAATCGAAGCGACATCTTTCGTTATGACTCAAGCATCAGCAATAGGCAGATTTCTTGGTCATGGAAGTTATGATGCCAAAGGCTCACCTCCGAGTGTATTTTCTCATCATTGAGAAGAGTAATTCTATTGTCATAGCATCATGCCCAAATGTCGATTCAGGCCATCCGCAAGAGCAATTTTGTTTCCTTCCAGTTATACCTTCAACTATCTCCTGAGAGGACGAGGGCCTTCTAAAGCTTGGCCGGTAGCAACAGTATGTTCTCCCACTATTCCCAGAGACTTCAGCTAACCTCCTGCAGGAAATCACACAAGCTTCTACAAGCCGACCCAAAGGTACCCTACCATCTACGCGGAAATCTGTATCAAGATCGAAACGTCGTCCTAAGTAATGAGTTACTTGAATCTGGCAAACTTACGCCTGTGGTTATCATGCTATCAAGCGAGTTGGTCAATTCTCTTTCCAGAAGTCAGAAATGTATCACCAGAGCAAAGTGACAAGATGCTCTGCTACTTCTATCAGTCTTCCGCCATGAACTCTCTAATTTCCACTTCCTCTTGGATGTGGAAAAAAGAACAAATACCTTTCAATTGTACGTTAAAGCAGGCGATCGTACCGACCGCAAAAACGAACGCTAAGCGTTGAGAGTGTGCTCCGAACTACCTAGAAGATTGCTTGGTATGCCAAATGTACCATCGCCATACGTTTGATTGACCAGCATGATATCCGAGGAAGATTTGATTGTGGAAGACAGGAAAGCAAAACAAGTTTCCAGAGCCCTACATACCTGTGCAACGCGGCTTCAGGCCCTTTCACAGGCCATAATGGCCCGGGCAATTACCTGGCTGTGGAACAATGATTCACTCCCACGAGAGAACGAGAATCCCAGCACACAATAGACCCAAACATACACCGGCTGTGCGGCCAATCGACACCCTTTGCAGAGATGAGGTGCAACTTTTGCGGTATGATCAAGGATTCACTTTCAGTACACGAGATGTCCAATGGAAATATTCATGGCTCGGTCGAGCAGGAATTCGTCTAGGTTATTTCAAGAAGAGCATCTCCATGCATGCTCCTGTGTTTTTAAACTAAAGAGTCATTCTAGTTCTATCTGAGTCGCTAAATCTCACACAAATAACTCTATTCGCTGCTCTTTACTTTCCTTTCCCATCGGTATGTATGGTTTTTTCTTCTTCTTGTGGCTTTTGCCTTTCCATCTCGGCCAACCGCGCGGCCTCAGCTTCCTCAGCCTCAAGCTGTTGGCGCTCCTCCACCGTCAGGTCACTCTTTGCTGATCCAATTCGAAGGAAGGGTAAGAGGATTATCGGTACCGTCGTAATTCCTACACCTAGCCAAAAGACAATCTTGTAGCTCTCCCTCTGGCCAAGGTGACTGGTTTGTCCTGCAGCAATGTCGGCTATGCCCAGGCAGAAACTGATGCCTAGAAACAGCAGACTATTGATCATAGCTCCGGCAAGGCCCTGTAGGTGGTTTGCCAAGTTGTTTGTGATGAAGACATTGCTCACCGTGTAGGTAATGTCAATGCCCATGGTCGCGCATATCATGGACGTGAACACATAGGCCCAGTAATTGGGGTTCTCTGGTATTATGGCAAACAGCAACACGCACATCAGATTGGCCACCGCCGAAATGACGAGCAGCAGCCGTCCAGGAAGCAGGTGCAGCGTGATTCCTCCGACGGTGGCAATGATAAGGCCTCCGGCACAGAGTGGCGTGTACCATACGGCAGTAAGCAAGGGAGACAGCTTCAACACTTGCTCAATGTAAAAAGTCGAGTAAAAGAGGTACAGGCCAAAATTACCATACCCCAGGAAAAGCGCCACCATGAGCCGTTTCATATACTTGGGTGCGAACAGATCCGCCGGCAGCAGAGGGTTCTTGGCCACTCGGGTCTCGACGTACCAAGTCGCGATCAAGAAGAAGACGCCGAGGACCAACGTCGCAATAATATAGGGTGTTTTCCAGCCGTGGGGCGCATGGGAGCTATCGGTGATGGCATAGACGATGAGCAGCAGAGCTGGCACAACAGTTGCAATCCCCCACCAGTCCATGTCAACAGCAACCCGTTTCTCGTGGAAGTCAAACGGAATGGCAAGCAGAGACACGACGCAGAGGAGGCCTAGGATGATGGCGCCTATCCAAAAGTACCATCGCCAGTTCAGTAGCTGGGCAGAGATTCCGCCAACGAGGATGCCCAGATAAAAGCCCAACGGCGCGAACGCTCCATACAATCCAAAGATGAAATTCTTGCGAGGGCCGGGTCGGTAGATTTTACCCAGAAGCATGACTCCACCCGGCAAGTATGCGGCAGGGCCAAGGCCTTGCAGAGCACGGCACATGATCAGCATCATGTAATTCTGGCTGAAGCCGGCGATGAGGCACCATACGACGAACCATAGCAAGCCAGCATTGAAGAGGAGATATCCACCGTACTTGTCACCGATACGGCCCATGGGCAACAGAAATGCACCAGTGATGAGGGCAAAGACACTGGATGGCCATGTCTGCGAAGCCTCGGGGATATGCAGTTCCTCAACCAATATAGGCAGAATGATGTGGAAGCCACTGATGAAGAATTCCTGGATGACCTTGTCAGTTTCCAGTTCCCAAAGTGGAAAGGAGAGAGAGAGAGGGAGAGAGAGAAAGAGAGAAATCTGGAAAAAAAAAATTGAAAAAGGAAGCAAAGGGTTTTCTTTCTTCAAGTTGTCGTCGCTTACCGATAGTAACATTGATCCTAGAAGGGCAACCCCAAAGCCGAGTTCAGCCCATATTGAAGGAAAGATTTCCGGCCTCTGTCTACCGAGTTTCTCGACATCGGGCATGCCGTCTGTCCCAAGCCCTGGAACACGTTCTTCGTCACTGGTGGCCATTGTCACAGAACGAGTCTATTGGGGGAAGGCATTCGCACACGAGAGAGTACACTGATGAAGTCCCGTCCCTGAGGAACCATGTTCTAGGGAAGCGGGGAAGAAACTCGCCCTTTTTAGCATTTGCAGGTCCCGGGCCCGGGAAGCCTTGACCGGAGGAAATCCCCATGTTAACATTTTTTACGCCCTTGGCTTTAGCAGAGGGCCCTGTTAGTTGCGTGCTGGTGGAGTGGAGGCGAAGGCGGACGTCGGTGGCTCTCTATCGGGGATAGTGGGCGAGCGGGCGTCCGGGGGGGCTTGAACGGCGGCGGGCATTTGACGTTTGGGTAGAAAGTTGAAATCAAAGAAAATAAACTGACGAACCAGATATCACAGCAGTTGCAGAGGCTGGGGCAGCTGGTGAGTTCTGTGGAGAGTGTTGTGAATGGAATTGCTTAGATTTCTAAGCAGTGGTTGGATTCGGTCGTCATGATGCAGATTTGCCAATGTCAGCGTCGTCATTTTTGAGGCCAAGAACAGAGTCGCCATGGCAAAATGACGACCAACTCGGGTCAAATTGGACATTTTTCGACTCATAGCTAAACAGACCGGAATTCAAGGAGCCCGGATTACTATCCAGATTACAGAGAGCCATGACATGCCTCGGGGCGGCTGCCAATCATCACGAATATCCTACGCCAACGCTTCCACACTTTGAAGTCATGCTGCAATGGATTTGAGTGCTGTCGCGACTATGTTTGGTTCGCGCGTATAGTTTCCCCTTTGCGTTTACCGCATCCCTCAACGATCCAATCGCTGGTCCACCCAGACCATCTCGGCAAAAGGACGAGCTTATAAGGTTATCCACACGCTGGGTCCCGCGGACTCCGCCAAGCATCTCTAGTTTCTGCGTGGTGGATTCTTTTTTTCTTTCGAGGCGAAAACTACCGTCTGCATCGAGTTTTGTATGTATGATTGCCAAGGAAAAACCCATAATAAAAAAACAAACGCGATGTTATGTGAATACGAGGAGCAAAGTTTTGGGGTTTGAGCGCAAGGTCGTTGACAATGTTTTTTTTTTTCGACTTTAACATCGTGATTGCTAGGTTGGTTCAGACGCGTTACTTGAGTTGATTTGGCCGAGGGAACTATAACTGATGATTGGACAATAAAGATGCAGTGTCTGAAGGTTATGCAACCTCAATATAGACAAGTCGCTCTAACTAGGTGAATTTAATCACAAGACCATCATTCCTCCTTACCTCACGGGTCTTCTTTATCATGTACGGAGAAAACGTTGAGAAATATAGAAGCAGTTAAATGCACCAACTTGTACAATGGGGGGAAAACAAAATATATCAGGACATACAACAAGCGATAGGGAGTAATATCTTGCTCGGATAATTTTACCGGCTTTCGGGTGTGCAACCAACTCATATATTTACCATTTCGAGCTCCAAGCTTCTCTGAGACATCCTAACTGACAGACTGACCGGAAGACACTCAATTGTAATGAACGTTGAGAGCTTCCCTGCGGTGTCAATGCTTGTCAGTGGATTCCACTGATCTTTATCTTTTATGTATAGTGAAACATAGGATGTATTGTCAACTGATTCACACATTGGATTGGAAGGACTTCAAAGAATAACATGTTCAGCAGCATCTTAAAAGGTAAAAAAAAAAAAAAGGACAAAACAGCAAAAAGAATAGTGAACATACAACAGCAGGGATTCCCCGGTCGTCACCGACCCGAGTACTAATCTGCCGCTTCTCAGCTTGACGCTCGGAGAGCAGACGGGATCCAGTATTTTCTGAGAGCTGTGGTCGTATGTGACAATGAAGCCATCTCAATGCGAATAAGTGGGCAGCTCAACCAGACCTTGAGAAGATGAATAAAAATGAAACGAACCCCCAGCCCCCCCCAGAAAAAAAAGAGATATAAAAGAGATAAAAAAAAAGAAAAAAAGAGACAACATACAACAGCAGGGATTCCCCAGTCGTCACCGACCTGAGTACTAATCTGCCGCTTCTCAGTTTGACGTGCGGAGAGCGGACGGGATCCAGTATTTTCTAAGAGCTATGGTCGTATGTAGCAGTTAGGCCATGCCGAGAGATTCAAAAGGTTTAGTGGAAAGACATCATGATACTGTGGCGGTGGGCGTTGTTGTATAGCATACGCTGCACAGCTCTTCTTATTATATTATACAGTCATTCTAATAGCGGAATCCTCTCTGCGTCGAGATTTCCAGGAATCTTGTGTTGTAATAATGAGCTCAATGTGGCTTCTTTATTACTTGCGATAAGCTACCACACCCCCCCTTTCTCCGCGACAGAAACATCAAATACTCTTCATGTTTTTTCTATTGTAACTCAATAGAACACTAGACATCTAAAGAAATTGATCTGGACCTCTAGACAATACTTCTTCAACTGTACAACTTATCTTACTACCCATCAAGGAACTCTTCATATTTCATTCCTGGTGGGAATAATTAGCATGTCGTCGATGACTCTCCAGTAGAAACAACGATATCATGAGTTAACTAACATAAAAGGAGTACTCGAATAGTTTATTGGTGACTGGGCTGAGTGATGGTGGTCTAGCTTGTCCTTGTTCCTTTCTTGGAAGCTTCCATTACAGGGTAAGGACGTACCCACCAAGGTTGTCGTTTTCTACAGTTCACAAATTTCGCGGCGAGGGTTGTTGACATCAGATGATCGAATTATATTGGTTTCGGATTTCCTTTGAACAGTATACTCTATTATATGCCACCTATTCTCGCTAGGCACCCAAGGTTGGCCTTGGTCATCAGATAAGTGAGAAGCGACGAGGAGGGTAACCACATTGAGGATCCCAGCATTTCAGAAACAGTTAGAATTGCCAGAACGGTAGAGATTACCGAATCATCGGAGACTCAGGACTAAGTTCTCAATAGTTCAATTGGTAATGCGAGATATAATTTTGGGCAGCAAGTATACTTCATTCCCGCTGAGCGTCATCAAAGCAACTCGGGTGACACATGTCGGACTCGAATATCGCAGCATCGATTTGCTGAGACTTACCAATGCAGCTATTGGATCTCGTGATGAGATAATGTGATATGACTTTCTTTCATTCAACTTAGACACTTGACCATTGGCAGCAAACTGGTAACCACCTTCATCAGCATTACACCATCAGCATTACACTATCAGCATTATACTATCAACATACTACTATCATCTCTCCTTTCTATTGTCCCATACATCCATCATCTCCTTCAACAGTCTTACTTCTATCTATTCATTGTATATATGGCGAGGTATATATAGGACTCCAGATTGTCAAACGACCTCGCCGTATACAAACAATCACTCTCGCCGGAGAATCTAGATCGAGCAGCATTGCTAGCTACAGTATTCAATGGACCGCCAGCACTATCAAACTAAGGACAATCACAAGACCAAAAATCATTAGAGAAGATTGCACCAAGTTAGAGAGTGAAGCCAATAGAGGAAATATTTAATGCCAACGGGAATCCTCGACTGTGCTGTGTAGAAGTGACAACATCTTTGAGTGAAACAAAGTTGTGGCAATTCTCATTTATAAATGGCTTATTTTTGGCGCACGACGATATTTTTTTACCTGGAGTTACTGTCAGGTATACTAGCCAATATTTTGTTGGCAGAGGAGTTGGAAGATCTTTATCGCATATTCCCACAGGATGAATATTGAGCTGACGCTGGTTGTCGTGACAAACTCCTCTTTTGGTGTCTGTCTCCTACCTTCGCTCCGTTTACTTTATCACACGACAAACATTTCCACTGCGTATGATATGGCGATTTGGTCATTCCATTTTTCTTTATCTCTTTGCTTTTATTTCTTGCCAACAAGCATGCCGCAGACTGATCGAGTGCCATTTCTTTCTTTTCTTTCTTTTGCTCTTTCATCTCTCAGCTTATCTTTGGCCCCTTGGTTGCGCAGTCTACACAATCAAGGTAGTAATTTTTGTATCACACTCCAATCCTGGAAATTAATCGCTTCTTTTAGTTGTCCAGTCATCCATTCGTGGTCAACTTTTGTGCAATTCGTCGCCTCCCCGGCAGATAGGGATATTGAAGGCTCGTGTCAACGGCTATAGACATGAATTTAGTATATCTACGCCGAATTCCGAGGAAAGTTGTATCTTATCAGGCTAGGCAGTTGAAATCTAAATTGTTTCCTCAAAACAAGACACCAAAATGCGCAATTTACATACAGTCAAGGCTGGGGGGATGAGCTTCTACCATTAAAAGCAGTTAGCAACCATTATTTTCCGGCTGTATACAAATAAATATGAATCTCATGATTAAATAATTGTGAAGCTTTGTATCTCAGAATAGTTATTGAGCAAACCTAAGCTAGAGATGTCGAGAACATGCCCTGTAGGACAATACATATATTCTTCTACCCGCAAGAGGAGCCATCGTTCCCGTGTACAAATTCTGGTGTCGTTCTTCTCGAGTCGTGAGGCCTCCTAAGCATAGCTATGTATATCTGTAAACGCCCAACTATGACTACCTCTCACCCATCCTGTGCTAGAATGACAGGGAACTAAGTCAGTATCGCTATATAGGTCAAGAGACAATTCGACTCATATATGTAGACTTAAAATGTTCAGATGCGTCTAATTTGGTCGAATGTCTTGCCTGCGCTCCCCCACATCCAGAACGTGTGGGGGTTTACAGATGTACTCCTGTCGATCAACAAGAAGCTAGGGTTGAGATGGCAAAGTTCAAGACATCTTGATGCGCGGAAGCGAGATGCTGCAGCAACCAGTTTCTGAGACATTTGCAGTAGTTCCTCAGGAACATGTGCAAAGGGTGGCCTTCTCTCCATAGGTCCAGTCCAGTCCTGAGCAAGTAGGTTGGCTTCTAATCCTCGTCAAGGCATTGGCTACGAAAAAAGAAACATCAAAAGGGGCAGCGCAACCCACCCCCGTCCTTGATCAGGTCATCTGACATTTGCCCAGGTAAGACAGTCTCAGATTTCAGATTTCGGGAGCGTTGGTCGCCGGGGAGCAACTGAACTGAGCGGTGTGCCAAAAAGGAATGGTGCCATCTGAACTGATATACCAGCTGCACGATGCATCGAGGACGTTGACCGAGACACCGAAAACGGATTTGGGGACAGATCATTGATCCCTGCGCCTTTAGCAGGGAACACAAGCCCACGTGTAAAACAACGATTGGAATAACAGGACAAGCTTGGCAATGGAGGTAAAATTACACAAGCTGAATAGGGTGAGTGAAGCTACGAACGCGCAAAAATAAAACATCACCTGAGAAACGTGAAAAGCACAAGGTTGAAAGACGTTGCCGATTCGCTGGATGGTAGGATTCAAACTGAAAAGATTGACCAATGCACTGGCCAAATAATCAGGAGAGAAGCTCATCCGATGGCCCAGAGCCCCTGGTACTGTTGGTTGGATGAAAGCAAGGGTCATTTAACAAGATCGCTGCATGGAAGCAACATCAGGATAAAATCGCAGAGCCGCAGGCATTGCCGACGCCCCGCTGTCTGCGACATCTGGATTGCTGCATCCAGGCTCGGCATCCACGCCGGAGCTACAGGAATTGCCAACAGAGGGAGCAAGACAGTTGTGTGTGTCAGCTAAGTGGCGCCGGTTGCAGGGGGGAGGGCGGACGAGGGGGGGTTCAGAGGAGCCAGACGGATGATCCCATCTGGAACAAAGGGCAGATGCGGTGGGTGTGGGGGGTAAGTGAGGCCAGAGGCAATCAAATGTGGAAGGCAGCGTGCACGGGCAATGGAGAACGTGGGATGCCTTCAATGTCGTGGGTTTGTGGTAGAGAGGCATAGAGTCGTCCGTCTTGGCGAGATGAGGCGCTTCAAGTGTGCATATGATATGTTGGGGTGGTTGGGGCGTTGGTGTTGGTGTTGGGACCGCGCGTTGTTGAAAGACGAAAACTTGGTCGTGGTTCGTTGATGCAGGCCATGGGCGTCTCCCAGGAACTGCCAATAGCGGGTGGTTAGTGAAGGCTATGGTATCCTTGGATGCTGCAGTGTCATGGATGCGGGATACTATGCGGGATGAGGAATGTACTATGTAGATGCAGCCCATTCGCGTGCACGCGAGGGATAAGACGTGGGGGGGGGGGCAAGAGTCTCAAGTTTGAAGAACGGTAGTATCCATGAATGGTATGTGTAATACGATGTGAGGGGACTTTCCTTGGTAGGCTCCCCCCCATGGGCGTTACTATTGGGCGTTACTATCACGTATGAGGCAGAATTTGCAGATTGGAGCTTTGGGAAATCTCAACATGTCGTCTATTCATCCACGCCCTGGCCATGTGTGACACGGGATAGCGATTTTCGAGGTAACCCTCCATGTTCAGTCGCATGGTTGCATGTTACAGCGACGTGCATACTGATCCCTGCAGTGCCATTATCCCAAGAGGCAAGAGGGAGTGTGATGTGTTGTGTATGTAACCAGAGATGATAAGGGTTGTTTTTTTGTTTTTGATTTTGCTGGTTTACTACTTCCACAGTACTGTGCAAGTAGACTGCATCTGTACAAGGCATTTGGATATCCGTTTGGATAGCCGTTTGAATAGGCGTTTGAGCGTGAGCACATGTGAATATCGCCACAATGGTCATCGGCTAGTTAGTGGCTGGCTGGCTACGAGCAAAAAGTCCAGGCCACCTGTCTGCCGATTGCTCGATCTTAACCGCAATTCGACATACTCGCAGGTCCCTCTGGCCTCGCGGGGTTCCACAAGCCACGACGTTTTGGCTTCGAAGAGAATGGGAAAAGAAGTCGGTGAGCGGGGTTTGCAGGAACATCACGGCGGGAACTCCCTAGGAGGAGAAGGTTGACGAAGACGACAGCGGGCCTAGCATACTGGGAAGACCGGGACGAGGAAGCCGGGTGGAGAGGGAGAGAGAAGACTCTGCCGTGGATCGTGAGCTTGTGAGAGTTGGGGGTTGGATCTCCAATGTGCTACTACAGTATGAGCCTAGGTATGCTTTGCCATGTAGGTCAGCAAGTAGACTCCTCATTCTTACGGTAACGCGCTTGCTGTACGGGGTCAGTCGATGCTTGTGTGGATTCTCTGTCATCCATCCATCAATGCGTCGAGGTGATCAGCTGCAGCAATATTAGAAGATTAATTGCAATTTGGCTGGCAGTTTCCTCAAATGATCTACTTTCGCTTCAGCCAAATTGCTTCGGAATCTTGCTGGATCCTGGGTGAGACAGAGACAAGCTCGTGCTGGCTCACGACGCTGAGGTTTGCCCGTTTGCAGTCCGCGCTGGGAGCTGAAAACCCTGAACTTGGGACGACCACGGGTCCCCCCAGGATGGAGAGTACCATGTGCTTGTGGACCGTGCTTGTACACTGTCTAGCCTGAGTCATACTCATAGATTTTCCCTGCGCTGGATCAACTCACGCACAGTACTTTTAAGCTCCGATATAGGTTTGATACTGTCCAGAAACCCCATCTCATTCAATCCCTTGCCAATGAAAAACTCCACAAAGGGGACCACCACCATCGTATTGTGTGTGTCTTTGTGTCGAGGTCAGAAATAACTAATTAACCCACCGCACCTCTGTCACCTAATGTTAGCTGCGCCCCGGGGGAACGAGACCCAGTTCCAGGGACTAGGTAGATTAGCGCATCGTAGAGCTCTCAATAGCTGGCCCGACTCCGGGGTGCGGCGATTCTCTGCTGGAATGGCAATGGAGGAGGTCTTCAAGGTTCTCTGCATCCTAGCATACAGGTAGTTAGGAGCTTGGCGTTTCTTGGTCTTTGGTGTCTGACAATTCCTGCTCGGGGTTGATGATGCGTATGATTGTGCGATACATGACTCTTCATACATAGAATATCGTTCAATTCAATTTTGAAATACGAAAGAAATCACCTCTTGTGACTGAAAGTAGTTGTCACGTGTCTGTAGAGTACCTGGTCTTTGGTGGGCATCTTGGCTGGAATATTTTTGTGCCTGCGACTGTTCCTATCATCTTGAACGGAATACAGTCTCCGGGCATCGCGGCATCAGTGTTCCATTGCATGCACAGACAAGTCACAAGCAACACATTTTTTTTTTTTTTTTACTATCGAGCCCACCATATTTCAGCCGAGCAGTGTCACCGGCAGACGGCTGGTTGTCCGAATATTGGTCCCGTCAAAACCTTGAGCTCGAATGCCAATATCGTCAGGTTGGCCGGCCTCACGCCTCATGCGCGTACCCTGCCTTTGTGACCCGCCCCCCGGTTCGTTCGGTGGTGGCCGGCGTCCCGGGGAGAAGCTGGACGCTTTGCCTAGGCCGGAGGCGACGGGTGACAGAACGAGTGGACTGGACGACGAAGCCCTTTTGACGGAAGTATCCATAGATGTATCCTGCCACGGGGACATTGCAGATCAATACTTGGGCTTCGCCTCAAGCGTCCAAGTCCGTTAACGCTTGGTGGGGGCGTGTCCCCGAAAGCGCAGCGCTTGTGACGGGCGACCGCTGCAACTGTACCTGGGAGACGTTGGAGTTGGACAATACGATGACGCCCGCTCAGGTATCCCCGTGGTGTGTCAGCGGCAGTGGAGGTACATCACCCCAGTCTCCTGTCGGTCCCCTCTCTCAGCCCCGCCCGTACCCCTTGGCCAAACCCGAAGCAATCTTTCAACGTCTAAGAAAAGAACGTACCTTACCCGCAAGTCCCTCGGCCGTCTCCTGCCTGGGCTTGTTTCCTCCTCTTAAGCAAGCCCACCACTTCAACTTTCTTCGCCTCTAATCGACCCCCGAGGAAATTATCGTCGCCTTTTTTCTCTCTCTTTCCCTCTATATTTCTGTTCCTTTCTTAAATCGTGTTCTTGTTTCGCATTTGTCCTTCTCCGATTCCATACACCATATATCGTCTTTGATCGTACCTGCAGAGCACTGACCTTGAAAGCCGCCACATTTTCAACACAACCCCCCTGCCCCTCCGGCACAAGCACAGGCACAAAGCACAAGCAGCAGCAAAAGCACCAGACCAGACCTGCATCCAGTTGACTTGACCGGGACCAGCACCGCACAGTCGGTCAGTTAGTTGTCAGTTGGGACCGTCCCATCATTCGTCACTGTATATTTTTTCGCCCAGGGGAGTTTTTCCCCTCCCCTTTCCTTCGCCATGGAAAAGTCAGAACCACCTCGTCGTCGCTTCGCCCCCGTGCCAATTGAAACTACCTTTGAGACTTTTCGCAGCTCCACCGGCAAACAAAAGCGCGTTCTTCAGCAACAAGATCCTCAAGATTCGAGCCCGCAGCAGCAAGTCCGTATGCGGCCCGAACCAGAACTCACCCCCGAGCCTTCCCCGCGCTCACCGTCGCCGGTCCCCCGGGAACTGCAGCAACCATCGCCTGAACAGCCAAAACCACAGCCACCGCGCCGCCGTTTTGCCCCTCAGCTGATTGAAACGTCGAGAAGAAGCAGACGGGTAGGAGATACAGGACCGGCGACGAAACCCACCGATAAGACGGATATTTCACCATACACGAGGAATATCTACACCGCCACCAAGCAGCATCGGGATAGGAAGCAAGATGGACGAAGCAAGGAGCGCACGCAAGATCTCGCCTCTGCTCGTCGGGAAATACATGAGAGTTCCAGTCCCATACTTAGAGTTAGTGCGCCAATGAGGCGTGAGTCGGAGGATGAGAATGTCACGAGATATCTGCTTGAGCTGGCTGCGAAGGAGGCCGAGCGTCAGATGCAAGAAGTTGCCATGGCTGCATTCCCCAACAGTCATGCTCGCGAAGGAGGAATCGACCATTTCTACTTCCGCGACAGTTCGGAAAGCGACAATTCTCCAGAAAGCGCCTCGCCCTCACGCAAGCACAGCAATCATGGACATATCCGCCGCTCCTCCGTTGACCAGCCCATCAACTGGTGGCACAAGCACATGCAAGAACATGCCGAATTCATTGCCAAGGAACACGACGAGATGGTAGTGGATCAGGAATTGCCCTTAGATGGCCACCATGAGTTCCCGCACACCGAAATGGATGCTCTTCCAGAGGCTGATTCGGAGGAGGATGATGACATTGTCATGGGTACAGACTCGGACCTCGACAGGATGGACTTGACCGCTCCTCCGGATCCGATGTGGACCACAAGCAGGAAAACCTCGTCGCCCGGCGTTCGTGGTCCCATTGGCGAGTCTTTCATGCCACTTATCCAGGCGGATCCGTACGTCACCAGTCAGTCAAGGGATAAGAACTTCACTCCATCGCCCTCACCTCGACCAGTTGGGGAGGCTTCTATGCCGTTCATCCCGTCTTCTTCTCCTACCTCTCAAATCCTCGCCGACACCAGAAAAGCTCCTCCGGGGCCATTCGGCCGCCCATTCGGAGGTCTGGGCTACAAGTCAGCGACGCCCCAGTTCCAGAAGCGGCGCCCTATGGTCTCACCCCCCATGCTTGGTAAGGATCTCGTCTTTCGGAGGTGTCCGTCCCCCAAGCAGACCAAACTCGAACCCGACCACCCATTCGCCCAGCGCCATGCTGAGGAACGGTACCGGGACGTTACGGGACAGAAGGGTCTCTGGAGAGGTTACTGCTACAGATCCGAATCGAATGATGAGTCCCTGGTCCCGGCAGACCTGCATGCCCCACCAATGCTGGGTACTCTTCAGCCACCGGCAGTCCCCGGCCAACCACACATTTCGCACGTTAATCATTTCGACCACGACATGTGGGAAGAGCCCGACCAGCTAGAGACCAACGGCCTAACCAACGGCCTAACCAACGGCGCCGCTCCTGATGTTGAGACTAGGGGCCGGAGCCGTGAGCCCAAAGGTCTCCACCCCCTGCAAACTCCTGAGAAGAAGTTTCAAAGGCGGGAGAGAAACCCTGAGCTTGACGAGAAAATTGCCCAAGAATTTGATGATACATTTGTCACTCAAGTGTACAACTATTTGTCGCTGGGATATCCTGCCATGGCTCGAGCATATGACGAAGAGCTGTCACAGATCAGTCTTATGAGTATTGAAGAATTAGAACAAGACGACGAGAAGCAATTGGCGAAGGGGCACTTGGTAGAAGCTGATCGCGACGAGCCACGAGACCAACGTTGTCCCCGTTGGAAAGCGCTTCATTCCTACATTTTCGAATGGGCCCGACAGCATCCTAACCTCGACACCATGGACCCAGTGGCCTGGGGAGTTCGAGAACGACGTGGCAGTTGGGCCATTTGATGTCATTGATTATATACATTATGCTTTGACTTTCAGAATTATCATGTACCCAGAGAGATTTTACACCACCTTTCACTCAAGGGGACACTCGGGACTCGGCGTTTTGTCCTTCTGTTGTTAAATTTTTTTTTTTTCACTTCTTCCGTTTATGGGCTAGAAACATGAGCCTGTATGCACAAACACACGTGAGAGAAACGCAGGGGTTGTTATTGTCATTGTTGTTGTTTTAAAATAAGAATGATCCGGAAGAAAGAAAGAAAGAGAGAGAGAAGGTAAAATAGGGAAGAAGGTTAAGGAAGAAAGAAATGAATGATCTCTCGGAATTGGAGAAAGCCTTGGGACATGGGCTGGATTACGATAAAAATGAACCATGGATGTTTATGTTTTTGGCTTGAGAGCATGTCCCGGCGTGGACTTTTCGATTGCGAGAGAACAGCGAGACCAGACCATGTTATAAAGTAAAATTGTACTTTGTCTGCATGTTGAAGATAGCATGATAGCGGAGATTTTTATGAAAAAACAACAAACATTTACGTGCCTTTAGTTTTTTCTCTTTTGTCTTGTCATGCCTTCTATTCTCCGATCTTCCTCTCATTGATGCCGGCAAGGGAGGAATGATCCCAATGGAACTTGTTTGGGACTCGTTTGGGTTGAGCTCATGCAGCGGTACCCCTTTTAAGCTGAACCCCAACCAGACCGCTGCGATGATCAAGGTTGCCGTCACACGACCTAGCGTCCACAAAAATGATATCGTAAGAATGCCATGGAACTTCAAATTGGCAGCGACCCCTTCCTGAAGGAATACGGTATCAATTTCAATCCCCAATTTGCACCGAGGTTAGAATACTGCCTCCTGCTGTCAAGTTTCAAGATGGAGGTATTGCTGACCCTAAGTTCAGTGGCCGATGGGACTTGCACGGCAAGAAATTTTGGCAGCAAAACATGGTTCCTCTCAAATACTGGGGTTTTGTTGCTCTTGAGGAAGATGTCCCTTTTCCTATGCTGCAACAATTCGAAAATACATTCAAGACTACCTACGTGGGGTATGGCAAACTCCTTTCCGATCCCAAACTCTTGAATACACCTGGACAGATGTGATTTATCTTGCTTTTGAGGAGGATGTCCCTTTTCCTGTACTGCAACACTTCGCAAATACATTCAAGACTACCATTCACTTGTCTTTATAAGAGCTCCATTATTGGGTTACTGCTCATGCACCTTACCGTTGAGTGCAAATGAAACGGCCAACAGGAGCCAACAGGAATAGGCTTGCCGGAACTGGAGAGGGTAGGGCAGCACATGCTGATTATTACTAGCAAGGGAAAGGGATTCAAGGAGCTCCCCTTTGCGGAACAGCTCGTGTGCGCGCTCGCGGGCTCGCTGGTCTACTAGCACGGATCTACCTAATGTCAGACAGAGCATAATGGCGGGCATCAGAGGATATCAAACAAGGGATAAAGGGTAGGAAATGGCGCTTAAGAAACAACAGCACAGATGCCATCAATATAGCAAAAAACACGCATCATTTGAGCAATTGATTAACCTAATTTTGATGTCTCTAGCATCATATTCTTCTCGTGAGTTCTGTCTCCCTCGCTCGTGTAGCCCCGGTGATATTTCCCAGCCTACGTGCCCAGTTCAATGCCACGGGATTCATGGTCAATTTGGTCTAAGATATCTGTATTAAGAGTGATGGGCTTTAGGAAGTTGTAGTGTTCAGAGAGGATATCATCCAACTCGTTCTCGCCTATGATGGGGATATTATAGTTGGGCTATTCATTATAGATTATTTCTGTTATAAGGGTATAGGGAACCAAAAATGTGGTCTGCGGCGTCACTGATACGTATGATGGCGGGCGTTGGTGCTATATTTGATGCTATCCCCTGGCTTCACCTTCTCGTCCCTGTTGCCATCCATGTCTTTTTTACCATCGCCGTTATCATTTACTACAGTTGTAGAATGCCTATTCGTGGCCTTTAGTGTACAGGGTGTGCGCAGATTGCTCATTGGTTTCTCTGATGTGAGTGATGAGCTTGAGTTCCAGGTCCTCGATGAAGATAGTGTTGCGACTATAGTGGGCATCTAAGCCTTGGTCTTTGATTCGGTTGAACTAGAGGGCAACCTCGTTAGGTATGCATGCTCTTCATACTCTTCCAAGCTCTTGAGCTGGGCTAGCAGGGCGTTTACGCTATAAACGACCCGACCGAAGGAGAAGGCAACTGGAGTAATGCGTTCGTTGCCTTATCCTTATATACTGACGAGTAGCGGAATATGATACCCATTACCCACTTTAGCCCAAAAGACGGTTTGAAAAAGTGGGACAGTTGGAAGAGGCGCGCGACTGGAGGATTTCCTTATTGACCTGAGCATCCAAACGACAACATATAGGCGTGACTTGCACCAGAAACTGTCTACGTTCAATTCGCGATTCCAATCATGACCACAGCACAAAGGCATTCGGACTCGTTGGGTCGGAGGAGTCACTACATCTACCCTCAATACAATATGTTTTCGTTTTCTTCCCTTTTCTTTTCTCCTCTTCTTTTCTTCCTCACCCACAACAGACAGTCTTTTGAGTGTGAACGCCAAGACAGGATCACAACATCTTCGCACTATCATTATCACTTTCTAACATTATACTATTTACTATCACTCATTTTCTATCTCACGTTTCCTTTGTCTTGTTGGGCACAACTGCCCATACGACTATCCTATCATTATCCTCTTGGTTTTCTGCCCAAATCCTACATCTCACATTCGTTCTGGGACATCGCACAGCAACGATTTCTTTCTCGCGCGACTATCTATCTTAATGGCGGACGCGCTACTATGTCGGGTTAACGGCGACGCAGTCGCAGCGGGACGACGGCTGGGAAGGGATGAGTTCACTACAGCGACTTTCCCACGGGCTGAGGTCCAGAAACTTCCGGAAAATCGACTTCGCGAAATTACTCGCGATATGATCAAAATCATCTTTGATGATATTGGAATGGATGTGGAAGAACATTCTGAATGTTTCGAAGCCACCGTCCAGAGGATTATTGCATCAGGATTTTGGAAGGAGAAGACTCTGTCGAGATGGGGCGGCTACAAGGCGATTCGCCGAGAAGTGGTTGTCTGCAACGGTCACTGGCAACAAGAACAACGCACCTGCGTCATCCCGGCACCCAGTCTGCTCGTATTCTGGGCTGCTGTCAATATGCGCCATTCCGAGTCGAACAGACGTGATGAGGCATCGCAATATATCCGACACCTCCAAATGTACAAGCACCTGAACGTCGCCATTGAGATTTACGCCAAGCACAAGAAGAAGTTCTTCGTCGAGATCAGAGAGACAGCTGCTCGACCTGTCGTAACAAACCGTCTGATCCATGGACTTCCCGTGGTGGAATGTCGGATGGGGTTCGGTAATCGAATGGGTATTGACTTGGCTCAAATGGACTATGGCTTGTTGCTTGGCGAAGATGAGGAAGTCCCGCCCGAACCGAAATTTGAAGTCAGCGAAGAGGAAATGGAGGAATACAGTCCACGTGAACGGGAGATACTGGAAGAACGACTTTCAAATGGTCCTATGGAGGTAATGAGTGAAGATCATTTCGGCGAGCCAGCACGTATGGTCGTAACCTATGTTCAGATCACCAGGGAAGAGGTGATGAATGCAGCGGGTGATCTTTTCGACACCCTCCGTCGACCTATATCCTGGGCTGGTCAGAACATCCGACCACAGGTTGAAGAATGGATTAACGACACGAACATTAAGCTGCTTGACGAAGGAGATCGGAATTATCTTTACCTCTTCTGCCTCCAAAACCAGATGGATGAATGGACTGAGAAGTTGTGAAGCCTGCCCCAGACATTCCCCACAACTGTCACTACAGCCGTCGAACAGTTGGAATCCAAGGTGATGTTCTGCTACAAGGATAGACAGGGACAGGCGTTGGAGAACATGCACAGGTACACCCAAGATCCGAATATCAAAACTTGGTGTCGCGAACAATTCCGAGCCCTGAGAGACGAAGCTCGACTCCATACGCAGAACATGAATTGGATGGGTTCATCCATTAAGCTAGCTAGACACTGCACTCGATGTGCTGACAGGCAAGTGCACCTACTCAAGTCATGCGTTACGGAGGTTGTCAGGGCGTTTTCATTGTCTGTTAAGCGGCGACGCACCGACGATGGCGGACATATGGATGAAGTGGTGTTCATGCACAGAGCAGTCGATGAGCTTATGGCTTTTCTGGAGACGACAGACGCAACACCTATGCAACAGAGGATAGACGCATTGGTGAAGCTCGCCAGTGCCATGAGCTTTACTGGCGATGAGACCCGACTTGCAGTGGAGAAGTTTCACACATTTGTCCAACGCAATCAACCAGCCGAACAATAATCACCGCAGCCAATCCGGCAGCAATCGCCGCGCGATTATGCTGGAAGGCTTGGTGACTCGCCGCCACGGAACGAATGATTTGACCTGCTGTTGGTTGTCGCAACAGACTCTCTGCTTGGTGTCTGCACACTGCCTTCGCGTCATTTCCTTTGTCTCTTTGTTTTTTTCGCCTCTCAACTTTCTTCGGTCCTTTTGATGCGCCTTACTGCGCCAGTTCATTTGCATCATTGCACAATTCAGTTTTCACGCAGCATTGTCGGATACACTTGCTTCACGACAAGCGCGCTTCAATCAGTCCGATGGGTACAGGAGCTTTCTCAGTGCCTGATGCATGAAGACAAATAGGGGCAAGGAGTTCTCTTTTCTTTCTTTCTTTTCCTTACGATACGCATCACGACATGGGACAATGGGATTGCAACTACGAACAACGGGGACTGCGATCGGAATGTGGGATATGGCTCAGGAACATGGTCTGGGACGATGGGATTGGCGTCAACTGATACTCGCAAAACAAAAAATAACAGAAAAAAAGAGGAAAACACCAAAACAACAAAAAAAATTTAAAATATAAATAGACAAACGTCATTTTGGAACTGGGCTGTGTAATATGATTCTTGTGAATGTAGTTTGTGGTTTGTGGTTTTTGTCATTTGGGACAATGACTTTTGGAGAGGACTGGCTAGGCCATGCAGAGTGTTCGTCCAGATAGGCGTTTTCCCATCTACACGCCATACGATGCTATCGCCACCGTTCAGAGCGGCCCTGAAACTCGTGGGCAACTCCCTCACGATGCAATTACCTGCATCGCACTTGTTCTCAATGTGATGTCTGCAGCCTTAAGAATAGTTCTAAGCTTTGGAAGTATCAGAATACAGCTAACATCGCTGAAGGATTTTCTCAACAGGGGAGAAACATATGATTAGAGTTCAAGATGGAAGATGCTCCCTCGCAGTAAGTGGTTCCTGAGCCCGGCAGTACCATGTCTTGGAATCAAATCGAGAGGAGGACAATATTGGAGACGGCAATTTCAGTCCCCAAAAGGAAACAAAAAAAAGAATCCAAAATAAATTACTGGGTTTGAGTCTTCAACTCAATCTCAAAATTGCCATATCGACTAGACTGGGCCAAATGCCACTCCGCTCTAAATCAGTACGAGAAAACGGTGGTTTTTAAATTTCAACGAGACTCTGCCAAATCCATGCCCCCAACGTCCTCTCCCAGCTTTTTGCCGCAAGCCACAACTGGAGTCGATTGCAGCAGCACGAAAGCAATCCGAACCCATTCTTTTCCATTGTTCCTCCATGCATGGTTAGTCCCTCTCTGGACCATCAAGTCGCCCGCTCGCAGGGTCCGGACCTCGCCTGAGTCTAGAACGCACTCCACTTCGCCGGCAATGACAATGCCGTAGTCCAGGCTGACGGTGCGATGCATGGGCGAGGCGACTCCGGGGGGTATGTCGACGTATCTCAACAACGTGCCGTCCTTTCTGATAAGGCCGTCTTCCTTCTTCTGGGCGTACGCATCTTGAAACATTGCGAGGTCTTGGTCGTTGGTGAGCGGGATAGGGAATCCTCGGGTTGTGTATCCCAGCTCGAAGCCAGCAGACTCGCCTCCGCCAACGTCAACAGTGAAAAAGTTCATTGACTCTTCAATGTCACCAGAGAAGACGCTTCTTCCCTTATCATCATGGGTTGTTACGAATCGATTGATTTCGGGAAGGGGGCTCTTCCATTCTCCATTTTGTTGAGGAGACATTATTAGGGGAGGGGAGAATTATACCCATTTCCGGTGCCGCTGTTCCGCTCCCCTCAGCAGCACATCCTCAGCTTTTATACCTAAAGAGTCTTCTCACGCCCCTCGTATTTCAGAACTGTGCACAATTACCAGAAAGCCAGCATTTATTGTCATTGGTTATGCTCACAATCTCTGGGTTGAAACACATGGGCTGACTCTCTGATGACATGAACCAAGCGCAGAGTCAGGTTCACGGCATGGTTCGGCCCGAACTGTGAGACCGTAATGTTGCTACGTAATTGAGGAGGGGGGGGAGAGAATAGCTGATGCCCTCACCTGTTCTACCGCGCTTTGGGGGGGAGAGGAGACTTCTCAAATCTATTTCCTCAGATACATAATATTCCACAAATACGAACTAGTTATTAGTCCGAAGCTGTCTCCCTTTGGCTGCCAAGATTGTGCTGGTGGACGGCGATGGCCCCACGATTGACCCCTCACTCTCCTCCGTGCTCCGCTCACGTCTGACCCCAGCAATTGCTTATCTACCCCGGACTCCGCACCTTTCAATTCCCCCCCTTGGACAAACATCATTTTACATTGTTCCAGATATCGCAGTCATGGGAAGCATTTCGATCAGAGAGCATATTCGCTGGCTCCCCGACGAGGCCAGTGAGCCGACGTCTACTATTGTTCTGACCTCGCCGGGGCTTCGCTTCATCGATCTCCGTATCTTTCGACCGGAAGGTGTTGAGGGTGCCTGGAGTGGGCAGGAGGGTACGGCCTTTTTTTTTTTTTTTCTGTTTTATTCCAATGCATGTCTCGGATCGTCGCTAACATCGTTTCGCAGATGCCCTTCCCCTAGACCGCCTGGATTGGGGCATCGCCGGCAACTCCTCATCTTGGCATCGGGATGATGGCAAGGGTGGCCAGATCCTACGTTGCCAGTGGAGGCACTGGATCAGCTCGCGCACTACCAACCCAGAGAGCGCGGCAGACGAAGGCGACATGTTCCCGCAGGAGACTCCCGGCTTGACCCTGGAGGTGGGATCCATGGAGAATCCGGCCACGGGCAAGGACACACCGTACGAGGAGCTGTGGCGCGATGCAGATCCCGCCCCTACGACTACGTCAGCTGCCAGGTGCGTTGTCTTGCAGTTCCAGAGTGAGACAGGCGCTCGGGGATCTGTCATCCGCCTGGGCCAGTACTGTCAGGGTATTCGACGGGACGGCGAACGAGTCTCAGTGGAGCGATGGGAGTTTGATGGAGGGTGGAAGCGAACTATTAAGATGGGAGATGGGGAGTTGCCGTGTGAGATGGTCTTGGATGACAAACTTGCAGTAAAGGTTGATGAGGAGGTCAAGGTTGGAAGCGAAGTGTGGAAGGCGGTTGAGGTTTCTTAGAAAATTGGTGACGGGCTAGGGTCTGCCTGTACACGTCTTAATCTTAATCAACTTCTGGGACTTTCTTATTATGTTCCTTGTTTTTGCCGTGGTGGTACATGCCTTGGTATATTCATTGCGGTCCACCACGGCTCGCAGGATTTCCTTCATGCCGTGTCTGATAGGCATCGTATGGTGGCGATGATGATCCATACCAGAATAAATGCGGCGACATAATGGATCAAATACGGAGGAAATCTTCTCAGGCCTGGTTAAACTTGTATTGCTTCCAGACATACCACTCACGGGAAGGAAGTCACTGAGAATTGGATTACATCACGGAAAGACAAGTCCAATGACGGCAGTACGGGACATTTGATCATGTGTAGTCGGCCATGTATTGACGAGATCATGTCGAATATAAATACCACCAGAAACCCGCCGCAGGACGCAATCCGAAAGCAGATTCAACATTCAGCATTTTACTCATTCCTCCTTGTTCAGTGCAAATTCCCACCTACGTCGTTAACAACACCGCCAATATGAAAGTCCTCTTCCTCCTCAATGTCATCGGCCTCGCCGTCGGAGCTGTCACCGCGGTCAGCTTAGACACCAGCAAACCCATCCAGTTCTGCTCACCCGACAAGGTGCAATCCTCTAAGTATGAGCTGGATTGGAGGAACAGTCCTAAGGATAGTGGTGCAGTCTACTTCTCCGTGGACGGATCCTGCCAGTGCCACAACAAGGAATGCTCCGATGCATCCTGCTACGCGCCGGTAAGCACATCTTCATTACTTCTGCTACTTTTCCTTCGTTGTGCTCATGTTGCGGCTGTATATTAATTTGTAATCAGGAACTCGCGAACGGCGAGTACTTGTTCTGCAAGCAAATTGAGGGAGGTTCTTGTGGTTTCATCTGTTCCTATATTGATGAGCATGAGTGCAAAAATGAGGACGCTCTCTGCCCAGGATTTGCGACCCTCCCTGTAAAGAACTAGTATGTCCGGTGGTCATATCCAACAGATAATGAAATGACAGGTTGGGGCTGAGAGCTGCTTTGAGCATCCAAACATTACAATTCTGGGAAGGGAGAGGATGACAAAGTCAAAAGGAGATAATTAAATGAAGCAGGTTGAGCATGGGTTCTGCCTAGTCTTCTTGGAGAGAGAATCGGAAGAAAAAGAGAGTCGGTCATATTCTTCACATTATGCCACAATGGCAGACCTACAACTTCGGCTTATATGGACATAGATAGAGCTATTATACAAATGTTCGTGGGAAAGCTGTCAGAACTGTCGAGCTGTGATTTGAACTCTCAGGTGGCAAAGTTGAATCGGGCAACCCGATGTCTCAGCTTCAACCTTCATTATAAGCTTATTGACACTTAATGCAGAATCGAAACGCCAGATCGATCATCGAGCATAAATATCATGATGTTTTATCGCCCAAGGTTGGTCATGACCCTGGCTGGGGGGGTGGCATGGGCATCCATGTTAAAGACAAAATCCAACTCACCTGACATCATGAAAATGCACGATCGCAGATGGATTGATGCATCCACCTAAGGTTCTTACCAGGGCGTACATATAACTTGACGATCAACAATACTTTCACCGCATAGTGGCTCGTGGTCAACGCATTTTTTTTATGTCCGCTTTTATTGTGCAGCAAAAATAAAAGGCTAGCTCATACAAAAAGCTTTTTTTGGAGCTACCATAAAACTTCTAAGTCGTCAAGTCATGACATTAATTATATTGTTACATTTCTCAACCTACTGCTCCCGCCTGATTACATGGCGGCAACAGCCTCCAGGGCGACCTTGACGACCTCATCCAGATTGTGCTTGGGGAGCTCGAGCACATCGTTCATAATCTCGCCCTCCTTCTCCAGGTGGCCTCCGAACTTGCCAGAGGCGAAACCAGTTTCAAGAACCTTGATGAAGGCGAAGAAATCACCAGACTCAGCCAGAGGCTTCTTCTCGGCGAGCAGCTCCTCAGTGTTGACGTGCGTGACGGTAAACTTCTCTCCGCTCTGGCGCTCAATGGACTCGAGGAGCATGTTGCCAGTGATGGCAAAGTCGCTCAGGTAGACGATGCGGTTCTTGGTCTCCTCCCACTTCTTGGTCAGGGAGTTGACCAAAGCCAGGGCGGTATTGTCCTCGGTGGTGCAGCTGATCCAGCCCTCACCGTCGTCCCAAATCTCCATCTTCTTCTCCTTGATGTTCATGCCAAGGAAGTTGTGAGTGGCGCTCCATCGGAGCCACATGCCACAGGCAATGGCAGTCCACTCCATGCCCTTGGCCTCCTTTGTGCGGAGGTAGTCCTGGACCTGGCCCTTCTGGCTGAAGACTCCGCTAACTGCACGGGCTTCGGGCTTGTTGTTGTTGAGGCCATACTCTGAGGGGATGTATCGCTTCACTCCGGCGGCGACAGCAGCGTCGATGAAGCGGAGCTGCTGGGTGACGGCGATGGTGGTCATGCAGTTGACGATGGCATCCTGGCCCTTGAAGGCAACGGTGAGGGCACCAAGGGGGTATGAATCATCGATAGTAATGACCTTGACACCCTCGGGCAACTTTGATGTGGATCCTGTACGCTGGAGGACTGTGACGGTGAAAGAGGGTTCGGCGAGGAGAGCCTTGAGCATGATCGAGCCGATGGAACCACCGCCTCCAACGAGGAGGATGTTCTTGAAGGGTGAAGCCATTGTGTCTTGTGAAGAGGTGTGTTGTTAATTTTTTTTTCCTTGGTGTCTTTTATTTCTCTCCTTCTTTTGAGAGTTGATTGGATTCTTGTACTGAGTTCTTGCAATGAATGAGACTTGGGGATATAGCAAACACTTCTCTACTCTACGCGGGACACCAGCAGTTTAATAAAGACTTCACCCTATGTCACCTCGTTTCGACGCAGCTCCATTCAATATTCCGCGGCGCAAGTCTCTCAGGTAAGCAAACCTGTGTTCCCCCTCTTTCCACGGCCACCTAGACATAATCCCATTGCGAAGCCAAAAACCAAGGGGGAAAAAAAGGATAAGGCTGCGTAGTGACGACGCCATCTCTTGGTAGCGCTGTTAGTTGACGGAGTACTCCGGGCGATACGCACAGTCCAGAGGCTCCAAAGTACTTTATCATGTACTATGTATTGTCCTACTCCATTTTAAAAGTGGCGGATCCGCCACCAAAATTCCATTTTAGACGGTGGTGGTGAATCGTGCAATTAGTAATCGCTTGTACATTCACGTAAAAATCCCGACTCGCCTGATGCTCTCGCTGTATGAGAGAAGAGACATGACTTGTGTTATGTTAGTAGTATCCGTAGATAGTCGGTTCCTATTTTCGCTCTTACATAAGATACCATCGAGATACATACAAACATACATATACATATACACATATACACATAAAACTTTGAGACAAGGGAATGAATAGGATTGTTCGCTAAGACGAAACACATCTCAAGGCATCGCTCGATACGGTTTAAAAAATATCCAAAATACAACTAAAATAGTATCAGTCACATTTTCTTCTTCTCAAATTTTTGAAGGGGATTTTGATCAGGTGATATTCAACAGCTTGTCCTATCAACTCGACCATTTTCTCGGCTCCAGTCACGTGATGTATTAGCATCTGTTTACTCTCTTGATGAGGTCCATGCTCCATCTGGGCGAGTCGAGAGAAATCCACAAGACTCAGAAAAACCGCCAATGACTGATGAAGGAAACCCCCACGTTTAGTGGTTTAAGGAGGAAACAATAGAATACAAGTTGCAGATAGTCAGTAATGGCTGAATCCCGCGTCCAGTGCCAGGGTCGTAGGCGTGCGGTTATGAATAATACAAAGATACGTAGTTCGTTTATTATCGATTCCCAGCATAAACAAGTACTGCCGCTGTAGGCGAGAATGGAGTCCGATCACGTCAGCACCAATGATTAAAGTACCTTTAACAAGAGACGCAATGAGGAATCGCAGAGGCGAAGACAGCCAGACCTGCCGTTTTATACGCGTTCTTTGTCTTAAAACACATCACTATGAGAAGAGATATTCCCAACGCCCAGGCCTACCCTACATTTTCAGAATGTGCCGTCCAAGTGCCCAATGCGGGAGTGGTGATTAGGCTAAAGCAATACTCTTATGACCTGATATCTTGGTCATTATAACTTCTCCCATTATCGCTCTACTTTACTTTGAAATATCTCTTGCACACGACTTCGAGATCACTATACGGATACGGTGAACCAAAATCTGATTGGGGCCTGGGTCTGACTCGAAGAGAGTAATCAATCATCCAAATAGAATATCTAAACATCCTGTCCTCCTCTCCTATGATTAGCTCTTTTTTTTTCAAGACAGAAACTCGAATCTGTCCTCGTCCAAACAAACAAGGAAACACCCACCTTTCACACAGAGAAGAAAATAGAATAAATGAAGTGCAATTTTTTGTCAAAAGGATAAGTAGCCGGAGAATCAGACCTGCCGAGCAAGTCGATTTCTAGGCATGCCTGAAAATCCCCAGAACAAAATCAAGAAGAGGCTGTGACAGCCTTCCGCGGATACAATTCTAATATTCACCTACCAGGCTCTACCCCCAATACCGTGGTTGATTCCCCTCAAATGATGATAACCAGACTACCATATAGCTAGAGTCTGTTCGATATTCCTAATCTCGGTGGGGGCTCGATTCGACGTTGGCGGTATTTCGTAGCTAAGCAATATAGGATTACTCAGTCATGTCGACAGCGCAGGTTGAGTAAGGTAGATAGACGTCGGTCGATTGGGAAGCTCGTTCTAAATCAAAGAAACGCCTGGGTAAAGTACCCGACTGATTTCGAGACTTGTCCTACTCGGGGGCCAAGTTGTGATGGAGAGATCAAGTGGATAGGCCGTGAAATATTCTAAGGGTAGTATGACCCATACGCTCTATAAGATATTTTATCCTCTGATCAAGAGATTTGGACAACCTAAGGGCCGTAAAGAAACATCATTTCGGAGATAGCAGTATGGCCCAAGATGTCAGGTGGTTATAGGCTATCGAACACGTGCACTTACGCCAGCATATTAAATACCTCATCCTAGGAGATATACTATAGTCCAAAAAAGAAAAAAGTTAGCTTGATCGCTGGCTGAAAGCACTGGATATCTCCTTGGGTTAGTTGGGACCGCGGCTGACACTCCTTTTATGTCAGAATATCGACCCTTAAACCAAATAGTAGAAATTTGCCGCTTCCAGCGCCGTATTATGCCATCGAGAGCATCAATAAGACGAAGAATAATTCCTCAAGTACGAATATCACGTATCTTCCCTAGAAACGTTCTGACCTTCCATCATGTAGCAAACTACAGATAGGCCATCAAGTGTCCTGGGTCGTTGGTCGCCTTGATGGTATTGGTAGACTGACGTTTTATCATTCGCTAGATGTTACGAAGGAGACGGTAGAAGACTGGTACAGAGACGGAAGAATGGGCAAGGTCTGATGCATGATATTTATCGATATGTTGGTTGCGGGGGCGGGTGCAATAAAAGTCCGTAATGCCGACGTGGAGCAATATGCAAAGACCGTCCGAACGAAGATATCGTGACTGCTCAATAACGATGGATCAACGACAACAACTGGCAATAAAAAGTGAAAGAGTTAGTTGAAATGAAGTCAAATTGGATATGAGCAAGCATAAGTGTATAATTTCCTCCCAGGTCAGCGTTTGATAAACCCTGGCTAATAGTATCCTTATACCATTTAGATCAGCTCATGTCTGATGACAGAACTATTAGAGTCCCTGAAGCTAATTTCGTTTGGTAGCATTGGAAATAAAAGACCTTGGAGTGCCAAAGTTCCTCGGTTATTGCAGAACCAAGGCTATTGCATCAGTTTTCGAGCCCGTGGTAGAGAAGGACGAAGAGTCAAAGGAGACAAGGACCGAGATGCCGCTTTGGCTGAACATCAAGCAAGGACTTGAACGAGTCAGTCTGTCAACCAGAAAAAAAACTGAGGAGATAATACGAAGAATTTGTCAACAATCCTCAAGGGAGACGGCATTTCGGCAAACATCCCAGGGTATCATTGTAGCATTGCCTCGGTTGACACACGGCACATCAATTTCAAAGAAAACGCCTTGGCGCCCGACTATCTCTAGTCTCGCTGTCACCTGAAAACGTGGCTAAGGAACTCATCTGGTATCATCACCACGCCTTGGGGGCGATATCTCTAGGTTTGTGTTTATCAAATGACACATTCGGCACCGTCACTTGCATGCAGGAATGAGCTGTGAGAGTCTGATGCTCTCGACCCAGGATCAAACCACGCGGTGAGGAGCGGCATTAGCACGAACGGCTTCCATTGGCCTGCACACGCAAGCTTTGCCACGAGGCGGGATCTGACCGAGCTGGACGTGCATTAGCACAAGAGGGTGTGAAGCTCATCACTGTCCTTGTCGTGCATGAGGCCATGTTAGCCTTTGCAGATGCTCAGCTTGGCGTGCTGGCTTGTCTGGAGTGCGCGGGGTAAGAATATGGGGGAGGGAGGGAGGGAAGAATCTTGACATTCTGGCTAAAACGATCCAAAGACCAAAATATCAGCTTCCTCTTCTTTCAGTATGAGGTTTTTTGGTCTCATTGGGATTAGAGGACCTTTGTCAAGGCTGCGTCAGTGCTTAGATTTTACGGGGACGGCTACGGCACACGGCAACAAGAACACCAGGCGCAAAAGCCTCAGTGACGATAGTCTCCATGTCTCCGCCTTTCTGGAGTTCTGCTGAGGAGAAAACAATGCAACAGCCGAGCATAACCAAGGTACAACGTGGCAAGCAAACCAGGGGGGAAAGACCTCGGAGTTTAGATCTCATACTTGGGGTCATATCCCCCTCATTCTGGTAAAGGAGGCTTGCCGCCAGTTCAGAGAAATGAGACGACTGAAGTCAATCTACAGGCTGAGAAATCTGCTTATCTCACAGGTTATCACTAGTCTGGACTAGAGGTTTTGGGGGGGCCTGGTATGTCAAGGGGCTTGATGTGCCAAGGAGTTGATTTGTAGGAGGTATGTGAAAGGGAGGGGGGAAAGAGGGAGGAGGAGGGGGAGAAGAAGAAGAGGAATCAGAATGAGGAGGTGTGGAAACTAGGCTATTGTCAGGACCAGGATGATATTTGCCAAGAGAGAATTGCCATTGCGTATGTGTAATGTCCTCGAAATCTACCCCGTGGGTGGGCTCGTGGATCTCCCCCGCAATCTAGATTCTCCAAAGACCAGAGATTTCTTTCCCCCTAGACTATTATTCCTGTATATAGGGGAAACAATGGCGGAGAAGGACTGGAGGCCGGAGACCCGTAGGGGTCACATGGGGTGGATGCCGGGGTTACGAATATGGTTCGACATTTAAGACCACGGAAACCCAAGAAAAGCAAAGAGGAGTGACAACTACCCTGATATGGACATGCTGAATGATCAAAGACGGAAAATAGGGCGGAAACATATGCAAACCACAGAAGCAAGAAGGACTTGATCGCACCAGGACTGGACGTTCTCTCTTTTGCTCTACATGATATGGTAGCATAGCCTCACCACTCTCTGCATGCTGCCACGTTCTGGCCACGTTGTTGCCGACGCACATGAGCATAAAAGGGATAAGTGGCGACGCCATCCCTCTGACCGAAGGCACAAGATATGAAAAGAGGCTTTCAAGGAAGCACCCTAGAACAATGGGTGGAAGCAAAGGCCATGAGTCAGAGGCAAGATTTGAGTTGAGATCATTGGGCAGAAGGGGAAATATCTTGGATGTAAGTAGGAGGCAATACATGTGGTAGGGTAGTAGTGTGTGTGAGAGAAAGATGGAGGGGAGGGGGGGGCGTGAAACGTGCCACCAGGGATTTAAGAACGTATTCGACCATTTAGTCCGAGCCTTAATAGGCGGGAAGAGACTATAGAGGGAGGCAAAATTGCAGCAGAGAGTCAGGGTGATAGAGTGGTGAACCAATGAAGGAGAAGGAGATGGGGGCTGACGAAGTGGTTAGAGAGCCGTTGGTGATGCTTAGTGTTGCAGCTCAAGCCATGTTGCTAACCAGGGGGGAGCGTGTGAAAAGGTCGAGCCATGGCCCCATGGAAAAAAATAGAGGGTGGGTGGATACCAGGCACCAGGGCTGTATATCTGCCAGGACCAGGACAAGGGACAAGGGGGGGTCAACCGCTCTTTGTGGTGAAGCACACTGAAATACTCAAAAGTGCGGAGTAGTGGAGATGGAGATAGAGATGGAGATGGAGGGGGGGGAAGCTGAGCAATAGCCGGCCAGCCACTTAGGCCAAAGCCAGACTACCCCATTGGGGAGCTCCGTTGACCATGCACTCGGATCAATCAACGAGTTGGTAATTAGTATGCATCTGGCTGGGGGGCTGATGCGAGAAGATGGAAGTGCGGTGGGGAAGCGTTGGCGATGGTCAGCGCGCGCAACGAGAGGAAGAAGAGGAAAAAGAGCGGTGGAGCGGAGCTGATCTGATGGACTGATGAGATGAGGTACAAAGTAGAGGTACCGCCTAATATAGCACTGCTGTAATAGAGTATGCTGCTTGTACTGTAGCGACGCATGGCGGTGGAAGCACTGTAAGTAGTGGAGAAGATCAATCAACCTTATCTCCTCACCTTATTCACCCAAACAAAAGCCATGGACGTCAACCGCCAAGAGCTGAGACATCAGCAGACCTATGGGACTCCATCAGTGGCGAGTAATGACGAGTTTATTGATACGATGACTACATTTACATTGTCAGTTCTAACAAGTAAGTAGGTTCTAACTAGTTGCCCTTCTTCCACACAAAAGCATTCTGCCAGCAGGGTGTAATGAGAGGCTACCTGTGATTGTGGTGGCACCCCGCTCTTTTTTATTTTCTCGACCAGGATGACAGCCGTGGTCCTATTGTAAACAGACCTAGCCTCCATCAGGTTGTGAGGGGGAAGGATAGGGATAATTAGTAGGAGAGTTATTATTCCTTTCAGTCACTCCAAACAACGTCTCTGACGCACGCAATCCCACTCGCATCGACTCCTTGTCAGGGCTTGCTTGCTGGTTGCTGGCAGGCTTTGCTGGCTAGTTGGCTTGCCTCCTCGCTTGGCTTGCTTGTTTCCTTGGGGTTTTATTTTTGGGGTGTATTGAGCTAGTCCGTTTATCCTGCCTTTCCCCCGCTGGGGGGTAATGCTGCCAGAACAAAAAAAAGAGGTATTGTCATATTGAGTTGGAGCAAGCACACATTTCATCCCCAAGATTCATTTTGTATAAGCCCTTTCGTGCCTTTTGCCCATTGCTTTCGCTTTTTGTCAGTTATTCCTGATAAAATCCAGCAGAACACGCCATCACGGCATCTATTCCATCTCATCTTGCTCTTCCCCCAGAATCTGCCAATCTGGCGTTCACAAAGGTGGACCATCTGGGGAAAAGAGATTTCTGGGAATTCTGGGGACAAGCCGTGACCCTATTTTCTTTCCCCCAGATTTTTGGCTCGAGATGGAGATGATGTGGGCAAAGGTGGGAGCATTATGGCACTCACGACATCTGATGTTGGTGAGTGTGAGTGGTTGCAACTGAGGCCCCTGGGGTCCTGCTGAGCACATATATCAGGGATTCGAGAACCTGTGATTGGTCTGTCGGCCACTATTTGGCTCGTGCGGGACAGAACCCCGGGAAGTCAAATGGGGTCATTGGGGCGCTGGAGCGCCGGACTCAGCCGAGCCCAAGCCCGGAGCACCCGCCCTGAGCAGACAAGTCACAGTGCTGGACAGCGTTTCCAGTGGGCTCAGGGCCCTAAAAACAGGAGCCGTAGTGGGCTCAGCGGGTGGGCGGGGCGGCTGCCACCAAGTCCAACGTTTGCGGGGGAGGGACACCTGGGCAGCCGGAGTGGCCTTGGGCTGGGGAGAGAGAGAGAGAGAAAGAGGAGTTGGAGGGGGGAAAGCGAAGGGGGGCGGCCCTTGCTGACCCTGTCCGCCCAATCTTGCGCACCCCCGCTAAAAAGCTGGGGTCAATTAGATACAGCCAGATTTTTCCCAAGATCCCCAACCACATCTCTCTCTCACACTCTCTCCGCCTCTTGACCTCCCTCTCCTCATCTTACACTCTCACACTTGCTCTTCTCCAACTCTTTAGTGCGGCCCTAAATCCTGGTGCTTCCTATTCCCAACCCATAACTTGGCCAATTTTTTTTTGCTCCTCACCTACCCTCCATTACGCTCTCGCCGCGTGTTTCCCTCGTGGTGGCGCACCCTGTCGGCGATCATCCCAAGCATGTTCGCCCTCGCCCGCTTGCCTTGCCCTCGTCGGCGCACCCCCAAAAGCTCCGTAATGCCCTGGCTTGGCCTAAGACTAGATCCAAAAAGAGACCCTTTCCCTTGGGCCGACGCGCTTGCGGCTATCATGATAGCCGAAGCATTGATGTGCTTGAGAACTATGATGGATTGCCGAGAAGGCAGTTCGAAAATTAATTAGCCCTTGATGACATTTGATGAGAATTTCTAGATGCAAACTACAGGTTGCCTGAATCTCCTATACCACTGAGATCTTGGCAATCTCACCGGTCCAAGCTTCTTCCTGCTTGGTTTTCCTCTTCTGACTTGTTTTTATGCCCTCGCTTCAGGCTTGGACAGAGATATTGCACAGATTCAGATTTGGCCTTGTAAGTCTGCTGAAAAGAGGCAAAAAAAAACATGACATTTAACAAGGATCGTCGAGCCACATGTTTCGAGCCCTCCCTCATGTCTGGGACACGCGAGACGTTCAAGCTAGCTCGGGATGGGCGGCATCGCATGCATTGACGAACGGGGGGCCATGAACGGTGGCTGTAACAAACGCCCAGGGTCAACCAAAAAAAGAGATTCAATAGAGATCCCTCTCTCTCGTACCAGACTGTAATTCTGCTGGCAATGATATGAGGCCATCATTTCAGCTCCCGGTCGCACCATGATACGACCGTCTACCACGAGGGCACATTTCCTGGCTCTCCGCTGCGCCGTCACCTCCATGGAATGAACATACATGGTCTCAGCCGCCATATCAGAACAAGACACAAAAAAAAAAAAAGAATCCTTGTGTATGCTATTGTTGTGACCGAGCCTGCATTGCAGCATCATGCTGTAATCTATCGTATCGTACCCTCACCTCGGATCACTGTATCACCAACGCCATCAGCCGCGAGCGACAACTTTTTCTTTTTTCTTTCTAGGCTGCCGGAACTTTGTTCATGTCCTTTCCTTCTTGGGGTCTAGAGGGACTAGGAATAGCTGCTACTTGTTGGAGTTAACATTACATGCACCTAAGCCTTAGGTCAAGGGAGGAGATTGGCTGTCCAACGCGAATCAAAGTCTAGAAGAAGCGGGCACGGTACGGCAGAATCAACTCTAAAAAAACATGCGCTGCATGGAATGAAACAAGGGCAACGCCAGGGCTACAGAACAAAGTACGAGGTACGAGACCAGGCTCCATTACCCTTGCAGGGCCGAAATTTGCGTCGAGCTCTGGACCTGGGGGGTTGTCGTTGATCTTGGTGAGATGGGCCTGGTTGCAGGCGCCAGCTGACAGGGATGGTCGTTGCTATTGCTGCTGCTACTGCTGCTGCTTCTGCTATCGCGATGTACTGCTTGCTGCTGCATCCTACACAGTAAGCCAGCACCAACAAACCGCAGACGCCACGACCGCTTGGCGGCGCCTGTTGGGCGATATTGATGCTTCGTTTTACCTTTCACTCGTGTTAATTACCCCTCGTACACAGCAATTCTAAAAGTCTTTCCTTAGTGGATAAGGTGAAAAGACCGGCGTCCCATTTGCCCACATTCCGCAAGCGTCTTATCGGTTATGAGGAGTGTGGGGAAAAACAAGCAAAGGGGAGGGAGGCCAACCCATCACCACCATCAACAACACCAGAGGCATGCACACTAACGAACCGTCAAAAGTAAAAAGTAAGAGGGTGAGCAAGTACTGAATGGTTAAGTGAGTAACTAGGTGAGTAAGCGTGTAAGGCCCTCCGAGGATGAGGTGTGTGCATAGGTGTGAGAGCCATGGCAGACACCCTGACACCCTGACACGACCAGGGGACATGGGACATGGGACATGGACAAGCCCAGTATCCCCAAGTCTTTTGAGTCTTGTCCTCCCGTGTGGAGCTGAACCAGAATCCAGAAACAACACGGCATGATAGAGCACGAAGCATAGACTCGGCACACACACACACACACACATACATACACACACACACACTACGCTGCTATGGACACCCCAGCCTGGTCGAGGCCGAAATGGCCTGCGTGAAAGACTAGGCTATCTTGTTTGTGTCTGTGTGTGTCTGTCTCTGTCGTCTTCCCCATCTACCTAGTATCTCTATCTTCCGATCCATTCTTCCCCAGACGGGCCACATCCCCATTTACTTCAAATAGCCAGTCTCTCCCCCTTCATGGTTCTCACTTGAAACCTCCAGGTCAGCAACAACCGGCATCCTCTTCTCAACATCTTGCCTCTTCACTTCTTCCTCCCCTCCAGCATTCCCTCCAAGGAGAGTGAGCTTCTCACTAGAAGTTAAACACATCAACAACCATGCTTCACCAGGCATCACCGCAGGTGGTCAACGACTCCTCCTCGATGGAGAAGACGGACTATGAGAAGGCCGTCTCGCTTCACGAGAACGCCGTCGACGAGATCTTCGACAAGAAGGCCACCTCCCGTCTTCTCCGCAAGATGGACTGGCATCTCCTGCCCTTCCTGGCCCTCCTCTATCTTCTGTCCTTCCTTGATCGTGCCAACATTGGTAACGCAAAGCTCGCCAATCTCCAAAAGGATCTCAACCTTACCGGCAAGTGGGACTACAACGTGAGTATAGATCTACCTTTTTCCCTTTTGTGTAGCATGGCGATGGTGGCAATGATCGATTCCCACCTCCACCTCCCCCCCTCCCGTCCCCGATCTGAAGCTAAACATGTCATTGGAATAGACTGCCGTGTCTGTCTTCTTCCCCTTCTATGTCGCCGCTGAAATCCCCTCCAACCTGATGATGAAGCGCTTCCGCCCTTCCATCTGGATTCCCTTCATCATGGTTATCTGGTCTGCCATGACCATGGTTATGGGCTCCGTCAAGAACTTTGGCGGTCTTCTTGGTGTGCGCATGGCCCTCGGTCTCGCTGAGGGTGGTCTCTTCCCCGGTGTTACCTACTAGTAAGTTATCTCTCTCAATCTTGATCCACATCTCAGATAGCTAACATGGAGGTGACAGCATCACCATGTGGTACAAGCGCCATGAGTGTGGTCTCCGCATGGCTATCTTCTTCTCCGCTGCCACTGCTGCTGGTGCTTTCGGTGGTCTTCTTGCCCGTGGCATCATGGAGATGGACGGTCTGGGTGGTGTCGACGGCTGGGCCTGGATCTTCATCATTGAGGGTGCTATGACTATGGTTGCTGGTAAGTATTTTCCATGATCTAGAGAAATACTTCGAATCCCCCCCCGCTAATCGAGAATAGCCATTGCCGCTTTCTTCGCCATGTACGACTATGCCGACACTGCCAAGTTCCTCAACGACGCTGAGCGCAGGGAGGTCCTCCGCCGCCTTGAGGACGACCGCTCCGTGCTTTCTGATGAGTTCAAGTGGCAGTTCCTTCGTGACGCCTTCACCGATTGGAAGATCTACGTCCACATGTTCATCACCATCGGCATCTACATTGGTCTCTACTCTGTCTCCGTTTTCCTTCCCACTATTGTCGCCAGTCTCGGTTACTCCAACGCCAAGGCCCAGCTCATGAGCGTTCCTCCTTACGTCGTTGCCTGTGTCTGCACCCTCGCCGGTGGCTTCCTCGCTGATAAGCACGGCCAGCGTGGTATCTACATGATCTTCTTCTGTGTTGTCGCGTAAGTACACGCTCACATACTCACACACTCACCCCTCCCCACTTGACTAACACGAGTTTCAATCTAGCATGGTTGGTTTCGCCATCCTTCTCGGTACCAAGAACGATCACGCCAGGTACTTTGCCTGCTTCCTTGTCACCTCCGGTATCTACCCCAACGTTCCCCAGGGTGTGGCCTGGAACGGTAACAACATTGGTGGCTCCTTGAAGCGAGGTGTTGGTATTGCCATGCACGTCGGTTTCGTAAGCAAACCCCCTCCAACAAAAAAGATCTGAATCAAAAATTGGAGCGCCTAAACTAACACATGTGAAAAAAAGGGTAACCTTGGTGGTGCTATCTCTGGTTTCGTCTACCGCGAGGATGATCTCCCCTACTTCCGAGCTGGCCACGCCACTCTCATGGGCACTACTGGCATGGCTCTCATCCTCTGCATCTTCATGACCCTGTACCTGCGCAAGGAGAACGAGCGCCGTGACGCCACCCACAAGCCTCCTAGCGAGTACACTCGCGCTGAGAAGATCATGGAGATGGAGCGGGGAGACAATGCTACCTTTTTCCGATATACTGTTTAAAGCTTAGGCTCTTGTGTGGTACGGGAACTGTACTGTATATACTGGGGGGAAAGGCAGCGAGCAAAGAGGGGGTGTGTGTATGCAAATTTACCCGCTGCCGAGCGAATAGGAATTTATCATTTTTTATTTATTTATACTCATTTTTAAAGGGGACCTTTTGGGAAACAGATCAAGTGGTCATTTGAATATAGACTGAAAGGTTCCGAACACGAGAGAAACCAAAGGGGGGGACGGGCAGAAGAAGAGATTGGAAAGAAATTATCAAAGGGCCTAACTAGATTTAGGTTGATTTTCTTTGAGTGAAATTGAAATTTCTCACGTTACATGCATATTACATCCTGCAACCAACCCTCTCGCCCTCCTCTGTGCCTGTCTGTCCCCTCCATTCATTGCTCCCCATTCCGATGGGTACTGTTTGTGGATAGGTAGGTATTTTATTTTAATTTATTTTTTTCCCAACCTTTTTACATGCAAATTCTCTTGCATTTCTTGCCAGTACAGCCCTTTTTCAGAGGGTAACACCACAGGCCAGAGTGACAATGGCCGTGGTGATTACACTCTTTCACGTCCGCATCCAGACAGATGCCGGTAGCATCACAGGCCATGCCACAGCTACCGGGGGTGCGTGGGTCGTCGACGCAGAGGTCGGTCTTGTTGGGGCACGGGTTGGGCCCAATAGTGTGCCCGCCGCAGCTCGGGTAGGAATTGCGGAAGACGCAGTACCCAGGGCACTGGCCGACGCAGTCAGAGTTCTCGTCGGGCTGGCAGTACGTGTCGTCCGGGCAGGGGCGCTCGCCTGCGATGCCACAGGCGATGAGCGGGTTAGTGAAGGTGGCCTGCTGCGATGCTGAGGCTAGGGGAGCCAGGGCCGCGAGGGCGACGGATAGGACGGCAAGCGGATACATGGTGATCGGCGGTGGTGGCTTTTCTAGCAGGGCAAGTCTATGAAGGAAAGGCTACTATAGTATGGTAGCTAGGTATTTCACACAGGTGTTGTGATCTTCTTTTGAGGTTGTGTATTGATTGGTTTGCGTTTGGGCGTGGCGTATGTATGCTTTTTTTTCCTTTGGGGGCGAAAATGGATCACCCCAGACGCCTTGTGATGTTCCTTTTATTATTCCTTGGAAAACATATGAAAAAAGGAAAACGAAGCATGTCAGCTGCAACTGGCATGGTTGGGTGCATGTATGCATACTGGCTGACTGACTGCCTCGTCCCGGCATTTAGAAGGGTCTCATTCTGGTTTTCTGTGTCTGAGACCTGAATAACGGTCCGAATTTCTCACAATCTCTGGCTGGACGGGGGTTTTCGGTGCTATTACAGAGACATGCCCCAACCTCTTTCAGCTGGCTGGCTAGCTGCAGAGACGATCATTCTTTTTTTTTCTTTTCGCCTTGCCTTAGACACGCCAGTGATATGCGTGGCGTATATTGACTGACGCAGATATGCCGGTACTGTACGGTACTGTACCTTGCAAGTTTTTCGTAAATTCGCCAGGTATGTAGATGTAGTCATGTATGTATCTATATATATATAAATATATAATATCCTTTTTTTTTTCAAAGTCTTTATTTATACGTGCACCCAACTGCCGTGAAGTTGGTTTTGACTCAAGCGGCGCGCACACGACACACGCCCTTTGGATGACAATATGGCCGTCGTTCCCCGTCTGCGAACCCGGGAATAAGTGCGTACGTAGTCAAAAAGAGGACTCGATTTAAGCTTCTTTTTCGATGATCAACCACTAGAAATTAAGCTTATCCCCCAGGTTAAAATAAAGAAAAAAAAAAGAATACTACTGAAAGTGTGTGTGCTGCCATTTTGGTAATTTTTTTTTTGGACGAGAGCATCTCCGCGGAGATGCGGCGACGAGGAAGCTTTTCGTCTATAAAAGGCGACGACATCTCCAACATTTTTTGGGGGAAGTTTTTTTTCTCTTTTGTGATGATCTTTTCGCATCGCCTTATTTTTCAATGTAGCACATTGTGTTTGTCCCCTGCCTGCCGCATCCCCCCCCTTTTTTTTTATTCTCGGTGACTGGCTCTCACCATGTCAGCCCCGGACCAACAAAAAATCAAATCAACATCCCTCCCCTTTTTTCACACCTCTTTGCACACCTTTCACACCTTTACATCTACACACCCCGACGTTGCATCATGTACCTCTCTTTCCCCCCCTACATAGTACATTGTGTTCTTGGGTCGTTGGTCCTTCTAGGTCAGTGTGATGTGGCGCTGACTGCATTAGGCAAAACTGTTTCAGCAAAAAAGACAAAAGAGATTCTAGCATTCTTGGCGTCAAACACGGGAAGGGAGGGCGGGAATGGGAATACGGGGCGACTAGGGAACACTATGACTTGAATCTTACTATTCCAAAGCGCGATCGTCGGCGCCAAAGATTCCAGCCCCAAGACTCGAACCTCGACTCCATTCAGCTAGAGTGCCAGTACACAGGCTTATGCCATTACACACCTTGGCCCTCGTACTGGTCTCTGTTCTTTTTTGTCGTGTCGGCCGATGCATATGCCGATGAGGAGGGGGTCAGACACATCTCCCCCGCAATATTGTGTTTTTTTTCCTTTTCCTTTTGCCTGATGCTTTTGATCCCGACAAACTCGCACCCCCGGCGACTTTTCTCATCTCTGGGTCAATCTGTAGAGATTAAAAATCGATGGCACACATCCACTCCCCTCCCCTCCCCCCTACCACTTGTCACTTTTCTCGCTTGGACTCCTGCGGGTCAAGGTTCCGGCTCTTGTATCGTCTCTCCCCGAAGCTCTGAGAGGGGGGAGGGGGGGAGAGGGCACTCAAATGTCGTCTTTTTTGTGATGATGGGTTGCAAAATCCTCCTCCCAACTGACACCACCGTCGCTGGCAAGTATGAGTATCAGACGGTTCGACGGAATTGCGGCACGTTTGCCATTTGACCGGAGCCAACATGCCAGATGCATCTAAGATTTCCCAAAACAAGCATGATCCCCGCGATCAACCACCCCCGCTCCGAGGACGACCTTGTTTTTTTTTCTTTGCGTTGACAAGGAACATAAAAGGAAAAAAAAAAGAGGTGACGAGTAATAATTACGTAGATTACCCGTGGTGGCTAAAATAATTCCTTAACATGGGGCTGTTATATATCAAGGGCCTTTTGTTCTGGATGGATTGCACCATGATACCATCCCGCATACCTGCACACCTGCCTAAAAACTTTAAGGCACATGATCCGACGACGCATGCGGCCTGCTTTTTTATGATCTTTATTTTTTCTTATGGATTATTTTTGGGTGTCCTTTTCATTCCTTATGCAGATAATCATTCATCATCACACCCCTTGTAAACAAGGCAAAGCAAGAAGTCGAACAAAACAAAATTACTGGGTTTGTACTGAAGCTATACAAGGAAGTACAGACGTAATCTGCACATACGCAGCAAATGAACATCTCTCAAACAAACAAGGGTCTTTCTCCAATTGTTCCCCCCTCTTTTAAAGTAAACGCCGTACTCCAACTTTGTGTGTATGTATGTGAATCCTGCTTCCTTCGTCGAAAAAAGAAAAAAAAACGGAGTTTCCTAATCCGGCATCTTTCCGGTCCTCCGTGTCCGACTCCTCACAAGGGTCCACACATCCCCGAGTCCCCGGTACGGAGGAGCGGGGTGCATGTCCGGGATGTCGCCGAAACAACAACAACAACAACAACAACACCATCTCCTCACTCCCACTTTGCATCAACTATTACTTCTCATCTATGTAATGTGACTATTCATTATGAAATCAACTATCCGTCAGTGGATCAAACTTGGGAGCCCAATCCGTTGATGGAGGTTCCAGCAAGTCGACCGGCAGCTGGAACTCGGGCGGACACGGCTCGAAGACCACAATCGTCGCTTGGCTGTCCCTAGACTCGGACTCGGCCCCCGCTGATCCGATCCATGGGGGAGGGCTCACTAGTTCCCTCATCGTCCAGCGCGGAGGTGCGCCCGAGCACCGCGGTGCTGCCGCTGGTGGTGGTCTCGATACCGGCCTTGGGACCTCTGACTGTGTCCTTCTACGACGCACGCTTAGCTTCTTCTTCAGGTGGCAGAGAGGGGGCTCCAGCGCCGCCCGCGACACGAGCAGCGACCGGATCGCCGCACCGAGGGTCTCCTCACTCTCTCGAATCAGCCGGATCCGCGCCTCGATGACGGGGCCCACGGCCGCCTCCACAATCTCCGAGATGCCCTGCCCCGTCTTGGCCGAGCACGCCACGAACCGGCCCCCGAGGCGCCGGGCCAGACGCCAGCCGTCACTGTTCTCGGCATCCCCGCCCAGCTGCGGCGAATGTGGCCCGGCGAGGTCGCTCTTGAGGCCGACTACCAGGCACGGGAGGCTTGTGCCCGGTGTGATGCCGACGCCGCCGAGCTCGCATCGGGCGCAGAATTCGATCAGATCCTGGAAGGTCTTCGGGTTGGACAAGTCGTATGCAAGGATGAGGGCGTCGCAGTCTCGGATGCCGCGGGTGATCCACGCGAAATTCTCCTGCTTGGAGAGCGGGTATCCCTCGCCGTACGACGTCAACGACACGGGAGTGTCGAACCAGACCTTGCATGTCTGGCCGCGGATGCGTCCCTGCTTGCATCCGCTGTTGCAATCCCATGTAGGTTTGTAGTTCTCGACGAACTTGCCTTGGCACGCCTACTCGAATTCAGTTCTCTCCTCGGTTCTAACAGAAAAAAAAAAGGTAGAGGGAAGAGGAGACGAGGCAGGCCAAATGCCGGCATGCAGTTCAAACTCACTCTGTTCAGTAGACTGTGTCTACCGCAGCCCTCGGCGCCGAGGATCTGGACCTGGATACCCCATGGCCACGGCTTAATCTTGCCATCCTGTAGGTATCGGGAGTTTCTGATTCTGTTGGCTTGCCAGTTGTCGACGTCCATGCTGGGCTCTGCGTTTGAGGGGGGAGAGGGCGCGTTCAAGGTGGGCGGGTTTGAAGGACAATCTTGAGAGGGGAGGGGGAAAGAAAGAGCTCACGCGGTATTCTTAATTGCAAAGGGTGGATGGGAAGGGGACGCGTCCGAGACAATGACGGCATGGGGCGCAATACCATTATTGATCCAGAAGGGAAATAAGAGGCGTATTGGGCCCGAGTAGGCTCCGGGATGAATTCTCCCTTGAAATAATTTCCAGAGATGAGGAAAGAAAAAAAAAAACAATTAAATTCTTTTTGAAAACCCTCTGACGCAGGTATCGTTTGAGAGCAGGAGGAAAAACTACTCCCGTACCAATTCTTTGATATTGAGGTGAGATGGGCTAATATTATTTCTACTCGGTCGAACTGACACCTTGAGGATTCCAAAACACCTGTCCCGGGTCCAGCCTCGACTTGACCCTCCGCAACCTCTCCAGATTGTCCCCCCAGTACAGCTCCTGTGCAGTCTCAGAATCCAGCTGCGTGTCCAGGTAGTTGGCGTACATGCCCCAGTCCCCAGCGTCCATGGACTTGGTGATGCTGTCCCGGAACCCCTTGAGAAGGGTGAATCCCGTCTTGGGGTAGGCACCTCCGGATCCGCTGTCTGAGAATTGGAACAGCAGGAGCTTGTCGCGGTGGACGTACGCGGTGTCTGACGGACTGACCTGCGAGACGACCGACTTTGGTCCTCCCTGGGCGTCGAGCAGGATGAACCATGAGTGGCGCGCATTGGGATCTGCGGCGTTGGCGAAGATGGCCGTGACAAACGACTGAATCTGGCTCTGGGTGAGAGCATGGGTCACCAGGCTCGACTTGTAAACTGTGGTATGCTGTGAACGTATTATGTTAGCATTGTCCCTTTTCCTTCCTTTTCCTTGGTATTATATGAACATGAGATGCAATTTACTCACCTGGTCGTATGGGTATGTCTGGTCAAGCGCCAAACCATCGGCGTTGTACTCCAGAGCGTCAAGCCATCCCATGGTGCTCGCAGTCGTGATCTGGGCACCAATATCGGTCAGCAGCGGCTTCAGCGCGGTGTTGAGTCCATTCTTGGTGCCGTAGTACACGCCCTGGATCGTCTGACCGCCGGGTGCCAGGTATATCTGCAAGTTGAGCTCCTTGGGCGCCGTGTTGGCCAGGTTCTGGAAGGACTTGATGCCCTTGATGGCCTGCTGCTTGGTCCAGTCGAGGTCGATGCTGAAGGAGGTGACCTGCGTCGGGGCGGCGAAGGTGCTGAACTCGAACTCGGCCACAACGCCAAAGGACGAGCCGGCCCCGCGTAGAGCCCAGAAGAGATCCTGATACTGGGTGGCGGAGCAGTGCACGAGTGATCCGTCAGCGAGGACGACAGTGGCCCCGATCAGCCAGTCGAGGGTCAGGCCGTGTGTTCGTGAAGCATAGCCGTAGCCGCCGTGGAGGACATGGCCAGCGATGCCGACACTATGTGAGTGTTTTGTCAGTCAGCGAGTCCAGGGTTGTACTGTCATGTCATGGTTTTGGGGATGTAAGTGGTGGGTGAGTGAATGGAAGGATGCTTGATAACTTACCCGGGACATGACCCATGGGCAAGTGCCCTTTTGCCTTGGTTATACAGTTGCGTAGCAACATGTCCCAGCCTCGCACCAGGCTGGACCTTTGCGGTCCCGTTCTTGTACAGCGTGACGCCGCTCATGCGATCGAGCTCAATGACGAGGTGCCCATTCTCGCCGCCAAGACTGTACGACCCGTAGCTGTGCCCGCCGCCCTTTGCTGACACTCGCACATCGTTCTTCACGCCGCAGCCCACCGCCGCCTTGATCTGGGCAACAGAGGTCGGGATGGCCACGGCGGCGGGGGTATAGTTGAGGCGGAGGTTGTAAGGCTCAATCTCCCCCGCCCAAGAGGGCGACTGCTTGACCAGATAGGGAACCTTGGCGTTGGAGAGACACTTGGTAAGCGCATCTCTCTGGAGGAGTATGATGCCAGCTGAGGGCTGTGCCGAGAGGAGGCACAGGGCCAGATAGGCCGCTGCACGCTTGAGAGTCATCTGTGGTGCGGTGTATGTGTGTGTGTGTATGGCTATTAGGATGTTTTTGTTTTTTGTTTTCTTCTCTCTTTCCCTCTTTTGCACGAGTTGAGGAGGCCTGTCAACGTTTGCTCAAAAGACTACTATAAGCCTGGTGCGACTTAGTATTATATATAAATCCATGCTTTTTTTTTCTGGACTGTTTATCTAGATGGATTGCTTCGAATGGGCTCATTTTACTCGACTTCTTTTTTGGGAAAAAGAAAAGAAAAACATGGGAGATCGTGTATATCCTACCAAACAGGCCCTGTCGTTGCAAGAGATCCGAGAGATGCATCAACTATCAGGTCTGAGGACCTCAAGCACCCCGGACAACTGCAAGCCATCAACGCCAAGGACAGCTCACAATGCCGAGATCCGCGATAGAGGAGCCGTATCTGGAGCGAAAGCAACAATTTTCGTATTTCCATCTCTTTATAGTTCGTTTTTGCTTTTGTCCAAGCTATTTACTTTTCAATCTTGGGTTTTTTTTCTTTCTAATACTCTCCTCTAATTTTAGTTCTCCATTTAAAGTGAGCGCACGGCAAAGCAAAAGCACGCATACACGCACTCAAAAGCTAGCAATTTCTAGATCTACCGCTCTCAGCTTTCTCATGTTACACTAGAACAGAACAATAATCAAGCGTCCCTCGGAGAAGCAAGTTGCCTTTCCCCTCTTTGTTTTCCCTTTCAATATTGTTTTTTTTGGGCTGTGATCGACGTGCTGACAGTGCCGTTCGTATATGCAGCCGCGGGTTGCTTACTGCCAGTAATGTTGAGAGGTTGGCGCACACCACCGCCGCCACAATTATATCATCACCACGGCAATAGGCGCAAGCAGTCGCAACAGTTAAGGTAGGTGGCAGCAAGAAACAAAGACGAGAATAATGTTTTCGAAAGACAAAACTTGAGGAGATGTGATGCACCCCCGTATTCTGGCTTTGGCTGATTATTGGGTATGCGCATCTGACGCCATAAAAAGGCATTATTGACCTCACATTTTTGTCATTTTCTTTCTTTCACTGCTATAGCAAACCTAAAGGAATCTACAGTTTTATCTTTCCCCAGTTCACTGTTGGTTCTTACAACTCCGTGTCGCATCGGAGCGGCTGCGACCTCCTCCACACCTTTCCTCTTCCCCTCTTCTCTGTCTCTCTCTCTCTCTCTTCCGAAGCTGCATATGCATGCACCCAGACCCAACTAGATGGCACAAACATACAATAACAAAAGAGTGCAGTAATAGTCAAAAAGTATAGGGAGAAAGGAAAATCCAGAACCAATGAAGACGCGCCTGGGCGGTTTCATCATCTGTCGGTCAAGCTCAGCTTTTTTCCCATCTGACTCTCTACTTCCCCCACCTCCTTTCTCATATGCCACTGGACCTTCTTAACCTGCAGTTGTGGTAGTACGCATGCCACCGGTGTGGGTTTCTAGTCATGTCAGGAACTGGCCTCCTGTTTGTGTGAAGTGAAGTGGACGGACTGCCAGCAAAGGATTCGGTGAAACAAAGAAGTGACCCGATAGTTTCGTGCCGAGATTTCTATAGCAATTACCTAAGTGACTGGCTATCGGACCAGACACAGTCACGGAGGTTTTTTTGGTCCACTACCCATACATACATACATACATGCATGCATACAATACAATCCACATGTACAAATAGACTACGTTACACACTGCTACGCATAGTAGATTCTTACCTATCTACACGTATCTAGCAGTCTGCCTTCGTAGACGGTTGGGACGGACTTCCCACCGTACTTTGTGAGCGTGGTGCTCATTCACATTGACCAGTTTGGACATGTATTCGAATGAAAGTCACTCAGACTCAGCTCCGATCCGTATGAGGCATTTTCATAATCTTTTTGTGGCGTTTGAATGGTCAAAACAATGTCATCGTTCTACCATCCAACAAACAACATGCACCATTCAACGCCATCCAATACTATGGGTCTTCAGCTCCCCAACGCACACTTACATACAGCTCACACATACAGTACATAGAGTAGGCTACAAACAGCAGCAGCAAGCCACAAGCCACAGTAAAGAACAAAACAACCGAGGAAAACAAGCAAGCTACGGCTGGACACGTGGTTCAGCGTCCAAGACATGTATCACCGCTGGAAGTTTATTGAAACCTTGGTTAAATTGGTTAAAAAAAAGGATGGAAACACAATTCTGCCGAGGGCAAATAAACAATTAGGGGTAGAACAATTCATTGGAAGAAAGCAAGGGCAAAAAAATTCAAAAACTTAATTATTAAAAAAAGAAGAAGCATTCAATATTGCTGACTGTGCCTGAATTCTGCACTGCAGAATGGATCGAGCCAATGGAGGCCAAATGGTGACGACATTGTGATGTGGAGGGGGTGACTCAGCAAAAGAAGAGAAAATGGACGGTTACAGTTGAGTTCAATTCAGTTCAGCTCAGTTCAATACAGAAGAGACTAGATACGAGGAGAACAAAGGAAGACGGAGGAAGACGGCGAGAACGGAGAAGACGGAGAAGACGGAAAAATTGCACATGTAGAGAGTTTTCTGTGCCAGTCCCGGAGTCATTAACCATGGAGGGCATAGGTTTATCCGATAGACTACGGACTTTTCTCGCGGTGCTACTCGCGGTGCTATTCCCGGAGTACTGTTGAGGAATCAACGTTACGTCTGCGCACACTTGAGACTTGACGGAATGTCACTGTGGCTACAGAGTTGACTCGTTTTTTCCCCCCGTTCCTGACTCGTCTCCGTTCCGTCGGCTCTGTTGGGTCTTCGGTCACGCTTCTGCTACGCTTCTCTCACTCTTCTCTCGCCATTCTCTCACTATTCTACCTTTTTCCACTCGTCTCTCTCTACCTTGATTAACACTGTACTCCATTTTTTGCGTCCATAGCTTACTCATCTTCCCCCCTTCTGCTGCTGTATCTACAGTTATGTACTGTGCCGGCCGGAGCATCACCATCTTTCCTCAACAAGTAATCAACCCCGCCAGACGCCACGCAGACGTCACTCCCTCTCCTCTTTTTTTTTCTTTCTCTTTCTTCTCTTTGATTCCGTCTCCTCCCCCCACTATTCCATTGTCTTTCTATTCACCCATACGCCAGGGCGGAACAAAGGGAACGCAAAGCCACAGACGAAAAGGTAAAGACGAAGAAAGACGAAGAAGACGGCGAGAAAATCTTCTCCTGCGTTAGTCCTCCTACAGCCATCCAACCAAGATTCGCCAACGCCATTCCCCCCCCTCCAGCGCCCAACTTACCAGTCCCTCGGGGAAAGTTCTCTCATTAGGCATAAGGTACAGATTACAATGCCACACTCACTGACACAGTGCACTTTCTCGTCACAAAATCTCTTTTCTTGAAACGAAACATTTCGTCTCCCCTCCATTCCGCCGCTTTCCGCAACGTGCCTCTCATCTACATCTTACTGTGCGCAAAGTCCAACTCAGCCCCAACGACTCATGTTTTCTACATAGTTACTTCACTGATTTACCTATTTGTCGCCTTTCGGAGTTTTTTCCCGTTCACTGGACCTGAGCGATGTCCACGCGTCTGTCGGGGACCTGCATCCGCAACACACGTCAACAAGGGGGGCCCCCCCTGGGTTTACCCCCCCTCCCTCTCAAAGTGATGTGATTCACCAAAGTGCATGCAGCTCGCTTCATCAGACACATACACACATACTATGTACACGCACGAAAGGGCTCAACTGTTGTAACTTTGTATCTCCATCTCACCCCATTCATCGTACGGGTCCGTAGCAGGAATACAAAGTTTATACTGTATCTATCTACCTAGTTTTGCAGCTACTTACTAAGCTGGCCTGATCCTGATTTTAGCCGGTTTCTGTTTGTCTGTCCTCTTTGCTTTGTATCAAGGGGAAGGGGGGGATAGGAAAGAAAAAAGAGAGTGAGATATTCAGGATCACTTGAACGGCTCAGGTTCATCCATAGTATGACATTGCCTGTTTCATGGCTTTCCATACAACGGGGACGACATGCCATATGGGAAACAAAACTTGCCACGAACCAACACCTCTCAAACAATAGTCTACTGTACCCTCAAATTTTTTTGAGCCTCACAGGCGTCCGCAAATCAGCCACCCCAGCCAATCCCATTCGGGCCCTGATCCGGCATCCGCCCGATCCCAAACCCGCTCGCCCTCTCCTTCAGGTACCCGCACCGAAGCCCAGTTCCGCCCCCCACTGTGGCAGATGGCAAAACATGGCCCCCCCGGATGGTGATCCTCCACACACGCCCACCTAGGCGCACTCTACGCACAAAGATGCATCTCAAACTGCCAGCTCATCCGCACACACACACACTCGCGCTCACACACTCACACACAAAGAAAAGGTACCCGTAGAAGGGGACCACACACACTTCAAAGAGGAGGGGGGGCGCGGGGGGGAGAGGGGGCGTCTCTTGATACCCATTCAAAGAAACAAACCACAAAAAAACGTCCCACATTATTTTGACCTTCTCTTACAGCGTTGTTCTCATTCGTCCGGCCCTTTCGTTTCGTCCTCGAATTGCCTTCGTCTTGCCTTTTCTGGGTCTCTCTTTTTTTTTCTCATGGAAACCCACCGAGCCATCCCGAGGGTCCGTTTCACCGCGAGATGCTGTGGGATGCTAGAGAGGGAAGAGAAGATGGGGCCACCCCGGGTTTTGCTACTTGTCATTCCATTGTTTCTTGGCCATCTAGCCGCCGCTGGAGGAGGGGGAGGGGCAGAGGCAAATGGGGGCGAGGAGGAGAAGAAAAAAAGATGGGATGAACTGCGACTCGAGTCGAGCATAAATTGAAGCCGGTTTCCCACCCCAGAAATCTATCTCTTCTCTTCATCACACACGCTTTCATTCAAACTATCAGAGCTACCTGATCAGGCATCATTCATTCTTTCCGGTCCTTACCAACTTACTTACACACTTTCACCAAGCTGTGCTTGTGTTCCAATTCACTCCCTGTCTTCTCAGACTCTTGACTTACACACATATCCCTATCAAAAACGCTCAAATACACTCCCTCTTTGTCGTGTGTTGAAACCTCGTTCAAAGTACATTTTTTACATCAAAACCAAAAAGTTTTTACACAAACCAAAACTATCAAAATGGCCATCTTCAAGACTCTCCTCCTCGCTCTCCCCCTCGCCCTTGCGGCTCCCACCAGCAACACCATCCAGGCCCGCGCCACCGGCTCCATGACCTGGTACCAGCCCGGCCTCGGCTCTTGCGGCGAGACCAACACTGAGACTGACCTCATCTGCGCCATGTCCGCCTCCCTGTACGACAGCATCAAGCCCTGCGGCAAGTCCATCAAGATCAAGGGCCCTGCCGGCACCGTTACCGTCAAGGTCATGGACCGCTGCGTCGGCTGTGCTCACGACGACATCGATCTCTCCCCCGCTGCCTTCGAGGCCGCCATCGGTGGCCTCGGTGTTGGTCGATCCAACGCTGAGTGGGAGTGGGCTTAAAGGAAGAGACATGAATCGAATCAACCAAAAGGCGGAGGAACAGGCAGGGCTTTATCCAAGCTGCACAAGAATTTCCCTCCAGGGGAGGGACAGCTGGACTGGCCAGAACAACATAGATACCACGTAAATACAACTGATGAACTTTGACAAACCCCATTACCGTTGCTTCAAGTAAATTGTCTTTTTTTTTTATTTCGTGTTGATGTCCATCTTGAGGTGAATTGATTCTGTCAATCTATGCTACCAGCGCAAAACCTTAGCCTGCCTTTTTTTGCTTCTCCAAACCAAGCTTTCCGATATCACTTATCCCTTATCCCTTATCCCTTATCCCTTTGACCCCGGCATCCTTGCCTATTTGCTGAAATAAAAAAAAAAAAGTAACTCCTGGGTATAGTACAATCCTAATTTCGCTCTCCTTTTGATTGGATTCTTCTTTTTAAATGTGGGTGTGTGTGAATGGGCGTGTGTGTGATTGTGATTGTTAAGGTGAATGTGAGTGTGAGTGTATGAGTGTAAGTGTTCTCTAATCTTTTTACTTGGTTGCGCGTGCTGAGTCAATCTGACCCATCACCAGGCTTTAACTATCCGACGACCAAGTCCCTAACCGGTTCTAGGCTTGAAGCTCGCCGCCCTAAATGCGGGCAACCACTTTCTCCTCGTTCCTGTAGCCGAGGAGACTCTCGGGCTATTCTCCAGATGCTGCTCTGGTGTGAAAGCCTCCCCGTTATACGCAGCCATAGTGGGTGTGCCTGGTGTTTGCAAGTCTACGCCAGTGTTGGCAATCATGGCCAAGTCAACAGATACTTGACGAGAATGGCGTGGGTTTCGCATGATGGGAGGAGGAGTAGCCCCATCTCGATCATCCTCGACCACGGCGGGTCGATTGACCCAAGAGGGAACTCCCATCCCCATACTCGCCCTCGAGGAATCACTGCCGTCTGGCTCTATTGGAGATGGTGCGAGTGCTGGCGCGAGGGCTGGTGGAGTTGGTGCACTCCCACCAAGAGACCGACGGAACAGCTTTGTAAGGGTGCTTCGAGTAACACCCTGCCCGGTGATCGGAGGGTACTGCTTCTTTTGTTCGGTCGCTGGTGGTGGTTGGGGGAGAGATGCCGGCTGTACAGGTGTCTTCATGCCAGCTCGCATCTGGATATCATCGCTGTTACGACGGCCTCGGGTACGTCGGCTCGTCTTGGACACTCCGCGCTTAGTGGATGGTCTGCTGCCAGGGCTGTTGCCTGTCTGGGCATGTAGACTCGATCTCCTGTTGGGCGGTGGAGGTGGCAGAGATGACGAGAACAAGTCGGGGTGAACTGGAAACATTTCCAGGAGTCGCTCAGGATCAATACCGGCTTTGCCAATATAGGCACTCTTGGCACCAAACATGGCATCAACAGCCCAGTCGCCTTTAGCTGCAGTGGAGGGGAAGCTGAACAGGTCTGGAGACATTCGGCCATCCGTTTCAGGCTTGGCACTCTCACGCATCCAGATATCCACGCTGGATCGAAGGGATTGCGTATCCAAGTCATCCTCGCTATCGCTGTCCCAGTCGTTATTTCTACGATTCGATATGGTAGTCTCATCGGCAGAGCGAGGGCGTTGAATGGCTCGCGCACGTGCCTCAAAGTATGCGTGGTTGTTCAGATCCCTAGCCCGTTCGAGAGGCTTCGCCGTAGCTTCCATGCGCAGGGAGACACCCTCGGACTCCCTACCCTCACCCGACATGTCCGACAAGTCACCATAGCTATGCTGACCATTGATAGTCGGCTTAGGCAGGGTCTCATTGGAGTTTTGAAACCTTCGTAAGGTAGACGAGGAAATGGTATCGGGAGTTGGCGGGAGATCGTGTAGACGAACGCCACCACCAGGAGCATCAGTGAGGACTCGCCTCAGCGATTCCCGCTTCTCCTCCTTTGCCCGACGTCGTGCTGGCGACTTGGGCGGTTGAGCTTCGCGGCCAGAGAATGTGGGTGTAGGCCCTGCGTCTCGGTCCCGACTCGGTGGTCGGCTGTCCACCTTCTTGGTGTAGGCGGGGTCGAGTCGCTCAATCTGCTGTAGAGGTGACCCTTGGTCGATGATGTGGGTGAGAGACTGGTAGTCCTTACGCCGGGTAGTGTTTGTGAGTGAATTAGACCGTGCAGGCCGGTTCGATGACGCGGGGATCCTAGCCAAGGAAGTCTTGGGCCTCTTGATAGCACTTGCTCTCATCGGTAGACTCTCAGCGCCATCGAGAGAAAGTGGCTCGTCTACTTCAGCAGGTGGTGCCTGGTCTCCCTTTTGGCCATAGACGCTGACAAAAGAGCTTTCGCTCAAGACGCTTAGACTTGGACTGGCCAGAACATTGGCAGGGTTGTTATCCGCATAGCCAGATTCGGGGACCTGAGGGAGGCTTAGGACACTGCCACGGACCCCCAAATACACGTTTCGCAAGTTTTCCGTAGTTTCACTGCGCTCCGAAAGGAAGCTCGGCATGCGAGTGATGACCTTGGCATCATCCTCGATTCTGAGCAGGTCGGGAGCTTGCTGCTTGGGTATAGGATGCTCGTAGTCTGCATCAAATCGGGGATCGCCATAGAGTCCCTCAGCTTCAATCTGCTGCACCATGTCACGCTCCTGGGCACATTGCTCTAGCCTGGCTTCTAGCATGACAATCATGGCAACGGCCTCTTCAATGGCCTTGTCACGCTTCTCCATCTCCTGAAGCAACTTCTCATTGGATTCTTCAACCCGGGCGTACTCTGATTCTAGCTTTTCGACTCGCTCTTCCAGGGTCGTTTGCCGTTCTCGTCGGTGGTAAAGCTCCAGTTTGAGGTCAAAATTTTGCTTGTGAAGACTCGAAATGACCTAAAATGAGTCAGCCACACCATCGTTCGTCAAACTTGGGGGAGGGTAAAAATCTCACCTGTTCCATATCTTTGACACCTAGGCCCTTCTTCTTGCCTTCGGTGCCAGCAGTTGACTGTGGCCGTCGTACATCGCCTCCCTTAGTAGGCGAGCCATGGCTGGTTCGACTTAGGTCTGATGAGCTATTCATCTCGGAGGATCGAGCCCACTGCCCTGCCTTCTCGCTCTCAACTTGACGCTCCTTCTGAAGCCTCTCTTGGAGAAATGATGAAACGGCAGTCTGTCTATTGGACTCACTGCTGGCCTCTCTCGACAATCTAGGTGTGGCTCGGGGTGTTGTAGTTCGTGGTGTTGACACGCCCTTGCACGGAGCGTGATGGAAGCGGTGGGCTGGGTGGCCCGTCATCTGAGAATCAATCTGTGAGGTTGAGCTGCCAGCACTCTGGGATGTAGTGCGGGTGTTTGTAGTACTTGTAGAAGATCGAGAAGCGGTCCGAGGATATGAAGGCCGTGGCCTCTCGTAGGCGTATGCTTGAGATGGGTCCATGATCGCAGTTTATGGAGGGGGTATCTATTAGGGATGTAGTGAGGGTTGGGCCGCGACTGTGATGCTGTGATACTGCAAACGGGCCAGCCAGTGGGATGCGCAGCAGATCAAAAACAGGCCCAGCTGTTTGTTGGTTTGATATTTAGGTCGGCTCGCCTTGTCAAAAGCAAAGTGAGATCAGTGGGGACTAGAGACCAAAGCAATAGTTGGCTGAGACGCTGACTTGAATTGTGCACATGAAAAACTGGATCGTCAAGTGAATAGCCGCCCAATCTTCGATCAATGTACGCGCAAAATATCGGGTGCAAATCTTCCGCTGTCTTGGTCGAACAAGCAGGTAAAGCTAATCAAGCATGTTCGATCTTCTGCCGGACGGTCTGTTTGTACCAGGCAGGTAGTTACAGCTTCTACCTCATCGCGTTATTCCAATCAATGTGCTTGTTCAGCTTAGCAAGGATTTGAATGCGAGCTGATCGACTCCAGATGGTATAGTTGGGAGGGAAAAGAGGAATGGTGTGTTGTCGCAAAGGCTCAACACGAAGGGTCGTTGCAAACAGAGTCGCAGCTTCTGGAGGATGGTGGTTGTCTCAACTGTTCTGCAGCCAAAGGACCAGGACAGGGATAATGCCCAATCGGAGCGTTGCGTGATGCGTCGGTTCGAGTGGGAGCACCTGCAGGATGAGGTCGTTTGCAGCAGCAAGTGGCCAGCACAACAAGGTCAGCGAGAAAGGGTCCGAGAGTAGGATGCTGTCGAGCTGTCGATTGTTTGTTGCGTCGATTGCAGGATGACGGAAGTAGTAGAGAGAGGCAACAGGCGGGTGGTGGGCGGACTGTAGTAGATTGGAAAGGAGGGAGCAGAGGCGAAAGATTAATGTGTACAGGAGGTGAGGTGAGGTGAGACAACCAGAGAGAAGCTGGCACAACCGTCAATGTTGTCTTAGGTCTTAGGTCCTAGGTCATTAGTCGAGTAATGAAGAGAGTGGAGGAGGGCAGATGAAAGAAAGGTGAAGAAGGAGAGGAGGGAGTGAAGAGTGGATGGACAAGCAGGTAGTAGTAAGACAAAACGAAGTGAGATGGTGGCACACAGACCAACGCGGGTATCGCTTATGAATAATACAGGTTGATTGCTTGCTTCCTTGCCTGCTTGCCTGTTTGCTTTTCCCTGACCCCATACGCAAGTCAAACCAAGCCAAATTCATCCAGAGCACCGTAATACGAGCACGACGTAATGATCACTATGTACTCCATACCTATAGTGTAAGAATAATTCTCGTCCAAGAGTGGATTACCAAACTATGTACTATGGTACATCGTAGTCTGTAATTACATAGTATTTTATTGCCTACCCGCAGTTCCGACCTGTGTCAGAATGGAAACGGTCGAAGCTATTGCCGCTCGATGCTCCATACTAGCACTGACAGCCGACCCATCCAGGGGGACAGACTTGATTAGGGGCAAGACGAAAAAGGGATTGACGGGAAGGAAAAAAAAAAAAACCTAGCTCATGATCCCTGACGCTCTACTTAGTTTGGATAATACCCTTGCCTGGCCAATGTGCCTCAAGTGCATTAGCGTCCATTTTGAACAGGGCTCCCACGCTCCAAACAGAGGAGAGATTGGATCATTAGCAGTTTCGCTACTGAATGCGTCCCTCTCTCCCCCGTAGCTTGCTCATACTTCGTTCTTACAGTAATACTGGACACCCATCACCATATAAAAAGTATGGAGCACCTTACCTACTAACCTTGTCAGTCAACTAGAGTCTCCGTTATGTAGGCTTCCCATGGTTACATTTTTCAGCGCTGATCTTGGGTGGGCCTATGTTGGCGGGGCTGTGATTGAAGCTGGGTGCATCTTCAGGTGGTGATAGGCACAGTGCCTCTTGCACAATACAATTTGCCAGGATCGGGCTTGGAATTCAACACGATTCCAACCAGTCACTGATGATGATGACATTGTCCAACCTTGCAATCTGTACTTGTTCCAAGATTCGCCCTCTCTCACATGCCATGTTTTTGTGTTATTCCTCCCGCTTGCTCTGTTGAGCGGATGTTGCCCCGTCGGCAGCTGTCGTCTCCATTCCAACCAGCTCTCTCCTGGCCATTGCTGAGGGCACATAATACAAAAACTCCCGGTCCATTGTGATAACTCCCGACGCAAGGGAGCCAGCCGACGCAACAACCCTCTCACTCCCTCCCTCCATTAAAACGTCCCAAGCTCCGTCCCCTAAACGACCCCTCCGCCCTAATCACCGTCACCAATCACACCCGCTCCCACCGTCCTGGGGAGCATGGCCCCCCGGCTCCCGGTCACAGACCCCGCCTCCGAAGGGGAACCCCGAAAGAGGCCTTGAGCCTTGCCCCCATGTCGTCACACGGTCCTCGACCAAAATCGACCAACAGGAACACGCTATTTCTGCTAATTAATTTTGCGATTGTCGCGTTGCGCGCTCGCTGTTTTCGCGTCGCCGTCTCGTCCTCATTTCTGTTTAATTGCTTTTTTCTGTTGGCGCTCGCTCAAAACCCGATTCTCTACGAAGTAACCATGACCCGGCCCAGTGGCTGTGCAGCTCAAGTGGGATTCCCTCTCATAACCAGAAATGAGGGGAGGGAGAGGGATGAGGAGAGGGAGACAAAGAGGGAGACAAACGGGTACCGTAAATGACGAGACCCGAACCACAGCCCCCGAGCAACCAAGGCTCCCTGATGAGAATTCGAGGCGAAACTCGCAACTAATCATGCAATTACCTGTAGAACTGGCCCGACTGGTGCTGAGCGATCAGCCGGATATCCCTCTCTATGTTTCATGCTTTGCCAGGTCTCCATTTATCAGTAACCGATGCGATTGAGCTGCTTTATGAAGCACATGGCACAGAACAGGAGAGTAGATACGAAGCTGCATACCTATGCAGGTAGTATTTATGCAATATACATAAATAAGGTACCTCGACGTTTCAAATGAATCGACAGGCTGTTTCGGAAACGGGCCCACTTCAGCTTTCCCCCCCAATATTGCATCGCTCTCATCCTTCCAGCAAACGGGGGTATTATTATTAGATGGTTGATGCTTCTGAACTCGCACAAGACACGGATCATGTTACCCCGCTTCATCAATGTCTTCCATCCTACAGATGACATGGTCCATATTGTCCAGTGATGTGCCCTCAATACTTCCACCTAAAGTATAGCTCAACATTACCGAACATCCAGCTATATTCCCCAGTGACCCCAATGAGACTCTCTCCCTCATCTCAACCAATCACTCAAATTCTCGTTGATTTGACCAAGACGTCCAACGTCGTCTCCTCGCTCGCATCGAATCTAGTATGGCGACATTGAGTAACAGTCAATTCACCTAATAGGGCACAACAATTCGCTGTCGCGTTGGCCTCGCTATGATCCTTGTCGGCCAGAAAGAGATCGTTTGTGGGCTTATACCAAAGCAGGGTCGGCAAGCCAATTCATGACGCTGCCTGGCCAGGCAGGGATGCAATAATCGAAGCCCCCGCGAGAGTCGACGCCACCAGCATGGCAACAGTCGTCAAAGAGAACCTTTTCGCCGTCTCGCCCACACTCAAGCGATTGATCCTAGACGTGCCGCTAGGAGCCCTCAGTGAGGCTGAACCCGACCTTGCTATCCTTGACAATTTACGGCCAGGGTTTGAGGCATTGGTCAACCTCGAAGAATTTGTGGCGTCCAGATATAGAATCTCCTTCACAGCACCCCACGGAACCAACCTGAAGTTTGGGTCGCAAACTGGCCAGACCTGCGTCGCCTGTGCCTCGACAGCCCTGTCGCCCTGCTACGACCTGCTAGAGAATTCTCCTCCATCTTGCTTCTACGCAAGCTAGATATAGCTGTGATAGTAAGAAGGCACAATATTGACTTGCCGTTGAAGAACAATGTCAAGGGCAACTTGATCAATGCGTTTACTTCTAAAAAAGGGAAACTCATCAATTGACAGCCAGCCCTTCATGGTAGTAGACATTGATCAAGTGGGTATCCAATACAGCGACGTACTTCTGCACGACCATGTTGAAGTTTTACAAGTCGACATTGTGTGGGACTTGAACCGTGACGCGATGCATGGGGAGAGGACCTTACTTCAAATGAGTATATATTTCACACACTAAACACCCATCCTACGTGTCTACTCTCCGCCAAATGCCCTTGGCTTGCGATGCCTCGTTGTATACTTTACCGGACCATGTAGTCTATTCTGTGTACGGAGCGGATGTCATCAGACATCGCTGTGACTTTCCGCATGAATCTGATCATCGCCAATAGGGCTTCTGAAAAACATTTTTTCCTACTACCGCAATAAAAAAAACCGCTTCATCCCAATACCTCACGTCAGAGAGCAGCTAAATCCCGCTGGCTGCATGTCCAATTCCGTTACATATCAAACCTATTACATGCCTCCCACCGAAGCACTGGTAAATCAACTCACACGCGTCACACTGTGCGTGTTTGGGGCGTTGGTTAGGCTCCAGATCATCGTCGCCTGCTGTCTCCATGGACTAGCACTCAGCCACTGCTGCATGTGGTATCCCCCTCATCAGCACCAACCACAACCCAGCAACTCTGTATCACACTTTGTCGATGCCGTAAGCGCCTGATAACATCCCAGTCGTAAGCCCTTGCATCGTCCAGAGCAACTGGCGAAGAGGGTAACAACAACAGATCCTCGAATCAATCAACTGATCACCTCTGCCCATCCGCCCTCCCCAATTGCGCTTGTGATCAAGCCACTACGTAACACCACCATCGTAGTGAAACGAGCCCGGCTCATCCACTTGGCCACCGCCCCGGTCCGTCCGGCCGGGAAGTTTCTCCAACGCTTGGCCCGCCCTCGGGAGGCCCAAAGCCGTCCAGCCATGGCAAACCTTGATTGTATCGCGTCCGTCGAACCTGGCTTGCTAGAGAGAAACGAGTGGTTAAGGGCTGTGGTGCGCTGCAAGCCCTTCATTGTGTGGGAACCAACATATCGACTTCAGAAGCAACACACTAGTCATCACATGTACGAATCTTCGTTGCCACTTGACTATCCAACAGGCAATAGCCACAGTGGATTTTTCTTTTTCTCATCAATCCATTCTGTCGTCTCATTCTTATCTCCCGACAATTCTCTCTAAGGACGCAGCCAAGTGGACCAAACTTCGAGAGCTGCATACCGCCTCTTTTGAAGCTCTCAAGAGGGCCGCAGAGCCTGGAGAAGCCTTAGGTCCAACGAGAAATTTTGTACTTGTATTGATCTCTTTTTTTCAGCTTAGCAGGTGATATGTGCAACATCAACGGAGCACGACAACAAATGAAGTTGTGCACTTGGGCAGACGGAGTAGCACCTACAGCTTTTTCTGTGGCTCGGACCAGCATCGGGTGAGATCAGCGGCCATCGATCGGCGAGGTGTGCATGGTGTCTTACGAACTTGACTCGTCAAGTAAACATCACGACCCATACCTTTGCTGAGAACTGAATGGTTATGCTGTGGTTTCCATTCGCACCCACTTTTCTCAGAGCCAATGAAGTCTCCAAGCTGGAGAAAGATGGCCAAAACCATGCGTGTGCATGGCTTTCATAGATAAAACGAATCATCAAAGAGCCTTCAGTGGCCCTGCAAAAGTGTGACATTCACGACGAGCGCTTGGGGAATTCTGACGTCGATGACCATGACATATTCTACTCATCTCCCTCGAATATCAAGGCCATATAATCCGGTCCGGATAGCGTTACTGTATACTCCGTGGTGTCTAAAAAAGTTGACGATATAATTAGATTACCATGCTTCGTTCACCAAGACGTCTGTCGATCCTGTTTGAAACAAGCAGATGCATCTAGAATTTCTTAGCGTACTTCACAGACTACAAAAAATGTATAATAACGTAAGTAAAATTCCATGATGGCTGCATAAGGTACACCTCAGACTAGGCGGTCAAACCAAGGTCATGTTGACAGGTGAAAGTTTGTTCTGTTAGTGGTAGCTAGAGTCGATGCCTCAACTGACCAAGATGAAGCCGGAGGCCGTCCGTCACCAACCAACATGAAGACTATGCGCTCAAAATAGGTCAAGCTTGTCTGATTTCTGACATACCCAGTGGTGGATGTTAGTAGAGCTGTTGCGCAAAAACAGCCAGACTCGGTGAGAATTGAATGGATCGAACGGCGCACAACCTCAGACCAGTGCTATACGTTAATGTTTCCTAGTAGATGAACTGAGAAAGATTTTGAAAGGGCCCATCTGACGAAACAACAACAGTCAAAGTACGGAATATTCAATCTGGAATCAAGGAATGTTGTTACTACTCCCGTCCTTGGCCGTTCAGCTTTACCACGGACAATTTGGTGAGCTCAAGTGAGAAGACGAATCACCACACAAACATGACGTCATTAAACTTTCTACAGCACATATCCTGTAATCTGAGCCGAAGAATTCAACAAGCTACAATCCGGTATGGTGTAGTGGCTAACATTTCGCGCTCTCATAACCTGAGGGATCAGTTCCGCGGAGCCCAGGGTTCGATTCCCTGTACCGGAGTTTCTTTTCGTTACTTATTTAGTGATACCCACCTCACGTTCATCCTTTTTTTTTTTTCCCCTTAAAAGAGCACGTATTAGACATATAGAATTACCAAGGGGACTAGTAGTAGTAGGGAGATGCCGTACAATCTGTACATGACAGGAGCCACGGCTTTATACATAGCCGACCTTCTTGAAGTGCTTCTGAACTTGCAGAAAGACACGCCTGATGCCTTTCACGAGTTTCTTGATACGTTACATGTCGCTAGAGATGAGATTCTCAGCTTAGCAAGTTTGTGCACACCATTGTGCTATTCTTAGCAGAAAGCACTGAAAGGACATCGGTTTCACCCATTGCTGTAACGGCTGTAAACGAAGGATATATCTGAAGGGGCCCGATGCTAAATATCCCTCTTCCTTATTTACTTTTGTTTCATATATCTTTTCTTCTTTGTATCTATTAGAATTCAATCCCTTCTGATATACCATTCTCTTGCATAGAAAGCTTAGGCCTTCTAAGCAAATAAGCTATATAGAGCAAATCTAACCGCAATTCAAACCCTGACTTATGATAGCTACGGCCGGCTCATCCTGGTAAGTTCTGCAAGGTCTGTGTCCTTGACTTCCCTGGATGCGGCAACCTCCACTAGATCAAAGTTGGACCACTTTCTCGCGCCAAACTTTCTGCTTGGTAATTGAAGCAGGAATTTGGTGCCACTAGACCACCTGGAGTTGCATTACTTCGGCGCGTCCATAGGTATTACTGAGACCAGCTTTGAAAGGCTTCATGATTCAATGCTGTAGCTATCTGCTTTCATAAAGCAGATAATAGGCCATATGAGTTAGGTCTCCCGGGCCATTCGTTACGGGTAATGACTTCAAGAGAATATCATAGGAAATTCATTGTTATACAAAACCATTACACGAAGAAGCATTATCAAAAAGAAAACGTTGATTTTGAGTAGAAGGCACACGTAACTAAAAATCTATAAAGACAGAGACCCGCTCCTGGTCGGCCGAGCTTAAACTCCACTAGAGAACTCCATACAACGACTTAAGAGCTTGCTTTTCAAACAATTCCTTCGTGAACACATGGAAGACTTTGATACGTAATATATCATCAGATTTGCGTCAGTCCCGGAACTGATTCCTCCGTGATGATGTTCGCGTCCGTGAAAGGTCCAAAAATGAGCCGCACGTCAGTAGGCAATGGATGCAGTTGCAGCCCTGCACCGTGATATGAGACTTTCTTAGAGTAATCGTCTAAACGTCTATAATCGACCTTGGCCCCGGGTCGATTCAGATGGAGGAGGGAAAGCTTCTGGTCCCCCCGCCCCATACGGTGGAGCGATTTTGCGCGGGCAATAGCGTCGTCTAGATTCGGATAAGCAGGTATGAAAGGTGCGCGGCAGGTCAGTCGGTCGAAGACTTCTTCGAGCCCCTCGCGAGCCTTTGCGCGGGTACCAGGAGACGCATCACGTAAGAGGAAGAAATCCGCAGGGGTCTCTCGGCGCGGGATGAAGGTCTCCTCGTGAGTATCAACGTCTCCATCGGCAACCCAACACGCCACATAAGCACCCTTCGTCTGGGTCCGCTTCGTTGAGGTTCCCTTCTTCGAGGTTGTGCGAAATGGTGGCATCTTCGAGTTGAAACACGTCGGGGCTGTCTTCTGTAGTAGTTAAGATGATGAGATTAGGGCTGAGATAGGGTGTGTGTAAGAAGTAGAGTAAGTAATGAAATATGAGAGGATGGGTGGGGATTAAATTACAGGCAACGCGTCCCAGCGCGGGGCATTGCGCGAGGTGGCAAATGTCTATCGCGTTCTCACGTGATATCTATCATTGGATAAGCTGCTTATGTACGGTGGAGCAGTGGGCAACCTAATCACAGTACATCATTGTGCTTGAAGGGTATAGAAGAGGCCGAAATAAATGTAAATCGTTCATCTTTACCATTTTTTCGCGATAGCACTGCAGTCGCTTGCAAATGGGTATCGTTATTGGAAATAAATCGTCATTACTGAACATATGTCCGTTGCGGCTACTGCATGTGGGCAATTGGAGGTTCTCCCCCTCCTAAGTTATAGAGATATCGTCATACCTGTGAAGGATGAGTGGCTTTCCAAAAACCCATTTCTATAATTCCGCAAAAGCCGGTGATAGCCTACATGTCAAGGAACTTCTGCGAGAGGGAGTTGAACCAGATACCAAGAATTAAAAAGGGTGAGACGCCTCTGTGGATTGATGTACAAGGGTGGCATAACAACATTGTGGAGATTCTGGCCAAAGGACAAGCGTCGATGTAGATTCAATATCAAGATCAGGGCAATCATCCATACATTTGGCCGTTCCCATATGGATCAAATTAGGGTCAGCAATTTCTATAATACAAATCTACAACTCATCTTTCTTAAACTTCTCTTCACTCCCTTCTTCCTCGCCTTCTGTTGCCTTCTTCTTCTTCTTGCTACTACCTGTAGAAGAACTCTTCCCATCCACCAAGTCATCAATATACCCCCTCAGCTCCCTCACGCCGCCTGGCAACTCGACCAGCTCGAGCTTCCAGCCGCTATCCTTGGCTATCCTGCGCATCTTCTCCACCATCTCCCGTACAGATACCACATTTAGCTCCAAACTCTCCAGTTGCGCGTCCGTCATCGCCGTCACAGATCCGCCGTCGGTCTTGCTCTTCCCTGATGCTACCACGTCGATGAAGCGCTCGACATCCGTCTCGGTGTCGGAAAAGTAGCTCTTTGGCGGGGCAAGCTTGGCGGGTGGTTTGCCATCCTCATCTGCGCCAGAAAGGACGCTGCGAGCCCCGACAATGACCCCGCCGACGTTGATTTCCTTCTTTTCCAGTACACCTGCGGAGGCTGCTTTGGCGACCGCCTCTCCCTGCTCCTCTACGAGAGTATCATCAACTGCAGTATTTTGGTCAATGAGTTGAGGAAGGGTGTCTTTATTCGCAACGAGCTGGCAGGTGATGGGGTTTGCCCTCGTCTCCTCCGGGGGTAGGAAAGCAACATCATTGCACAGGCGGGGTGTGTTAACGACCATCAAGTAAGCGCAAATCGTTACTTCCTTAATCCATCCGATTTTATCATGCTTTAGGCCTGGCACACAATGGTACTGCACCTCGATGGTGCGATCCCGTCCCGTCAAATCGCATTCCGTACCACCCTCGAGTCGCTGCACGAGATACCGCTGGTCTCCCTTATCCTGCAGCTCCGCGGGGGACGGTGGGGTTTCGCCCTCTTGCTGTGCCTGATACGCGGCGCTTGCGGGAATCGTCGGCGTCTGTCCGAGGACAAAAGCGGCGGTTTTCGGATCGCGCTTCGGCGGTTGGCCATTGGGAATAGACGGCAGCGCATGGAATTGGGTAATTTTGCGATTATTACAGAAGCTGTAGCTCCACCAACCTGACATAAAGTAAAGACACGATTCCTCAAGCTCCGCGATCAGCTCCCAGCCGCTAGCAGTCGCGCGACTAAGCTCGCGAGCTTCTTCAGCCTTAGCCAACTCGTTGGCTGTCTTGTTTTCAGGAGATGGAGCCTGTAGGACGGGGATTGAGCATAGATATCGGTGAGGAGGCATGCTCAGGAGCTCGTAGGTGTAGCTAGATGCAGGATCCTCATCGGTAGCTTCATCGTTCTGTTGCGCTTCACGAACATTGTCCAGTGTGGATTGGGGGAATTCGGCGGAGTATGTAGGGTGTTTGTTATGCCTCTCCAGGAGGGAATTTGCGTCATTTTCCGATATATAAGTATCTGAAAATACAACCTCAAACTGCTTATTGTCAGCATCGTCGCTATCATCATCACCACGGCGGGGTCGAACAAACCTGAGGAAATGTCAGCAAATCTTCGTGAATGCTGAAGCCCGGTGAACGAGCACCGGCAAGCCGGAACGCGGCAAGTAGGACTAGATTGAGTCGGCGCATTGTGCCGTGTCACGGCGTGTGTATCGTTCACATACGAAGTCAAGCTTCAACAAATGGAGTCGCCTTTTGGCAGGTATCCAGCCACTCTCACCCTGTGACGATGAGGTGTCATGATGGAGGGCCTGTGGAGATGGTGAAGGGATGATGAACCGAACTTTAGCCGAACGCCTCGATGGTCTTCTCCACTTTGGTACAGCTAGATGCATTATCAATCCCAGGTTATTGACTACTATGTAAGTCAAGCCCTACTGACATCATTGTGAGCAGGTCATGCTAGCATAATATTTTACTGGGCTCAAGTAGAGTCATTGATAATTGATATCTTGTAACTGTACATTCCTTACCCAAAAGCTAAATGTCCCGGCTCTCATCCGCGAGACAATAGCAGTGGTCAGGCTAGCCAACACAACATGATTTACAACTCTAGTCAGGACAAGCTGCTGTGGCTTAAAACCCTCAAAGTGTGGTAATAATATGAAGCTGGTTTTTTTTTCAGCGCTCGAATGTGCAGAATACATAATTTGCTAATATCCGGTTCTCGGCCACTCAAGTAAGGGCCTTGTAACTTGGAGCTCTTCAGTTAGTGTACAGATTAGGAGGGATGAAATCGGCCCGGGTAGTTCGCAGTCAGAGGTAAACCGCCGAGCGTCACCGCGGCATGATATAATTATCCATGTCGAAAACGTGGTTATTTTTCAAGGGAACCTAAACATCTGCAGTTCTCACAAGGTTTGCTGATATGGCGTCGGCAGCTCTGACCATCCTATTTTGACAACTGTACCATGACTCGCATTTTCTAGGCCTTTGGAGGATCGTCCCAAGAAGCGTGTTCCCCAGAAGCTACTGTTTGCGCTTCAGCTGCTCACGTTCAAGTGACGAAGCGAATGGTCATCATCCAGAGGCCATTGGCTGATTAATTTACCAAGGGTCTGTGTGAGAAATTTCGTGTTATTCAATGGTCAAGAGTGTTGTCACAGATGCGTAAGTAGAGGGGGATAAGATTCAAAGACGTAATACAAATTCAGAAATGGTTTAGAAATGTCGGTAAGAATCTCAAAGTGCACAAACACTGCCACCGCAGGACGACTGCAAGCGGTGCACGCCCTCAAGAGATCTTGCTTCGCGAGGCATTTTTGGAACTATGTGCCCAACCCTACGAGGATATCATTCAATCAGCTTCTAGAACGATGTCGTTTTACTGGAGTTTGTTATCGACCTGGAACATGGAGCCGATGCGGAACATACAGGCCACCACACTGTTCCCAAGACCCCCGTTGACTTTCCACCAGGACCGAAAAGGTGTGGCAGCGAGAGTCTTCAGTTAAGACCAAGCGCTATGGTTGGTGTAATTGAACGATCAGCATGTGATAGGCTTGAAAAAGCATGCCGATGCTGCAGACGCTGTAAGCATGGTCAACGAATAGAAAGAGTGAGGCAACAAGCTTGTTGCGAAACTTGACAGACCAAACAGATCAACGCAAATATTGTAGGAGAGAGCACGTTGAGGCCACGCGGGCGATGGCACCTCGAAACTAGGACATACGCAACACAGCCGGCTTCAGAATGTTGCCCAATTGATTTGGCAACCGACGCGCCGTGCCTATCTCAGCCAGCTAACCAGCTGGGTAAGTTAATAAAGATACCCGGCCTTGACTTTGGGTCGCACTAGCAATGCTGACGAAACTCGTCGTTTGGTGCTCGGCATGTTGGGAAATGCCGGATGAGGTGCGTACGCCGCGCCAGAACACATCACATCACATGGATGAATTCCGTGCTCCGTATTGTTCTGGAAATCCGGGTAATAGTTCGAGACTTGAAAAAACACATGTAAATGTGCTGTATCATTTTATCAGGTGCAGTTGAGAGAGGTGTTCAGTATGTCGACTAGGACTGAGCTGCCCCAAGTCCTGGCAATCATCGACCCACTAACTGAGATGAGACAAGGGAAGAAGAACAAGGGGGACTCGTTTTCTGGGAATCAGGACTCCACGAGCAAATGGAACGAGAGACCGAGAGACGAGCAATCAACCTCTGTTCTCAGCTCAAGAGCCGCCACAAGGGTGATGCGTCAGTCTCCATCAAAGGTCTTGGGGATGCGAGCACTTGCCCGCCTGATGCAAGATGGGCCGGTCCTAGTCTGGCCTCGTTCGCCTCACTCTAAAGCGGGCATCGGGAGCCAATCGTTCAGTGTGGGGCCTAGGTTGGAGCCGCGTCACATCGGGAGCCAGTCGTTGCCCGTGTCTATGTTTGCCTCGTCTTTGAGGGCTTGGGGTCTCGCTGCAGGGATCACAATTTTTTTCTTCTCTTCTCCTTGCCCCATGAACTGAGAGCGGGATGAGATGGCAGAGCATGGGGGGAGGGGACACACAGTACAGTACTACGTGCCATTACGAGGCAGACAGATAAAAAGGAAAGCGACGGGGCTAGCGAATACGTCCGCCAGCTGGCCGCGGATTTGGACGAATGAATGCTCCCGGCGATCCTCCATCTCAGATGAATCCAGGTTCTGCTTTTGGCTTGCCAGCTCTGGTGCGACTATGTCGGATTGGCTTACCGTAGTAGTAGTGTCCCCCTCTCGCTGCGAGTGCAGGTTCTTCAGTGCCCTTCCTCTCGAATAGACCATGTGGAGTTTCCTTTATGGTTGCTTGATTTGTTGTCATCTTGGTGTTGTCAGTACATACTATGTAGTACCTACATAATGTTTGATGCTGATGGTGGAATCACAACTGCGTGTTTAATTCGAAGTAAAAATGGGATCATCGGGGTGTCGCTTACCAGGCCATGCCGCAAAGAACTTAGCCTAATCATTATTTTTGTTTCTCATCTCTCCTCTCCTCAAAATAACATTATTTTTAAATCGGCCATCGAGATATTCATACATCGCCCGCCGATAGTGGAGAATAACCAGGTCGCATGATATGATGCGCCGATCAATGGGCCTGGAGTCCCCTTGGCCCCAAACCTGTCGACCGGCTCCCTCCAGTACCCTAAGTAACTAAGGTAATTACGAAATTGAGTACCTCCGTTGAAGGCACTCAGTCCATACCTCCAGGAAGGGGCAGCTTTGAACTTTGTCCCTCAACACCCAATCCCCCTACCCAGGAGTCCACTCTTTCTTGGTCAGCCTGTCGGATTCATCCACGACTGAGCTAGACTGGTCATTCAGATGAAGTAATATTTCTTTCTTCTATTTACAAAGTATCTTTCTTGCTTTTTTACTTTGCATACCTAGTATATTTACAGATATGATTGGCGACGTACATACCTGATGTTGCACGTACCAGTAGTTACAGCATGTTGTACCGTGCTCCCCCTGCAGTCGACGGCCGGGCCAGCAATAATATACTCGATCCTGAAGTGTTTTCTGTTTTGCTTCTGCAAGAGACTTGTGACTCGTTCCCTCGGAAGTCACTTTGTTTGGTTAAGGAAGGATGGCGGCGATGACGACGTCTCAATGACGTTGGAGAATAGCGAGACAAAAGGGATAGCTACCCATCTTGGTATTACCCATTAGTACATACTGAGTATGGCTGGGGCGGGCGGCGACGGGAGATATGGGTCTTGCGTGACAAGCCGAGTGGTCAGCATTTTCGGGATGCAGTCAGTTGAAACGAGACTGTACGGTATGTTTAGTGTGGCTAATCTAGTCAAGCAGCATCCTGCAGGGAGATAGCGTACTGGTATTCAAAGTCGGTGACACTTATTGGAATCGGCCGGCGATGGATGGATTAAGGCCATCAACGATGCATGACATTATGATGGCATACGCACGGTGCCCTACTTCTCTTCAAGACTCCGCGCCGCTCTGATCTCATCATCCAGTTGCACAGCACAGCCCGGGCGAGCCGGGCCAAGCCTCGGCGACATTCGACAAGGGACTTGCAATCAAGCTGTGTTTCTTGTGTTCTTATTGTCGCTTGATGCGGTCAGTTCGTCAGCCTTTCAATGCCTGGTCTCGTGTGACGGAGGGCTTCGTGGGATTGGACGTTGCGTCCCTCCCAAACCGAGTTGTGTTAGGCCAACGAGCCAGCCAGCGAGCTGGACGCCAGCAACGCCACAAGCCAGAGGCGTCGTAGCACATTAGTCGGGCGTCCGTGGGACGGAACGTGGGTGGTGGGTGTCCTCGAAAAGCGCCGGTGGCCAATAGACTATAGACGGTCGACGCGGATGTGGACGGGAGTTTGTGGGCATGTTGGCTCAGGAAAGGTACCACAGAGTACGTGGGTACCTGACCTTACCAAGATGATGGGGTGCTCCATACTTTAGTCCTCCGTCCACGAAAGGGAATCGAACATTCAGTTCAGCTGCTCACCTCATCTCCACATTACCTTCCATCACCACCCTAGGAATTAATTGCCGTAGAAGCTACGGAAGACAGACGTACGAAGTCCTGAATCGACGCCTTCCTTGGTGATTTCTATTTCCATTTCAGTGTATTGCTTGATCTGTGCGTGTAGGAGGCAGCTGCTGCTCTCACCTCCGGGGAGGTACCTAGGCAGGCACCTTGACACAATAATTACGTCGTACGTACCTTAGGTACTGAGTGGACATTGTCGTCATAGGTGCCCTGAGCTCGAGGTTTCACAGCGCAGCACACAGCACAGTACTGTACTCTGGTGGCTCTTTTGTCCTTCTATTCCTTCTTTTTGTAGCGATAATTAATTATACGGCCTAGAAAAGCGGAATTTCTTTCTGAATTTTCCTTCCTCTGACTCACCACCCATCGCCAACACACGCACAACACACACACCGCCTGGGGACTATGTAAATAGACTGGAACGGTGAGGTCACTACTACTCCGTACTGTCTTTTAGGTTGCCCATCGTTTCTGGATCCTTCAACGGCTGACCACCAAAAAAAACCCGACCTAAGACCTGGCAGGCATTGAACGGAAGGGACAACTCATAACGCACCACCCACCCATCCACACACTCGCTCAGAGCTAGACTCAGGACGCCCACACCTAACATCCTTGGAACATCACAGTTCTTCACCACAAGACATCCTTGTCCCCTGGTCCATCATAATCCACTCAACAACACCCCCCTGCTCCTGGTGGCTCTTAGTGGGGTTTATCGAAAGCCTCGTCTTGAAGCCACTGGATGGCAAGTGTCCGTCGCATCCTGGCTTCCAACTTTTAATCCGGGCCTATCGCCAACTCCCTCACACTTATTAGTTTTCATCTTGTTTCGTTTTCCATCTCGTTGTCTTTCTCAACTCCATCACCAACCTACGAATACTCGCCTCGTTTTTATCAAAGGGATTCGACTCGTCGCTTGTTCCCCATTCTTCGCCTCGATTCTCTTCAACGAACCTGTCGATCTCGCCTCCTCCATCTCCACCTTGGATCAACTTCATCGAACCGCCGTTATCTCAGCCCTCAACTATTTCGCCCTATCCTCTCTACTGCATCTCAATATCTCAGCGCATAAGCAACTCAGACTTCAAGATTCCTCATTGGAGACATGAATTTATCCAGTGAGGCCACAGTTGAGGAGCTCAAACGGCAGTTAGAGGCTTCCAAGGCAGAGAACAGCCAACTCATGAAGCAGCTCGTCAATATTCAACAGCGTTTTCCCTCAACACCAGGCCCTGCTATTAGTGATGTGTCTCAAACCCACAACCGTTTCCAAATTTCCAACTATGTCTCCCCAAGTGTATCGAGTAGTGTTCTTTCCCGCAGCAAGTCTACAATAAGCTATCCCACGCAGATGGGCCAGATGGTAAATCCTATCGCTCCCTTCAATACACCAATCTTCATCAAACTAATACATATCTAGAGCCAAGATGCATCCTTGCAGGCTCACAAGCGGCAAAGAAGGGCCCTTTCGCACCAGGGCGGCCCTGCTACCGCTATGACCCGCAGTATCTCGAACCGCTCAGAGTCCAATATGCCCTTCGTACAGATGGGCATGGTCACAGCTCTCTCCAACCCAGCCATGAGCCGCTTTTGCACTTCACGAGACGAACCCGCAAACCAGTCTTTACAGGGTGGTCCTTCGCAACGTCTGCCCAGTGTCCAAGAAAGCAATACTCTCTTTGACGTTGGGATGGACCCGGAAGCCTTTTTGGCTCACTGGGAGGAAACCCAACAGGCGTCAGAGCTCTATCTTTCTTCACACTCAAATATTGCGCCCAACGAAGTGTACAACTACCAGCTCCCATCTGAATGCCCGTCTATGATCTCGGGCCCATCTATTGCTGAGACTGCAAGCCCTCTAACTCGTCAAAATAGTGCTATGGATCATATGAATGCTACTGAGATGGGTCGCTTTACCTCATCGCAATCTCAGACCGATGCTCTGTATTCCCAGGAGTCACTCATGATCAATGGTACCTATCCTGGCGCAAAGCGTCGTGCAGATCAAGTCTTATTTGGCCTAGGCGCCAGCCTCCCACCCGCAACTCCTCATCAGTATGGCTCGTCTACCTCTACCGCCAACCCGTTTCTCTCATCCCCTGATTCTATCAACATGGAACGCTCCACATCCAATACTAGCGTGAGCAGCGTGAAATCAACTGCTTCTAGCCTGGAGCGCCGTGCCAAAGAGGCTCGGGAACGAGCCATTTTGAATGCAAATACGACAAAGCTCGCTCCGAGACCCCAGGAGACACAGGCTAAATCCAACAACCTGCCTGTGGCCAAGAAAGAGACTAGGATCCTCACCAACTCTAAGCAAAGCTATGTCCGCCCCAAGCACCCTAGGTCATATTGCAGCTTGTGTAAGGACCATCCCGAAGGCTTCAGAGGCGATCACGAGCTCCGAAGACATATTAGCGCAAAGCATGAGGGTACTGTCAAAAAGTTCGTTTGCCGCGATCCTGCCACTGTTGGTTTGAAGTCCAAAGTTCAGGCTATCAACCCTCTGAACAAATGCAAAGCTTGTGTTGCTGGAAAGGAGTACGGCGCGTACTATAACGCAGCGGCTCATCTGCGTCGGACTCACTTTAAGCCAAAGACCCCTCGAGGTAAGAACAAGGAGGAGAAACGGGGTGGCAAAGGCGGTGGTGATTGGCCTCCAATGGCTGATCTCAAGCTTTGGTTTGAGGAGAAGTTCGTCACAGTTGATCAATCCAATCCGCTCACTCCTGATGAGGAGGATGAAGATATGCTAGAGGCAGAGCTTCAAGAGAGCCCGCTTGATGCTCCTTTGGATATGTTCACAGGTGTCGGTGGCGGCTTGAGTCCCTTCGATGTGGAAGCCAATTATGACCTCCCTGTTGACAGTACAGACGCAACCAGCATGCTGGTCAGCTCTGGACTGGACATGGCTGATCAGATCTCGCCTGCCTCGAACAGGTTTGGATTCTCTTCCTCTGGTGATGGCTTACCTATGAACGGCCTCAATACCGACTTTGCCTTTTCGGAGCAGGGCAACTCAATGTACGGTTCTGGCCTTACATCAGCCAACACAGTTACTCCTTCGACCTTCCAGGAAATGGTTCAGCTGAGCATGTCGGACAACAACATATGGCCTGTCTGAAACATAGATCACACCCGAGCACTGCTCAATGTCCAGGTCCTTCTTACAAATTCCCTACCATCAGTTTTCGTCAAGTTGTGTCTTATGGCATTTTTATTTCGCCATTGACACTTGGAGACACTTTGATCCTCAAGGGATGAATGAAAGGAACCCCTCAAAAAAGAAGAAAATTTGAAAGAAAAAAAATTCATGATTTGGTCGACACGAACCTGACCACCCTTATTGTTGACCCAGCTTCCGAGCACATGACTAGTATGGGTCACGATATTCTCCTTTCATTTAATGTCTTTCCCCGCATAGCTATTTGTTTCTATTTCTTCACGGCGTCATGTCCAAGCTGTTGATTTATCTCACTTGATTTTTTATTTAATCCTCCCTTGGAAACTGATGGGGATACGTTGTTTCTATTATTCTGCATCCACATCAACAGAGGTGGTATGTCAGATTTATGACCGGCCGCTTTATGCGGAGATTTGTCAAAAGGCAGTACGGTCTCCTACGTTTTATGACGCGAATCGAAAGTGCTTCGGTCGCGTGGGTATCATACACTAGGTTTTGGGAAACGGTTTGCTTATTGCCAACGGGACTGGGAATGGGATAGGGAAAGGAAAGAGGGAAAAGACGACAGGTTTTGTCTTGTACATGACACAAGCAACTTCCGCGAGGAGTTGTGATTTTTTTTTGGAGGGGAGGCGTTGCGTTTGGTTGAACCTTGCAGGGAACTCCAACTGTGGGTGTTCTAGTTAGGCGTTTGTTTTTGGGTATATATTTCGGATGTATTCATCTTAGACACTGTGTGTTGATGGGGTCACGTTGGAGGGCAAGCTGGGAAATGTCGGCATTTGCCGTTGGGTTGGAAGACACCTGGGCAGATGTGTATATGAGTACCTCGCCTCGGCTCGCCCGTTGAGGTCGGAGCCACCAATATCATGCTGGAAATGCATATTGAAAACCCCTGCTTGTTTATTATTCTCATCAGATAGTTCACTATGAAAAAACAAATTTATTATTGAAGTGAATCTGTATTGTGTTGTAAATCGTGGTCGCATTATTCTTCCTCTTTTCTCTGGGTATCATATCCTTACACACAATGGACCTATATCTAGGCATTCCATGCTTGCTCTCATGGCTTCTTTACCTTCTCTGTCCACTCTTTTGCACCTTTGACTCCCTCATGTCCCCGTCTAAACAATCCTCTCTCCCACTCATCCAATCCTCTCAAAAACTCCTCCCCTCTTCCCCCCATCCCTTCATCCGCTTTTCTCGCGTGCAGTCCCACATCCCCCGCCCTGACCACAAACGTCTTCCTCACCACATCCGCAATCTCCCTCTCCTCGAACAGGTCCAGCATGCGCGCCGCCAGGCCGTAGAAGTGCGGGCTCTGGTCGCGGAGCGGCACGGCTCGCGGGTCGGCGGCCAGAGCGGCGAGAACCTGGGTGCTGAGGCTGGATGGGAGGTTGAGGGTGAGGGGTGCGCCGCGGGCGGACGTTTCGGAGAGGGCGAGGAGCTCGGCGAGCCAGAGGGGGAGGGATAGGGCAGTGCCGGATTTGAGGCCGTGGGGGGAGTTGTCGAGGTGGCCGAGGTAGGGGACGTCTAGTTCGAATTGGCAAGGGACTTTCTACGGAGATGCCATTAGTGATGGATATTCTCACACAACTTCTTGCGGAGAATGGGAATGAGAAGGAAGCGAAGGGGGGAGGGGCAGGGCTTACTTCTGCATCTGTGAGGATGGCATCAATATCGTAGTAGGACATTGTGGAAGCCTTCTTATTCCGCCCTGGGCGCACTTCAAATGTCAAGAGGCCGTTGTTGATATTGGTTTGTGTAAGCGGTGGAGAGGTAGACTTTTGTTGAAGTAGAGAGAGACGCGTAGAGTGACCCGCCAGACGCGACATGTAGGTTATTCCACCACCCCTCCCGACCAACACTCGCCCGTGTTACCCTGTAGTATGGCAAACTCCAGCATGTGCGGTTTCACGATGACAATTCAACAATTCGAGAGGATTGTCGAAAGGTGATGGCCAATCATGGCCTGTTGACTACAAGATTTATTTCTCCTACATTAAATTGTTGCATGCTTTATGTCACTGTAGGTAACCAAGCCTGCCCTTCAAGTTTGATGGCTGGGCTATTTCCTCCCACCACCTACTCTTCACTATCATGTAAAACTGCTTGCATATGACATCCTTGCGAGGTTGAACTCATTCTTCCCAAGTTTATCCCTAGAAGATGCCATCATTCAGACCCTACATTCGGGACTCTCGGTCTTCAGACGTTGGCAGTCTCCACCACCTCGGTTTTCCGAGATCGGAGAAACGGTACCGCGGGATCAAATCACTCACGCACATCATTTTCTCGCCTTGGGACTTGTACCATATCGCCGAAGTTTGTATTTTATTTTATTTTCGGCTCCGAGGAGAAACCACAGCCAAAGTATGTAAGACTTTTAATAAGTGCTTTGAAATCTGAAATAATTACCATGTCTCCGGTTCAGTAGGCGACGACGGGCTGAGCTGCTGGTAGTAAAATAGGTGTCGTACGTATTGTGAAGATGCTTGGGGATATCTTGAAATGCTATACAAAACACCTGCTAGTAGAGTTACTTTCTTGACACTTGAAACTAGTACAAGTTCAATTGCTATGAGTTCTGCGTACTGGCGGTGTTTATGACGGGATACCTTAGCCTACTATATGTCTGTCCAGTGCCCATAGGGAGGTAGGTAGCTGAGCTGCTACAATACCTTAGTCACCTAGGTAAGGTAGGTACAGTTCTGCCAGCGTGCTCCATAGCGTCCAATAGCAGGAAATCAACCATCTTACCCTTGCTCAACCACAAGCAAAAAACAAGCTGGAAGAGAGTGTCAAGCCACAGCCAGCCACACCTCTGTGGTCCAAGCTCCCTGCGAATGACGAAACGCTGAACTCATTGCTCGCTCTGCAGCTCGGCAATTCATGTGCTACCTTAGCTAAAATGGTGGCCCAGATCCCGATTCTTCCATCTTTTTGACATCATCACCACACCTCCATATTTCCCTTCCCTGTAAGTTGACTGCTGAACATTGCTCTTTATTTTTTTTCCCACCCCCAACACTCGGGCTTTCAATTCAGTCCAGGATCATTTAAATCCTCCTCCAATTGATTTATTTAGAGCTCTGTGTTCTCTATTACCTCAAGAAATTTTGCCCAGTCGAACTGACAAAGAACCCCTCCATCGGGAATAGCATCTTTGCGTGAGAATAATAATGGCCTCTACTCTCCTTCGCACCGCTCCCGCCCTGCGCGCCGGCCTCCGTGCCCGTGCTGCCAAGCCCATTGCTGCCATGGCGTCGACCAGCTTCGTTCGCGGCAAGGCCACTCTGCCCGACCTGTCCTGTGAGCTACCCAAATCCAACCCCTGCGCCGCGGAGAGAGAAAGTACAGCTATTAACCTTGGGATATATGACCCCTAGACGACTACGGCGCTCTCGAGCCTTACATCTCTGGCCAGATCATGGAGCTTCACCACTCCAAGCACCATCAGACTTACGTCAATGGCTACAATGCCGCCGTCGAGGCCATTGCTGAAGCCGAGGCCAAGGGAGATGCCAAGGCCGCTGCCGCCCAGGCTCCTCTCATCAACTTCCACGGCGGCGGCCATGTGAACCACTCTCTCTTCTGGGAGAACCTCGCTCCCAATGGCAAGGGTGGCGGTGGTGAGCCCGAGGGCAAGCTTCTGGTATGTGACTAACCGGGTGATCAACTTCCCAACCCCCACGCAACCCTTAACCTAACATTTTCAGACTGCCATCAACGAGGACTTTGGCTCCTTCGAGACCCTCAAGAAGCAGACCAACGCCGCTCTCGCTGGTATCCAAGGCTCCGGATGGGCCTGGCTCGTCAAGGACAAGACTTCGGGCACCCTCAGTGTCGTCACTCGCCCTAACCAGGACCCCGTCACCGGCAACCTCGAGCCCCTGCTCGGCATCGACGCCTGGGAGCATGCCTACTATCTCCAGTACCAGAACCGAAAGGCTGAGTACTTTGGCGCCATCTGGGATGTCGTCAACTGGAAGACCGTTTCGAAGCGCTTCGAGAACTAAGGGTAATTGAGTCAGGATGGGAAGTCATGCATATCGGTACTAAATACAATATGTGTCTATGATCGCGTCGTGTATAGTACTCCGAGTACCTACAATACAATATTTTTTTTCTCCGACGTATCTCAGCTTTTCCCTTCGAAGCTTCGAACAGCTAAACAATAAAACGCATCACAGGGAACCAAGTTATTATGGCTGCTGACACCTCACTAACCCTTGATATGCTGCCAGTTCGGTGGGGTACTCTGTACTGAATATCTTTCCCGCATATTCATACCAGTCCGCATTTCGTTCTGCAGTTCGGGCCTCAAAAAACTTCACGTAATCCCACCATACAGGGTACTAACCTGCACAGTCCCAGCCTATAACCCATTCAATCTTTCCATGGCGGACAACGATATTCCGAGGGCAAATGGCTGAGTGGGACAAGACTTGTCTGCCCTTCGTCTTGATTTGGCGGACAAGTGCCTGAGCAACTCGCTTAGGAACTGTGCCATACATAGAAGAGAGGAGGAATGCCAGGAAGAGCTGGGAAGGTCTACCCGTGCCAGCCGGTCTGATTGCGTAGTATGTGTGACGCGTGTGCTTGTCCAAAAGAAGAGTGAATTTCCCCGCCTGCGCAGAGCCTTGATTTGAAGTGGTTATTTGGCGCATAGAGTCGACAATTGTGCGCAACTGTTTCGCATATTCGTGTTTGACCTTTTTTGGTGATCTGTACCACAGGTCTTCCAGCAATTCCCCTTCCACCGTCCGATGAATCACTCCATCGATTATGGAAGTGTCTGGGTCTCGGATAGAAAGTGGTAAGACGTGTAAGCTCTTGAAGTGTTCCAGCATTTCATGATGACGAAGCCCTGCTCGTGATATTTGTAGCTTGTAAACTTTGGTGCTTACATGTTCTAAACTCTCATGGGATTGGACGGACAAGACCAGATCTTGATGATGCAGAAGAGTAGTTAGGATCCTGGTGTCATTATTTGGTGTTGGTGCTTGAAGATATTAGTGTCGATCATGTCAACCGCGTATTGAACTCACCTGGACCGAGATCGAGCGTTTGTCGCGAATTATTTTGTGGTCTGGACGAGGGAACATCACCTTCCCTATCAAACTCGGCGTAAGGCCGCTTCAACGAGGATTTGAACCCCTTAGTTGACACCTCCACTAGTGGCTCATCAGCCAGGCCAGAGGGGACTACTCTCACTACCTTGATGAGCGAACGAGGCCTTGAATCACCTGTGTTCTGCTGGAGAGGCTTTGGTCCAAAATTCGCGTCCTCAGAAGGATGTGGTGCCATCGTATCTACCTGTGGCACATCGAAGGCTCTGCGTTGAGCCCTCAACGACGCATCGCCAACAGGAGCACAATTCGCACCACTGGCAGGTGGCGGAGACGTGTTCTCTTGCTTCATCGAACCAAGAAGAGGTCTTGCTGCTTCTTCCTCTGCGGCTCTTTCAAGCATCGCGATACGTTCAGGGTTCATAATGATAGGGGCCGATAGAACGTCTTTGATCGGAGAGCAAGAGAGTATTCGCCTGTGATAACGAGAGGTCTTGAGCCTAGTATCTTGGTGAGAAAAAAAAATGGTCCATCAAAATTGGGGGACACGAAACCACGTAAACAGAGTCTAGGGAGCTGACAAAAGTAGTGTGGCAAAGATTTGAGGCGAATTGTCCCAAGGTCTAACTGACATTGTGATGATGAAGGACTTGGAAAAGAGTCGTCGAGGCAGTAGAGCGCCCAGGTACCTTGGGTCGGTAGGAATCCTAGGAAGGGGGAGCCACCAAGCAGCTTCCGCTTGAAGGATCAGTGAACAATGCCAGTTTTTGGTTGGCAAGTGCTCGCAGTTGATGCCACCATATTGTAACTAGCGGTGGGACAGGCAAGGAGCAGAATTCCTCAAAGCAACAACTCTGAGGCCTCTGGGTTTCGCACAGATCAAACAAAAGTCTCTTATCCCTGCATAACCGTAAGAAAGGTAGCTAACAGTATGTTTGAGTGGAATTCCTCTTGATCGGAGCCAGTTCTTCGCATCACGTCCCGAAACAATCATAAACAGACCACCAGAAATCTAGCAAGCCCTATCCGAAACCACATTTAGTATTCCATCACCTGATAAAAGTCAAGTCTCAACACGGTGCAAACGACAGGCGTCTACTCATCATCATCTTCCTCCTCGTCTTCCTCATCAAGATCCTCGGCCGGGGCCAATGGTCTCTGAGTGTATCGTCGAGGAAGACGATTCTCGCCCTCAGCGTACGGAATACCGGCTTCATCTCGGGCCATATCATTAACCCACTTCTCATTACCGGGCAGACCAGGCTTGGTGCCAAGCTCAGCCCACTTGGCAGCAAGATAGAACCATCCGAGGGCGTTGCCAACAGTACCGACCTCGTCGGACACACCTGTGCGAGCCTCATAAGCCATCTTGGAGTGAAGTTCCTCATCAGTCCAGAGACTCATGAGGTGACCAGCAACGGCCTTGTAGTCGCCAGGGGTGACAAAGAAGCCGTTGACGTTCTCCTTGACCTGGGTGGGGATGCCACCCTCGTTAGAGACGATGACGGGGACACCGGCATGGAGAGCCTCAGACACCTTGATTTCGAAGCCCTCTCGAGTGGAGAGCTGGAGAATGACATGGGCGTTGGCAATGATCATGTTCAGAAGTTGATCGTTGGGATCTAGACGCATGATACTGCAGTCGGAAAGGAGCTCGGGATAGTGATTCTCGATCTGCTCCATAGTTTGGTCAAAGATGATGGTTCCATCAGGATCATCGATTGAACCGTTGCCACAGCTAATCTGGTTAGCAAAAATTTAGTCATACTGAGAAGACCACTACTTACACAACAAGTTGTGGAACATCAGTGATGCCAGCCTCGTTGCACTGGCGCCGAAACTCGGCATAAGCGTCGATAACGGTTGGAATACCCTTGGCAGGGTCAAATCGAGCCACCTGAGCAATGTACTTGCGATTAGGCCAAGCAAGAGGGGTCCTATTAATGTCAGTAGGTTTCGAGGGACACGAAAGAGAAGAAAAAAAAGAAGAAGAAAAATCATACATGCGCTGGCGGAGGCACTGATTGTTATAGATATGGCCATAGTAACCAGTGTCCCATTCATTCATTGGCTTGTTCAGACCATCAAGCCAGTCGGTGGTGGCAGGAAGGTAGACAACCTTCTCTCGAGGGACTGTGTGAGGAACAAATTTGGGGATGGGGTGACTGATGAACATGTCGGAACCCTGGATCTTACTCCAGAGGAAGCTCCAAATGTCATTCTGGGGAGATCCCTCAATGGCAATGAGATCACTTCGCATCTGGATGTGAGATCGGTAGAGAACCGGACGGTTGGGCATCATCTTCTTGGCCATGGGAATGAGACCAGGCATTTGGGGATCATCAATCTAGTCCAGTTAGCTCTGAACCTGTGGGGACCCGGATATCTATGGGTCTACCCCGGATTCCCGGTAGTGGGGCATTAATGGACTGGGGCATGACTTACGATGATGATATCAGCACCACCCTCCTCAGGAGGGCGCAGGGGACCACCCTCAGAAAGCCAGTATCGGTTGGCATTGTCCTCTATCCAGTCGGAGATGGCGGCCTTTTCCTCGGTGGAGATGCGCTGGTCAGGGTGGCTCACACCTTGGAGGATATTATGCACGTTCTTCGTGATTCGGAAGACACCAGGACGAGGCTTGGGGACTAGGGTATGTGAGAGACGCTCTCTTATTGGGGCCGTGATCATTTTACATACCGTACCAGGTCACATCGACACCCAGTAGACGTGAGAGACGGACGAGAGCGTGACGCATCAGAGCGACACCACCACCCTGAGGAGTGGCACTGAAGAAGGCGATCTTGGTTTTCTTCTCCCGAAGCTGGGTGACATACTTCATCAAGGAGTTCCATGTATTAGGACCGCATGTCGACTTGTGGTCGTTGAGAGTAGTAAGATGAACTCGGAAGCCAGCATCGGTTTGGACAACGCCTCTCCAACCGACCTGCAACATAGGAACTAGAGAAGGACCGAAGTTGCTGCTGTGGTCAGTACGATTGCGAACAAAGAAAATTTGTCTTAGGGAGCCTTACAGGATACACTTTCGGACCATGGAGTCAGCCTGCTCATCGATTCTCTTGATATCCCAAAAGTTCTTCTCCTTGGCTTCCGAATCGGGCCGGATGACGACGGGGATAATGTCAAGTTGAAGCCAGAGACGAGAGCAAAGTGTGGGACTCATGTACTTGAGCGACGTGGGCAGGCCAGCGCCGATAAACTTGACAAAGTTCTCGTGTTCGTAGGCCTCAACCTCTCTGATAATGTGATCGGCAATGATGTCTTGATCCGCGCTCATCTCCTCCACAAGGGCGATATGCTTGACAGAGAAGTCGACAAGATAGGTAGTGTCGTGGATGGCAAGGGCGATAACGGCAGTATGATCATCGGAGAAGATGGCAGAAATACCGAGGTAAAGGGTCTACATCGTCAGCTTGTGGTTGCTGCCCTGGTTCTTTCAGGGCAAACTCACGGTGAGAGCAGCGCCGAGTTGTCCTTCCCTCTCGACAACGAGGCTCATCTGCCTCTTGCGATGGGAGGAGGCGCCGGTGGAAAACCTGCGGCCCGGGTTGTGTACCATGATTGCGGGGCAATGACTTGGCGAATATACAAAGAGGAGTGATGGACTTGATTTGACAAGTGGTCAAAGGGATACTCAGGACATCAACTTCGAAAAAATAAAATAAAAAATGAACAGCAGGAGAAGAAAATATATAGCTCTTTATACCCGGTCCGACAAGGAACAATTCGAGCACAGTCTGTTGAAAGGCGATGGTTATGGAATAGGTCAGGATCGAAAGAGTTGTGGAGCTAGAGCATGTGTGTACAAAGGTATCCCCCTGGTCGATGATGGCAACACAGAAGAGATTGAAAGGGCCTCGAGGGATGTACTGTGGTAGGCAATGACAAGGTTTTGGACAAGGAGAATCTGCAGATGCAACAAGAGAAATAGGACCCAAGATGCCAACCCTGGTCCAGCCCGTCAGCGCGGCTCAATGCAGTGGAAGAAGGGGCGAAAGAAACCGGCAGGGGCAACACGGGTCTCGCTGTAGGGTTGTATCCAACGGTTGCTTTTTGGATAAGGAAACCAAAGGTTAGGAAGAATAATCGTCAGAGACAAGGGCATGCAAGGGCAAAGCTGTGACAAGAGCGTGGGGTTTCAGATGAGGTGACGAGGTGAGCAGGCGATGATACCGCAAGGTGAGGAGATGGATGGCGTGCCGGGGGGTGGTGAAAGACGGTCACGTTGAGTGGTGTTTGGACGACAGGCCGTATTGCAGGGTTCGTCTTCGGGGGAGCAGAGATTGAATCCCCGGTAGATGAGGCGGTAGGGAGTTGAAAGCGTGCACCTGACGGATTTCTCGAATGGTGTTGTCGTGGAAGCAGTTGGATATTAATTAGTCATTTGCTTATGTTTGCTTTGAGAGGCTGACCAGGTACGTCTCTCGTCCCAAGTCGCAAACAAGAGAGGCAAGGTGAGATAAGAGCACGGTGCTGGACTATCACGAGCGGGAGTGAAGCGGGGAGACTGAGAGGGAGTGCATCCAACTTTGACGAGGTGGTCTGATATGCGATATGTGAGATATGCATGAGTTGGCAAGCAAATGCACGTTGTAACTCGAATCCGATCTCTGCCGCCCTAGAAGCTTGGAGTGAGTTCGAGATGCACTGGTTGGTTGTTCAATCTGAACGAACGCTGGTTCCTGATGGAAAAGAATGCAAGGTGTTGGAAGAGGTGACGTCTTTTAACTCAAAACATCGGGAGGGGCGTGACTCCAAGCGCCGCCACAGCATCATGACGTCCTATCTGGGTTTTTTTCACGTTTCTCACCGCGGGGTTCCGGTTTTTTGGCCGTTTGGTTGCAGAGGGGGGGCAGCTCTAGGAGATCATTCGTATTGATTGGGGTAATTTTTGATTTTTAGAATTTCTTTTCCCTATCAAGCTACATTGCATTCCAAACCGGACAGCCAACTCTGCATCCAGCGGCCCTTTCATCGCCGAGGCTCTCCACTGGGTGCAAGCTCCGTAGCGTGCCCGGAATCCCGTGATGGATTGGGGCGTCCGGCCCCGGCGGAGGAGCTTCATCCCCGGAGAGGGGGGGCTAGGGGGACCCGGTTTCCACATGCCATTCTTCTAGAGATATACATAGCATGAAGAAAGCCATGCCAAACACCATCTCACAATTTGAAGAAGCAGATGAAAAAAAAAAAAAGAAGAAGAAGAAGAATCAAGGGGGCTGTTCTTTGACCCCTTGCGTCCTCAGCTCGCAATTTGTGGTATGTGACGGACAATGACGACGGAACAAGATAATGGGGACAGTCACCTTGGCAAATGTGCAGAATGAAAGGGGAGCTCACCGAACAACAGGATACGGCAAAACTGCTACCTCACATAGCTACCTAACATTGGGGTATCGTAGCACCCCGTCTCTCTCCCTTGTATACAGCGTGATACGGCGTGCTCCGTACTCCGTGCTGGGGGGGGGAGAACACGGAATACAAGATGCGAGAGACTCCACTGTGAGGGGACAACAGGACTTGCTGCGATACACACGGGGGACGCAGGAATTGGCAAATAGAGAAGAGCTCATCACCACGTGTCTCCTTGATCTTTGCCTATGGGATGGGAAAATGTGTCCTTTTTTGGGGCTTGCAATTGATTAGGGGAAGCTCAGCTCAGGAGGTGAGCATGAGAGAGGAGTGGCTGAGTCACACCAAAAACAAGAGTTGTTCATCTCAATGATATAGTATCATGCAAAAATTGACAAAAGTCCGGGCAATCACCGTGCCCTTGAACCGGGTTACGAACAGAGACCAGCACATATAGTTTGTGCCCTGACCACCGTAAACTCAGGGGAGGCGAGGGGGGAGAGGAGGGGGAGGGGGAGGGGGAGGGAAACAAAGATCTTTTCCAGGTGTAGCAATTCCGTACGACCTGGTGGCTTGTCACCGTCTCCGTTTTGAGAGGTCAGCTGCCCTCCCAAACGTACCATGGCACCGGCGCGATTCATCGTATGATGGGCTCTACCAACGACATGCAGACTGCCGGTACGGTATTCTTTTTCCTTTTCTTGACCCTGCCGAGCAATGCCCCACCTTTCCCCCTTCCTTCTCTAGGATGTACGGTGTGGTTTTCTTTCTTTCTCGCCGTCTCTCTTTTCAATCACCTTGGACGCCCGTTTTTGATCAGCGGTGAGGCGTCGGTATTTGGGGACTTGGGTGTTACCCAATGATGCCACTTTTCAACGGTGGCCACCATGTGATAGACCTTTGTGTTGTATGTATAAATTTTTTTCACGGTGATGCTTCGCTGAGGGAATTGATTAGGCGTGATATGTATCAGTTCAGATATCAGCAGTCTGAGCTATTATTGGTTTTATGCTATATTTTTTCCTTTACCCCTCCTCCCCTCTCCCTTGTTTTTATTGTTGTACCAAGTAACTGACCATGTGCTCTGTATACTAGTAGAGGCTCACTGACTCCAGTAAAGAGAAGGCGCTAGGGGATCTCACCCGGCGGAAGATCAGTGGAATGACGGGCCCTGGATCGCTTCTCGGGTCTTGAAGAACCCCCCACGCTCCCCCACTCAGGGAGGAGACCTGTTGAGAGCTTGGGGCCTCGTTACCTCGATCTCGTCGCGGGCTATGGAATTGGACACACGTGGCAGTCAATTGTTTACTTGTGGCTCCCGGAGCTGTACAATCTTCTTATTCTCTTTTCTTCTTGTCGTTTGAATGAGCAACATAATGATGGGACTCTGTTATCATCCTGTTTCTTCTGGTAGCTTGCAGGCATATTGTGGGATGCACTTTGAAAAGTGGCAGTCAATTCTTGCATTACATGACCACGTTATCAAGAGCTTTCCAAAATACCTTACCGTAAAGAATTTATAGCGAGTTCATAGATTTCCTAGGCATTTTGTTTCTTAATTCTCTAATTTGACGCGCACCGGCTGTTCATATTGACATCTTAAATCTACGGTTGCCTAGCTCAGGGTTTTATCCGGAAATGGTTGATAACCCTTGAGCGGGCCGCGTAAGCAAGATCCTCAACGACGACGTTCTTATTGCTTTTCTGCAAGGAGGCAGCTACTTGACAGAGATATGTGTTCCCAATCAATACGGAACGAGCTGTGAGATCGGTTTCAGAGGTCCAGATTTTCAGATCGACGGCAGCCATGATTCCAACGGCTCTGACCACTCTGCTTTTGGCATTCGGCGCCGCCGGAAACGGTCTTTCGGAGCCCATAAGACCAAACCACGAATGTTCCAGGGAGAATGCCAACAGGATATTCAACGCAATTCACTCTGCCGGGCGACAGTGGGGGTCTTCATATTATCACAACGGCTTCAGCTTCTTCCCATCTACCATACCTAGAGGCACGCTGCTTTATCATGGAGATTCCAAGAATAAGATTCCAGAGGGCCCGGAGTGGCTGGCTTTCGAGATAGAGCACGCGGAAGGCTTTGCCAGGTCGCGAAAGGGGAGAAAGAATGATGGCCCCCCAGGAGTGAGACCACCAGGAGATCATAAGGAACCAGGCCCAGGCAAAGGGGATCCGAGAAAGCCGCCTCCAGCAAACCAGGACGAGGCGCAGAAGCCACTTGAGGATCAAGATCGCCAAGAGCTGCGTCGTCGCCAAATCAGTCCCGGGAGTGAGAATGATGATGGTAATGATGACAATGATGAATTGAATTTCCGAGGATATCTCCACACATATCAGGCAACTCGTGACCTGAATCTTCTTTACATTGACGGAATGAGTGCTGGCAAGACTTCAATGGGCACTCTCGATACTCAAGATCTCCTGCTCCGGGAAAACTCAACAGATCAGAGCGGTCCTGCACTCGGTGAGTGGGCTCGAGCACTTGACCTGTGCAAGATTGCTGCCTCGTGGGGCGTCGACGGGGTGGTTCGCACAGAGGCTGGGTTTGAAGCCATCTTCTGCGACTTTGGCGACGGTCTGAACCTCGTCCGCATGACCCGCACCATGATGCCAGACGACAAGCTTGGCGACGAGGCCATGGCCGGCTTCATGTGGGCGAGGGCCATTGGCGAGCGGTACAACGGACTGGATGCGGACCGTCTCCGGATCGATTTTTCGTCAATGGTGTCGGCCCTATTCTTCCCAGTCAACATTTCCAGCTCTGACGCCGATAGACCGGATCTTGTGAGGCTCGAGTCGGTGAGCAAGGGCGAGTTGAAGGACATCAAGACGTATCTTGAGGGCGTGGTCAGACAGCCGCGCAGATTTACAGTTAACTGGCAGGGAGTCGTTGACCTCATTGTTGGTCGGTTTGCCAAGAGAATGGCCTCGATGAGTCTCGGGTCTCTAAAGGCGGATTTCTTCATCGACGAGATTGAAACCATCACTGCGACTTGGTATGATGCACCACCCTTGCCCAACGATGCTCCCAATCCATGGGCTAGGGGTGACGACGAGGTCAATAGGACCGCTGATGCGATCGATCGATGCAGAAACCATTTCCTACTGCCGGCGACAATAGACAGGGAGAAATGGAGTGCAGAGGACGAATTGATTTTCACGTCCATAGATACTGTCATGGAGGATATTTGCGAGAGCTTTTTCTACGTTCGAGAACTTCTATACGCAGCAGCAGCCAAGAAGCCCAGGGATGACGATGAAGATGACAAGAAGGGGCGCGATGCCATGGAGCTTCAGGTTCAGGGGGCGGTCGAAGCGGGACGAGCAACTGTGAACCGACTGATGAATGATCTTGGATGGACAATTTGGAAGCAGCAACAGCCCTGTCCAGCAGATGAGGTTCTGTTCATTGCAATGTGGCCGTTTGGGTTTGTCGAGGATCACTGGAATCCTGGGTGTCGATCTGTTGGCGGACTGTGGCCGCCTGATGGGGAGCCATATTGGGATACGAACAAGCATTTTAGGAGGGGTACGTAAACAATATTTGGGTAATTGCCACGCATCATTGGGGCGTTGAAGAAGTTGTGAAATCATTTTATGTGCAATTGACACCTAGCTCTTTGCTGCTGGATATGACTATAGGGTATATATATCTTCATGATTCATGGATAAGAAGGCATATATGTCACAAAGAGACATGGTCATGCTAAGGGTACAACACATAATCACAAACATACGTATATTTATCTGGAATAAAAATGGATTTCTTGCAATTGGAAAATGGTCGTGTATTGCCAAAAAAAAAATGATCAAACCAACAGACCTGTTCCATATACCATCTAAATAGAATATAGGTAGTGCAAAAAAAGCGACCACGCCAGGAGTCGAACCTGGAATCTTCAGAGAGCCGGAACAGAACCGAAATCTGACGCCTTAGCCATTAGGCCACGCGGCCGGTGATTGGATGAGAGACTGGTGGAGAGAATTGTAGCCAAGAGGCTATTCACTAGGGAGTGTGTGGGCTTTTTGGATAGTGGCATGTAGGATGTGGGATACTATGGAATGAATGCCGCAGACCGCCTTACGCCCCGCCCTTGATAGTCATATTCTCCGGATATTGCGTGCATGAATTGAGCTCCGCGTACTTTATTGTAGTCTTCGGAGTCTAGGTAGAATTGGTACTACTTCGCTTCCTATAGGGACCACAGTCTGGTTGTACGTACGATTTCAAATCAACTGTTTGACCCACCTTGTGCCTTCTTTGAGTGATGATACTCGCTGCTTTTGATGAAAGGACAAGTGGAAGCGGATGAGAGGGAATTAAGAAAGAGAAAAAAAAAATTCATCAAGATAAAATAACGGGATTTTAAAAAAATAAAAATAAACTAATTGGTCTGACAGGCGAGAAGTTGAAAATCGAATTGAAGCATCTCCGGGGAGATACAGAACAATTGATGTCTTTTTTTTGTCTGGGCGAATTATTCCGAGTGCTCTTTTTGTGAAAGAGTACTCTGCGGTTGTCTCCTGTTCCCCCATCCCCCGGATGTTCATGTGGCTCAAAAGGACAAAAAAAAGAAAAGAAAATATCGAGAAACCCTGTCAGCCACAAACCAGAATAGAACCAAAATACCATCAGTTGTTAGGCGCCGCCGTCGAAGTATCTGACGGTGTGTTGGTTGGTTGCTGCTGTGCGTTGTGTGTGTTAGTTTGTGCTTCCCCAGGCCAAATCCTGGTCCCGGTTTAGTCCGAGTGCGAGTGCGGATGAGTAAACGTCAGCCCATTCTTTGTCAGGGAAAAGCTTGTTCCTGGTTCGCTATTGGCATTCTAGGACAGAAAAAAGTACCATTTCCGCTTCTCCGCCCAAAAAAAGAGGGAGAGCGAGAGCGAGAGCCGAAAGCACTAATTATTGTATTGATGGCGATGTGTTTGTGTTGTATCAATTGAGTTGTCAATGATGTTGCCTGTTGTTGTATACTTATTATTGTGGTTTTGGACTCAATCAATACCATAAATAATCAACCAATAACAATAGTAAACCTTCTCAAACCGCAGGTACACATAACTTAATTATTCAGCATCTAGTTGCATACAGGCCAATGCTAAACAGGAAAAAAAAATTGTACACAATTGATCCAATTGATCGATCCAATTGATGTCCCGTTTTCTTCACGTCGCCATGTGATGCGATCGATGTGACTCTTCTTCTCTGGCGTCATCGTTTGCCCTTCTCCAATTATCTCAATACTAATCGTCTTATTTTTTGCTCAAACCACAACGAAGACTAACCAAGCTGAAAAAAAAAATTATAACCAGGCCCTTCTTTTTTTTCGGGGTCCCTCCCATCTATCTTATCCCCCGCGGAGATGTCTGCTCCCTGCCTCACACCATGCCGGCATACTGGGCAACGGGCCGCTCAGGCCCAGACAAAATATACGGTCCTAGGTCGACTAGCTGCACAGTAGGTCCCGGGGCTAGGGGACCGCCGTTATGGCATGATTGAATTGTCGCCCTATGCACCCAAGCTACCCTTTGCCAAGCGCAGCGGCGGATGGGGCGTAATAGTTAATGGCCTTTCCGTGAGTGGCTACGGAGAGAGAAAATCATATATTACGAGTCCCGGATGTATATGTATATATGGCTTTGGAACTTCATTACCAAGCTTTCAATTCATTCTCATCCTCATCTTCATCATCATCAAACAATAAAAGCAGCAGCAGCAGCAACCTATCGAAACAACAGTTTCAACTGAGTGCTTCCGACTTACACACACTACACACAACACACACTCAGAACAACACACTTCCATCCGAAACACAATGCCTCTGACACCAGCTCAGGTCAATCTTGTCAAGGCCACCGTGCCTATTCTCAAGCAACATGGCAAGGCCATCACCACCACCATGTACAACAACATGCTCCGTGACAACCCAAAGTTCAAGAACCTCTTCTCCCTCCGTGCTCAGGTAACCGGTGAGCAGCCCTTGGCTCTGGCCAAGTCCGTGCTGGCTTATGCCCAGCACATTGACGACCTCCCCAAGCTTCAGCACGCCGTCGAGCGCATTGCCCAGAAGCACACTTCCCTCTTCATCAAGCCCGAGCACTACCCCATTGTCGGCAAGCATCTCGTCGGCGCCTTCGGCGAGGTCCTCGGCCCCGCCTTGACCCCCGAGATCACGGAGGCCTGGATTGCTGCTTACGGCCAATTGGCCGACGTCTTCATCAACCGTGAGGCCGCCTTGTACAGCCAGACTGGCGACTGGAAGACGTGGCGCGACTTCAAGATCATCAAGAAGGAGGCTGAGAACGAGACCGTCACCAGCTACTACATTGAGCCCGTCGACGGCAAGAAGCTGCCCAGCTTCCTCCCCGGCCAGTACCTGAGCGTCCAGGTGCCCATCCCCGGCGGTGACGGACTTGTCCAGAGCCGACAGTTCAGTCTGAGCGCCGCTCCCCAGTCCGGAGCCAACCACTACCGCATCAGCGTGAAGCTGGAGGACACCATTGAGAACGCCCCCATTGAGGATGTCGTCGCCGGAAAGGTGTACGGTCTCATCTCCAACCTTCTCTACCGCAACTACAACGTCGGTGACGTTTTCGAGGTTAGCCCGCCTGCCGGCGAGTTCTTTGTCGATCCTGCCGACGCCTCCGCCATCAAGAAGCCTCTTGTGCTCCTCTCCGCCGGTGTTGGCGCCACCCCCCTCATCTCCATCCAGGATGCTGTCCTCAACTCTGAGACTGCCTCCCGACCCATCAACTGGATCCACGGTGCTTACAGCTCTGGCTCCGCATGCTTCACTGCCGAGGCCCGCGAGACCGCGGCCAAGCACGAGAACGTGACGGCCAAGATCTTCCTCGAGACCATTCGTGATAGCGACACTGTCGGAAAGGATTACGACTTTACAGGCCGAATCAACCTTGACAAGCTTGCCGAGGAGAACCTACTGCAGCTCGGCGACAGCACCGCCGAGTACTACATCTGCGGACCCGAGGAGTGGATGCTCCTAGTACGAGACTGGCTCGACAACAAGGGTGTTGCTCGTGAGCGCCAGCACTTGGAGCTCTTCAAGACTGGAGATTTGTAAGAAAAAGAAGAAGAAGAAGAGGGGACCGAAAAAAATGAGTGACGAAACAGGCTGCGCGATTTGGCGGAGATAGGGAATCGGGGCAAGCTATGAAGGATGACCAGAAACGGGTTTGTGCTCCTGAGTGTGTATATATGACCTTGTAAGACTATTTTTGCATTGCATTTCTTTTTTCGGGCGTTTTTGTTTTGCCTTGTCAGTACAGAGAGATATATACCTGCTTAGTCTTTTACACTCTTGTCCGAATGCATAGCGAAGCTTAGAAAGCCAGCCTACATTAGACACAAACTAGGACTTAGACCCCAAAAAAATTATCATCAAAAGAACGACTGTATATTAGTTTCTACGATCCTTCTAGAGGAACAAAAGGCATTCTCGTGAAAATGGTGAACATGCAAACCTTTGCCAACGAAGGATCTGAGTGATAATAAATGTCCTTCTATTTGACTCACGGACATGGGACATGTCGCCACGGATGTCACGACATTCCTTCGTCTAAGCACGGCGACCTTTTGTTTGTGCTCACCCAACTGAATTAGGCACACCGGCCGAAGAAGGCAATCCGATCGAGAAATAGTGATAACTGAGACATTGTCGTCGTCGGCGGGATCGTAAAAGCTAGAACCTCTCAGGTAACGATCGGCGGAGCAGCCAGATATCGGAATTCTGCAGATAAGGGGATGAAAAACGCAACGGCGTCGTGAAGTGTGACAGGTTCCCTATTGAGCAGGGCTTATCTTCCCAATATGCACGGCAAAAGAGAGATGACATTATGTCGTCTGACTCTCGTCACAGATCGGGAAGACACCTTTAAGTAAGTGGCACGCACGATCAAGCACCAGCCTTATCGGCTATGCAGGATGCCATGCCACATAAATTTCCGAGATTTCTATCCAATGGCGGAAGCCGGATATGACACAACCTAGCTCTCGGTGGCATGCATGTACGGTTTAAACTATGGTGAGAACTGTATGAGAAACTATAGCTCGGTCTGTTAGATGTTTCACACAGATTCGCTATCTCCGCGGACGGACACACTCAGGGGGTATATTTTCTGCTTTCTCTAGGATATGTATAAGTCGTCGTTGTGATAATACAACAGCGTGTTTGAGTTCGAAGTTTCTCGGTATATATGATTGGACGGTTGAGACACTGTATTAAGGGTGCTGACCATCGTTCGTTATGATGCTATTCGGATACGACAAAAAAACCACTGCGTGGGTGAGTTCTAAAGTTATTTGTGTGTGAATAGTAAGTTAGATAACATCGGCCAGAGCCCTGGGTATCAGTGGTAATGGTGTATTTTTCATTATGTCTGTTCCCGTTATTGTTAAATAGTTCGATTGTAGTTGCTGGCGTTCAACTCGTTATAACAGGTGTAGTCGACGAAATGATATGTTGCAGGTTTCGCCACCTGTAAATTTGACGACGGAATCGTTTCGACGACTGTTCAAACAGTCCAGGTTAATGGTCCCGGGTCCTATGGCCGCGAGGAGTATTCTGTCGAAGTCCGCTGGAGTTGAATTTTATTGCCATAGGTGGGTGAGCCGGTGAATAGTTTCTGATGTATATCGCGAGGTTATTAGATGAGATTTCGACCACTTCCCCCGTTAAGGAGGGGAGAGTGTGTAAGATCGGCGTGACGATGTGGCAGACGAACGTGGTGAAGCTGTTAGGACTGAGCGTGATGAAGTTAAAGAAATGGGCCAAGGAAGCTGCAGAAACAGAATATAATGGAAGAAAGAAAACATGGGAGTGAGATGACGTGAAGAGCTGAATGGATGATTTTAGGTATGTTGCCGCACATTACAATTGTTATTGCTACCACTTGGTAGGCAATATATTCGTTGAAAAGGGAGAAGCTTGCCTATTGTATTGTCTAGTAGCTAATTGATAGGATGAGTTCCCCTACTCAGTCAGTAGCCATCTTTATCGTCAATCTGTCGACTCGTCGTCACAATTGGTGCTATAACTTGCGCCACGGCATCGAATAGAAATGCTCGATTACTTATCCTCCAGCTCAATAGCCACATTCTCCTCTAATTCTTCGATATCGAGAGTGCTAACCCATGTTCCATTAATACTATGCAGATATTACGAGAAAAGGCACTAGATGGTGAGTTTGGAAGTGTTTCGCGCGAGAACAACGAGCCAAGCATCTTTGAATCTAGAAGATGGAAGTCTGTGTGAACTGGCACCTGGGTTTCCTACCCTGCTCGCCACATCGACGCCGATCCAGTGGATTGGGCTCACCTTTTCGTCTCATAGGATGCTTAAGACGCATAATGGAACGACTGGAGAAGGATGCCTAGGGCTAAAAGGCTCCTTAACGAGGCCTTGCACATCAACTTCCCTGCGTCTATCATCGTGCACAGCAACAGCCTCCTCTTCTTCCATTCCCTCTTCAGCCGCAACCTCAATCTCAGTGTATAAATTAGTTCGAGTCTCAATAACAACCACGCCCATAGCATCAACTACGAACATCATCAAAAACAGCCTTTAAGTGTCTTCACAACCTCGTGGAACGTAGTAGCCGTTTCGTACAGCACATATCTCTGAGTCGCAAGCGACGGTCGATGTTGCTCCGGGAACTCTTGACAGAAGATGGTGTACCTGAACACCGTTGCACCGACATACACCTCTGCCAGAGAATAACACAGCGGCCGGGACAGATACACCTTGCTAATCATCCCGGGGGAGGACACCTCTGGTCCAAGACGCACCTATGATTGACTGGATGGCACACTTGGCCAACATCAAGGCCCAGCTGCTAGATCTCTCGTTGGTTCTGCCAAGGCAATATACAGCACATAGTGGGCTCTTTCTTAGGAGGCCAACGGATGAGAGTTTCAAAGAGACTGGCTTTCATCATGATGGAGTGTTCAAACTGACAAGATGCTTTGCTGATACCATCGAGCAGTCACCGCTTGAGCTATCCAGGGTCATGCACACATCGGACGTCGGCATCTCCATGTTCACCTTGTCCATATATATACGCGCCTGCCGGACATGTACCGGAAATTCGTCGCCCTCATCGATGCAGAACTGAGACATGCCCACACTAACACCAAGTTTCGCTTTTGAAAGTTGCCCGATGTGCCATTCGGCTTCTTGTTGCCGCCCCCTCCCTTCTCGCAGATGTCTTTGACCGTTTAGTTGAGCAAGAAATTCCTATCGCGCTTACGGAAGTGCACCAGCTGGTGGTCCTGGATGCTCACCGGTCCCACATCGCTGTTCTCCCGAGTGGTTGATATCTTGTCCCAGCCCGTTAGGCAGAGAGAGGAGGAATTATAGAAGCACTTGCCGGAATTACGAGGCAAGATCGGGGTGCATTTGGATTCCTAATCTTGCAAAGGGGCAACCCGAAATGGCTTCTTCAAAGACTAGTACATACTAGGCATTTTCGCCCGTGTCTTGGAGTCTAGGGAATTTCATCGTGATCTTTGGAATTTCACTGTTGGGCTGGCTTCGTACTCCACATTCCTCAGGAGTATCAGCGTAGCTGTACTTTGTTACCATCGGAGCAATCCCTCCTTACAGATAATCGATGCAGACAGTCATAGGAGGTGTAGTTCCTGGATAAATTGAGAAAACTGCAGATTATGTCCGCTCAAGCAGTCAACGGTGCGTATGGCTTTCTTCCTCGGCGTGTGATGTGCATAAATAGACAGTCGAGAAATCTATCACCTTTCTTTCACTTCTCCAACATGAGACAGAAAGACATAATTATCATCCATCAATCACTTCTAAAGCAAACATGTTCAAACTAATCAATTACCCTGTATTATTGTAAGTTGTTTTTTTTGTAATAGGAGGTAGCGCGATCATAGGCATGTGGAATTGGGTCTGCGGCTCCTCTCTCACTCCAAGAAACCCACTCTAACCCGCGACACCAATCTACTGGGAAAACAACAATCGGCAAATCCTTCATGAGGGAGTATGTTCCTCCATAGTGTAATTTAATGCCGCTCGTAGCGTCTCCATGTGCGTGTCTGCAGCCCCGAGGATAAAGAAAGAAAAATACAAATTGACTTTGGGTATGCGAGTATAATATGACGACGCCAGCAGCCAGAACTGTTGGAACCTCAGTCATAGACCAGCTAGTCAAAATTTTCAATATGAAGTTGTCCACGTTTCTCGCAGCAGCTTCCATTCTGCCTGCTGTGTCAAGCTCCGCGACGGGCAAACAAAGTCCAGGTCCATCTTACTTCTTCACCTTGTAAGCGGCCGCCCAGCATTATCATGAGGAAGAAGCAATGGCCAGCCAAACTCACAAACACAGTGGCGACTCGTACACCAGAACAGGCTGGGATCCTACAAAGAACTGGCCATCAGAAGACCATCCGATGGGAGTTGATAGGTCTGATATTACCTCCAGCGGGGGGTTGAACTGGGTTGGCTTCTTGACGCTCAAAATGAACACCTCGTCCATTTGGCTATACAACTTCTCTCAGTCAGGCGCTCTCACCAACAAGATGCTGTCTGCCGGGACTGGAGCGAAGGCGCAGGACCTGACCCAGCAGGTAGATTCATTCCTGTCTACCGTCGGCAAGCAACCCGTGCTGGCGCCTTGGAACTCAGACAACAGCTATGCAGCAATCTGGACTGGGGCCAACGATCTCAGAGATTTAACAGTTCTGGATAGACCAGAAATTCACTCGAGAATGGCTGCTGAAGTTACTCACCAATGCGAAAGACTGTATAATGCTGGAGTCCGAAACTTTCTGGTTCTGAGCAACGCGCGTGAGTCCTGCTCTACCATCAAATTTTTCGCGAAAATCAACTCCATATGTATGGAGGGCATACAATGCTAATGAGATTATAATAGCCACCTATCTTCTTCCGCTGATTCGCCACCCCGAGACGCAATTGTTTCGGCAGCGTGTCCAGGCCAATCTGAGTTTCAACAAGTATTTGGAACAAGAGATCTCAAGGTTTGGGCGACGGTACAGCGATGTAAACTGCAGGCTCGTCGACACATATGAGCCCTTCATGGCGGCATTCCAGAACCCGGCTGCGTATGGGGCAAAGGACAACAGTTGCTATGACAAGAAACAACGTTGCGTACGTACATGCAGATCAACTAGATTATGGATTATAAGCTGACGAGCTACTAGCTTTGGAGAGACAGCTACCACCCGGGAGTTGCGGTCCATGAGCATGTCGCTGTTCAGGTTGTGAAGACGTGGAACGCTCCGCCGTTTAACTGCCCAAACAGCATCGAATTCTGTACAGTCACACCGGCCCTTGCACCGTTATGAGCCAGGTCAGAGGTAAAAACTACAAGCTGGCCGAGAGTGGCTGGGCCTTCATTAATCCCAAACTTGGGGATGAGGAATTACAAGTTACCGGCTGAGCCCGCAGGCGCCTTCTTGGCAAAGCTAACAATCACAAATGCTGCGGCATATTCGGCCTTGTTTTTTGTTTGAGGCTGGCCAGCACCATTTCAACTACTAAACCGTGCACGACCCAAAGGTGGCCATTCTCTTGGGCTGGAAATATCATGTGCCGATATGCCTGAGGATGAGAGTTGATGCCCAACCGCACGGCTGATCCGGATCCGAGCCTGCAGAACAGTTCACCTCCTCTCGTCATTATCCAGGAGCAGATCAAACTCAATCTCAATCACATGATGTTTTTTCTACTTACCCCCTTGCAAGCGAGTGGTCGTATGTTTTGAGCGATCTCGCCTTGGGGTGGGTAATAGAAAAGAAGAGCAAGCCAACGACCACAAAGGGGCGTGGGAAGTCTTGGTTTCTCTTGGCTCCCCCCTCGTCGCCGAAGTGATGACGGATCTCCTTACAAGACAACAAATAAAATAAAAAAGGATCCCCCGGCAAATGCTACTATTCACTGGGATGTTTCAACCATGCGAGAGGGAATCTTCTCTCACCTACAAAGGAAAAATTAATGTAGCCGCCTAAAGTCTCGCCATTTCCAGCTGGCCGGTTCCCAAGAAGCCATGACCATTTGAGAGATAACGGGCCCAGAGACAAGAGGAGAGAACCGGGGGGGCTTGAAGCACTTTTGAACGTCGCGATTCGGAATTCGACATCGGCCCTGACATGGCCCTGGACCAGGCGTATTTAGCCTTGATCGGTAGAGTTTTGAATGAAGGGGAAGGGTGGAAATAGGATAGGGCCAGATTGCCATTGCCTGAAGATGGGGCAATGAGTGCGAGAAGTCTCGAAATGGGGCCTAACTGACCCATGGCTGAGAGAACAGCAGCAGCAGTAGCAGCAGCAGCAGATTTGGCTTATGCTTCGGCTTTTCATCCTCCGATGTCTGAAGTCATCCTCTTTCCACCCGCTCTCGGGGTGAAACCAGGCGAAAAAGGCCTGTGTGCACACCCAGACCAGACCCTTTATGGGCCGGACGCGTCATTCGTGTCTCGCTCGCTTCTTGGGGCCCTGTTTTGGGGCCAACCCGTCGAGCTAATTGCTCACCAAGGACCCAGGACTCTGGACCTGGGAACCACCACCCCTGAGACTGGGAAGCTTGGCCCAGGCGGCAATGTTAATAAAAGGAAAAAAAAAAAGGCGTGTTTTTGGATCGACATAGCATCAACAGCTCTACAGGACTAGCTCAGCCGAGTTCACAGCCTAGGGCTAAAACGGGAGCTTCGTCCAAGTACGTATTAGCCACAGCCTGGATTGGGGATCTTGAGGGTCTTGTCTTGGAGGGAAGGGGGGGGGTTCGTTTTGCCAGTCCAAGCTCTAACAAATCTCGAACCCTGGCGTGCCTGGGAGCAGCAAATCGAACCATGGCGTTTTGAACGGGTGTATCAAGGCTTTTTTGGAGTCGTTGGTCATGAACCGTCGCGCCCCCTGGACGGCTGTTTCTTTTTAACATGTCGAACCGTTGGCCTGGTTCGGCTTCGGATAACTGCCACGGGACCGAAGCTAATGAACGGGTTATGTACGAGCCCTTAGTGAGAAGGGGGGGGAGGGGGAGAGATTAAGCCATGGTCAGCTCTGGCAGGTTAGGTCGTTGGAAGTGCAATCAGGATGTGAGGAAGCATGAATGCCGTGCCTTGGTGAAGCCGGCACATGGAAGAACTACCGGCAGCATCAACAGCAACCAATCAACACAAATCCCGCCATCAGGCCTATGGTTGGCTGCTGCTTCTCGACAAGTCTGGGACTCAATAAATGGTGTTTTTTTTATTATTATAAAAGGCCCATCAATCCAAATAATCCAAAGACAATTAATTCTATGTACCGGAACAATAAAGCCAACTCCAGAATTTCCCGAAGTTGTCTGTCGGGTCTCATCATGATAACCGAGCGGAATCCGAAGCTTTTACTCTGTACAGATCACAGCCTCGTGTTACTCCGTCTTTGCCTATAATACCGGACGCCTTCGCCGCCTGCTTATGATGCCGCCTGGCGCTTGGAGCGGCACTTATTCTGAGTATGCGGCCTTATTCTACGTTGAGAGAAGAGAGAAGAAGACTGAGACACGCATTACCGTGATTGGCAATGAGCAAAATACCAAGGATTAGAAACAAAATTAAGCAACACTAAATATAAAATAAGATACCTACAGTAGAATAAAATAATTAAAAATAAAATAAATAAAGAAGATTGTGTCTGAAAGTCTGGGGTCACGATGCCGATGTGGGACGCAAGCCCCCCGGGAAGCGGACGCAACATGCGGCCCACGATGATGGCTTGCGTTGCGTTGCGTTGCGTTGAATAGAAAGCTGGCCAGCCGCTTCTTCGTAATTTACAGCACCCTCAACTTCCTTACGGTAATTGCAGAATGGAGAGCACGCATGCTCAAAACCTGCAACGACATCAAAACTGCCAAAGAGCGGTCTGGCGTTCAACTGCCGTTGTCGTGGGCTCAGCTGAGAATCCGCCTTGCTGTGCGTTTCCGTGCATATGCTGTAAGTATGCGGGCATCCAAGCATTCCCGTGTGTCATAGGGCACAAGAAGTTGTACTTTCGTAACCGGCGCTGCGCAATGTGGGAAAGGAAAAAAAAAACAAAGGGATGCAGCCAATTAGCTGTCGATTCAAAGCAGGGAAAGGGGGCGCAAAAAAGAAGAAATAAAAATGGAAAGATACAGAGAAAATGCGGGCAAATGGAGATGTATGCAGGCACGGCTTCGACCAAAGAAGAGTTGCCGGCGGTGATGGCATCGCAGACTAACAAGCATACGGTATAACCTCACCATCCATCTCGACTCGTGAAAGCCCTTTCTGCCCCCCCTTCCACCCTAGTCAAGGGGACTTGGAGAACGTTTTTTACGTCTTGTTTTCTCAATTGTTTCCTCACTTCTGGGACTCATACTATAATCCCAGCCTTTGCCAGGGGGACCCGCGAGACAAGTTTACTTTAGACTACTCCATCATAGCTCATGGCATCACAAGGGTTGACTCGTTGGGGACTAAGCAGTGGCGGTCTCAATGAGACTAGGGAGCATCTGGCGTCGTTCTACGGGGGTCACTAATTGACTGGCTGCGGGCGGTAAGATCGGGAAGGCCTCTATCGTGGACCTTTTTTACTTCTTCTTCTTGTTTGTTCCCACTCAAGGGCCGTGAGAGGTAAGAAGCAAAAAAAAAGATTAAAGAGAGAAGCAGACCAAGGAGGCAAAAGCAACTTTTTAATGAGTTTCCACAACATCCTTGCCCGTGGGTCGGTGGGTTTCCTACACAACCAACGACATCTGTCCAAACCCTCCGAGGTGAAGCTTGAGCATGGCGCAGTACATAGTAGACAGTAAAATCTTCCGTCTGCATGTACAACGAGGACGACGGAGTCATGTCCTGCCAACATGTCGTGTTTTCAGCTCACCAGACCTTCGAATCTGACAACAGGTGTACAAGAGTATGCACTACGGACAGCGGCAAAAAGAAAACTCGTTGCCAATAGTTCCAAGAAGGGGGGGATGAGTGTCGTTGCCGCCAGTGAGGTTTGCAGGCTGCACATGTACATGCATGCTCTTTGCGAGCCACGAAGGCTCATCAGAGAAATGACAAAGTTACCTTTCGTGCGTCCGGAAGAATAATGGCTTCGGAGAGTGTGCAAACCTGGTCCACCTCTGCCGACGACAAGGCTACATTAGCAGTAGCTACATGGTGTACAACGTGGCCATGACTCCACCACAAGGTAAACGACAGGTTGCTACGTACTGTCCAGATTATCATGTCGGGTGCAACTTTTTGTCCAAGATGTTTCTTGTACCGGTGATCTAAAGCATCAACAGACTTGCGAGGGAAATTGGTAATAAGTAAGTTCTGTAACAAGCCGGATACTACGTAGTATCTTTGAGATGAACTGCTGGTTATGATGAATGACACCGGGATTTGAATTCAAGACCAGGGTTAGATATGGAAGTCTGTTCTTTTTTTTTTTTTTTTTTTTTTTTTTGGCAACGGGCCCTAAAAAGGATCAAAAAGCTGTCACGTCTGGGAAGGGGGATCCAAAAGGGAAAAATAAAAACACAGCCAGGGGGGGAGGACCCTATCAAGTGAGAAGCAGAACATCCCGAGGCCCGAGCCCTCGTTCTGGGAACGCCCAGGACATAAGAGCTGGGACGCCCATGATTGGCGGTGATGTGCTACAGTGCGGGTCAGGCTGGGGGGAGGCTTGAGTATGGTGAGGGTGACCCTTGGTGCCCATGGATAATTCGATGATGGCAACACTCAGAAGAAGAGGTGGAACACGGAGCCGGGGGGCGTGGCCTTGGCTCCCATCCGTTTTCTGCGTGGTCATCGCGTGCAGAAACTGTGTCATGATAGGAGGAGAATATTTGCTCTGGATGTATCTTTACGGAGCAAACGGTGACTACTGTAGGTACACACGTACTTCGTACATATGTACGTTGATGTGTATGATCGGCCGTTGAATTATCATCGGGCCAATTTGTTATACCTTACGTACAGTATTCTGAAAGGATGGAAGCCTGAGTCACGTCACGCCCGTCCCCTCCTTTTTCCCTTGGAACCAGAATTGCATTCTGCTCTTCTCAGAATCCGCCATTTTGGACCCCAAACTGGGACCACGGACCTTTTTTTCTTCTTCTTCCTTCTTGGGTCTCACGTTTCTCTCTCCTTCTATTATGTGATTAGTAGCAATAGTCGTATTATTAGTATTACCTCCCAATCCCCAATTAGAGAGCCACTTGTAATGTATTTCCTACGAACGGAATCGGCCAAAAAAAACAAGGGCCAGTTCAAATCTCTGATCCAGGCATGGCAATTCTCCAATCAGCACTGGCAGGTGAAAGGCTTTTTGGTTCGACCAGGTTGGCAAGGCGGGCTACGCTTGATTGCAAGGAAAAGAGAGACCATTCCACAACCCGCAAAACCGGTCGACAAGCGCAAGTTGCAGCCACCGTCGTCTTGAGCCACTGGCACAATATCGGGATTTGCAGGGCTGATTGGGCAGCGGTGAGGTAGGGGTTGCCAGACGGACTGGCGCAAGAGAACGAAAGACCTCGCACCAAAGAAGGATTGTGGGGGGGAGAGCGGAAGGCCCGCACATGGGAAGTTGAGCAAAAGACGAGGCAGAAGACAAGGCCCGACAAGGCACGGCATGGGAAGGGGGGGTGGGCTCATTATACCTAGTAGAGGGATTGTGTTATTCCAGAAGCACGCCCTCAATGATGGCCTATAATCATAGACAAGCCTCTAGTTTCTTTCTAGCCGGCTTCTTGTGGATACTTGGTACGGAGATAGTGTAATGACTTGATGACGGTGTGAATGGGGAAAAAAATCAGGTACATGCCACTTGCAGCCCGCTTAACTTATTGCAAACAACGAGGCTCAAGTGACAGGGCCGATGTCCACCCAAGAGGTGCGTGAGGAGGATTACCACAATACACAGTTAGGGCCCTACATACCTGACACTCAGAGGGCATTGTCTGGGGGGGAGGCAGAGCGCTCGCCCGCCTACAACCACCTCCGTCAATTGGTGGGAATGTCCCCCCCCTCTCTCTCTCCCCCGGTAGGCCGGACCCCGGGTCAAAGGCGGTCCCAAAAGCCCATGTCGACGCATCTTCACCGGTTCCTGCATTGGGAAAGCGAAGTGTGTGTTGCTTGTAACCCGACTACCATAGTACGGGATGCCGAGCGAACAGAGAAAGACCTAAGCGGGCGAGTGATTTTTTTCCTTTGAGAGAGACGGTTTGTTTTATCCATGCAGGAAATATTGCACACACAAATGTCCTGTATTCATGGGGCTCGGTTTCCCGCTGATCGACAGGCTTGCTGCTTAGATGCTTAGACCAGTGACCCATTTTCGATCTGCTTTGCATTGTCGGCCAAGTCGGTCAGTTGACAAAGGCATAATTACAAAATAAACAGGGATCATCGTCCGCTGGGGAGCACTGAAGCTGAAGCTGCAGCTTGGCAAGAAAAAAAGCTGGATGCCTACGATGGATACCTCCACCGTTACTAAACGCGGCGGAGACGGGCCCCTCCATAACGTAGCATGTAGTAGTGTACGAAGTACTATGACTGGAGGTTGTCTACATAGTACTCCGTAGCTTATTAGTGACTAGATCAATGCTATGACATAGTGTACCATGTCCTTTACTTCCACCGTGCGATGCTCTGTTTGGAGACCTGTGATACAGTGGATTGCCTGTTGATGACTGAAAGATGTCGGCAGTTTTTTTTTTCATTATCCACGTGTGCAGTGGAGTCTTCCCTGGTCGCGCGGGACCTCGTGAAGGGGGGTTTTCTCGGAGTCTTTGCGGTGTACCATACTTAGTAATGGTAACAGTATCCAAACTGTCGTTGGGCAACGGTAGGTTGTACATGCTTCGTATGTCAGGTGGGTGCTCAACGTATTGCTGCAGGTACCTACATACGAAGGGGCCGGGTGGTCGATTTTCTCAAATGCGAATGAAATGGGGATTACCGATACCTCGGGCAAGAAAACTCGAGCTGGAGAGGAGTTCCCCAATCTAGGAGTGGTGACAAGCTGTTGGGCCAAGGTCTTGTAGGAATGAGGCCTGCACCCGAATCACTGCACATGTGATGAACATGAAGATGAATTCTGCTAATCACATTACTTCGTACCTGTTATAGCTCATGGTACTTGGGCCTCGTCGAGAGGGCGAGGGCGGGTGGATAGATTTCAGTACACGGAACCGGGGCGCAAGAAGGGCCGCATTTATCGGGGACGTTGCACAGCAATTATTACCGAGGGTTATTGATATGGATCTGTAGACTACATGCAGTGATATGGAATGTAGGTATGTGCTCTCTCACTACGGATGTGCGTTTAGAAATGGCGTCATTGAAGATCATGGATGCGAATCCCACTTGTAACAAATCTCAATTCTCATTGACTTTGGATAGACTAATCAGACACTACAAGCTCACGCACTCTCTACCTCTATCTCTTCCATCCGGCCAGAGTGAGGGTGGCATCATTACGATGTCTACAAAGGTGAGAAGAAAAAAATTGCGCGCGGTTATTTAACATGTTTAAAGCAATACAAGGCATGATGCATATGTCCTGTGCATTCGTCCGGTCGTGCGTACCTACAGCACACGTAGGGTAGGGCGCCAAGATGCAAGTGTGGCATACAGGCACGCGAAAGGGCTGAGACAAGACCAAGACCTAGAGAGGGGATCTGCTGGATATTGCCCTAGAATGGAGTATGTAGTCTCATGCAACTTATTGCCAATTTATTAGCGGCTACCAAAAAAAGAAAACGCCCAGCAGCCGGCGACTCCGTTTATGGGGGGGGTTTAAATGGATAATAGGGCAAAAGAGAAAGAGTGGGATACACGTGTATGTGTGTGTGTGTGTGTGTATAATAGTATGAGGGAGAGTGAGAGAGAGCAAATTTTCACCGCTACATACCTACTTCGTATTTGCGGTGTACTCGACAATCAAATGGGGACTAATCGACACCGGGAAATGAATCCCAAGCGAGCCTGATGGTCACCGAGAATGGAAGAGCCTGGCTTTACCCGCAGCTCGGGAGAGAGGAAGGTGAGGAATGATCAAGTCAGCGAATTGATATCTAAACGATAGTGTATGTATGCTATGTATGTACGTATGTATGTATAGGTAGCATCTCAAGGCGAATCCTGCCGCGGGGGCTTTCAATCCCACCTCAGTGCATCATCCCATTACACCATGATCAACCGATTCAAGGTTTCTACTACTGTATGTACGTGACCTTCTCCCAATCATGTTGTGCACAAAGAGGTGCCATACTGTGCCTAGCAAGGAAGTCCACCGCGTCGATCTTCAAGAGGGGGCTTCGGTGTAGGGCCGGGCCTTTGGCGAGAGCTGTGGTCCCACGTGCCCGACGGCCCGTCAGTCGGGTGATGCCCTTTTTCTCTCGATTGGGGGGGGATTCGGTTCGGGGTCCCCCATAAATAAGGGCGTGACTTTGAGGACGACGGAGCCATTGGGCAGAGACAGAAAAAGGGAGAGAGACACAAAGAGGGGAGATTGTGGCGGCATTGCCGTTTCATGGGAGTATTACCAAATTTTATAAGTCGAGAATACTTTTTGACTCAAAAAGACGACCATTTTTTGACTGAGCGTGAAGGATGCGTGACTGGATTCCGAATACCGATGGTGGGGATTGTTGAAGTGAACCGAGGGGTCTCAACTGTTTGGGATGGTGAGGGGTGGCATTGTTCTTATTGGTTTGGCCCTCAGGGTTCCCGAGTGCAATGTACAGATTTACATGTAGCTTGGAGTACATTATTCCGATCATTGATGAAAATAACAATTATAACAACAACAACAACAATAATAATAATAAAGAATTGAGCATGAGCATCAGCCTTAGCACGAACACGAGCATGAGAATGGCGGTGGCGGCGGCGACGGAGGCAGCGGCACGAAGCACGCAGCACACAGCACCAGCAGCAGTAAGGATAACATCATCATATCATCTGTAGCACAACCACCACCTCGCTTCCTGGTGACACACTTTTGTTGGAGATACAGCAGCAGCAGCAGCAGCAGCAGCAGCTTGGACTCGGGCTCGAGGGACTTCGTACCTGTGCTTCTGCTGCACTGCACCCCAAAGCAGGTAATAATACACCATTGCTGATACGCCCCTCCTCCTCCTCCTCCGTCCTCCTCCCAAGGCGCAGACGTTACTCAAGTCAAACTTGGTAACTACTTGTAGTCGACGTTACAGCTAAAAAAGGAAGAACCCTGTCACCCACCTTTCCACCACCATAATGTAAGGGAAAGCTTTTGGCCGCGCCCCTCCTCTCTCTCCCTCCCTCCCAAGCTGTCAAGAGGTTCACTAGAGACCTCTCCATGACCTGTCACGGCCCAGCCCGAAGGCGGAAGAGCGGGAACACACGACGCTATTCATCCAATCCAAACCTTTTTCCCTGTTCCCTTTTCTTGTTGTGTGTGTATGTCTCCCTCTCTCTCTTTTCTTTTTCTTTCATCGAAAACTGCATTTTTTCTTTTCCGCGTTGCACGGGATTGAAGAGAAGAAGGGAAGGGGCCATGTTGTACCGAGTCCTATTGATGTTTCTTTGGTGTTTCCATTCTCATGCCTGGTCTCTCCCTAGGTAGTTATGATTAGCCATCACATTTGCCGTTTGTGCTCATCACCTTTCTGCACGGTTTTCATGTGTGATATCGTGTGCCTGGGGAATCCTTTGAACCTAATCAATCTGAGCCAGCCCATCCCTTCAATTTTCCCAATTTTTTTGTTCTTTTCCAAATCTTCTCATAAAATTTTCTTTTCGTCTGGCAACTACATCGTTCCCATCCAACCGAGCTTCGTTTCTTTATTTTGGCGAGTCATGGTCCATCCAGCTTTTTCTCTTTTTCAACTAGAAATCATCGCCCCTTCGCCGGCCCCTTCGTGACCCAAAAATTATTATTACCAGCTGTTCGGTTTGTTCCAATGGATCGATGGCCCTTCCTCTGTTCGCCGACGCCGAAGGTTGCGAGGCTCGTAGAATGGCCTGTGTGCTCTCGCAAGCGTCTCGTCCGTCAAGTCATAGCCCATATTCTACTCCGTAGTGAGTAAATGGATGACAAAGAGGGTCCTCTCTCTCCTCCTCCTCCCCTCCATCATCTCCAATTTCACAAAGTGCATACTCGGCCAACTGCATAACCATTTGCTTGAATCCCCTACCTCCGGTAATTATGGAGCAAACACCAGTAGTGTACGTATCTGTGGGAGTCCATATTGCTGTATGGAGTCACACTCACGCTTCACACTTCACACTCCTCCAACAAGACCCCTGGACCCCTGCTCCTTGTAAAAAGTTTCGACACGCCCCAACCACACGCCCCCTTGTCAAAGAAGCCAGTCCCTTCCCTTCCCCCCCCCTGGTTCAGAAAGACAAGACACCACCCGTCGTCTGGGGGGCGTCTGGCTCGCACGTCTTTCTGCACCAAATACGCCGTTCTCAGTCCCTCAGTACATACAGTGCTTACGCTGGTCCCGTACATTTGTATTCTTCTGCGCTTTCGTAGGGCCCTTCCCTGGCTCGAGCTCTGGGAAAGACTGGTAGAGGAGGAAAGTGGACTGGTCCCCGACAGGGGTTTGGAGAAGAGCCAAACGAGGACTGAGGAGTAAGTACAGTAGAGTAGTAGGAGGGGAACCGACCTTCGCCGCTTCTTGGATTACCATACCTCTTTATCCTTAATAAACAAGCACGTACCCAGACCCAAGCACTCGCTGTCCTGTCTCACACCCTCCCCCCCTCCCTCGAATTCAATGACTACTGCCATTGTGCTGAGATTCACCTCTTGCTCTTCTTTAAATACACCTCGACCCCCCAGCAGTACTGGCACTGCCGTTTCATTATAACTGCTGTCGTGGTATCACAGAACACCTGCTTGCCTTGGATGCTTTCCTCTCATCATTTGACCGTCTCCATTCATACTGGACAAACGTATTGGTATATCTCACAACTGTTACTCGCCTACTAGTTGCTCTACTGCTACATCTCACTTCACGCACGCCGGTTCTCCTACCTCTTTTTGGCACAACTCCAACCACTCCCTTCCAATTTTACTTGATCATCAACACACTCGACTATCTTTTGCCTCTTTCCAACATGTGCAACTACATCTATGTAAGTTGTGGATTCTTGCCATTGGGCCCAATCATACCAAAAAAAACAGCAACAACCCAAGGCTGGATTTGACTGGGCGTTCATTCCCATGGAGGAATGTGTCATGGTAACGGCGACTAACGACTATCTCTTTTTCTACCCATGGTTTAGAAGGAACTCAGCTGCCAACACCACTACCACTTGGTAGAATCATGGTGTCCGAAATACATCGAGACTGAACGACGATGTCCTCCGATTATCGTCAGCAAGCAATACTGGTGAGTGCTTTGCCCTCCTCCGTCCCCCCAAAAAAAGCTTCACTTTGGTTCCGTCCCAATGCTTTCCCCATTTTCAAAAAGACACTAGAATGTGCTCATGTAATACGAACTCGTGGCTAACGGCTTTGATTTTTCTCTCGCTATTATTTTAGGGGCGATGACATTTGCGGTATGTCCTTACTTGACCTTACCTACCTACCTAAACCAAAAGGGAACCTTGCCCGGACCCGACTCAATTCGCAGCCTGGCAGGCCTTAATAGCGCACCTCTCGTAATTGTCTTTGCCTTACGGGAACCTGTTTTTTGCTGACTCTGCAACACAGCCGCGTGCCGCGAACGACAGCAGCCAAGCAACCACCCTTGGGCTAAGCTCATCCAGCGTCCCGAATCCCGCATGTCTTATTCGCCTCAGCAGCTTTCGGCGCAATAAATTGACCCAACCCATGGGAAGGGGAATGAATTGGACCAGTTCACTCCCCTTCTCGCTCCCTGCAGATGTTGGGAGACGGAGACGTAGAACGTGAAGAAATGGAGAGCGCCCGGAGGATAGCGGACTCGCACTGTCTTCAGTCCGCCATGATTTGATACCCAACGGCGCGGCTAATAAGGCAACATTCGATTCCGGAACCCTCCCCACACACACACAAACACACACGCACACACACTGCCGACATCACCAGATTGCTCAGCAACTGGGGCGACTTCTCACTACACTATCAGAATGAGACACCAGACGGGGGAAATTGGAGTCAAAGAAGGGTATAATCATTCGTACCTTGGCTTTCTTTTTTCGTTTTTTTCTCTTTCATTTCCATCTTCCATCACCTCCCTCTTCTCTTCTCCCTCTCTCCCTCACACACACACACACACACACACACACAGTCTGCCTCTCTCCACAATCCCACCCCTCCATCGGTGGTACCGTTCTGCATATGCAAGGCCTCTTGACCCACCTTGGGATGACAGAGTGGAGGGTGGCATTTTCGACAGATGACGACGAACCAACATTCTTCAAACCAAAAAAACATGACGCCCGAAACCGGATACGAATATGAATAAAAAAGAACTCGTCCAAAAAATTGGCAGGACACAACGGACAAATTTACAAAAATTAGGTACTCTCACTTGAAAGGCATTTGAGAAAGGGATATTGCTTTTTTTTCTTTTTTCTATTTCGTTTGGGAAAGGTGGCCGGGGAGGGGAGTTCGATTGTTTTCCTATGCTTTGTTTTGGGATGGAAAAGACTTTGGGCTCTCGATGGGTGCAAACCTATCTCTTACAACATGCCGGCTTCCCTATTTTTGGCCCTGCAGGCAATTTTTTCTTTCTCTCATCATGGATGGCGGCGTTTATTTTCTTTTCTTTTCTTTTCTTTTTTTGAACTCCATGTGGAAGAATGGGGTGGAATGATAACAGCAATCGTGGGGCACGGGCAATTTACCAGCGCGCCTAAAAGCAGCCTCATAACCCATGACATGACAGACAACCTTCATATACGGGATGAAGTCCCTTTTTGGGTACCGATACTGGACCAACATTGGGGGACCAAAAAAAACGCCACATCAGCCTTGTTCTGCATTGTCGTTGAATATCCCGCTGGGAGAGGGATTGGATCGCCACGGACATTGGCCGGGCTTTGGGGGAAGGGGAGGGGGCCACGGTGTGTGTCCCGATGCCCAGGTTTGTGACCGATCGATCCCACGCTCCGTGGGGGGAGGAGGATGAGAAGCAGGAAAAGAAGAAGGATATTAAATGAGCGGCGGTGATGGCAAAGGGAAGCACGAAATTGTATGTTGGAAAAGAGGGAAGCCCTTTCGTTTATTGTTTTTTTTTTTCAACGACGAACGGTGCATGCATGGGAACAGGAAGGGGAAACTTGGGAAACATAACTTACGGGCTTCTAATCATAGCAAGCAGGAAATCATGGGCATGGATCTTGGAAACGGGTGTTTTTTTTTCTTGTTCTTTTTTTTACTATATATATGTTTCTTCCTTGTACATCTTTTGGCGAAGGCGTTTTTATTTCCTCTTCTGATTATTCTTTTCCTTTCTTGTTCGTTTTTATGCCCCAGTGCAATCTCGGCGAGACATGGAAACATATAACATGGAAATGCGGCACAGGGGAGCATGGGGGGGTGTTGTTGGGATTCCAGAAACATTGTAGTCTTTTTTCTTTTTATTCGGTTTATTTTCTTTGGGGGTGTTACTTTACAATCCATCTAGCATACAAGCATATGTCCAGTAGTTGGGCACGGCGATGAAACAAGCCTTTACAACTTAGCTCACATAATTCCTTCACAATGTTAGTTTGTGGACACCGCAATTCGCCTTGTGTGCTCTTTCGTCAATCCTTTGCGTGGGGGGACTTAGGAGGACGTGGCTGGATGGCTGGCTCTCAGCGAGAGTGAGACACGGCACTGGTGGAGTAGAGTGGTAGAAATGTTTTCCCCCCCCCAAAAAAAACGAGTTATGTAGAATGGGAGCTACCGGTCTCAACTAAATTAAGATTCATTGCCGTTTTAGATACCGTAGCATCCATGGGGGAGAGAGAGAGAGAGCATAGCTGTGCATTGTATGAAGCTGAAGCTGAAGCTGAAGAGAGTGCACATCACACCCTCTTTGCCGCCTTTCGCCGCCCCCAGTATTGAAATCAGCTGCACCTACAGTAGTCGCCAAGCTAGGGTAATTTTTTGGAGGGGTTTTCTTTTTTTCTTTTTGCTTTTTGTTTTCTTAAGTCAAGACTGGATTTCTGTCCCGTATACGCTACGCTACCTCTTGGTTATTTTCTTTTTCTTTTTCTTTTTTTCTCTTCTTTGCTTGGCGATGTTCAGCCAGTTCCGTGTGTTGGTCAGGCACCTACGAGTTGCTGCTAGACGCTCGGCCCGTGACGCTCCCGCTGCCGACACTTAACTGCCCGCCCCAACCCCAGGTTATTTAAGAAACTTAGTGGCAAAGCCCGCCGCAGTGGTGCATTGGCTAGGTACCTAGGTACCCAACGTCTGTCTTGTGCCAATCAATCTTCATCTACCTCGTCTACATCATCTTTGGTCGGTGTCTTCTTCTTCTTCTCCTCGCCCAGCATTTATTGTCCTCGGGAGAGAACAATGAAAAAACGACAAAAAAACATGTGAAGCAACTAATTGCATACCCAATTAGAGTAGCAAAAAACGAGGGACCCCACCTTCTCATCTTGAGTAGACCAAAAAAAAAATAAAAAGAAGATGAAAAGGAAATGAAGTCGATGACGAAACAAAACACATCGCCCGCAAAAGCTAGGTAGCGGCTACAGACGTTCCATTGGTAACTAATTGAGGCGGCCGCGCGATGGGGAAAATTCACGGAGGACCCTGGACGCTAGTACACTGTAATAAACAGCGGCGCCGGCGGGTTGGTTTATTGATCGTCGAAAAGGCGTGGCGGCATCTCGTGCCTCTTAGGGACCCTCCACTCCCCTTCCTCATCCCCCCCCCTCCCCTCCCTTCTGCCACCCACCCCTGCTAATATATTGTGTCGTCCATTGTCACGTTGGGTGGGAAGGGCTTGGTTGAATGGAGGAGAGATCGTCGCCTTGCCAGGGGGGGTGGATGGGTGGTCCATCGACTTTCCCTTTCTTTTCTTTTTTCTTCCCTTTCAACGACTAATGTTACCTTGCGGGACAGATGTACTTTTTTCTTTTGCGTGATGTGTGGCTTGTTCGACATGGTGGAGAGTGGCGCACGAGGAGATATGATGTGATGCTGACTTGCTTGGCTGTCCTGTCGGGCATGTTACTATGTGCTAATGCTAATTGCTGTACTAACGTAGCACTGAAGCTGCGCTGAGCTGCGCTGATGGAAACTAATAAATTGTCACTTCCTGTAGGCACCTTGCCCACCGCCGTCAAGCAAGGTGCTTGCATACATCATACATCTATAGTATGCACATACCTAGGGGGGAGGGGAGGGGTTGTTGTTGTTGTTGTTGTTGCTTAGGCAGTTGGTTCTCTTCTCTCGCCTGCGTGTGGCGCCGCTGCTGCAACCCGGCATGAGAGAGTACTCACGAATAGGATTCGTGGGGCCCTGGCAGTCACACATCACGCTCACCGGACCAATAAAGCTCAGAAACTGCCGCGTTCCCTCTTCTGCTGCATGCTATGGATTTCGCCCTTTTGTGCAAAGCCGACCGCATGCAGACCTGAGCTGATCTTGTAGGATCCACGGCCGAAAAGGAAAATAAAAGCTTGATACGTTGTATGTAAGGGTAAGGTGCCGTTGCATGCCACTTGGGATCCCTCCGACGATTGCCGCGCCTAGTTTACCATGTAGCTACACCTGGTTACCTTACCTTTGATGTTCCATTGATTTTTCGTTGTTTATTCCGTTCCTCCATGTCAATAGGTCAACTACCCAGTGCCGTGACTTTTTGCACTTGTCAGTTCATCATCTTCTTTCCCCCGCAGTTGGCCCCCTTATGCCCCGTCATGACGTTCATCTCTTTCAACTCAATTCAGGCACTTCTCACGAACCCCTCACGACAGAACCTCGGCCTGACCTGGCTGTTTTCCCCTCTCATTATAGTTTTCGTTGGGTCTTGTCTTGCAGATTATCAAATACTGTGTGTGGTATTGCATTGTACTCAGCCATATATGCAGCGTAGTCAATATGTATAACGTATATAGTCTGTAGCCTCTCTCCCTCTTCAGCTTTCATCACGGAGTTAAAACTCCCCCCACCCAACGACAGTCACCAAGATGCTGTTTGCCGTCGGGGTTCGACGCTACTGCGGCACAATCCGCCGCCACAGCCATTAGTTGAGCGAGACAACTAACAAGGGGCTGGCCATGTGAGACAGGCATTGGCCATGGCATATGTGTGAGTGCTTGAGTGTGAGTGTGTGTGATGAAGGTGCATAACGAGGCGTGCCTGCGTGTCTGTGTGTCTGCATATGTGTGTGTGAGTGTGACTTGGAAGATATTCACATTTTCCCCTTGTCTCAGATGTTTCGCCGCCGGGAGGCTCTCTCTCCCGTGTCTGTCTGCCTCTCTGTCTCTCTCTGTCTCTCTCTTCCGTCCCCTTTCACTCCCTTTCCCCCCACGCGTTTCTCCCCTTCCCTGGGACTCTCCGGGGGGTGGTCCATCCCACGGTACGGAGTACGTAGTTTATAGCATCAAGGATGAGAAGAGTCGGTGGGCAAAAAAAGGGCTGGGAAGCGCGGCTAACATGCCAATTCCGCGTGCTCGCGGAAAATAATGCGCGGTACAAGTACTAAAATACGTGATGCTGTGCCACCATCCTATTTCAACGAAAGGTCGATGTCGGTGAAGGCCGTCAAGAATAGCATCATGCCTCTCTCCACATGGCTTGATTGGCAAAATCTGGGATTTTGGTGATAGCAAGCCTCAATAAATTAAATCAAGAAATGATTTTCATTCCATCTCTAGCGAGTCCTTCGTCTTGTTTAAGCGATTGCGGTTGCGAAGAAAAGAAAATGAGACTTGTGATATGAGACTTGATATGGGGTGTGCTGTGCGTGTATCATGAGGGCGGGTAGGCGTGCGTGGGGACTGATAGTATCAACGCATTTTAAGCCCGACATTCATTACGTAGACGCCTCTTATTAGTTGATACTATTTTTTTTTTCATTCACTGGAGATAGGTAACGGCAACGTCCCAGCCGATGAGATAATTTTGTCAGTGTTCTTTGGAGATAGATAATATCGGCGTGGGGTGGGAGAGGAAAAAAAGAGATGAAGAAAAAAGAAGGCGAAGACGCAATCTTCAGGTTGGCAGCGGCATCTAAGGTGGGCATGTATCAGTGACAGAGAGGGAAGAATGACGGGCAGAGGTTTCAATTGCAATAATCTGGGCGTGTCCCAGCGTTTTGGACAATCAGATTGCCCTAACCGGGTTTAAGGCGTCGGGTGTCCATTTCAATTTGGGGACTTATCAAAAGAACCCTTCCTTTTTGTTCCTAAACATTTCCAAAGGTTCCCCGTTCAGAGATTGCACAAAGTAACCATATCCAGCTTTCAGCCCTGTCTGCTTCGTGTTACCTACACCTACAGTACTGGCTATCTGCCTATCTGGCATGATAATAGTGGGAAGCAAATCTCCCCGGAAATGCTTATTTTTACAATGCCGTAATCTCTTTTGGCTCCCCCTCCCTCTCCCCCAATCAGCCTCACCACCACCAATCTGCGCGGTACCAAACAAATCAAAGATCGGAAGATACGGCGATATGGCGACATTGCTATCAGCTCACACGCGCTATCAAGTACAGATTACAAAGAACCTAGATATGCACAAAAGAAAGAAAGAAAGCCACTGGAGAATCGGTATCTGGTTGAGACCATCACACTGGCTCGGAGTAGCTTCATACACACACCCCTGCACCATCTCGCATCATCTGCCTTGGAAGCAAGTCAACAGTTAGGACAATTTCTTATCTTGAGGATATCTAAAGGTTGTGTAGGTGTAGTATATCGCATCATGTACAGTACCCTTCAATATTCCGTGAATTCTAGTTATTGAACAAACCCCACCAACACTGAGGGATGTGGCGGCCATATCCGATGCAATCCACAGTTGGTGTTCTTGCATCCTCCTCCACTCCACAGCTCCGTGGTGCACGTTCAAAATATCATGGGCCATTATTATGCACGTACAGATACCATAGTACACCGTTCACACTTTGTTACCAAGGCCTGTTCACTTGATACGTACAAAGCAATTTTGCCAGGGTCCATCTCCCGCCCGGCAGCTGAGACGCTGGGCTGGCTCAATGGGGGTACACTTTGCAACTTATGAACGGGTTTGTCCCCGTATGGGGTCATGAGCCTCAAGGCATCGCACGGTTTTTCAACGATGCCCAAATCCCCAATCTTGGTGACCAACAACAACTACAAAAACTACAACAACTTCTCCACCAGGCCTCATTGCGTCCAAGGCTCTTGGTTGTTTTTTTATTACTTTTCTGGTTCCTATTACGAGAAGAAGCATTGATGACAGCATTGGGGTTGAAAAAAGACAAGGTTCCGCAACCTTGATGGGCGATGCAGTCTCACCTGTATCTGCTGATGGAACATGGGTTGGAGGCTCTCTGGCAAACCCACTAGCAACAGGCTACCAGCCAGTAGTAGATGCTGGAGAGGGCAAGTCAACGAAAAGAGTTTTTGTCAAAGAGTTTTGTCTCGCTCTCTCAGACGAGAACCATAGTTGACGATTCTCCCCAACGGCAGATCTCGCATGACTGACGGGCCTTCCGAAGAAAAAGGTGCAACCACTGTGCTCTCATATTCATGCTCTCTTGCATCGGTACCGCAATTAGGACAAGGATCATGGTCGATGCCAAAAGAGGCAATTCAGAAGACAGGTTCCCCGCTCCGTCTTTCATGATGTGATGGTTTGTCAATGCGTTGGGCTCTGACGCGTCCAACGATAACTGTAACCTACTGTGTATGTACATAATATTTTGGTCACCTGTCATTCATTTAGTCAGGCTTGAGTTGCAGGAGAGTGGAAGAGAAAAAGATAGTGTGAGAGTGAGAGATATTACCCGAGGGGGTTAGTTGATGTTGGGAGAAACAGCAAGGTCAAAGTACGCGGAAATGGGACATAGGAAGAAAGAAATATTAATAATATAATGAGAATAATAACGGGAAAAAATAAAACAATAATATCCATCCATCAATCAATCAATCAACTAATCAAAACGTACTCATGAAGCACGCAATTTTCCCCCCCTTCGCCAGCTCGCTCTCCCACGTGTGAGGCTGGTAAAGAACCCCACGCTGCTGTCATGATGACAACCTGGTCAGGGTGGGATGTGAGCGAGGCACAGATAAATTAATACCTACTTGGTAATAATCTGTGCGCTCTTGTGCTACCTAGGTAATTATTAAGAAGAAGAAAAAACACGAAAAACAAACCATAGCTCCCTATAACTCGCAGAAGCAAAGCGGAACGTTGGATACGATACACGGCAAAATAGAAAGAGGAGGCCGAGGGACGAAGCCATCGCGTGACCAATTTACCCTGCCCTGAGGAGAGAGGCCTGAGAAAAGGCCTCCCGCTACGGAGAACTAGGAAGAGAATTGTCCGTCCCCCGTCCGTCAGTCACCAACAAAGATCATCCACCCGGGTCTTTCACAACCAACAGCGTCAATGGCAACCCAGCTAAACGGGTGACATTGGTCATGTTCACACACACACAACTGCCTCTACTGACGGTACACAGTAAACTACACACCCTCCCCTCCCCTCCCCTCCCCTCCCCCCCTTCCCTCTCCCCCTTCCTTGAAAAGACCCAGGGCGCATCCGCGTCCGCACCCATGGCCCGTCTAGAAAACGTCTTTTTTCCCCACACTGACATCGAGCCCATGCTCACCGGTCAGCGAGCCCCTGCGCAGTCGAAAGTGAGCCCAGCCTGGGAAAGGGAAGGGCCGTTCTTCACCCCCCCTGGCTCTTGTGCCTCACCGAGGTGGGAAGCCTTTCGGAAACCGGGGGAGAACAAGGAACCGTTGGCCTTTTTTCTTTCTTTTTGAGGTTCTTGAGTCAGTGGTTCAAGTGCGTCCCCTTTCCGCCGGTGAGTTGGGTCGGTCCCAGAGTACAAAAAAAATAAAAAATACTAGGGAAAGCAGTGACATATCTTCACTAGAATGGGGGATGGAGGCGAGGGCGCGGAGTGTCGGATGGGTTCGTACGACTTTGCATCTGGAGATGTTTCTTTCGATTCCCCAGTCTCTCTCTCGTTTCTGAGCAAAAAGACACGGCGCGGGAACTGGCCGTGGCACACACAGCCCTGTTTCAAGGTACCAAAGTCTTGTGTAAATCCATGCCCTGCTCAGTCTTTTCGCCGCGGCCGGACATGCAATCCCGTTGGCAGCAGGGCTCTTACCTTGAACCCCAGGTGTCATGATATAGGTGTGTTATGCTGCTAGGTCTGTCCGTTTATCTACTTACTTCACATGTGTCTATATATCCGGGCAAGTTCGAGGAACACTCCATCTTTGACACCCTCCCCTTCACTTCCCCCAGATACCTCTATCTTTTTTTTTTTAATCCCAAGTGCTTCCTCGGCGCTAGGGACCCGGGTAGAAGGGATAGAAGGGAAGGGGGACGGGGAGTGGAGGGGAGGGGGGTTGCATGACAGGAGCATTTGGCAGCTCCAATGTAGGATTCCCAAGCCGCTGGATCGTCGTTCCGAATATACAGAGGTTTCTTTTTGGCCTTGATGTCGGGGACCCATAAACGTTGCACCCCGTACAAAATAGTACTTAAGCGTATAATTGTCCGGATGTGGAAGCGAAGCCATGGCAACTCGCCGAAATGACGCGAGCAAGGGCCGATCATGGAAGAAAAAAGCAGTAAGAGAGAGCGAGAGCGAGAGGGCGAGCGCGGGCCCGAGTAATGATGGAGAGGGCATGGAAGCGGTTTCAGTATGGCCCCTTGTTAATAAACCCGTTATGCGCATTTTTTCCTTTCTTCCCCCTCGACATAGTACTATGTATCTATAGTATTTGTCTCCCATCATACTCGCTTAACTACAAAATAACATGACTTCAAACCCTTTCACCTCCCCCTCCCCCTCCCGCCATGTAACGCTTCAAACGGGCTGCAAAACATCCTCGTCCTGACACCTATTTCCTAAACCGTCGACTTGCAGAGCTTCGTACACACCCCCAGGATGATGTCTGGTCTGCCGTTCCAAATGCGACAGTGCACAGAACAGCACCTCTCTTCTTGTCCTTGTCCTTGTCCTTGTTCTTCTACTTCTTCCTTTTTTTTTTTGGTCCTTGCCCGGTTTCCGTCATCCCTTGTCCGTTTCTTTCCTTTTTCCGAGTTTGCACTGACGTTTGGACCATCTTTTATATTATCCATCGCCTACAGATTTCTCCAACCTAGCATTCCTGTTTTCCGAGCCGAAGCATGATGCGATGCCACTTTTACCCTCGGGCCGTAGTCTTGAACACTTTTTTCCACCCCGGTGTTCAGCACCAAACAGGCTCAAGGATATATGTTCACCCGTCGGGTGTTTGTTTGCCCACGCCATTATTATTATTGTTATTATTATTGCATCCGTGAACTCATCCGCTCACAGGCATGAAAAGTGGCCATAGCCAGCCTTGTCATGAAAGCAGGAAAGAAGGGAAAAAGCACAACGTCATAAGTTGTCTCATACCACCCAAACAGACACGCCTCCAGCATGCATCAAGATTGCTCCACGATCGCGGCCCCCGGCTGATTCAGGTCCACCCCCGGTATGGATGTGCTTGTCCCGCACCTCGCTCAGAACATGTGACCTTTTTTCTTTTATGTATCTTATAATAGTTATTATAATGATTCTTTCAATCAGGCCTTGTTGCTTCGGAGAGGGTGCAAAAAAAAAAAAAACCCCTGGCTTGATTGCGGGTTTTGCTTGCTCATTATTAGGCGACCACGGACACTCCACTAATTACGAGGTTTTGGTTGATCCGCATTGACTCCCAACACACGCTTTCACGATGGTGGCTTTTTCCAAACACAATAAGAGACACACCTCTCGATGCTACCAGAAACCTGTGGTCTGTGTCTTTTTTTTTTTTTCCTTTCCCATTAAACTGCTTACGTGCGAATTCTGCGGCCCGGGATTTACGGCCGCAACTCATCGACAAAACACACACCCAGCACCACACTGACAATGCAATGGATGGATACATCGTCCTGGGCTGTTTCAGAAGACATCAATCATTTCAACTATTTGCGCTCAAGACGCCAGTGCCTGCATGCCTACCTCAATACTACATACAATACACGACACACCCATCGCATTTCATGCCACCCACCATTTGTCGCAGCTTGCTTCCTCAGTATCTGTCTTACCACTCTGCCGGGACAATTCTGCAGGCCGTTTGCGCGTAGTATCTCTCTAGCACAGTAGTAGTGAGGCTCTCACTCGTGTGTCAGTGTGGCTGCCATTTCCGTTAGCCAAGGCGTGTTGGTTGCCATATAACTTCGTATTATAGTCTGCCACGTCTTAGTCGCGGCATTCTTTGTTACATGCCGCCCTGTTTCGTATTTCCATGCTCACCCTCACTCTCACTCTCATCGCTTTATTGCAACACGTGACGACATAGGATGCCATCGAGTATGCCGGTAGCCGTAATCAACTAGCAGTAGTCAGCTGGCCTCACTCACCGAAATTCTTTCACTAGCCGCATCGTGGATACCACGGTGAACGTCTACTTCATCTCGGATAGTTCCATGCATCACATTTTGTTCGTGTGCCAAGCCATCGGGGCTGAACTAACAGTTCAGTACGAAGTACATGCACATGGATATACCAGAGCTGTCACATATCACAATACTACTATCGTTATAATATTTAGTCCAACCTGCAAGTGCACAATCCCGTCTCGCGCTAGGCTGGGTGTCTAACGCGAATCCATCACCACCCCGTGGGTAACCTAGCGCCGTCTCACTTCAGCCGTGGCTTCAGCAAACACGGCATGGAGTTATTAGGTGGCTTGCTTGGAGGATCGACGACAAAACGGAACGGACTTTGGCTAGTGATTGGTTAACCTGGCCCAAAACTCTGCCGCCTTCTATACTATTCGTAGCCCAACTACCAGGAATCTGGAAATATAGCGACCTGCCTAGAATCCCGCCGGCGTGACTAACATGCACGAAACCTCTCTCAGCTCAACTGCCCTTGCTATAGAGAAGAAGAAAAGAAGAAGAAAAAAAGGAAAACCCTGGTTTATTTCGCAAGAATAGTCCCTTTTGGGAAATCCGGTCAATCTAGCGACTCTTTGGCTGAGCTGTATTTGTGCCGCCCGGCGGTTGTCGTCCTATCGCCGTGACCCCCCGGGAGTCGTCTTGCAGAGATAGTCTGAACCCAGCTCTTGTCACTGTAAGCGCTTGTCCCTGTGGTGTTGGTCCCGACACTCATTGGCGCTTCTTCTCGTTCGTTGCCGCCTCGGCTTCTTCCCCGGCCACAACGGTCCCATCAGCCAAAACCTTCTCCGTCGATCGAACATGGCCCAAGACAAACGGATAGGCAATATCGCAACACACCGCCGTGCCAATGAAGTAGATACCAAGGGGGTGCCACACGAAGCCATGGGCTTCTGGCCAATACCACCACAGCAAGCCGCACGTAACCGGAAGTCCCATCAATGTCCCGACGAATCGACAAAACCTAAAAGAATTGTGTGGTCAGCACTATCCCAATACCGCGAACATTTAGTCTTGTGTTCAACTGCTACTACAACATCTGGATTTGCTTGCCGTGTGCCTGGTGTTGGGCTCACCCTCACCCCCAAACGCCTGAACGGAAGATGATGGCCCCTGGTCCCCTGTCTGGAGCTACTTTAGGGCACTACTCTCTGGGGAGACACTAGTTGAGACAACAACTATCCAGTGGTTGCGAATAGCAAAAGCTGTGGGATTGAAGGTTGGAGGTCGCAAACTCAGATGTACGTGCCTCCCCCTTTCCAAGGTGCAATGGAAGCTGAATAGTGTCATGTCTATCAGCCGTATGAGACTCACCATATTGCGTAACTCTGTCCCCCGGAATGTCCTCGTCGGAGAAGCATTGCCAAGGCACTGACGCTGAATGCCATTTGCGCCACGCCAGCCGACCACCAGGATAGTTCTGTAGTATCGCGGGCTTCCTGGCCTTTCCAGGTCTTGCCCCATTTGATACCATAGCCTCGGTGTGGTTCCTTGAGCCACCACCAAACGAAGAGCCCGTTCCCAACAAGTCCGAAAACGAACATGATCCCAAGCAGTAGAGGGACATTTCTCGCCACAAGAGGCGTCGAGGCGAAAGACTTCGGCGCAGTCTTGAGCGTAACGTAAAGGACAGGAATGTCGAGGAGTAGCCACAGCATAAAGCCGATAGTCTCGAAAGGCGCCTCGCAGACAACGAACGCGTAGACTACTTCCCATGATAGGTTGAGAGCCAGGGCCAGCAGTGGCGCCGGTGTAGCATTAGTGGCCAACGAGCGGCGGATCATGAGGACGTAAGCTATTAGCCAGAAGGCAACACCGACTCCTAGGCATACAGTAGAGGCTGGGATGAGCCAGAGTGGCGCCGTGTCCGGCGGAATATCTGAGGAGCCCATCGTGAAATTGGTGGCGAGGTATTGCAAAATATCTAGCTGAGAAATAGTAATAATAGTACACGAATTTCTAAAAAGAGGAAATAGAAGAAGGAGAGACGAGACGAAGGCCTGTAGAGTCTTGATGTTGATTAGACAATCAAACCTAGGTGGGTTGTGGCTGAGGCTGACTAGCTATGGAATTCTGACTAGAGCTGAGCTGAGCTCAGCAGCTGGTCAACCAGGCCGGTTCAAAGATCTGACTGGCCAATTCAGAAGCAATAGAATGAACTATCGGAGCTTCATACGAGGTGCCTGGTAGAATTGAGATCAGAGATGGCCGACGAAGAATGTTGCTAGGGAGTAAGATATTGAAGCTATAGATGTGGCATGTTTGCGTTTGCGTAGGTAGCTAACGATGCACGTGAGATTGTAGTGACAGAAGGCAGGTTGCTTACCCTATACTTGTAGCAAACGAAGGTGGTTCCCCAACGGAAGGTGGGAAGTCTATGTCTTGATTAACCTGGATCAATTCCTTTTGATGGATATTCGAAATGGATTAATTCGTTATTGCGATTCGGCGGCTTTGGTATATTGAGCATCGGTCCAAGTCTCGTTACCATACATGCAGATCGTTGAGCAACTTGAAATAAGGTATGTCTCCGATAGATTGAAAATTGTAAGAAAATATAGATCAAGCATGTGGGCGATTGTGACAATGAAATAAAATCGTCTACACTGCCCTTAGCTGTTTGGATGATCTATTCGTTAGATGTATAGCAGAACCATGCGTTTCGTTGACTCCTTGGCCTACCTGATCAAGTAGATATATGCAAGTATATGATCCCTTGTAAAACTCCAAGGCTGCAAGTTGGGACAACAGCAAAGGAAGAGTGTCCTTGTAATAATCCTCACATTTAGTTAGAGAAAATCTCATCTTCTCATCGACCTCCTATTGTAGCCAACTTCGAGCGAAACATCCCCCATCAAGTGACGACAAGGTGTGGCTAGGTGGTTGACGATCAAAGGAATGCAACCAACATAGCATCACTTGTTCATCGCGAAGAGTGATAACTTGGCAATGCGTGATGTTCGATTTTGGATAACATGGACGTTTCAACAGTGCCTTATAATGCCACTATGGTGCTAGACTTGAAGGCATTCATCAACCATATACCAAAAAGGTCCGTCCGTGTTTCTGTTGCTCACATCTCTATCTCGTCATGAATGCCAGTAATTCCCCAAGGAAGGATCTCATTGCCTTCTGGCTACTGATGATAGCATCCTAACCTAAGGTTCTGCGTCCATCAGAGCGTAGCCCATCTCGAACTTTGATATCTTACTAGAGTTTCTGATTAGAGAGCCCAAAGACTTTTGTACCAGTTAACACACAGAGTGAGCATCAAACCCAAATCTCATCACACTTTTACATCTTCATCTGCTCTCATCGAGCCTCCAGAGACGTTGCGTGGCAATATCCGATCCTGGCTTTCATTCGAGCTTCTTCCTTCTTTACCTGTTGCTGTCGAGCCTCTCGATCTCGCTGCCCCGTTTGAACGACTGTCAGTCGAGCAAGGTTTCGTTGTCGTCCCATACAATTATTGCCGACATGGATAGAGTAGCATTCATGCAGTCTCCGACTCTGCACCTCCAGATCCTTCCGTCAAGGTGCCGTTCATCTCAAGTCGTGCTAGTCAACACCTCTATTGGCCATATACCATCCCACAGTTTCAACAGTATTTCCCAACCAATCCGACTTGATATAATCTTTTGCTCAGGAGATTTGGCCATAGAAATCCAGGTTTTTTTTTTTCGCGGGGAAGTTCCAAAATATTTCGCTCTCGCTTCATCGATTTGTATGTATATAGACTTGGCAACAATATCTCTCGGCAATTCGTAGCAGTCTCAACCCTAGTATTAGTTCACCTTTAGCACCAACTTCATTCATTTCAAACGTAGAGACCGGTATCTGCATTGTGGAATCCTTTATTCTCTTCGTTACAGCTGTATATGTACAATCCGTTCGTTCGGCCGCCACGCTTCGTTAAAACCACATTTAGTTGCTTCGAGCACCGCCCTTCTCCTCCCTCAACTCGTCCATCTTGGCGACTCGCTTCTTGAACTCGACGTATTGGCACTTCTCGTAGCTGTGTCGCTCATCCTGTCCAGCACATCTCATTGTGAGTGTTTTGTTCCCCGTTGTGTCGACCTGCGCAGATTGGGCCGCATCCGCGCTGTTCCGGGGAGGGTACATACCGAGCACTTCCAAGGGGCATACCAGGTATCCCTTCGGCACTTGTTGAGAGGGATAAGAAGGTGAGCGCAGCTGTCTCGGTAGGCGATCGGGAGACGAGCCTCGCGCATCTCCTCGCGGGTCGCTTCTGTGGGAGGAGGTCAGCAATTGAGACGGGGAAAACTGGCACCGGGGGTTATTCCGGGCTGTGGGACGTACGCCGCGTCTCAGTAACTGCGTCGGAAGCCATTTTGGTGGTTCAATTGGGCTCCAAGATTTGAGGTTGCTGGTCAGAAAGCTGTCGTGAGGTTGCCCTTCGGGTCAAGGTCGGCAGTTGCTAGTTTTCTGCCTTGGAATTGGGGCACCCACCACTCAGCCCGCGTCCAATCAGAAGCTACGAATTACCACGCTATGCAGACCTCTCGTCCTTCGATCACCAACTCTGTCATGAATTGATTATTACTGCAATCAATTAAATTCGAAGAACATTTTCATTTATTCGCTTCTCTTGATGTGGATTTTTCGTCTCCCTCCTTGGTGCCGGCGTGGGAAGCCATTTGAGATAACGCCACATCTGGTGGGTCTGTCCAGCTGAGCAAAGCCACAGAAAGACTTACACGAAAGGATATCGATGTTCTGCTCCTTCAACATTCCGATCCTACCAGGTATCACGTATTCAGCTACAAGCCACAGAGTTTTGGCAAGGCCATATTGATTCGATGTATACTTCTAAATGACCTCATGGTTCTCGAAAATTGTAGCATCTTTCCAATGTCAATGGACCTGGCATAGACTCCGATGATAGATTTATGTCATGTCTGTAATTTATTTTCCTCATGGGGCCCTGTCTCTATATACAATCAGGTCCAATGATGCCATTCAAGTCCCTCTCGATACTCGAAACCAACTTGTGGGCCTTCGGCATCAACAATGTAACCATCCTCACATCGCCCATACTCAACTTTAACCTGCTTCTCATAAAACCCGTCAAATTTGCTGTCGAGGGCATCCTTGAGACTCTTCACGTCGCCCTGAGGGTGAAGAACCCCCCACGACTCTATACAAACCTTGCCCTGGCAGGACTTGAGTACCATCATGAGGGCATCCAGGCGATGAAGTACCTGGGTTATGCTGCTATTTGCCAGCAAAGTCGAATCCGATTCAGCAACCCACTCCCTTTCGTCAACAAGGTTATGCAGTTGTCCTGGATCAGTCTGGTTTACAGTCAGCGTATGATAACATGCAACACTCAGCAGCCCACTCATACCTTGAGGTCATAAAGCTCATGCTCATTGTTACACCACACTGAGTAATACAGATTGTAGTCCTCATGCACAATTCGAAGCCCTTTATATGTGTTGCTTCGCGCCACGCGTTGGCCTTTCCCATCTTCATATTGTTAGCAACATTCAGCAATTATGAGATTAATACATACCAAACCCTCCAACGTCACCTTCAGCGATTGCTATCCCCCAGTATTCGACTGCAACATGCTCGTGTCGTGCGAAATCCGCCTGGTCACTCCGAATTGGAATCGGCGTGCCGTCGAAGTCAGGCCGAGACTCAATGCCAGCAAGCTTGAGAATCGTGGGAGCAAGATCAATATGTGTGGTGACTATGTCCTCGACTGCTTGGGCATCTACACCCGGACCTCGCACGAACAACGGAACTCGAATGTCCTCATCGAATCCACACTCCTTTCCAGGAGGAAGACGATGCTGACCCAGATGATATCCATTGTCAGAAGAGTAGATGATGTAAGTGTTGTCGAGGAGGTCAGCCGCTTCTAGTTTGGTAATAACCTGCTCGATGATTTCATCAACACCTTGAAGTGCTTGTAGTCGAGCACGATAGAATTCATCAATATACGACACCGCCGAATCGTTCAGTTGGGGAAGGTTGTGAATCCAACTAACACTACTGGGCTACATTCTAGTCAACACACCGCACTATATCACTGCAGGCTCATACATACCGAGTCAGGGTTGAAGTTGTCGGATCGCGGGACCTTTACGCCCTCAAACAAATGGGAGTGTCTTTCAAGTGGAATTGGGGTTGTCATGAATGGCGCACCATTGCCTCTATTAACATCAATATTCGAGTGCGGTGCAACAGGCGCAATCGTGAGAAAAAAGGGTTTCTCATTTTCAATGGCTTCAGTGAGAAGCTCTCGCGCATATTTCGCGATCAAGTCTGAGGTATGCTCGTTCTGGTGGTGGACAGGCGGTTCTTGGTTCCGCTGGAAAATAGGATTGAGGTACGAGTAAGTGCCGGGATCGACCAGAAAATTGGTACCTGTCCATCCAGCAGGGTACGGAGAATCGTAATTCCAAATAGTATGAGCGTTGAACAGCTTGCCGGTATAAAACGTGTTGTAGCCGGCTTCTTGCAGCCAGACGGGGAGGTAGTTTTCGTTTAGTCCCTGGGACACGAACTTGGGAAAGCCGCCTATTTCTCGAATGAGTACATAAAAAATGAGGATGCGACATCGATTACATGGAGTCAGATGCTCATGGATAAATGGAGACATACCGTAGGGTGGGCTAACATCGGTCACGTTTGTATTGTGTGGCTGCTTGCCCGTCCAAAGTGACACTCGTGACGGGCAGCAAATGGCCGTGGTAGTGAAATGGTTCACGAATGAAGTGCCTTTTTGTATGATGTGCTTGTTCAGTAACGGCATGTAAGCTACCGAATCCAAGACTGAATCCTGGTCATCTGTGAGAATGAAGACTATGTTCTTCTTGTTGCTGTTGACAGTATCAGCTAGCAATGCCTCACTCCCGTGGCTCCCTGTGTGTGATTCCTCTTTGGACAGTATGATTTCATCGTCCAACTGCTGAGCCCAGCTGGCTGATACAGCTAGCACCGAACATGACATTAAGCCTGCCGGTCGGAGCCATGTTTGGAACCGCATCTTGTCGTTGGGGCCTCAACAGCCGTCTCTCCCCGTCGCGCTTGGGCTATGTGTAGGTGTCAAGCGTACTTATTCAATTGGGCACGAACCTCTGATCCAACTTCGAAAATGGAACCGATGGCTCGAAGAGAAATCACTCACTCTGCGACTCTCCGCAGTCTTCCCTCTCAAGCTTCCAGCGATATATACAATTAACCTTTCCAATTTCGTTGCTGCCGGCATATCTACGGCCCAGTTCAGCGCTGTTACCCTTGTCTCAGCTTCTCACGCAATGGCATCGGTTATGGCGTCAAAAGTTAGTGCTCAGTGCGAAAATCCCCGCAAAACACTAACAGTTAAATGGGTGGGGCCCTGTTTCTTGCTGTTCGACGCATACTTCAACGTTATCACATTTGACTTGCATCTGTCCCCCACGTCGCTCTGAATCATGTATAGGGGATGTTGTACGGATAAATGGGCTGTATGTACCTTGAAATAATTGAGAATTGGTTAGGATAATTTACGCCATCGACTAACCCAACAATGGCGTGCTATCAACTAGATATTCAGCATTTATGTTACCCCAAGGTGCAGAAGAATGTAATTACAAGAGCCACCTCGATCGAGTTGACGTGTGAGCAGTCTTATCTTCAGGTAATCTAGTTGTTCTCCTTCAGAGCTGGAACACAATGAAGTCCACCAGCTTCCTTTCCGTCACTGCATATATCACACTTCTTTCCGGACATACAAGCGCAGAGTGGCAGTTTCGCTCTCGTCCCGACCTCTATGTACCACGACTGAACATTACAATCCCCGCCACCAATGACATCGCTCCAGGCTACATCTTCGTAGCACCATATCCAAGTCGAGGCCATTACGAGGCTTTACCCGAACAACCTGCCGCTTACATCTTCCGTAACAATGGTGATCTCGTGTGGTCGAGCTTGGGATATCTGTCCGGTTTTGTCGCCAACTTTCATGCCGTGAGATTCAACGGCCAATCCGCACTCCAAGCGTTCCAAGGTAGCATTGATGCGAACCACGGGCGTGGCTACGGCACGTTCCAGATTTTGAATGGTTCATACAGACCGATTGCGCAGGTCCAGGGTCTAACGAATAAGATCCCATCGATACATGAATTTCGCATTGTGAATGAAAAAACTGCATTGATTGAGATATACAACCCGACTCCGTATGACTTGACGCCATATGGAGGAACTGGGGAGCAGAAGTGGATTATAGATGGCATCTTACAAGAGGTTGACATTGAGACGGGTGAGCTCATCTTTGAGATACATTCCCTTGATATTGTATCTCCAGCCGGTATGTCACACAAATAAACTATATTAACCAAATTTCAACTAAACATCCAACTCCCCGATCAGATAGTCTAGCTCCGATCTTGCCAGATACCGGCCTCACTGGTCCAGATGGTTGGGATTACTTCCACCTGAATAGCATAGACAAAGATGACGAGGGCAACTACCTCATCTCGGCCCGGCATACCAGTGCAATCTATAAGTTATCAGGAAAGGATGGATCCATCATCTGGCAACTTGGTGGCAAACGATCCACGTTCAAGCTCCCCACGGAACTCAAATTTAGCCATCAACACGACGCTCGCTTCCTAAACCGGTCTGTGGATGGCAATATTGAAACCATTTCGTTCTTTGATAATTCGGCTTGGAACTTTGACGACGCAAAGTCTCGATTAAGTCCTCACTCTTCCTCGCGAGGCCTTATCGTGGAGCTCAACCATGTCGACAACTCTGCCAAATTAATCCGGGAATACATCTCGCCGGACGGCCACTTGGCCGAGTCACAGGGCAATACACAAGTCCTCCCCAACGGCAACGTCTTCATCAACTGGGGCCAAGAAGGCGCCGTGACCGAGTTCCGCGCTGACGGGACACCCATCTTCAACGCCTATCTCGACTCTGGCGGCCCGGTCCAGAACTACCGTGGTTTCCGGCACGAATGGACTGGTCGTCCAAGGGAGGTCCCAGCCATCGTCGCAGTCCGATCAAGCAAGGCCTCGACGAGCGTGTATGTGAGCTGGAACGGCGACACGGAGGTACACCTGTGGAGGTTCTACGTACAGGGCGGCGAGCAGGCAGAAGCAACAACGGGACGCAAGATTGGGCAAGCAAAAAGGGATTCATTCGAAACGGTTGTGACTATCCCGGCACAACGCATTGATTATCTCGGTGCGAGTGCACGAGTCTTTGCAGCTGGATTCGCAGTGGATGGCACATTTCTGATACGATCTCATGCCGTGGTTGTACGGGAGGATGTGCATGCACAGGTAAAGAAAGAAGGTGAGGTTGAGCCTGGAGAGCTGTAGACCTGTCAAAAATAAAATGTTTTTGTTTTTTTGGGCAATTATTGACTCACACATTTCTTTCACAACTCTCTCGTTATGTTATTCAGCTAATGTTTTTTTGTTCAAGTGGATTTTGCTTCATTATGAGTCATGGATGGGGGCCTCATCATGCATAATGATGTGTTTGTGTGGTGTTGTAGGTATCCATCATGCCCACTTGGTCCAGGGAGGGGGAGACTTGAGGTGACGGCTGTACTCCAATAGTTACTTCATACTCTATACTGCCTAGGTACAGTATTATGTAGTTTTGCGTGTCTGCCTATTATTCCCTATAAACCTCGTATGTGTTTGTGTGTGTGTGTGTGTATGAGAAATGCAAATGGTTGTTTAACAACCAGAACCTATGCGATGCCTCGACTTGCTCACACATCAAGCTCGACTCGTTGAATGCATGGAGGCTGCACCGCATAACTTGGGTAGTCGAAGCCTCTCGCTGCTTGTATTAACCCATGCAAGCAGGTTCCAACTCCAAGATGCCATCACCTTTCCTTTGCTGTCCTATGCACATCAAATCTCTTGGCATCAACCTTTACCATCTATCGTAGCCAACAGCCACGTCAATCTTCCCACATCCCCTTTTTTTTTGTTGGAGGGGGGCCTCGTCCTGCATCATCATCATCACTGCCATCGCCATCAAACTACACATCTTCGCCAATCTCCTGCAAGCCTCTGATGCAAGCACTTCTCAAATGGATTGCGACCCAGTGTCTCCCTTCTCCTTGTTTCGTCAGAGGTGCAGCAAGACCAGGCACATCTCGCGCGTGGCCCCCTACAATGGCCCAGCAGGGGTGTTCGACCTGAACGCCTCCACACCAAATGATTGGTCGACGCGCTCCAAGCCCCCCCTGTTCACGCACTCTACCGCGCCAACGCACCACAGAGACAGTTGGGTGAGCGCGCCCAGGACGGCGACAGGTCGATGAAACCCACGTTTTCGAGCCCAGCGTCGGCGGGGGCTGTCGCTGGCTCTCATGTGGTTTCGTGGTTTCGTGGGTTTCGCGAACGCGTGCAGCCATTTGGGACGCGATGGTTGTCCGCGGCAACCCTCGATTCGACTTCGCTCTGCATGTTCTAGGTGGTTGTCGGGCATTGTTTTGTATTGGACATAGGCTTTCGCAGACTATATCTAACAGAGAAAGGACTGACTGACTGACTGACTTGTAACAAGTTTATAAAACCCATCAGCCCTCATCAACCTCTTGAAGCTCGACTCTTGTATCAATCCATCCATCCATCCATCCATCCATCCTCTTTAATCGTGTGTGTGTCTTCTATTGCTTTTCTGTTCACATCAAGAATCAAACCCTCGTCGACTTGCCTCTTTTTAAGTCGACCCAAATACGTTTTCAGCAAAAACTTGTATCATCACTGTCAACCGTTCTTTTGTCCAACTCTTTCTTTACGACAATTATTTTTGATCTTCATCATTTGATACCCACGCCACTCGACTTCTGATATTATAATACCCCACCTCACCTCGCATTACCTACCGACCAACCTTGTATCAAAATTCATTCTCTCGAGTCCATCTCTCCTTTTATATATAATCAACATGTCCAATTCTTCCAACATCATCGCCTGGCTGGTCCCAACGGCGCGCGGCTCTTTCGCCGATAAAGCAACTCAGCTTGCATGCAACGACTTCCGCAGCGTCTCCACAGACTCATCACCTATTCTCACCGCCCGTCTTCCCAACCTCGTCACCAGCAAACCCGCCAAGGCTATCCAGCTATCATTTGACCAAGCGCCCAAACGGCCGGGGTCCTTCGTGCTTGGCTCCGATCCCGCCCACTGCGACGTTGTGCTCCCGTCTCTTCCGGGCATCTCGCCCCGCCACTGCGCCCTGAGCTTCGACGCCGAAGGCAGACTAGTTCTCAACGACTATTCCGACCGTGGCACGCAAGTCTGGTATGATTGGGAAAGCAACGGCGACCAGACCGACTACACTTGGATTCTCAGCAGCGGAAATTCTGATGGATTCCCAAGCACAGTGCAGCGCATCACCATTGATATCCAAGGTGTGCGTTTTCAAATAGTCGTCAACGACCACTCTGCCGATTGGGACACATACCGCGAGAACGTTCATGCCTTTGTCCAACAACCTGCCTGGACCGACGGCCTAACTTCCGGTTGGGACCGAGCGTCAATAGATCCAGTGGCACCTCTCTTCTCAACAACACCAATGTTTCAACATATTTTTGTAAAGTCTCTCGGGGATGAACCTGTGGGTGAAATGTATTTGTGGAACCTAGCCAGGCCATGGGAGCCGATGGTCAAGGCGGCCGCTTGATGCCAGGAGTTTCCGGTCCAAATTATTCTTAGATTGTGTTGGATTATCATGTTTGGTATTATAGGATGTATCACAGCTTGGCGTTCGGTTATCTTGTTTGGGCCGGTTATGTTAGTGATGGAAACAACACTCGTTGAATGGGCACGAAATTGTCACTCCGGATGCAGTAACAAATTTATTATTTCATTAAATCAAGGTATCACATACAACTCCTTGCTCCTTTTTTCTCTTTTTTAAAACCCATTCCATGCCGTGACTTTTTAGTCCTCGCTCACTGCCAGCACCTCTCTCTTTGTCGCCTCATCGTCCTGAAGCTCCTCCTCATCAGCGTCAAATCGAGTCATACTGAAGTCTGGCACGCGTCTCCTGAGCGGCTTCTGGCCTCCCTTCTTGTTCTTGCGCATCCTTGCTGTCTCCGCCTCTTCGGCGACGACGGCCTTTTCGCCCTTCTTGTCCAGCATAGTACCCTCCAGACTCAGGTAACTAGTCTCGCCGGCGGTTCCGACATCAAAATTGCGTATTCGGAAGCGAATCTTGCCCTTGATCTTCTCTCCACTGCCGTCCACCCAGAATCCAGTACTATGGATCTGGCGAACGACGCCGTGATCGTCGGCAGTGATGACTGAAGCAGTCTCCTCAAATCCTTGGGCCTCGGGGGACTCATTTGGTACCCACTTCCAAGAGGGTGGCAGTCTGCGGGCTTCTATGGAGGCGTTGAACTTGCCAAAGCACACAACGCCAATGTGGCCTTCGGTTTGGAGGTTGACGCTTCCCTCCATCCAAGCACCTCGGCTGGGGACGAACAGGTCGACGTCGGCGGTGATCCAACCGAATCCGACAGCGGCTTCGTCCTTGGAAATGACATTCGCCGGCGATTCGTCATCCATAGCTGCACCATTCCTGCCAGGCTTCTCGCCGAACGCAACATTTCTGTAGTCTAGGAGAACGCCTCGCAGAGAGGGCACATATTTGTTCTGGAGGTGTCGCAGGTGCTGAGTCTGACAGCTCGTAACAGGCTGGGCCCAGCCAATGGGGAAGAGGGGCTCGTAGAGAGACACCGTCTGGGTGAAGAAGGGAAATTGAGGGTTGGCGGGGATGTCAGGTGGCTGGTGGATTGAAGAGCTTGAAGGCTTCGACTGAGATTGGGTGTCGACGTCCATGGCATCGCTATCAGTCTCTTGAGGCTCGGGAGCCGATTCGACTTCGGGCGCATCGCTATCATCTTTTTTGGACTTCTTCTGCTTCTTCTCTTTCTTCTCCTCTGGGACGGCGGCATCTCCTGACTCGCTCTTCTTCTTCTTGTGCTTCTTCTTTTCCGATTTTGTTTCTTCGGCGGTAGGCGCAGCTTCCGGTTCCGTTACACCATCTTCAGTGTGCTTTTCCTTCTTGCTCTTTTTCTTCTTCTCGCCCTTGCCGCTGACCTCTGGTGCGATGTCGGTTGCGGAGGCAGAGATGCTCTTGGACTTTTTGTGCTTGGGCTCACCATCTCCAGCATTGTCGTCTTCTCTTGCACGCTTCTTTTCCTTCTTTGATTTCTTCTCAGGCTTGACCCCTGAGGGCTCGGGTGAGGCGATTCGCGCCATTGTTGCGTCGGGCGGTGATGCTGCTTGCGGACGTGACGGGCTGAGCCGAGCAGAAGCTCTCGTGGGAAATTTTTTTAGTGAAGAAGCTTATCGATTATCGTAAAGCTCACACCGAGCACACATAAGTGGGGCCTTTGCGTCCGAAACCTCACCGCGGTGAGACCTACCCTATAGTGCCTATCCGCATTCGCATTTGCCATTTTTAATTACTTCTTTGATGGGGAGGAAACGCTCGTCGTTCATTACTATTACTGTGCGACAATATCTTTTTCTCCTTTTTTTTTCTCTTTCTTTCTTTAGGTCTTCACATTTCTGTTATTGCTTCCGTAATCAAGTGGCTTCGAGCTACTTATCTTGTATGGAGAAGAATGATAACTCTACACAAAGTTCACCCGAACCCGATGACAAAGAATGGAACTGGTACGGATAAACCAAGCCATAATAGATAGTCAGCTCCCCCGATCCCTCCCTTCCCATGGATGCGGAACAAAAGAAACCCCAGATGAACCGTGGCAAGACAAAACTCAAAGAAAAGATAGAGACTACAGACCAACTCCAGCCCGACTCTCATGTTCAACTACCTACCTAGGGTGGCACAACAGACAGCTACGAGACTATCTAGATACTCTTTCACATGACTTTCTCGGATTTCAAAAAAGCCGAGAGCTACAATATACTGGGCTAGTTCAAAATCCGGTTCGCTTGTGTCATCGGCTTGCCCAGCAAACAACAAACGGCGCAACTTGAACCTGAGAGGGAATCTCGGCAACACCCCAAGCGAACCGCATGCCGGGTTTGGCAAAATCAATCATCCGCCGCATTTTCTTACTGACCCAAAATAATACCACGATTTTACCCGCCCGAGTCATGCCATCACTGTATCGTGAGGTCGCCTGGAAACATGCCAAGCAGTGACATCGACCCTGCTGCTATGCGAATCGCTACCCCCTCGACTGTTGGAGGCGTCAGTTGTGGCGGGTGGGCTGCTTTAGGTCCCAACTTGTGATTCCCAACTGCCTGATGCGATCCAGGTACCTGCATTTTACGGCGTGGCAGACGATCACCGGTGCATTGCCGCGAGCGAGATCGTCACACATCGCATGGGTGGCCAGGCGCTCGTCTTGTATTTGGCACGACCACATTGACGCCGAGAACCTGGCATTGAGGGCCAATGCTCGATTTCTTTCGGGCAAAAGACAACACTGAGTGGAGCTTGGTTGGGCGGCAACATACAGCATGTGACGCTTCGGTCAAGAAACCGACCAAGCCCTTTTGTGATGAGTCCTCCGTCACTAGGTACCTTACCTAAGATGGGTAACCAGCGCGACCTTGACGATAACGATACCGACGATGGAGGCACCGCCTAAATGCCGGCAAAAAACACAAAGAAAACTGACTCGAAAGTGCGTAGTGGGGACGGTTCACCAATGGGCAACTCTGGGCATTTAGGGCACAGCGTCTAAGTTACGGAGTGAATAACGGTGAATTGCCGCCCATCCGTAGTAGGACGACAGGATATCCAGCTGAGGGAGCTTTGAAAGCGAAACAAGAAAGTAAGGTACCTAGTGATGGGAGGACAACAGGAGAGGACTTTCTCTGGTTCGTGGTTTTTTGAACTTCGAACTACTGCAACTTATTTCCAAAAGAAACCAGAAAAGTGCACAAAAGCAAGTGAGTCAAAGCAAGTTCAAGGGGCTGTCATGCGTTTTCTTTGGATGACATTCAGTGACATCTTTTGAGCCCGTCGAAAGCAAGTCAGCAGTATTGTACTTTGTAATTTTGCGTTATTTGTGTTGTCTCGTCGTTGTTATTTCCAAACTCCGAGTTTACTATCTTTGGCAGCTCTTATCTGCATGTGCTGTAATCTGTATATGCTGCCTGCCTATTACACCGTCCCTCCGTTGGACGCGCGTTTTTGTTAGTGATGCGGTGTTATTCCGTCACCGGGATTAATAATAGAAACGCCGTTTGCTTGTTGCCACTGCCGGTGCCTCTTCCGTTTCCAGTCGAGGAACCCGCAATTCCAGACTATTTCCAAATGTTCTTTGGGCCCCAACGGCGAGTCATCGGGCCCAATGGCAAAACAGAGAGAACGGAATTCCCTTTGGGCGGTGTTGGATGTGTGGGAAAAACGGCACGGACGGGGCACATCGGCGTCTTTGACGGTGGGGACTGGCAGAAAAAAAAAAGAGGCTCTTACCTCACCTCCAGCCACTGGTAAACCGGCAAAAACGCAACACTACTTTGAGAGTAAGTGTGGGTGGGGAGTGGGCGAAGGGTTGAGACAGACGCAGTAGTAGTGCGACAAGGAAGCTGCAAAATGCCTCCGCGAAAGACAAACGTAAGAGACAGAAGAGAGGCCTGGTTCGTGAGGCCTCAACGCCAACGGCCAACGGCCAATGACCAGAGACTGGAGACCAGACAGGACTCCATAAGCACTGCCTCTCACACCAATCCATTGAGAGCGGAGAGCCGTGGAGTGAACTTGACGGAGCGGCCTTTTTTCTTGCCTGAAAGATACTTGGGGAAGCATCAAGAAGGATTGTGCTACACAGTATGAGAAGGAGTGCAGGAACGAAAATAGGATGTTGAGGACGGTCCTATGCGATCGTCTGACTTGCGTGGTCTTGACAGTGGTATGACCAGCTGTCATAGCTGAAGCTGGGGCTTGCAGGAGAATTGATCACACAGCATTGGTATTATTTGTCCAGCAAAGCAAAAGCAGACTAAAATAGTAAAACCAAAGAAAAGAGAAGGTTATTGGGACCAGGTGTCTGGTATCGGGAGAACAATAATAAGTAAAGCATGGGGCAAATATGACAGCAGTGGCAGCGGGAAACGGGAAGTCTGAAGCCAGGGAAAAAGCCTGAGCGCATCAGTGGCAGAGGGATAGGATAGGATAGACTGTGGGATGACAGAAGAAAAAGTGACAACTGGCAAGCCATCAACCCCTCTCTTCCCACTGAGACAGGACACCCTCTCAGACATCCCATTCGCACACAGGCAGAAAGGCACAGAGGCACAGAGGCACAGGCACAAACACACATACTCAGGCATCCACACACACATGCGCACACACATGCACACTGACGCTTCGCAGAAACCTACCGATGCAGGTACACAGTTCTGGTGCAGCCCGTGCACATACGCCCCCTCCCCTTCTTTTTCCTCTGCTTTTGTTCAAGCCACTGGTCCTTAATCATCTGCCCTCTCTTTGAGACATGCGCCCATTGTGTGTATTGGATGCATCCTACCTAATATTAACCAAAAAGAAAAAGTTTCGATTTTCTTGGTTTCGTTTGTTCATTTGTTTGCCTATTTGTTGTTTTCGTTAAATTACATGGAGATGAAACAATTTCGTTCTGCACTCCGCACAAAGAAACAAGCTTAATGTCGCTCCCGTGCGCGCGCCGCAAAAACTCATTACAATCCCTGAGGCCATCACTCTCTGGACTTTTTCTTGGCACACTGGGTCCTTCACTGTGCTTCTTTGGCTATTAGGCGGCTTTCTTTTTCTTTCCAGCCCTTGGTCCACTGCGTCATCGCCGAAACCTGAGGCAGCGTAGAACACACAGTAAGCAGTGGAACATTTTTTTTTCTGATTACCCACTCGGCGTATTGCTCTGGCGTCTTTCCTCGTTGAGCTTTCCTTCGGCCTGCATGCCTGACTTGATTTGATGACTCGATGAAAAGGCCGAGCGGCGCTTGTCATGACAGAGCGCCGACTACCCCGAAATCGTACATACAGTGTCAACTTCTTGCTGGTAGAGGTGCATTTGGATTCACATTGTCCCCGATTCGCCGCTAAGGCGCAGAGTTTTCTCTCTTGTAACCCTTGTCACTCCCCCATCTCATTGTTCGCTTTGTTTCCTCTTGTCTCTCAAACCTAACCCGCCTTTCACTGTGTAGAAAAAGCCGGACTCGAGCTGGGGATATTTGTTTTGTTTGGAGCTTCATCTCTTGAAAGAGGGGTTTTGAATTAAATTACTATGTACACGTGCAAAACGAGATCTTCGATGCAATAGCTATAGCGACTAATTAGGTGGCACACACCAGGCACGCTGCAATATCCTCTGCCACATGTGCTCGGCTCTTCAGCTTTGCCTCATTTTCCACGGTGTGAAACCCACCAGTTACAGCCACAGCTGGCCACAGCTGGAAGGTGTGCGAGGCGTTTTTTGAGTGCCTGCGTTCTCTGGGTACCTGACTAACGCACCGTGCCTGGCAAGATCTCTGGACACCCACAACTTGGCCGCGTCGGCTAGCCCTAAACAGATGCAGGTTGGGCTGATTTGTCCAACAGAATTTTAGAGGGGCAAAAGTTGGAGGGCCACTTGGAAGTTGTTTCTGAGCCATTTTCCCAAGCTAGGACTTCTGGTGCAGGGGGCAAGGGGGGAAGAGGGGACGGAGAGGAGGGAAGGGGGGGCGCGCTCTACCCTCCAGAGGCAAGGCAGTGTCAGGGGTCCAAGGAGACGCCAGGGGCGGAGACAGGGGAGAAAAAAAACCCGCCATTGCCCAAGCGGCAACAGGCTTAGCTTCACCCGGAATCCATGTGGTTTTCATCGCATCCCGGACCCATCCCAAGAGGCTGGCTGTCGAGCGGATCCACTGCTTCAAACAACCAGGGGTCGATTCCAAAGGTGACCCGACCTGACAGCAGGCGCTACGGTACCATAGCACATTTGTGAATTCGTGCCGAAGAGCTTAGTGATTAGCAAGTGTTTACTCCACAGTGATATGGCTCTCCGGCATCGCGAATCATGGAGCCGCCGGGTCAATTGTTGTACATCCTAGGGCTCTTTGGTTGACTCTCCCCCCTGGTCGAGCGTGCCCACACATCCACACATCCACAAATCCACACACCTTCCAGTCAACTCTCCCGCCAAGCTGGCCGAGCTGCGTTTCGCCATCGACGCCGAGTACTTTGACACACACGTGTGAGCGTACTCAGCTCCTTTGACGGATGTGTCCCAAGCGTCCGGGAGCGTACCTCCTCTTCCCCCCCCTCCCCTCCTTCAGATCTGAGGGCCACCCACTACGCCCACTAGGACAGGCACCAACAGGTAGCACTCAATCACCCCACAGAATGTCTCGCACATCTATATAAGTCAAGATGCCCACCCCGACCTTCTCAGTTCTAATCTGTTGATCATCATCACATTCTCTTGGTATCAGTTCGATAACCTCTTCATTCTCTCTCTTCAATCTCTGCATTTATTGTCACTCCTTCAGACATAGATCTGTGATCAGTCACCACCACTCCTTGACATTCATCCTCATCGCCGTGCGTTGAGAATATCCAAAGTCGAGCCAGTCTCTTGACCAACTTTTTCACTTACGCTTCAACTGTACAAAGTTTTCCAACAACTTTTCAAACAAACAAACTTCAAGATGTTCGCCTCTTTCGCTGCCATCCTCGCCGCCAGCTCGGCCACTCTCGTCTCTGGTGCTGCCCTCGCTCCCCGCGATTCCGGCTCTGCCTACATGACCCCCCACGACTCTTTCTCCTCCTCTGTTGGAGTTCTTGGCTGCAAGATCAACGTGAGTTCTATACCATCCAATTTGCTTCCCCCCAAATATTCCCAACTTTCGACTAACAGTTTTGATAGACCAACCGTGTTGCCTACTGGCCTAGCTCTGTCGGCTGTGACGACATCTGCGTCAAGGTCTCCAACGAGGGCCGCAGCGTCTATCTCCTCAAGATCGACCAGTCTGGTGGTGCCCATGACATGTCCTACGATGCCTGGAACTACCTCTACTGCGGCAAGAGCGCCACTGACGACCCTCAGGAGGGCGGTGGTGTTGCCATGGAGTACGAGACTGTCCACCCCAGCAAGTGTGCTCACCTCATGGACGGCGGCAAGCTCGCCTTCTCCGCCTCCAACTCCATGAACTTCATCGCCTCTTGCTTGTCTGAGCCCAACAGCTGGGTCGCCCAGAACTACGAGCTTTTCAACATCCAGGACTCCGTCTGCAAGTGGGGTGTCGATGAGCGCTGCTCGCTCGACCTCGCCACCTCCAACCAGCCTTCCTGCCCCAGCGGTCTTGGCTGCACCAAGGACACCAACCTCAAGGTCACCAACATTGCCTACGGCACTGGTCTCCGTGTTACTGCTCCTTAAGAAGCTTGAAGCTATGATTGACATGAGACCAAGCAAACACACCCTGCCGCCCAACGATTTGGGGGTACCACACTCGTTATGATAGAACTATGATGAAATGACAGACTATACACAAAAAATGGGACAATGGAAAACTTCTTTGTGATTTCGTTCACTTCTCTGTATATAGTTTGAGAGAAAAAAGAATGCAGGCCAAATAAAACGGAGGCATTTTTTACGGATAACCATCATACCTACGTGCAACGTTCCAAAATGTGACCTGACTTACCTGACTTCTAAGAGGTACCGTGTACCTATTATCATGTGAAAGCTTGGTAAATAAGATATGTAAATGTTCTTCAATGCAGACTTTTCCCCCTCCTCTGTGCTGAGTGTGCTCTTTGGTGTAAGCCGAGTCAGCGATTGTACCTTGCAGGCGCCAGTTCGCCCCTGACATGCAGCCAATCATCTTCAATGGGGCGAGATCCGTTCCTGCTGTGGGCCCTGTGACAGCGCATCGCTCTGGCTTTTAGAATCCTTGAGCCGAAAAAACGCGAGTGGGGACTTTGAAACATCCTTTTGGACGCTCCAGCCAACATGCCAGAGAGTGCTTGACTCTGGCGGACTTAGAGCGGTACCACGTAGGAGGTTCTTGGTCTTGTGCTGCTTTGAAAGGCTGTGGTCATTTGCTATTTCCATTCACCACGCAAATTTATATCTTTGTGGTCTGCTTTATTCTTTACGCGGTGCTCATGCTCATTGTGAAGGTGTTTCTGATTCCCTTTCTTCTTTCTTTCTCGTTGGCCGTTAACAAAGCCGCCTGGAACAGTGTGAGAAGAGGGCATCTGGTGACGTCTGAAATGGCCGTGAGCGACATGTAGCCTTCTGGCGGCAGGAACCGCAGGATGAAACGGCACGGGGAGAGGGTACAAGGTATCACGCCCTTACATGGATTAGACTTGGGAACTGGTGAAGGGGGTAAAGGAGTTCTGGCCAGGATGGTGGTCGAACGAGATCTGGAGAATTGGCCAGAGCGTCGGCTGATGGACGAAACATCGTTCGCATAGCACGGGGACAAGAGCGAGAAGCGGACCGAAAGCACTCGTCTGATGGAAGGGACAGTCATTGGGAAAGAAATTTTTAATGAAGAATGAGTCTAGATGACAAAAGAAAACATTTTGCTAAAAGTTTTTTTTTCTTGGCGTCCTCTTCTTTTCTTTTCCTCACTGAAATGTCTAGACCAGGTGGGATCCGTTGCAGCGAAGGACCGATTGACGGGTAGTAAGGGAGATCGACGTTGCATCCATCCCTCGGGGGTTGGGAGGATTCCCTTGACTGGCCGACTGGGATAGGGATCCTATGAAGCAAGTCATCGGAGGATTTTTTTTTTGTCTTCCCCTTCAATGTACCCTGGGGGGCTGGAAGTCTCAGACGAACGGCTGTCTCAGGCGTTGACGGTGAACAAGAAAAAAAAAACGTTGATCTACCTTACATACATTACCTTAACTCCATACCTATATGTAGGCAATTATTGCAGATGAATCAGGCATTGAACCGGGTTCTGTTGTCGAATCAAACAAAAGGCCAAACACAAGGATGGCAATTTGGACGGCAACACGAGGTATTCGTGTACAATAGAATTTCACTGCATAAATTCATTTGTGCTTCGTCTTTGTTTATTTATGTATGTCCTTGCAGTGAATTTGCCCACTGTGCTGTACCTAACGCAAGCAGTGTCGTTGTTATCATCGGTTCGTTACACCGCGAAGTTTAACAATAGCTACCAGATGTAACACGGTTTCTGAACTTTACTAAGATGTAAGGAATGCTATTTTCAAGCCGCTATATCTTCTCAGAATAAGTACGACAATATAATAGATAATGTAAAGAAAGTAACGACTAGTTTTGACTGTGTGCGTTGTATCACGACCTTGGAATTTGGTGTCACAGCAAGAATAATCTATCTTCGGCGAGCTGAGCTAAATATTCTCGTGATACATGTCTGCCCTACTTGCTAACTCCATTGTTTAGAGTCTTAATTAGAGTTCGTTGGGAGATTGGACATATTTTTGAGTTCCCGATCATTGTTATAAAAATAACAACATAGCCTTGGCAACAGGTGGTACAGACACGTCTATCCTCACTGCGATCATTAGCTTTTTGAAGAAATTTACCCGTGCTTTAGTAAATTAACTATCATTTGAATTTCGAAAATAATTATCTTTTGGTTCTTGATATTGATGCTGCAGACAAATATTGACATGGCCATGGTGGTACTATTAGGAGAGCCTTTTCCCCCTCCTTTGTAATTGGTTAGGTAAGTAAACCCAGGTACTGACAATGTAGAGGATCTAGGTATTTCCTGGAAATTGAATGGCATTGCATGCAGTCTGTATCATGAAGTGACTGTTACTGTCCCACAAAGCAATTGTGAACGTCATTGCGACCGAATGGAGGAGTTGAGTAAATAGGCCAGGGGTTAAAGCATACAATATGAATATAGTAGCAATGCGATTGACCCTTACATTCACCTTTCAACTGTCAATAATGACGGTTGTAATAATACTTGTCATTGTTACTTTATACCTAGACAGTAGTGATACACTACGAGCTCAGTGGCATTTCATCTCGATCCATTTTATGTGCCGCAGAGAGTGCCGCAGAGAGTGCCACAGACAAAGGCAATTGACATCGGCGTCCTGGGAAATACTTTATATACGAGATCTATCTCACGCCCCATCGTAGTAAGGTAGCAGCTAGAGCTCAGCCATGGGCAATTAGCAGCGCCACAGATATCATCGCATGTTGGTTGGGCTGAGAACTATTAGACTGAATTAAATCTGTCGTGTAAATCGATAGTCAGTACCTATTCTGATCCGTGCGATGCTACAACCAGTTGGCCTCGCCAGTAAGCAGTCCCATCAGAGAATTAGATATGTTCTTGAGTAACACTCAACTTCTCGTCCAATTGAAGATTGCTGACTCATTCCTGTCCGACGTTCGGGGCCACATACCTGCACCGGGTCCGGTGCAAATAACGTCACATGACTTTCTGCACCGGACCCGGTGCATATAACATCCATTATGTAAGCCTAGATATGTGGACTTAGGGATATCTCTCTTCCACACATAGAAATAGCATTTATTTATGAATTAAAGGAAGAGGATGATGTGTTATATAGAGACCTATTTGATGTGTGAATTGTTGTTCTATTGGCGTTGTATCAGACCTCTTAAAGGCGTGAAGCACATCATAATACCACATCATAACACTACAACACTGATGTGGAAAGAGAAGCAAACATTCACGTTCAGTATGTAAATATATAAAGCCGGGCTCTTCTTCTTCTTCTTCTTCTTAATAAAAGGTCTTTATTTATACACTAAGCACTGCTGTCAAGATATATAACCGCAACCAAAGCCAACGTCAAAATCCTCAAGATATCCCCATCCTTATAGATAATACAGCAACGCCAAGAGGACCTTAGATAGGCAATACTAATAACCAGTTTATTCTACGGCCTATTGCTAATAACCAGCAAATACAAGCCCCAAAACGCCTTGCTCATCCCTCAACGATTCCATTCCCTGTTGACTATTGGAGGTCTGCCAATACCTTACCTATAGACCTAACTTCTCCTACTACACTTTATAGAGACCCCCAAGCACTTATAAGAGCTCAAATCACTTAATATCCTCCTCAAGGGTAGCCTATTTCCATAGAGACGTTGCCCTTTGGATATTAGGTTATAGGGCAGTGGCATATTGGGTATTTAAATTACATTTTGGTAAATAATTAATAATGCCTTCTTCTAGATATGCTTTCTATATGGTTTTATAATAGACTTTAAAGTCTTGATGCTTTATATTGTAATATGAACATTATATATTCAGGTATAGTATGGCTAACACCTGCTGTAGGGATGACTCAAAGCCTGCTAACTATTTGGGCAGCAGAGGCATTAGGGATGCATATTTATAGTGTTAATCCAGGTGGATATATTGAGTGGATATGGCAAGGAATATAATAGGATTATTGTTATTATGTGTAGTGAGTTTTTATATTACCGAGCCTCCATAATACTATATGGGAACTTAGCAATAACTTCATGAATTTAAAATATAAGACTACTATACCTATACTCGGAGATTCGTCTTTTCTTTCTCTTCCTAATGATATAAACTAATCACCTTCTGCATTAAATTTATATAAATTAGAGGGGGGGGTTCTGACCACTAAGTGTTCCTCCTTGTGATATAATATCTTTTGCTGCAGCATCCCAAATCTCTTGCATTTCTCACTGCCGTGAGAAAGGCTGCTATGCCATTTCTACCTCAATATTCTGTTCAATCTGCCTATTCTCAGCTCTATCCCAATCAAAATAACTCATTATCTTCTCTGTGGTTTAATCTCTAATGCTATTTCCCTTCCTGCAGTATCTCCCCATTTGCTTATAGTTAAGATACCAATTATAATCTATTTCACTATAGTCTGTAGGTAGCCCCATGGCCTTTTGGTAATATCTATTGCTCTTAGAAGCTCCTCGAGGTATTGTAATGAACCAGGCATCTTGTGCTTCTTTATATTGTTGGAAGATAACACAGGGATTATCAGCTCGTGGAGGAGAAGGCATTTGTATTATATTTGCTATTGGTGAAGAAGATGATATGCTAATTGTTGTGTGTGTTGTTGTATGAGCTATAGTCTTGGTTCCTCTAGGGGCTTCCAATGGGGATATTGGAGATAGTGAGTGGGTTATAGAATGTGTAGTTGTGTGTGTTGTGATGTGTGCTATTGCGGCTTGGGTAGGAGCTGCAGGATATGCTATTGGAGAGGTTTGGGCAGGAGCTTACTGCAATAGATGTTTATAACACAAGGGGCACAGTTTTGATATCATTCTATGGCCTTGTTGGTGACATTTTGAACACGTTGGTAGTGCCTTTTGCTATACTGCCTTCTCAACACATTCAAATACATAGGGCTCGCATTATGTGCTCATTAGTGATAACGTTAAATGAGCTACTAGACGATCGAACTGTCTGTGAGGCTCAATGATAAGCTGGGGAGTTCCTAAGCATTGGAGATGCCAATATGAGTGGAAATGGTAAAGTAAAAGGGGCTGGCCTTATATTAATAAAAGCTAAAATATATAAGCATAAGGCAGACCAAAAGTCTTAGTGAAAATGCCTGTATATACTGGGTATTCACTTAATAGTCGTTCTCATTGAGATTCAACCTTTAGTAAAGCTTCACTAGATATCCAACCACAAATGTTGCTATATAATGTATGGGATAATCTTATAGGTGTGCGAGTATGTTGTTGAGCTTGATTTGCCTCGAGTTTGGCAAGCTGGTTGGATAATATAAGCTTGATAATCCTCCAGGCTTCAAAAAGGTCGACTTATGAGGTATTCATATGAGATTTGATAATCTGATGAATGCCTTCATATTGTGATGTAATATATTGCTCAAAATGAAGATATTGGTTAACCCAAACCTTGACAAATCTCTTTTTATAGAGATCTAGCCAGGTCTTCATAATGTAGCCCACCTTATTAATATATTTAGGAATATATTGCTTTCTAAACTTCTCAAGCCTTTCCTTATAGATATCCTTAGTTATTGAGGCCACAATCTCATGCCAAAAGGAATAAAACTCCTTCCAATTGTTATATCCTTGAGTATCGTTTTTATCTTGCATAAAGGCAGGCATATAATGACTTAGAACTGCTTTGTTGATATGCCATAAGCATAACATTGGCTTTGCCTCAGGGAAACATGAGGAAGAGGAAATAGCATTTATACAGGCAAGGCAGCGATCTGTAATCACTATAGATGGAAAGGCTATTTCATGAAGCTTATATGCATATTGTAGCCGCCCAAGAGCCCAAATGAAGTCATCTTCTTTCTCACCACTAAGGAAGGCAAATGCAATACAGAAGGTGCGTTAGCAAATATCAACACCAACTATATTAAGAAGAGGCATCTTATATTTATTGGTCTTGTACATACAGTCCAATATAAGCACCTCAGGATATGATTTAAGATATCCCAATAATCCTGGATGTGCAAATAATACTGCTGTGACTCTATTACTATTGTTAAGGCGAATTTGGCTTCAGAAACCCTCACTTTCGAGCTGATTAGCAAGGGCATGTATGTTGCTTTGACCTCAAGCAAGCTGCCGCTTGCCTTATGTAATGCAATTGCTGATATCTTGCTGGGTGGCATGTATATTTGAGGTTGTTTGTATATAGGATCTAATATCTTTTGGCGCAATATCAATAAAGGCAAGCTGTTGGACTGTTGCTTCTTGTGAGTTTAATAGGTGATGATGTGTTGGATGTGCCTGTTGACTGGTGCTTGGCTCATAATTGTATTGACTAAAGCCAGCCTCAGGATGATGCCTTAGACTCCATGTTGTTCCACATAGACTTTCCTTTACTATAATAGAAAAGAGGCATTCTGTTCGACGTATTGATGTCTGATGTTGCCGTTTCCCTGAGGCTGAAGGCGTACGACCTGCTCTACGGTCATAATTGTATATAACTTCATGTCTCTTATTAGTGCGTGCTTTCCTAGACTTTCCAATAACAAATGTATAGCCTCGTGGTGCCGCCCAGTTGTTAATTGCTGCACGTAGATCTTCCCTTGAGCTGAACTTGCCTTCAGGAGGAAGACAATCGTCAGGGAAGAGACGGGGAGCTTCAATTGGGTTTATGATGATGAAAGGAAGGTGTGATAAGTTGAATTTAGACCATAGAAGCTATTGGTTGTTGAATTGGAGGGCGGATTTACGGTGTGTTGATCCCCCTGAGTCCACATATCTAGGCTTACATAATGGATGTTATATGCACCGGGTCCGGTGCAGAAAGTCATGTGACGTTATTTGCACCGGACCCGGTGCAGGTATGTGGCCCCCCGACGTTCATTTTGAGAGTGGAGATGGAATTCCGTCAGTGTCGGTCAGATTCTAAAAGTCTGGCTCTACCCGGCGGCAATTGCGGGGTCTTCGGCTCGGCACAGGCGATGGGAAGCTGCCAAAAAAGCACGAGACCTTGCTTGACTGACGTAGGTACTTGCCATCAAACTTACGTCAGTCAAGATAGAAGTAACAGAAGATCAATAGATTTTCCAGATATCGAGCCCAGAATTTCTGAGCAAAAGGATATGTGGCAGAGTCACAGTTAATAAAAAATTCACAAGCCAAATATGTATGCATGTATACATGCAAAAAAAAAAAAAGCAAATTGTTTGCATCTGAACTTTAGACTGCGAGCGGCAGAAAGAGGTAACCGCGCGGGTGGGAGCCGAGCTAAGGCAGGATGCGAACAAAGGCTAAAGGATGACTAATAATTTCGTACAGCATTGTCATGCGCAACCAAGTAAAAATCCACTAATCACTACCTACCTACCTGGAGTTATCAAGCCGTGGTTCCGCTAACTATCGCCATCGCCATTGCCGAGTCAAGTTTCGCCTTTGTTTCTGTTGCTCTTCGTATACTGCCGACGTTGACGTCTCTTCACCCAAAGATAGGCTTGGTCGATTGGAGTTTGCCCAAGTCTCAGATTACTCACTCACTGATTTGCGCCGCCCCTCCTCCTCGTCCAATGCGCAGTTAGCGCGCTTCAATTCGAACCCTTCAACCAACTAATCAAGACCACTCCCAATTGCGGCGTTGGCAGGAAATCATGCCCTCAGATTCTAGGACTGACTCTCCTGCGGGCTCGTCCCAGCTCCCATCCTTCTACTCTCCTCGTGCCCAGGCTGCCGACGCTCCCGCCGGTCGGCATCGTAGCAACGATGTTCCAAAAATCGAACCCTTAGACGATTTGTCTCTCTCCCCCGCCGAACGCTCCGAAACCCCCGCCAATTCGACTCAGCTGCCCCCGCCATCGCTCTTGTCCCCCGCGTTCACTCCGCCGGCAACGCCCGGTACTACAACTCCTTCCAGCGCTGGTCCTCGCGGTGTTCCTGTTGATAGTTCAATTCCTACAGGCGGTTGTGGTACTAAGAGGCCTCGCCTGCTCGAGACTCTTCCTGAGGTGCAATGCGTTGTGCGCGCCCGCATCCCCACTGTTGCAGGAACGGAAATGTTCCTTCACTTGTACACAAACAATACGGATAACAAAGAGCACCTTGCCATTGTGTTTGGAAACAATATTCGCAGCCAGAGCCTTGACGCTCCTCGCGAAGGCGAAACCGAGATGGATAGAATGGTACGCGGCGCATACACAGGCAGATTATTCCCTGGCCGTACAACCAGCGGCATGGGACCTGGAACACCTCGTGATGGACAATCGGAGCCCAGTCAGCCTCCTCTGGTGAGAATTCACTCAGAGTGCTACACAGGTGAGACTGCCTGGTCAGCTCGGTGTGACTGTGGTGAGCAGCTGGACGAAGCTGCCCGTTTGATGGCTCTGCCTGGAAATGCAAGTGGCGGTATCATTATCTACCTGCGACAGGAGGGCCGTGGTATCGGACTGGGAGAGAAACTAAAGGCCTACAACCTGCAAGATCTGGGTTCAGATACAGTCGAGGCCAACTTACTGTTGCGGCATCCTGCCGATGCGCGCACCTATGGTCTCGCAACTGCGATGCTAATGGACCTCGGCCAAACAGATGTGAGACTATTGACCAACAACCCAGAGAAGATTCGTGCCGTTGAGGGACCGAATCGGGAAATTGTGGTCAAGGAGCGTGTGGCTATGGTCCCTCTCTCATGGAAGGGCCGTGGTGGATTCAAAAGCCAGGAGGTTGAGGGTTATCTTAAGACCAAGGTCAGTCCCAATCACTGTGTCATTTTGCCTATCTTCTTTTTCAACCTGTGGGAAATGCTAACTTATATTTCTAGATCGAGAAGATGGGCCACATGCTTGACATGGGCGGACTTCCTTGAGGAGAGAGCGCCTACGTAGTGCGTAGTAAACTATGAAACATCTGTAGCAAGACACGGGAGGAAGGCAGGCAGGCTTATTCTATCAGCTTCGTACACATGGTTGGAGTTTTGTTTGGGCGTGCTTGATGGCGTTATGGCGGAAGCTCTGTCGTATCTGTAGACAAAAACTGGATACATCTCACAATATTAAGTAGATTGACAAACAACACACAGTCATGGATTAAATTCGCTTGTGAGGGTATTTTAGGTGATAGAACAGGAGACGGAATGCAGCCCTGGTACGTATCGATAAGGATTCCATCTGGATCTTAGACAAAATGGGTAATCTTGAGACAGGGTCGCCACACGATTCGGGAAGAAGCCTCATGGATGAATGTCTTGAGTAAGAAAACAGAATTCCATATAGGCAGTAAAAATACATACGTACACACACATCCTTCATAATAGTGTATCTTTTCTTTGTCTTGTCTAGGTGCAATGTCAAATTTGATGCTCTGCAGCGCTGGTATAACGTACCCTAAGCAGTCACGACTATTATTTTCTGCTGCTGCTGCTGCTCCATGACATGACGTTGATGGACAAATTTCAGTGGGGTCACCCTGAACTTCGCTGGGCGAATTAGCGGCCTGTTTAGTCGCTAGGCCACTCAGCGTTCGCAGAAATTCGACGTCTCGTCAACAACCTCTTCACGCGTCCAACTCAGGGTCGCATCTTTCTTTTCATCTCCGTTTTTTCTTCTTTCTTTCTTTCTCGTTTCTATCAAATATCTACGCTCCTTTATAAAACATTTGCAAAAACCATGCGATCGTGGAACTACTCACAGTAGCGCGCCGAAAAACAAAAATGTCTTCCCAAGGCATCCGTCTGCGCCTCATCATTTGCCGGCATGCGGTGCCTGAAGTGAGGCTCGTCTGGCCGTGTGCCGCCTCGGAGGATCTCACTATTGCGAAGCTGCTCGTCCAGGTGAATGAAGTGATACCTCTCGAGAGCAGTGATTGGGGTCTGGAAGATTACGCTGTCGAGCTTGCCGACGACAAGGGAGGAAGCTTTGAGTGTTTGCATTTTCAGCATGTGCGCAAGGTGTTTAAGGAGGATGATCAAGTTGTGTATGTTGCATCCCACCACTTTCCTAGTGTCTTTTGCAGCCACTCTAACTTTAAGTAGGATTCGATCACTTCTCAAGGAAGATCTCACACGACGACGACTGGGCGGCCGACATCAGATTTCCTCGGACGGGAAGCACCTAGTCGATGGCCTGGCTTTTGGAAGACCATGGCTCAGAGTGCCACGAGACCGACCTGCCCTCGATCTGCCACCGCGCAAAAAGGCACGGCTAACTTACGAGGAGGAAGAGGACGATGAGTACGAAGACGAGGAAGAATACGAGTACACTGACGAAGACTCCGAGGAACAACTTCTTCTAGAGGGTCCCCCCTCATTCCAGAGCCACACAAGCAGTGTTGCAGTCCGTGCAACGTTTGACGATACCGACCGAGGGGCTGTTAACGATGAGAACGGAGATATCGATAGCGAAGATAACGACTTCGAGCCTGGGAGGTACACTGAAAGCAGTGGTGACGAGGATGAAATGGAGAACGTCAACCTGGAGGAGGAGCTTAGACTGCTACGACAGGATAATGCGACCATTGGAGAGGACCAGTCCGCAGAAGAAGAGCAACTGAAGCTGCCTCTCAATCAGGAACCGGATTCTCCCAAAAGTTATCTCGGCCGTCGCGATCTGGACGGTTCATCTTTGGACCACGTTGCAGCTCTGCGGTTGGCATTTCCCTTGCTATCCATCATTTCCATTCACAACGAGCGACTCCGCCAAGGGAAGGATTTGAGGTTAACGTACCACGCGCTCGCCAAATCAAACGACCCTATGGCATCTTTCGATGAGGTGATGGACAAGGCACTCGTAGGGTTTGGTGGGCTCTCTCAGCCAGCACAATTGAGCCCTGAAGGCTCACTGCTCTCTGCCATTGGCAATCGGGATTCTCCTCCTTTTACCAACAGCTATTCTAAGCCCTTGATTGAGGTCGTCGAGGAAACGGAAGTAGTTGACACTCCTGTTCCTGTTGCGCCTAGACCAGACATTATGAAGGGTGGGATGGCCGGGAGTCGCCCAGATAATGTGCTTGGTGATCTAGAGAGCGACGAAACATCTGATAGTAGCAGCAGTTCAGAATCGGACTCGGATTTGAGTTCTGAAAGCGATTCAGAGGACGACTCATATGGCTCGAGTGACAGCCACAGTGATAGCGATAGCGAATCCGATTCGGACTCCAGCTCAGATTCAGATTCAGGCTCAGACTCTAACTCCAGCAGAGCCGGTCCAAACGCAGACGGGGCGGCCAACGACTCTGATGACGATAGCTCTAGCGATGACAGTAGCTCGAGTGATGATTCTGACTCTGACTCTGAGCCAGAGACTGTGCCATCAAAGCCGAATGGTATGGCAAAGCTATTCGAAAATTCGCCATCGATCAAGATTTCAAAGCAGTCTGCTATCGCTCAAGCACCAACACCCTCTCTCCCTCCTACCATCAAGGAGACGCCTCCCCATTGTGGGCTGAGTAAGACTCAGAAACGCAATGCCAGAAGACGACAAGCGAAGCAATTGAAAATGGGAACTTCTCAGTCTCAGTCACAGCCCGAACCCCAACTTTCCATACCTCACAACGAAGATAAACAGTCTGAGTTAATGGCGCGTAAGAAGGCACTTCTCAGTGTCGTCAACGATGAAGATCTCGTTGAGGAGCAAAAGAAGACAAAGTCTCAGCGTCCCATTATCGAAGAGATTGTTGAGGAGACCGCAGCTGAACAACCAACCGAGGCGATGGAATTGGACCAGGATGGCTCAGCAAGTTCCCAATCCAACTCACAACGTCGTTTGAAGGTTGATATGGGAGCGGGGCGAAGGCTTCTGTTCGGGGCCCTTGGTCTAAAGAATCCCAAGTCAAAGGTAGATGAGGACAAACTTCGAAAGGATCTCATGAAGGATGTTAAACCTTTGGAGAATAACCGGAATCAGGACCTAAAGACAAGTAGTGGGAATGATATTGACGCTGCACGGCCCGAGGAGGATCCTGATGCCTGGCGCGAGACCATCATGTATCGTGCAGTGGAGTGTTGTCATGAAGGAATGGTGCTAAGCGAACCACCATTTCCATTTGTCCAACGTTGGGACCCTCAACAACAATATGGATCTATGAGGAAGAGAAAGAGAAATTCTCAGAACTACTACGATGACAGCTACTACGAGGAAGATTCCCAGTGGTATGATAATGGTGGTGAGTGGGAAGAGAACACACAGACCAAGAAAAAAAAGAAGTCGAAGAAGGGCATGGCCAAAGTGAACAAGGGGGAGGAAGATGTAGAGCTTGATTATGATGACAAGCCGCAAGGGAAAACGAACCATGGCGCCAGTCAGCCTGCTGGTGAGGACGACTTACCCGCTTTACCCTCTGACCTTTCTACACTCCCACCCTTGGAGTTGAGCGACGCTAAGCCTGGCACGATTATTACATGGAAACAGCTGCTCATGTCCAAAGCAACCCGATGGCAGCCACAGTCTGTATCTCTCACAGGGTTGGTCCTTTCACTTAGCGATGACAACGTCCTCCATCTCCTGCTCGCCAGCAGAGACCGTGAACAAAATGACAAAGTGTACGATGACAACGGGAAGCGGATCTATGAAACATTTGAAGCCCCAGATTTGGATGATGAAGAAGAAAATGGTGAGGATGATGGCCGAAGAGAGCTTGCCTGGACCGAACTTATGGAGCCGAGACTGGTACAGTTAGCACCATCGGGCAACACAGGGGATGTGACTGCGAATAATACACTTGAGCATGGGTTGGTAAGAGACCAAGGCTCAGATAAGGTTAGCAAAAAGGAAGACAACAACAACAGGACTTGTGCTGAGGAGTTAGATTCGCAGGATGTGATGGCCACACTTTGGAGTGAGCTAGACCAGGAAACGAGAAACCCCCCTGAAAGCGACAAGTCGACCTCAATTCCTTCTGGACAAGGCCCGCCACCCATAGACTTGTTGGGCTCGGCCTACTCTCACTCGATACTGAACAATGCTGCACTAAGCTCGAAAGCGTCAGGCAACAAGACTGAGGAACTGGAGAAGCCGAAAAATGGAGATGACAGCCGAGTTGACGCTGTAAGCCCCCAGGGAAAGACAGCGGATATTGGCTGTAGCAACTCAAGCCTGCCGCCACCTATAGAAGACGTTATTTTGGATTCGGTCATCCCTGACAGCATGCCAATGGTGAATCTCCCTCCTCAACAGCTGGAACAAGTTAATCAATCCCCCTCTCCTTCGCCTTCTCCAGACGAACAGCCCCAGCCTGGGTTTGGATCTCTGACTAGCATCAACAGTGGACGACAGCCGCCTTCAAACTACGAGATGGAGATTGTTCATGACGATGATATGGAAGATGGACTACACGATTCACCACCTGAAGCTCACACCAGACCTGAGCCTGCGGAAAGCAGCCCGTTTCTTGCGCTTGAAGAAATGCTGCAAGCGACGACCTCGCCGAAACACAACAAAGGTCAGCGAACGTTGGCGCAGAAGTCGGATGAGTCGCTGAACAGGAACGCAAAACCGGATCTGGAATACGAGGCGGAAATGCAGAGGCTGGATGAGGGCGAGCAGTCGGACGTGGACGTGGTGATGGACGGGAACAAGTCAAACGGCAGTCTACGACCCAATGCGACGCAGCCGGAGCCTTCTGATGAACTACCTAAGTTGCTTACGCCGGCGAAAGCGATTCGTATCCGGCGGGCAACCCGGACATCACCCTTCGAGATTCCGGCAGGCAGTCAGGTCGTTACTATCGAGTCAAGCCCGCAGTCAATCCAGTTCACAGAGGATTATGCAGAGGATAGCCAAGACGAGACGTATAGGGCAAGCCCAACTAGGGAATTGGGAGCAAGGCGAAATAAAGCTGCCGGGACAACGCATGGAAGGGGGGTAGACCCGCGTACTGGACTAGGACAAAGTCGATCGCCGATGCGAGAAGCAGTTGATCGTAGGGCGAGTGCAGTCAGCCAGATCAGAAGACGAAGGACGCGTAGCGGGAAAAATTGACGAATGACAGAAAGAGGGCTACGTTTCTTGTACGGCTACATTCTTTTCTTTCATTGCATCAAGGAGTTGGGGCTTTGCGTTTAAGGCGAAAAAAAAGCAAGATACCAACCTACGTGTTGTTTGATTTTGTGCGGATAACATGGCGAGACCAGGGTTTGTTTGGGACAAGTGAAATAGTTGGCCAAGCACTCTTGAGTTTGCTACTGGTATGGATCAGATTAGTCCAAGGTCCAGGATGGCCATATGCATGGACTGTGGAATAGTTGACTGACTACATACACAATAACTAATACTTAATCTCTCTTCTGTGTGGATGCTGATGATGAGAGAGGTGTGGGATAATGGGTGAGTGAGTGAGTGAGCGTAGATGAACTACATACCTTGTATCGCATTGTATCGTATCGCATCGCATCGCATTGTATCGCATCTGTGCGTCAAGTTGGGCCGCAGATGGCCAAACCAATCTTCACTCAACCCCGGTCTGCTTTGAACCAACGTGCTGAATAGTTTTCTAGCTTGTAAGATGAGAAGCATCTCTACGCGTATCACTCCCAGATCCCACTCGGTCGTTCCATGTTTTCTAATATGACTCTTTCTTTTTCTTTCCTTGTTCCTGTTCTTTCTCTTCCTCCTGTCGCATCTTGGAGCTCACGAGAGCCAACCAATTCCCTTCCTACACCATTGCATGACCACCCCTGTTGAGATGCCTACAGCCTATTTTTTTCCCCCCCACACGACCTTATTTGGTAGTTTACTTGCTGTTAGATGGGGTCACACGCAGACATACAACCAAAAATTAAACAAATCAGAGCCGTCTCCTTGTATCGGATCTTGTCTTGATCGAAACAAGGCTTTCCCTTGAACAGAACAGCTTCTATGTCTGTTTTCCCATCGTTGGCAGCGCCCCCCCTCCCACCCTCTATTTTTCTTGTTTTGTGTGTGTCCCATGATGACATAGATGACCCTTGATCGTTGGGTGGAATGGATGCTCTTTGGGGTGTGTGTACTGAGACTAACAAGAGTCAGTCTCGTGTCGTTGTCGTGTCGTATTGTGTGTGTGTATTTGTGTGTGTGCATTGTGCGTGTATTGGTGGGTGTGGTTTTGTGTGCGGGACAAGACGAGTGAGAAACAAGTTTTGGATGGGCAATATATCTACATGACTTTGTCCATTCCTTTTTCTTTCTGTTGTTGGCCGTCTGTTCTTCCTCTCTTTGCCTTTGTTCTTCTCTGTCATTTTCGACGATTTTATTTATTTATTTATTTCCGCTGCTGAGCTTTCGTTGCAGCTGGCCTGTCTTCTTCATCCCTTTGCATTCGTCAATATCTTGTTATCAGCTCAACCTGAGCTGCTGTGTTCGAACAAAGGGATATACTCCAACTTTGCAAGATAATCTACCTAATTATATACCGTCTTCTCCGTCTGCTTGGATACAAACCCTTCCTCTCGTCACGAGTTTATATACTCACTTTTGTTGCTGTTATTCATTTTGAGACGCGAATATACACGACTTTGTCACAAGTTCAGCCATTAGCTACCATGAAACTACTACACACCCTCTTGGCGCTTCATCTCGGCATCAGCACAATCGCTGCCCTGCCGGCGACAACATGTACGCTTACCAAAGACGCCGAGCATGCTACAGTGCTGTTGCACTCGTCAGAAGGAAATCCCACAACTGCGGCAGTAGCAGCAGCGACAGCAACGGAAACAGAATCATCAACTCTGCTACAGGCCAGACAACAACCCTCGTCTATCCCGCCATACAAACCAATAGTCACTGCCGCTCCATCACAGGACGAGGCCCTGGCGAGTCTGGGTTACTACCAGACAACATACTACGAGTGCCGAACGAGAGGCGGCAAAGAGCATTGCGGGTGGCACATCCCCGTGATGCACATGGAATCCGGCGGGATAGAGCAGAAGGCAGTGAGATCATGGCAAGGCGTTGTGGTCGCCGCCCTGGGCGTGGCTGGTTGGATGATGCTGTAAATTAGAAACAAACAGAAATAGCTGTGGGAGTAGAAAGTCTTATGTATATATTTGCAAGGGGCGTTGGGGAGTCGGGATTAGAACATCTTGGGGGAGTTGCTTTGATATACCCCGTGTAGATTACTGGACAGCATAACGAGAACACGACACAATCATGAATGGGCACTCTCGGATTGGATATTCAGCATTGGGTCATTAAGCAGTATAGCGATGGAACTTTTTTTACTCTTCATACACCTACACGTATTCACAATACACTTCATGTCGTTGCACGCTGGCACCGCATCATAAAACTGATCAAGGGAAAAGCAACTCGTGCTGTAATAATTTTTTTTTGGTCCGAAACCCGAAACACCATTGATTTCATGCTAGTGTATTGAGGAAAGATCATGAAAGCCAAAGCCTCACGCCCCCTCGCCAAGTCCAGAGCTCCGTCGACGACATTAACGACGACGACGCGTCCCTCATGCTGCTGGAGTCGAAAAGGAACCGGACGCACCCGCACAGCCGTGGGCAGCAAAGAAACGCCACAGCTTTTCCCACACCACCGATCCAAGAATATATAACCTCCTGGATGAGACGTATAAAAAACCGTTTATTTCTCCTTCTTCGCCTTGACACCCTTGGTCTTCGCCGTACCACGGAGAGTCTTTTGTCGGTTCTTGCGCTGCTTGCCTGTATAAAGGGGAAGAAAGAAAACAAAGTTAGCCTCTCTCTTGACGCTTCCTCTTTGAAAGGAAGAAGAAAAAAATTCTACAATGCGTTTTGCTTCGCAAGAGTAGCTCGATGGAATACATACGCTGCTGTCTGCTGGCACGCTCGGCCTTGGTGGCAAGGCCAACACGGACAAGTCGGTACTGGGGCTCGAACTTCTTCATGGCCTCGGGGGAGTCGTAGACGAGGGCGAAGCCGGTGGTCTTGCCGCCACCGAACTGGGTTCGGAGACCGAAGACGGAGATCTGATCCTTCTGGGCCTTGTAGAGGGCACCGAGCTTCTCGCGGAGCTCATCCTTGGAGATGTTGGCGCGGTTGGGGTGGAGGATGTCACTGTGCGCGAAAAAAACGCTTATATCAGCCAAAAATGTTCTTGTCAAAGAGAATTGATGGCATTATCCCTCCCCATCGGGTATGTCCTCCCATGTTCTCAAATTCCTAACCGTCTGCTTCGTCATCGAATATATTTTTCTTTCTTTCCCCTCAGTTTTCTCCGCCCTCAAAAAAAGCCAAGACGCGAGTTCCTCTTTTCCGTCGTGCACAATGCTCTTTCATCAATGCATAAATAAAGAAAAAAGGGTCCGTCGTCGTAGTTGGCCTTAGGAGAGACAGAGAGAAGAGAGAGAGAGAGAAGATATATATCGATGCCGAAGTTGGACGTTTTGGAGTAGGACAACATGGAAAGACAGCGATGGGGGTTGCCGGTTGAGGCGAAGGGATTCATCAAGGGTGCATCACTCACACGACCATCTGCTTGCGGCCCAGCAGAGGGTTGCGGATGAACTTGCGAGTTCGGAGGGTGACAGGAGACTCGTTATCCGCCATGGTTACGGTGTTGTCGAGAGGTCTCTGGGTGGTGTTGTCGACGGGAGAGACGGCGGTGGGTGATCGAGGTCGTGGGATGAAGTTGTCGCGGGCGGCGAGTCTAGGCAGAGGAGCGAAAATTCCGGTTCCCGTGTCGCTTAATTGGGTCCAACCCTAAGAATTCGGTGTGTGGGCTCTGTGTGCCCCAATTGTGAGGCTGCTATAGGCCGCACAGAGTAATTTTTTTCAAATGAATCACGTGAGTTAGCCCATGAACCCTGACCCACACGTCCCGAGTTGAGACGAGACGTTTTCCTCCGGCAAATCTTCGGGTCAAACTGCTCCTCTTTCTCCCTGAGTTCGAGCTTCCTGTCCTGTCCATGTACGTACCGTTTCTACTCCACCATCCAGTGCTTCGAACCTAAACGGGATCGAGCGATGTATGACATGCAACCCCAGCTTCTTGGTGGAGTTGATCATGACTACTCCTCATGGATCTGTCCAATGACAGCATCCGGGGACAATCATGAGGCCATCATCATGCCTCCAGGTAACGTGAGGTACAGGCAGGCACTCAGCTGGGGGATCAGCGGGTGAGCGTTTGTTGGTCGCTTTATTCCAATACCAACCAAACTTCATGACACAATGCCGTCACCATCATGGACGCCGCAGGTCACCCGCTTCTGCAATCAGTATCTACAATTGGAGTCTGATTTGAGCTTTCCCGAGTCTTCTCTTCTTAAGAGGTCAGAGGTTCAAGATGCTCTGTATCGGAGGTTGTTTGCAGACGGTGCCACACAATTCACTCCTTCTCGAAAATACCAGCTCCGAGTTCTAAAAGAGCTCGTGCAGCGAATCGAGGTTAGCATTGATGACTGGGACGAGTATGTAAGTGTATAACCCAATACCATAATTGATTTATACACCTCTTTCACCTCTCGCCGTTGCTCGTACTGATTACCTCAAGGGCGTCTCCGACGAGTTGATGTCTGCATTCTCTCTCCTTCTAGCAACACCACTCCCCCCTGAGGCGCCGTTTGTTCAACCAAACTGCTATGTTACATATCATTTGTCAGCCCTGAGCAATCTCCAGGCTCCATGTCGACCAGAAAACGCTGAAGAGCCCCAGATTACTCTCTTGGAGAATAGGTCTCTCATCTCAGCATTCGGAACAACTGGGCTGCGAACTTGGGAAGCGGCGCTTCATCTCGGGACCTACCTCTGCAATAACAGCCATATTGTAAGAAAGAAGCGCATATTAGAGCTGGGTGCCGGAACTGGGTATCTCTCTATCCTCTGCGCCATGTTAGGGTCCACCCACGTAATTGCCTCGGATGGTTCCCACGATGTCATCAATAACCTACCTGGAAACTTATTCCTCAACAACCTTCAGGACTCGAAGAGAGTGACACTAACGGAGCTCAAATGGGGTCATGCTCTCCTGGGCACAGAAGAAGACAAGTGGAATGGCGGCCGACCTGTTGACGTGGTTCTGGGCGCAGACCTCACCTACGATCAAAGCATAATCCCTCCACTACTTGGTACGCTTTCGGAAATCTTCCAACTATATCCGTCTGTCAGTGTCTATATGGGCGCTGCACAGCGGAATATGAAAACTTTTCAAGTGTTTTTGGATGGGTGCCAGAGCAACGGACTCACCATCGAGGATATGGGCTTCCAGGTGCCAAGTCGAGACGATCAGAAGGGGCCATTCTATAACGACAAGGTAGCCATCATGATTTGCAAAGTATCAAGATCTAGAAGCTAAGGAAGGAAAGAAATGTGTAAATTTACGTGTTCCATCATCATACACAAATACTCCGTTGCGTTTATGACGAAATGAAAAGGATACCTAGTTGTTCTAGTTGATAGTCTAGTTTGACGATCGCAACAAAAACGCTATTCCAGAACCCCGTTAAGGCCATCCGGTTATCACAATAAGCTCCCTATGCGTTTGTGATTAAGTTACACACCTCAAGGATGTGATTTGGCCTTTCGGGGGGCTACTAGCCCCATTGAACTAAGCCATGTCTTACGATCAAGTGGTGACGATTCTCTAGGGTAGCTCAAGTAGGAAATGCATCTCACAACTTTGAACAAATCGTTCCATAAACACGCTGCATTCGCTATTGTAGGCCATTACGATGCGTCATGAGATAGGGGCATACGTTTTAATCTTTCTGGGAACACAGGAACCAGCCGATAACTGCTGCGCGTGCTATTCCGAAATGCGAGGTACTAGATCTTCGCCCTTGCGAATATTTTGTATGTCATCGAGTGCATGGCGAAGCATGCCAGAGGGCAAAATAACTTTGTGTCGTACGAGTTCCCATCCTCAATTGAGCAATCAATTCAATATGAAATCATCAAGACGCGTCCTCTTACGTATAGTAGACAGTATACAGCCACCACCTAGCCCGGAAGAAGTTTGCCAAGCGTTCCCCCCAACACAAGATGATGGAGGGAGGAAGTAACATTCATCGGTTGTTCCCGATTGCTGGCGCAAGCCACAGAGAGGCCACTAGCACATCATATGTGATGTGGTGTTGAGTTTTGAAACCAAATAACGTCAGATTGTGGAGATGGAAGTGGTGGCGGTGTGAAGTCATCGACCCGATGGACCTGAAGGCTGAGAATGGGCATTTAATGGCTGTGGCAGTTTGGATGGCAAAACCAGACTAGGAAAATCGACTTGCAAGAACAAGGTGTGTCGATACGGCGACCGTTTAAAACGTATCGATCAGGATTTCAAAACTTATTGCCAAAAAGGCCCAACAAGACGATCTCACCCGGCCTTTGTCTAGTTCATGACGACACAAAGTGTGAAACTCCAACTGAGAATGATACACCTAGTGGACGCCATCTGATATGAGAAAGCTGGAAGAAGTGCCAAGAGGGAGTTTGCGTGTTAGTGTTACATGCTTGATGCAATGCAGAAAACTTATGCGACGGCTCCTGTTGATAAGCGATGTGGCGAAGATTGGGGCGAAAAGCAAGCGCCCACACACTGAGAATTTAGTGATAAAGCAGCAATGCGATATTTTGCTCACGAAGTAATAGAGTAGCGGTAATATAAAATCGATGATATCATATCACAGATGCCTTGCCGGGCAGCTGAAGGAGGTACTAGCTCGTGGCTTGGATCGTTATCACATCACATCGAAGTTACGAGAGAAGCAACCTCGCACGTGGCAATGAACGTGGCGCAAACCGTTTCCGTTGCATGTTTTTTAGACGAAAAGAGAGTTGGATGCCAGCCATGGTAGCAAGTTGTGACGGGCTAGGTTTGGCGTTTGCCTCGATTATTGTCATAGATAAGTTGGAGGGGTTGATCAGGAGGGCATTCATCCATTTCAGGGTTGAGAGACAATGAAAAAGGGTCCATCCACTTGAACATCCCGCGCATATAGGGCTTCTTGATACATCGGAGAGCATGTAATGATGGCTATGATTTGCATATTTGCAACAAGAGCCGGGAAAGAAGCTCCTTGCAGATCCGCATTAAGCCGTAGGATTATGGACAGCACGGATTTACATTGAATGGATCTTCGTGAATTGGCGTAACCATGTAAGGTAGACATCAGAGTTGGCAGTTGGATCATGTTTCGTATGATGACGACGCTCATATTTGCTCTATTAATTAGCTTGCGCAGTTAGTTGCGGAGAGGCGAGGAAAAAAAAAAGATATTATTAGCTTTTTGCCGTTACTATGAAAGAGATTTGGGTAAGAGTCGTTCGTTGCTGATGGGGATTGGAAACCGCTTTATCAAAGTGAGTCTAGCTCCAACGTCAAGGATAGGAATACGAATAACTAGCCACCTAAAAAAGACCTGAGCCATCATCTATTGCCTCCCGATTCCCGAGGCCCGCTTACAGCTTGGAGCTCGGAGGTCGAATACGATGACCTAATTACATAGCTTATTGTTTTTCTTCTTCTTCTCGAAATTTCTTGCGATTACGTATGTGGTGAAGCGAAACCGACCAGACAACCAGACTATCGATTCCATGGACTGTAGATTAATAATAACCCAAGGAACTAGTTAAGGGCATTTCAACATGCTACCTATTCACAGTACATGCAGCGGATAAGTCATCATGCGCAGGTTCCAAGGACAATTTAGTGGATTAAGTGTACCATAGAAATCAGACGTGCATACAAAGAAAAGACGATTAGCTGGTCTACTGACCTTTTGCTACCCTTGCGGCATGCACGGAGTTGTTTTGTCTGGAGGATGTGGACCAACTCCAACAGAGGACCGGCGATAACAGAGCATCGCATGCATTGGTACTATAGTACAGTGCTTGAGTGCTTTCAACTGGTGAGCAGGTTACCTTAGTTTACATCTACCAAGCTACCTCACAGTAGCTAGCTTATTGTATCATCCAATGCTGCGGATGCGCTATCGGCAAATGCCAGGGACGTACGAAAGTATACGGGGGATTGCGGCCAGGTGATGTAGTGCAGCAAAGCCAACGAAGCAGTCAGTCACTGAGCCGTCATCTCGCAGGACCTTTGATGCCTTCATGTCAGACCACGACTTCGGGATTCGTGAAGTCCGCGGGGGTGCTCGTGGACTCGTTATCAGCAGTTTTTTTGCTTTTCCCCTCCCTGTGATGCCTGATTGCAACGCTGATTGCTCCCTACAGGTGCTATAGCTTTATCACAGCCCCTCCCCGCCTGTAGCCGAGTTGCAGAGAGGGGAGTAGGGGAGTAGGGGAGTAGTGGGAGAGAGGGGAGAGCGGAGAGGGGAGCTTTCGATGTCCATGCCGATCCTACGTTGCGCTAAAGTTACCCATTTTGCTGGAGCATATGCAGGTGTCAATTTTTGGTGCCATGTACTGATCTGCGCCAAGGTGCGCTCCCAAGGCGCAATCAATCATTCACTCGCTCTCAAAAAATCTCCCCATTGATAACGGGTGAGCAATTGAACGCTTTCTTTCGCTAACAATAGGGCAACATGCCTTACCTATACATTCTATGGTATAGATTACATCCATTGACTTCGAGTAACAGAGCACGCACACCAACTAAGGTAGTTTGGGGGGGGGGGGGTTTGACATTCCCATCCCCGCGAATTTCAACATCAGGGCAACTCAGCATGTCGCACCTTTGTTTCCATGACCTGAGAGCGAACGAAGGAAGCCAGCAACATCGGCTATCTTGGCGTCGAGAGTCTGTCTCACCGGTCTTGAAGATGGTGCCAGCTAGTGCTGCAGACTTATGACTGCCCGCCCTAGTGTTGCTTTGCAGGTGAGCCCGGCCCCTCCCCCCTCCCCCCCCCCTCTGTGTGTCTGCTCTGCAATGTTTTCTGCAGTTGTCTGGGCACGATTGCTGTGCCCCATCTCGCATTCTCCGTTCTGTCCATTCCACATAGTTAATGAGGGTCACGCTGTTGTGACTTGCATAGTCGCGACTCACCCAATCGCCACTGCACGCGCCGCTCGCTCAAAGCCGCCGCACGTTCGGTTACATCCAGCATGCCCCGTTGCGAGGCTGCTGCGGCGACAGTGGCAGTTCTACGTCGTAATGTACTGTAAATAGTCGCTGTTTTGTCCATATCCGCACAAAGAAGAGGGTCAACCCCAGACAAAGACGGAATCGGCCTCCTCCGTCAACCAAAGAGCTTTCCACCCCCCTCCTCCATCACGAACTTGACCGCTATCTAACTAACAAGGGGGAGCACAGAGGAGGGTGTGAAAGGGCCTTGCTCTTAGACAAAGTTTGATCAATGATGCTTGTCTCCCCAGGGACCCAAGATTGGGCACTTGAGCCTACTAGATCGGAATTCCAGGGAACGGTGCGCAGACAACCAATACCGGTATTGAGAGCTGAAGAGTTGATAGCGCTAGCAGGAAGGACTACCCAAGCTAAGAGATTCCAAGAAAAGTCCTTATCCCAACAAGGATTTTCGCCTCTTCAGCGCTTCGTAGGGGCGAATCATATTTATTCATTGGTTGTTCCTCCGTACGACGCACCATAGCACAGCATAGTAGCCATCACTAAGCTACGTGCTAACTTATGTAACTGATCATGGCGAATAAGTGTGGAGGGGTAGTATGTGTGGGAAAGTGAAAGGAAACAAGTGTTGACGCACGTTATCAGCAAAAATTTCTTCCCAACCAGACGCAATTAAGCCTTCATGATCTTTTTTTATTTATTTTCTTTTTTCTTATGGCTGATCAGCATATCCTTGACGTAGGATTGCGTGCGGAACGAGTCACTCGACGCCATAATCACGAAATCTTCGTTTACCACTTGCGGGTTCAAAAGTCACCGGCACCCATTGGGTGATTTTGACATAATTAGTTGACCATGTACGTACTGTACTAGAGTCGCGGCCCCAGAGATTTTTTTTTCCCTTGAGAGGGTTGATCGTGCTGGAGCCAAAACTCCGCGACGAAGTGGTGCAGATGTACATGCCTCACCCAACACGAAATACCTTGGTTGCAGGGGCAAGCTACTTCTCGAAGCTGCTAGAATTATGCAGAGACTTCAGGTACCGTGTCTTGTTCAGACACAGCAGATTGCCTAGTACCAGACTAGACCGGCCGAACATACCCAGAAAAAGAAGGAAAAGAGAGGGAGCGGCTTGAGTGGTCGCATTGGGGAATTGAGGCTCCACCGGGAAGCTTATGCCATCAGCGGAATCTGATTGCTCCATCAGTTCTCCCCCCTTCTCCTCATTCGTACAATGTAACCAAGGGCGTTGCGGGGACTTTTATGAACTCTGAAGAAAGGAAATACATACAGTGACGATAACCAAAGGGGAAGAGGTGGGGAGAGACGCAGAACTTACTGCAGCTACTGGATGCCAATTAAGATGGGCTGAAAGGCCCCCGGAGCTGTGTTCATTCGACGAATACAGATTATGTAGGCATGGTGATTTACTCAAGCACATTCGTACGTATTGAGTAGCTATCTGCATGGCAAGGTGAAAAGAAAAGGAGCTTGTACATACTATGGTACTACTATGTATGCAGTATGGTAGTAGGGCAGAGGCGTGGGAGGCGATACGGAGGCGAGCAACCATGGCCGCCACCCCGGTATCCCAGTCACCCAGCCCAATGCACCCCCCCCGGCTGTCATCTACTGCGTACCCAGTTTTTTCTTTTTTAGTGAGAGAGTCCACCATCCATTTGCCATCGTAAAAGCGCCCCGTGCTGACGGTTGTTGGACCTTCATTTCCTTGAGCCCTGTTTTACACCTTGCAGTATTCACATCCATACCTTCCCCCGTGCCAAGTTCACTGGCCTAATTAGTTCTGACCGTAGAACTTTACAAGCTATCTACTGTAGCGCAGGTAGTCTGTACCGTACCGATGGCAATTTACAGGCGACTTTCTCCTCAACACATATAACCAATTGCTGACCCCCCCCTTTCCACCCTCCCTTCAATTTTGCTATCTAATGTATCTCACATCTACAAAGTAGCTATCGCGCTGCCCATCCACACCACAACATCACCCACCCCCAGTCTCAACTCATCCTTGCTGGCCTCAATTTCCATAAAAGGTCCTTTGCCTTGCTTTGATCTTGACCCTTTTTTTGCCCGTAACTGAGGCACCAGATATATATATCTCTCACCTCCAGCCTTCTCCTCTGTCCTCGACTACACTCACGCTCACATCACGTTGCGCGTCTAAGCTCCCAGATTGGCCCCATCGATACAGGGTTCACTCTCCACATCCGTACCGATTTATCGTCAACTGGGTATCTTCTTGATAACGACAATACCGAACCTGCAACATCTGGACTTTTTCACACTCGACCGTGATTGACTCGGGATTGAAGTTATTCACTTTACCAGAATCCCACGTTCGCTCAGATCTCGCAATCGCTTCCGATGGTCTCGTCATTAGGCAGTGCCCCCCACTTCTTCACCAGTCACAGTCGAACTGCTTCAACATCATCAACTTCCCCCAATAGCAACGGCTCAACTGCTTTGTCAGTAGCTGCATCAACAACCTCTAAGATGGACTGCGCGACCAACAACTATAGTTTTGCCCTTCAAAAATATCTGCTCCTCCAGGAACAACATCAAGAGCTGTGCAATCATCTCGATCAGATTCGGCCACAGCCCACCGGCTTCCGTTCCGTACGCACCACTCCCTCCTCGTCACCGACTCGATCATTGTCGTCGTCTTCTGCTTCCAACTCCTCCTCACCCAGGCGCCATTCGCGAAGCAGCGAACGCCGACACCGCTCGCACGCGCGGTGCAGCGGCTGGGACGATGGACAGCAGTTGAGCACGATTCCCGATGAAGAGACTCTATTTGAGATCTCGGCAGAGGAGCAGCGCCTTTTCGACGTCAACGAAAGTATCAAACGTGCATTGACCGAACTCCTCAACTGCAGCGCTGTTCGCAGTGACCGCTCATTACGAATGTGGGTGCAGACTCGCCTGATGGAGACGGAGAAGGAACTCCGCTCAGGACGCCGACGACGAAGCTGCAACGATTGAACAGACCCACGGGTCACGAACGCTGCGTTGCACCCTACAGAATCAACAATACTTCTTTTTAATTCTAATCATACATTTCATGCGCTGGCGTTTTCAGGATGGAACGGCCCTTGTACTGGACAAGACGGGCTTGTCTGGGGGGCAAGTGATTTATTTATTGGGATGGGCATATTTGAATGGGAAAAAAAGCACAGGCTCGTCAGGATTTCGACAGACCACCCCTTTGAGTGCTAGGATTGTTTTTTATGTTACGGACTGGGAATTTGGCGGTTCAATTGGGCGCTGGCCCTGCGAGTTGCGGCATGGGCATAGCATTGGTTGGCATTTTCCTCTGGCATGAGCAGGGACACGGCATGGAACACTTTTAGCCTTCTTTTCTTCTATTCTTGGGATGGGGGGCTGTGGATGGAAGATTCCATTCCACTGGCTGGCCCGAGGTACATTATTATTTGGGAGCTCCCCAGAGAGGGATGTTTGAATATTGTTACCTTTCTAGTACATAGCAATATCGGCTTCGGCCAACAATGAACCGTTCGTTCATGGATGGGACTATCATCATTTCCCTGCCGCACAAATTTGCCCAATCTTTATTGTAGTACAGTATGTGGATGTGTCCGCCATTCCCCCTAGGAGCTATTACCCGCTAAAGAACGAAGCCCACTGATGAAACAGCTTCAAACCGAAGGATTGGTCATTTGACCATGAGACGCACGGGGTTGAAAGTCGGCGGACGAGACAATCTTGCACCAATCTTGCCGTTGTGCTAAACACCCCGTTGCGGAGGTATTCTTGGTTATAGTTGGGGAAATGAGGATCATTTCGCGAACCGGCGTACGACCATGCCCAAGCGCCAGTTTCCCCTGAAATGAAGTTTGACATTGAGAGGGCCCATGTCCAAGATGGCGCTTATCAGGGGAGACGCCTTGGTTTGCAGTGGCGCCCCCACCTCCATGATTCAAGCCTATCGAGCAGGGATGAGCATCTTTATCTATCATGGGACAATGCTATACTACTGTACATAATTACTGTAGTTTCTTGTGCTAACCTTTTTATTTTTTTTCTCTAAAAACCGGCAGAGCTACAATACTACTGTGGCACGGGAGACATATTGACAGGATGATCTTAAGCATAAAAAACGGGCACTATTAGCACGAGTCTGGGGGACCTTTGCCTTGATGCCGAAGAGGCATGCGGAATACCGACTCTGTTTGTAGTTTTGTTTTCAGTAATTCAAATACACAAGTCTCCCTTTCCCCTCGTTCTCCTCCTTTCTTTTTCTTTTTCTTTTTCTTTCCTTTTTTCGTCTCCTGTTGTAAGATTTGATTGATTTCATCATAGACTTGAACTAACACTCACGGATCCGTCCTCCCATGCGCCGCCCTTGTCAAAGCGAAATTTCCGAACTTCTAAAGATGGAAATGAAGACTGTGGAGGCAAATAGTTAGCTCGTATTGCGTGGCTTCTAAAAAGTGGATATGTGGCGCAAGGAAAAGAAAAAAAAAATACCAAAATTCACCATTGTTGCAACGCCTCTGCTGGTTATAAAAATTTAAGCCACATATGCTCAGCCACATATCCAAGTGTGGCGTAAACGTGCAATTGGCGTCATCTTTTTCAGAAGCTTGGTTCGCGACTTTGCAGATAACAAACAGTGCTTCAAGAGGTATCACAACGCGCTTCGCCTCGCTGTCGTTGAAAAAAGTGGCCACCTGGTTCCTTGCGTTTTGTCGCATAGCTCCTGAAAATCGGAAAACGATACGATAACGCAAGTTACCATGTCTGTCCTACTTGAAACCAGCGCTGGCGATATCGTGATCGATCTCTTGGTTGATCATGCTCCCAAGCTTTGCGAAAAGTGAGTGCGACGACACATCTTCTAAGAATTTATCAAATTGTCTTGAGCTAACGGATGAAATAGTTTTCTCAAACTCTGCAAGGTCAAGTACTACAACTTTTCCCCAGTCCATTCCGTCCAAAAGAACTTCTCTTTTCAAACCGGCGATCCCCTCGGCCCCTTATCAAACAATTCAGATGGCGGTTCTTCCATATGGGGGCACACGTCAGGCGACCCAGCTTTACGGACGTTTCCAGCATTCTTCCACCCTAAATTGAAACATCTAGAACGGGGGACTGTTAGTATGGCGACAGTGCCGTTGCCTTCAGACCCGGATACGAGAATGGCCGGATCGCAGTTCATTATCACACTCGGCGAGGACACAGATTTTCTGGACGACAAGGCAGCCATCTTTGGCAAGGTTGTAGAGGGTTTTGACGCACTGGAAAAGATCAACGAAGCGATTGTGGACGACAAAGGTTACCCTCTAATCGACATTCGCATTAAACATACCGTTATTCTCGACGACCCGTACCCTGATCCCCCAGGCTTGCGAGAACCAAGCTCAAGCCCGCCGCCGACTGAGCAACAACTAAAGACTGTACGAATCGCTGATGAAGCGGCACTACATGAGGATGATGATGTTGATGAGGAGGTGCTGGAAAAACGACGAAGGGATAGGGAAGCTCAGGCACAAGCTCTCACTCTGGAAATGATGGGTGACTTGCCTTTCGCAGAAGTGAAGCCACCAGAAAACGTCCTTTTCGTGTGCAAATTGAACCCTGTTACTGGGGACGATGATCTCGAGCTCATTTTTGGTCGGTTCGGCAAGATCCTGAGTTGTGAGGTTATACGGGATGCGAAAACGGGAGACAGTCTGCAGTATGCTTTCATTGAGTTTGAAGAAAAGGCGTCTTGCGAGGCAGCCTACTTCAAAATGCAGGGCGTTCTCATCGATGACCGACGTATCCACGTTGACTTCTCTCAAAGTGTAAGCAAGTTGAGCGACGTTTGGCGAAACGATACCAACAACAAACGACGTGCCACTGCTGGCCGTGGAGGCTGGGGTGGAGTTAGGGAACTAGAGAAGAAGAGGCAGTATCGAGATGAAGGCGAGAGGAATACAGGAGATAATTATGGCATGGTCTACGGCACAGAAGAGATGAAGGGTCGACTCAAACGTAACGGCAGCGATCGACCGAGAGAAAGCGAAACCGGACCGAGAGAGTCTGATCGATCAGGAACGCAGCAAAGTCGAAATCGGAGCCAAAGCCCTCCACGACGGAGAGATGGGAGCAGAGATCGACATCAAAGGTCGAGGGATGATCGAGGGGATAGGAGGGACTATGACCGCCGAGACCGAGGATGGGACCGACGGGACCGCAACGGTGGTCGTGAACGAGACAGAGAAAGGAACCGGGACCGGAATCGAGATCGAGACCGCTCTGGACGAGATGATTATCGAAGGTCGAGGAGGTAAAAGTTTTGAGTGGAATATTGGAATACAGTATAGAACAGTCCCCAGAAGGACACTGTACAACAGCACAGCACCCGGCGAACAGGATCAGCATATTACGGAGTTTAATGAAACGAAAGTTTGAATCAGTTTTAGCAACACGATTTGCTTTCAGACTGAACAATGAGAATGAAGAATTTGCACACCCTTCCTGAGCGACCGGGGAATCTCTTCGGTCCCTTGCGCTCCCTTGCGCTTCCTTTGATGCTGCTTTTTTTTCTTTACCCCTATTACCGCCATGCCGTACAATCTGAATGAAACCCTCTCAAAGAGATTATCTGCACCTTCGGACCGCCACAACTGCCCTCTTCATCTGTGCTCATCAATCCATGGTCCTGCGTCTCGTTTTTGCAATATGAGTATCCCACTTGTCTTTGATTATGGCCCCGCCAGAACTTGCAGAGTCTGGCTCGACCCGGAAACCAAACAAACGGCCCTTGGGATGGAGTGGGTGGTAGGCCCTCTCGATTACCATTCCTCGCTCGTTCTCAACTGTTGAATGGCCCGCGGGAGGTTTACGTACGGGCACTGTGATTCTGTACGACAGCATCTCCTGGAAAGGTCATATTTCTCTTGCGGCATGGCTTGAGTCTGTTGAAATCAAAGGGGCGAGGACCGAGCGAGGGATCGACCGTGAGTGCGAGGCAGTAGCAACAACAGCATACGTGATCAGACTGTGCAGACAGAAACGGGAAGACTGTCTTTTTTAGTGGAAATCCGTTGGCGCAGACAAGCGATCGTGGGTCGACCGGGGAATATCGATCTTGGCTCCCAGCTGCTGCGTAACCACATTGTGAATCTCAGATAACACTCTATCCCTGGCCAATCTTATGTCCTGATGAGGTCGTCGCCGAAGCATGCGCACCGGCATTGCCCCGCACATACTTTACAGCACATTGCGATAGACGATGCTGTGCTACGAATCCAAGCTTGTTCGAGCTTTCTTAATCCTACCCAGATGCAGCTTCGCCAATAGAGGGCAAACTATCTTTCAGTCCCGTCATCACCACCCCTTTGGGGGTAAAATGCCTACATTTACATGGGTCCCCTCACTTTTTGCCCGGATGCCATGGGCCGTCCGGGGCTATATCTTGAGTCGAGGCTGAGGTTGAACAAAGCTGGGGGAGGGTAGGCAGAGAGCGAAGTGAGGAGGGGGTGACTGCATGCGCCTGATACTATATCCCTCGCCTCCTCGGTTATAGTTGCTGCATATCAAACGCCAGGCCGTAGCACAGACTCAACCAGAGCGCAGTAAGGCTTCTTGCACTTTAAGGATGGATTGGACAAGTTTCTCTACTCGTATCGAGGAGCAGCAAACAACTGCGTAGGTGAAGGAGGGGGGGGGGGTTTTCCCCTTGAATCATCCACTAGGAAGAATTTCGTTTCGGCGTCCACAATAAATCCACAAACCAGGTTCAGATTCTGGAGATCTGAGCCTGGGGGACAAACTTACTGCATGTCCCAGATACTTGTCCCAGATCTCGGCCACTTGGGGTTCGGCACTCGTCGATGCACGGTAAACGATTGGGTGTGCCGCCTTCCGAACGTACTTTGAATACGAGCTGGGGCGCTACGATTTCTTGTCAAAAAGTGCCAAAATGTCTGAGGCTGACGTATCCTTCGCTCATCCACGAATTTCATTGTATCATAAATATCTGCCAGGTGGGACATTAATCCAAAAGTACAATGGCCACTCCGTGCTCTCGACAGAGTACATGCCGACTTATGCTGGTCCTCTTCTTGAACTGGAAGCAAATGTGCTTGATAGTATCTGTGATACCAGAGAGGGGAACACTTCGGACATGGAGCGACCAGGCGAGGTTTGTTTGAGCGAGCTAGTGTGCAACACGAGCCTTGGATCTATCAAGCAGGGCGATCGAGGCCATTCTTGCATCTTGTTTATTTGGGGCTTTGGGGGAGGGACGGGGGGTTTGGGCAACGACGATTTGGGGGCGCCCGTTAAGTGACGGCAGGCGACATAGGTGCCAAGTCAAAGCCCACGAGGCCTTGTGATAACCTTCTTTCTCTTCCCTCCCGCACTGGGGCGGACGCCGGCATAAGGCATCAGAGATTTCGAGAGCGTCTCCCCCCCTGGATCAGGGAGGGGTGAAGAGGGCGTGACTGACGGAGTCCGACCCCGCATGTGGCCATGGGGCCCGTTGAGACTCAGGACTGCTGATGTATTCTTTTCAGACTGCCCGGTAAGCTCAGCCAAGCAATTTCCCAGGTTCAAAGCCCAGCCTGTCGTGCCACAGCCCGGTGTCAGTACCAGCATGGCGTTTGCGGTACCATGAGGAACAAAAAGACAGAGAAACGTACCTCACCTTTCTCTAAGAGCGAGCCAATCGTTGTTGCACAGGTGTACGAAGTGCCGTTGCACAAGAGGGAACGGGAAGCTGCGCCTGTTTGACCCTTAAATGACAGGAGGGGAAGGTATCCGGCCTTGCTTTGCAACGCACGAAGCACAAAGGTGCCTCCAAGGCCAGGCGGCTTCGGCTCCGGGGAGAATGTACGGTCGGAGGTTTATACCCTGGGGATCGAATTGCGGCCCGGATCTGCCAAGCTTCCCGCCATCTATTGGCGCCTCGGCCTACTGTACTAGATACATACCTAGCTATCCAGGTAGGTAGGGTGTATAGTTGGGGATGAGTTCCAGAAGGGAACAAGTCTACGTACGGATCAGAGAGGGAAATCCAGCTCAGTTTCTTCTTTTTTACGCCTCTTCGTCAGGCACTGTGTCTCTTGCTTTCAGACCGGTTCAAGAAGGAGAAACCCCTTTCGTGAATACGAGAATCAATGTTTGCTGGGCAATGCGGGATAGGTCACACACTCACTCAACTTCGAGGATGACGAAAAGGCCAGCATACTACCTCTAGCTGATACGTTGCTGATTGGCAAGAAAGAGGTTTGCTAATGGAAAGGGGGATTCAAAGTGTCGGATGCGCCAAGGTACTCACAACTCAAAGGGGGGCTTGACTTCACTCCTTGGTCATGCTGTTGAGTCAATGCGAGTAAACGAGATAGTAAACGAGAGAATGTTCACCTGTGAGAAGTGCTGCCTTCTATGCAAGAAACCGACAGCTGTCAAAAAGAGGCAAGGCTTCTTTTTCAACCCTGAAACGGGAAGAGGGGAAGAAAAAACAGGACAACGTGGTTGGCAGCCGCCCGCAAGAGCACATGAACTTGGGCCGCCGTTTTGACATGTCGTTTTCCGTTTTTACCCCGCTGCCGTTGTCACCACCGTTGTCAAGCCTTGAGCATGGAGAGTGATTCAACGTATCCCGTGCGTATATGTGCCGGAGAAGGGAGGGGGGGAAAGAAAGCAGATATGTGCGTTTACACTCTGTCAGGTTTTTCGCCTCGCGCTCAGTTGATTGGAGTTTCAATATACACCGTACAAACGAAGTAGTTAGGTTTTGCCTTTTTCTAATAGGATTACAGAAAATAACAAGAAGAAAAGGGAATCTCTTGCAGCAGATGCAAACGAAGGATACGCCATTCGACTATCAAGCAAATCAAATGCCCGTATTTGGCGATATCTTGCATGAGAACCCACTTCTGTGGCGTACTCTCTGGACCCTGTATCGCTTACACTCGTCGTTTGTATGCTGGTGTGCATGCTTTCTGGAATTTTTCTGTTGGTCGTTTGGTCGTATGTAGCGTCGTCGTGACCGAAGCCAGCCACTTCTTCTCTTAGGTTGTTTTCATCGAGATTACCCCAGTCTTCCTCTCCTTCTCCGGATTGTTCACTCCCCATTCGCCCTTCTGATGGTACAGGGTAATGGCCAGGGTCTTCTGTTATGCTCTACTACACCTTCGACGAGACTTAGCCGTTTGCACGGTGTAAATTGCCTGAGGGAAATGCAGACAGGTCCGAGAGCCTTTCTTGTTTTCCCCTGATAGTACCCCCCTTCCTAGTTGCACGGTTGGCTGCTCTCTTCCTGAGAGAAAGCCCGGGAAAACCTAGGATCGGATGTTCTCTCCAATTGAGGGTCCAGGCAGGGGAAGCCCAAACTGGACTTGATTAATTTCGATTCGCGGCTATCTGGACTAGATCTTGCGAAAGAAACAAACTGCAACCTGGTACTTTGAGCTTGTGTAACACAAGAAAGTGGAAAACGAAGAAAAGGGAAGAAGAGGAATTTATTTTGGTACAATCAAGTGCCTAATTCGTACTGTTACATGGAGATTTTGGTCGCAGCCTCGGATCTGAGAGTGGCGTTTGTGTGTGACTGATTATCTCTTCAAACTATGGATTGGTATGAGAAGGGATGTTCCTTACCTGGTTTCCAATCTATGTCTGCATCATCGATAGGATCTTTGTACCTCACCACACACTCCCAAGGATGGTCGTTTGAAAAGAAGGCTCATCGTTTCTGAATCGAGTTAGCAGTGCCCGTTTGTGTGCCCACGGACATTTATCCAGTCTGTCGTTTTCTTGCCTCAACAGAAGCACAGGGGGGAGGGGGGGGTCTGCTTGGATACCGCTCTCGGCTCTGCCTCGCTGCTAAGAGGAAAAAGAGGAGCGTGCTTATGCATGCGTGTGTGGAAGTAGACTGACCGTAAGAAGAGAAAACCACTTGTTGCCTTTCGGCTCGGATAGTTGCTTACCTTGAGGCAAACTCACATCCTCTCTTGGTCTTCAACTAAAGTTGAAAGAAAACGATATGCAGGAAGAAACGAGTGTAGTTAGCAGGCAAACGTTTGAGGAAGTCCTCCAAACGGAGACTTCAGCTTCTCTATTGGATGTTGAAAGCTGCAAGAGGACTGCAACTACGCACCCTCTCTAATTGCCACTTGGTCTTCTGCGAAAGCCACACAAACCAGACTGAACCAGTTTGATGTTTTCCATGCCGATCTGAAATAGAGGTATCAACTACTTGTTGAGTCACTTGAGAAGTTATGGCTTTCTTGATCTTAGCTGTGAATGCACCTCCAGGTACATTCAAAAGGGAAAAGGGGGTGTCCAGAATCGAAAGAAAAAGGTTCCGTGCTATTTGGTGTCACATCGAGTTCTGTAGTTTGCTAAGACACTGGAGTTGCAATGTTCTTTTCAGTCTCTTGGTCGTTTGTTTCTGTCCACTTTCATCATCATGCAGCTGGACAACCCTCACCTCCCCTCTTTCGTTGGCCGTATGCTGATACATGCCTCCTCTTCAGGTTGGAGAGGACACAGACTAGTGGAAAGCGACATGCTCCTAAATGGTCTATGCTAAACGAGCTCTGGGGGGTGTCCGGGATCCAGGGATAAGAATAGTTTCGATCTCGAGAGTCATTACGTAGGTGTATCAATCTCGAACAACAAGTAGGAAATGCATTGGCCAAATTGCACGAGATATGTTGTGCAGTGTCTCCGGCTGAGTTACCAGCCTCATAGAGATGGAGAGAAGAGTATCCAGTCGTTCAACAGCATAGGTGCGTCGAGAAAGGTATCTGATGTCTCTGAAAATACGACAATGGGAAAAAGCTTCACGCCTTAAACCTTCTAGTTTTACGGGAGCACAACTACTTGTCCTAGGACCGGCTCATGGAGACATGTCGATGCCTTCATGAAAGCAACCCCTTGAGTTTCACTCGGCCTCTCGTTATTCCACAAAATGTATTGGCTTTTCCAAATCTCAGGTCCCCACGGCATAACGTCAAAAGTAACCACCCTTGCTGCATTACCTCCCACGTTACTCTAGGATAGGGGAACAAGGAAAAGGAACAGGATGGGGGATCCCGGCCACGAGCGGCCGTCTTCTGAAAGAGGGAGGATCGAGATACAGGTAGTGAGTCGCCAGAAAGTGACATCTTGTGTCACCCAAGTAAGTGGTTTGAGCGCCCCATTGAGAGAGCAAACGTTCTCAATTCAGGCAAAGCGTCAGTGTCTGTTTATGTAGATTACCCTGTGCGTTGGGATTATTGATCACCTCGTTGGTCAAGACTGGGTGTCCTCCGTTTGTCGTTGGTCGAAAAGAATGTGGAGGGGGGTGTCCGAGAGGAAGTAAACGAGAGAGGCGTGCAGGTTGGAAATGGCAAACAACATCCCAGATTCAGATTGTGGTGGGCATACTGTGATGACTATAAGTAAGTGGCACGGCATGTCTCTGCCTCTCGAGATCTTCCCTTTCTTCTCTACCCTCTTCGGTCCTCAACATTGGTGTACTCTTTGCTCTTTTTGTGCATCACAATCTGGTGCTCCCCAGTGAGTCTTCTGTTTCCCTCCCCTCCTCTTCTTCACTTGACGGATACTGACAATCTCAGGATAAAATCCAGAGTAGAGACAACAACAAACTCGGGAACCGTCAACTTCCCCTTGCCCATTGTATCATCTATTTACCCGCTCCGTTTCCCCTTTCAATTTCCCATCCTTCCCCTTGCCCATTCAGCAAACAAGTTCAAGTGTCGCCTTAAGCCAGCACTTTGCCCGTAGACTCCTTCAAGATCCAAAGCACACACACACACACACGCGCACACGCACGTATTCTATACCCCTTTCACTACACTGCCCAATCGTCAACATCTTCGTAACCGCCATGGGTTCTGCCAACAACTACCCGCCCCCGGAAGGCGGTCGCTGCTCAGACTCAAGCCCCGGTCGAGGCAATGCCTACCCGCCTCCGCATCCCGGGCGCCGGTCGATGGCATACCCGATGTACTCGGATGACCGAAGCCCGCCCCCGCCCCCGCCTCCGAACCCTCCCGTCAGTGAGGAAGAAAGGTCCTCGCAGCGCAAGAGGATTGCCGTGGCTGTAAGTGTTTTGTATATTCTTTTCATCAGGGCAATCATCAGGCGAAACGTCGTGGCGTCCCTCACGCCCAAGAATCGCATTGTTGTCTTGTGGATGATGGTGTGTACCCTTCTTCATTTCGACTTTTTCTTTTCTTGCCTGCCAGTCTGGAACATTGAGGAACACATTGCGAGCGCAGACTATAATGATTCATTTGGCTAACTTGTCTTGTCATTACAACAGTGCGGACGATGCCGCAAGAGAAAGATTCGCTGCAGTGGCGATAAGGGCAATGGAACTCCTTGCACCAACTGCCGCAACGCCGGTTATCATCCTTGCCAGTATCTCCGTGTAAGTCCTCTCCTCATCCTCCTCCTACAGTAAGGGGGCGGCCTTGATTGGAGCTCAATGTTTTGCTGACACACTGGGAGAACAAGGTCTCGTCCCAGGAAGCTCGAATGAAGCAAAACACCTTTGATTATTGTCTCGAAGCGTCTCGACAGTACCATGCCCGCAACTCTGCTTCTGCCGCTCTTCTCTCTGCCTCTGCCTCTGCTCTGTCTATCCAAGATCGATCCCCGTCTGCGACTCCTGTTCAACCTGCCCAGCCCGTCCAAGCCATCCAGACCGTCCAGACCGTTCAACCCACTGCATCTGGTCAACAGGTTTCCCAGTACCCCGATGGTCTCCCTGCTCTGCAAGCCAACGAAGCCCTGGCCTACCGCCACAACTCCGCTTCTTTCGCCTACAATGCCCGTCCCTTCGATCCCGTTGCTGTTTGGTCCAGCGGTGTTCCTATTGATCAGAACACCACCGTCTACAGCCTCTACAACCCCGAGTACGATCACGAGCTCAGTCTTCCTTACCGTCCCGGAAGCAACAACAGAAACCGCAACACTGGTCTTACTCCGTCCACTCGCGATGTTGGCACTTGCGTTAGCCCTGGACAGAGCTACGCCACCACTCTTGTCCATCGTTCGGCTTCTGGCAACGGTCTCCAGCACAATTCGACCACCTTGTCCTTCCAGGGCTCGCAGATCCATGCTCACGCTCACACTCACGCTCAAGCTCGTTCTCATGCCCATGCTAATGCAGCTGCCGGAACGACCCCGTCTGGAGCTATGACTGCAGGTTCTGAGCGCACCTTCCCTTCGCCCCATCGCGATACATCTGTTGCTCCCGTCTCAACCACGAACCTGGGATCCTCCGCCTATCGAAACGGTCCTTCCACCCCATCCGGCAGTTATGAGAAGCAGGCCGCTGCATCGTCGTCCCAATCTCCGCAGACACCTTCTTCGGGTACGGCTACAGGTCCGGCAACTCCCGCATCCGAAGCTTCCTCGTCCTGTTACACAAGCTACCAGCCTTCAGCCAGCATGCCTTCCTCGGTGCCTGCTTTTACGCCCATGACGCTGGCCTCACAGTTGACTCGATCCAACGATCTGTACGGCCCTTCTTCCCCTGGAGTGTACTCGTCCGGCATTGCTTCGCCCGCCATGGATTCTTTCGGCGGTGCCAGCCCAGGCCCCAATATGACCTACCGATACACGGACACCACCATCCCTGACGAAGACACTCCCGCCGCTGTTCCAGTCCTGACCAAGTTCGAGCATCGTAGCTCTCCCTCTGCTGAAGCTTCTCTTGGCCTTGCCAATACCCACCATCGCCAGCAGGACCAGGGTCAGCATCACAGACAGACGTTTGTGGCACGGAACCAGGGACAGCATGCTTCGTACATTATGCAGCGAGACGAAGACGCCTCCGGAAACGAGTCGACATCTGCTGATGGCGAGCGCAAGCCTGTTGTGCTCCATACTTGAATTCTGAGCGGATATGGTGGGGAAGTTGTGTTGACAGGGGCAATATTTCTGACTGAACTTGGATAACCCTGTTGAAGACTGGATATGTGTGCGTGCGTGTGTGATTGGAGATCGACAGAGAACGACAGACAGACAGAGCGAGAGAGTTACAATCTTTGCTTCTTTCATTTGATCCTTTTTTGCTTCTGCTACTTCCTTTTGGGAATACAGGGGTTTCTGAACCGCGATCATGCTGTCTCTTGGACATATCAGTCAAGCTGAGAAGAGATGCTGGTACTCCTCCCTTCTCAAATACGAGAGCAGGGGTGCCCTCTTACATGCCTCCTTTGTAGTTGAGACGTCATCGAACCTCGGTGGACGTTACAGCCACAGACGGCACCTGTCACGACCGGGTGTCATTCACGACGTGTCCGCAGTTTGGTCCGTCGCCAGCTCCGAGGGGAGGGGCCTGAGCATTTGGGATGACAAGTTTTATTCCTTGTTCTCTCCCCCGCTCCATTGCCTTGGCTTGGAATTGCTCGAGAGAATATGCGGCGGGTGAACGTTTGCGGGTGTCACCGCATGGACTCGGTGAGATGCCGGCTTTTTTTTTCTGACGTGCCCGGGAGTCTGCATAGTTGCAGGTTCTCTTTTCCCCTTTCCCTACTAGATAGATTAATTTCTTTGATAGTGTGTGCATGTTCTGTTTTGAATTCTCTTTTGTTTCCTTGCTTCTTTGTTTCTGTGCTTTTTCGTTTTTGTCATCATCTTACCTTCGGTTCTCGATCCTCCTTGATTTGTTCCGAACGCTTGAACGACAATCGGAAACGGAGGATTGGGCATACAACTGAGGGAAAGAGAATTGACGCTGAGAGGAAATGAGAAAATGAAGAAAGAAAAAAAAAAAAAATTCCACGACAACTTTTACTTTGTTTCTTGCTGCTTTTTATTTCTTTCGAACGATTCATGGGGGACGTTAACGAAACCGGCGCGAAAATCATAGAAAAAAGGGGACGACCTCGAGACAGTGGCTTTCAACTTCCAACTATAGTCATTCATTTCATTTCATTTCTTCTCTTTTCTCTTTCTGACCCCCTGAGAGGAACATGATTTACAAAAGGAACAGGTCGAGCTTTTGTTTTTGCCCTTGTTCATATGTAAGTTTGCCCTTGAGGGGGGGTTGGAGTGGCGGATATTCATCCGATGGATGGGATAGGTAGCTGTGCGGACAATAGTCTAATCACCGGGAAAACCTGTACGCATTACTTGGACATTTGCCTTTCACACTCTTGGTCAGGTAGTTGAGGTACAGGGTTGTAAATGAAATAGCTTTTCCCAACTTGTACCCTTTTTCGATTGAGTGCATGTCTGACAGACAGTATGGATCGAAATGACACGCTTACAGATGCAATGAGTGAGATTTCGATGCGCAAAGATCCGAAGCCTCGATGTACGCCGGAGTAGCATCGGGAAGGATTACACACGAGTGGTAGCAGCAAGCAGGACGCCTTGGTTACAAGCCTGGTTCTGTTTCTCTGAGCACTAGTGGAATATCCAGATAGTGCTAGTAAAGGGCGCAGTGTTTGAACTTTACAAAGTTATATCATGAAGAGGATAGTGATATTTCCGTACTGTCCGCCATGTCTGCGCAGCTCCAGCTGATCATGTACTCTTGTATCATCTTTTTTTGTTGCTTTGGCCAGGACACCAAGGGGAGCGGGTTGCAGTGTTATATGTTCAGCGTGATCGCTTATGGTTATATGCCAGGCATTATCCTACAAACGAGTAACATGGGCTCACCAGGCCAGAGCCTTGCTCCTGATTCCATGGGAGGGTGTGACGTCGTGTTGCATAAAGTCGTAGTTATGAAAAGGAGCAACTATCACCTCAAGGAGCGTTAGGGTTCCTGAGGAAACATGTTGTAATGATACAGTCCGCTTAATCACTTTAATTGGTACAATGGTTTCCCGTTTATAAACGATTGGGGCCTTGCATCTGTTGCCAAGAAGAAGCCAATACTTACTTGAAAACTTAGGATTGCAATATACAGCTGGAGTATTGATAATGACTACTGAAACAACAAGTTGACGCTTGAGAGAAAAAGCAAACTGACACTTGATTGCAGCTGTCTACCTATCTATCTAGTTAGGCAGTATGATAGCAGAGACTCCTCGTGGTGACGTTCGGCAACTTCCAAAGGTCATACTGTGTATGAAGCAGTCCTCGGATAACTCTGCCGATGTGGCTGACTATGGTGGTTGGAGGTTGGAAACTAACCCAGTGTGCGCAAGTCAGGAACCAGGCGCGCCTCTGTTTCAGATGCCCGCGCGCTCCATAAATCTTCCTATTCCAGGTCATGCGTTCACCTTGATTGATTGGATACCTCACCGAGGGGCAAACTCAACTGTCGTACCTGAATGACACCATTGGTGTCTGCGCTTCCAGCTCCTATACAGTCATGCGGCTTCTTCTCGAGCGTGATACCTGTTGCTTGACGCATATTGTGCTTAAAAACCCCCTCTCCCCCCTCCAGTAGACTCCCCTAACTCACACATTTTTTGTTCTTCCATCCTAGTGATTACGTTTACTAGTACACTCATTTTCTTGTCGAAGAAGTTAACTACTTTGAGGTATGTAATTCGTTTGAGATAAGGCTTATACAGTCGACTTCTTAAATCCAGCTTGTTCTGCAAACCAGCAACCAGGCTTTCCCTCAAGATCGGTCCAATGCTAATAGGCTATGTAGAACGACCGCCAATGGTCACATATATACACCTTGTTGGTGTCGGACTTTGTCTGAACTTTGGCGAGTGGATGGCCATAGTCTTCCTCGTCTGCATGATTGAGCAGAACGAGAAGCTATGGTATAGACTTGTTGCGTGGGCCGGAATATTCCCAGCTGCTTCTCTACTTGTTGCCTTTATTCTTTTTACTACCCTCCGTCGACGCCGTCAGCAGCGGAGAGGTCGTCGTGCTGACTGCGTCCTATATCTATCTCGGTCCGCCAACGTGCTTATTGAGATTCTTGTCTTCGTTGCTGTTATTATCTACTTCGAATTTGCAGTACAAGTGTACAATTCATCTACCTGGGCGACGGCGGTTAAGTTCAACCCCGAAATTGTTGCGCCTGCAGTTATTGTATGCGGCGGGTATAACGACGCAACTTCTGCTGAGCAGTCAGACAATTGGAGTGTTTGTAACTTCCCCAAATGGTCCGATGATAATTCAACCACATGCAAAGGATACATCCAAAACAGGCTGCAAAAATTCACGACTGAAAGATATGGAACCTTGAAGTGTTACGACTTCAGACTGTCGAGTGATACAAAGTTCAACCTTACATCGAAGGAGCTCCTCATCAAGACTCTCGTTACTTGTAAGTATCACGCTTGTTGTTACATTTATTGAAAGCTTACAATTATCTCTAGGGAACTCAAGTGGTATTAAAGAGTTTTACAAAACTCTGGCACCCCTAGGGCCGTTTCTTTATTCGATATTCTACGACTCACGGCTACCCTTGAATGGCCTGATCCAGGCCATTGACTGTGGTATTTTGAGCTTCACAGAAATACCTGCAATTGACTCCAAGGCCTTCAACATTAGAGCCGTTCGAGTCCAAGATAAGCGTGGCGTAATCAGCTCTGCATTTACGGATCAGAATTGCACAAATTCCACTTTCTCCAATCTTTACCATGATAAGGAGCCATACACAACGTACCCGTTTCAGTTGAGCTCGTCGAGCTCGGCCTATGGAAATGTCTGTGACGTTGGCCCGACTGGGAAAGCACAGCAAGCTTGTATTAGCCAGATGATCCTTCATATGGAACCTTTCCTGGTGGAAACTGTCAAAAGTGAGCCTGGTATAGGAAAGGTGGATATTCTGCTTAATATGGGCGGTGATACGTGCAGTAGGTACCTACTTAGTTTAATGTTGGTGTGAACTACCTAATTATCGATTACATTTGTTACTTCATCGTGAGGCCCAAGGCGGTGGAGAAATAAAAGCTACCCCGCCCTCTGGATAGTTTGCACCTGGGAAAGGAAACATGCCATGGCACCCCAGAGAGGAGGAATCAGGTAACTACATGGTAATTAGTAGACCCCCCCCTTGGGAGCGACACTGGAACCCAATTGGAAGCTCTCCCAGGCACGCACGCGGGTGGTCTTACTAAGTATAAGCTTTCAACGCCCAGTGAAAAGCCACAGCTTGGCAACGGGGCCTCGGTGGGTTGACCGCCGAGATAGGTACTGTCAGCCATTGGAGCGACGAATGAGCCGCTTACATGGTACCTAAATAGGTACTTCCGCTAGGCGGATATAGAGACCAGAGCCACCCAGGGACACCCAGATTACAGTAGGTCCCCCACCAAAAATCCACCTTGACCTGATTTGATAGCCGTCATAGAATGAGGTTATCAGTCCTGTCCCAAGGCCCAGCAAGTAAGGTATGTAATGTAATGTATCATTACGTAGTGTGCTTCTCTAATACACCCCCCCGCCTCTTCACCGTTTTGACCAACTTCGTCCACATTGAAACACCCCTCCTCTCCTCCCTTCTTCTCTACTCTTCTCCTCTTCCCTCCTCCCTTTGTCGGCCACTTCCTTGCAGCGATTCTCACTTTTTAATCTTCCTCTCAAGTTCTGCGTTTGTCGCGGCTTTGCTACAAGCTTAAGGCACATACCCCCGCTTGTTGGAGATCTAACCTAACCAACAAACTTGTCGATACCAAGGTCCAACTTTTCAACCACAACCGCCACCATCACCAACGCCGTGATAGGTTTCCCTACACAAACACTTCTATCACGATTTCCACAATCGATTCCCGAACAAAATGCAGGTTCCTTTGATACGACTCCACTGCGGCGTCAACTCGTACGCCTGGGGCAAGCAGGGCCTTGACTCGGCCGCCGCCCGCTTCGCTGCTGCCACTCCTTCAGATGATTTGACCATCCAGTCAGACAAGCCCTACGCCGAGGTACCAAACATGTTATGATCCGGCCACACGTGCCTTCGAAACACAAACAACATGCTGACCATGTATATAGCTATGGATGGGCACGCATCCCTCAAACCCCTCCCGGGATCTCGTCACTGGCCACACGCTCCTCGACCTCTTCTCCGACAACCAAGCCCTACTCTCCTCCACCATCGCCTCCCATTACGGCTCTAAATTGCCCTTCCTATTCAAGGTCCTCTCTGTCAACAAGGCCCTCTCTATTCAGGCTCACCCTAACAAGTCGCTTGCTGAGCAACTTCATGCTCGAGACCCCCAAAACTACCCCGATGACAACCACAAGCCCGAGATGGCAATTGCCATCACTCCTTTCGAGGGTCTCTGCGGTTTCCGACCACTCGCCGAGATTGCCCACTTCCTCAAGACTGTCGCACCTCTGCGAAGTCTTGTAGGTGAAGATGTTGCTCAAGAGTTCGCCCTGATTGCCGAGGACTCGACTGAAGTTGTTACAGACACCAAAAAGGCAGCCCTGAAGAAGGCCTTTGGTGCCCTCATGTCTTCATCTGCTGAGACCATTGCCGAACAGATCCCCAAGCTGGTTGAGCTCGCCTCTGGGACCGAGGACCTTGCCGCTGGCGGTGTGGCCTCCACCTCTGGCGAGACTCTCGCCAAACTGGTTCGCCGTCTCCATTCCGAATACGGCAATGACATTGGCCTTTTCGTCCTCTTCTTCCTCAACTTTGTCACCCTAGAGCCCGGTGAAGCTCTCTTCCTCGTCGCTGATGACATTCACGCCTACATCTCTGGAGATATCATCGAATGTATGGCTGCCTCGGACAATGTCGTCCGTGCCGGCTTGACCCCCAAGTTTAAGGACGTTGACACACTTGTCGACATGCTCACCTACAATTTCGCTCCAATTGAGGAGCAGAAAATGCGCCCCGTTGACTATCCCTATGCCACTCTCAACCGCGCCGGCTACTGCTCCGGCTCTGCTGTCACTCTCTACGACCCCCCGATCGAGGAGTTCGCCGTCGTTCGTACCGTTCTCCGCGGCGATGCAGCAAAGGCTACTTTCGAGCCTCTCGACGGACCTAGCATTATAATTTGCACTTCCGGAAAGGGTCGCATCTCCGTCGGCCCTACCAGCCATGAGATGAAGGAAGGTTACATCTACTTTGTTGGTGCTACCGCTGAGTGTGTTCTTGAGTCCGACACCAACAATGATGAGGATGAGTTTATTACCTTCAAGGCCTTTTGCGAGATCAGTAGCTCGAAGGATAAGCAGAGCCTGTGAGCGTGGGATGAATGAGAACAGAGTGGATGTCATACGCACTCTCAAGAAGTAAAATAAAATAAAAAATGAGCAGACGAACGTATACGAAGAATACGGAAAGTGTTAATTTAAAAGTCAGGGTAATTTTTGGCACACAAGCTAGGTGGTGTAGTTAAATATTCTAATCATGTCAATTTTGAAGGGGTTATATCAATACCTCTTCAAAGACAAGGCACCTCTCATAGACTCGCAGCAAAAGATGGGAACTCGGTTGTGTATTGGTCCAATAACTGAATTTGCTTGCATGTCGCTTGCAGCCTGATACAAAGATCGAAAGTAATGACACTCAAGTAGTGATATCGATGCGCTCACTGAACGGCCATGGGTCCTTCTTTCTTCTCCTGCTAAATGGGAATTAGCAACACTCCTGATTATTGTCTGTTACGAATCTTCAAATACCTGGGAACCAACCGGTCCGGCTGCCATTTCGATCCATAATATCGAAGACCTCTCCAAAATACCCCATTGGAGGTGGCCATTGATGCGGCAAACTTGGCCGTCGTGGCCATCCTTTTCGAACGAGGTACTCGCGCTTTGGCGTACGCCTCAAGAGCGTCGCGCAAGGTGATATCCTTGGGCGCACTCGCATGCTTGAGTAGCTCTCTGGCCAAGACCGTTGCATCCTCAATGGCGAAACCAGTGCCTTGGCCGCTCGTGGGAAGCATGAGTCTGGCGGCGTCACCCACGAGAACCATATTCTGGTATTGAATCTCATCTTGTGCCCAGACACGCTGTCGTAATGGAGCACGGATAATGCGGTCTGCTGAATTGAAGAGCGACTTAAGAGTGCCGGCGTAAGGGTGAAAGATATCAATGTGCTTGCGGAGGATTTCGACAGTTTCATCATAGGGGTATTGACTTGAGACAATGGCTGACTGCCAGCGCTCTTCATCTGACCTTGGTTCAGACACTGATTGGATAGGAGAGGTTGAAGCTGGGGGTTTAGCTTCAGGCAAAACTAGATCCCATCGTATCTTGCCGTCTGGACATGGTCCGGACGCGAGGAAGCCGTTCTCCAGCCAGGTGCAATGGGAGTCACTGAACTGAGCGGAGGCTCCTTTGGCTTTCACGGCGGTCGAGACCGCATAGAATCCAGTCAAGCCCATATAATCTGGTAGCCATCTTGCTGACGCCGTTCCACGATGTTTCTGTTCAAGAATGAACTTACGGACTGATGAGAAACCACCATCTGCACCCACGATTAGGTCTGCAAATACATGTGTTCCATCGTCAAAGCTAACCTTGACTTGGTTGTTGGCTAATGAATCAAAGCCGGTTGTCCTTTTCGCCCAGTGAATCTCACCACCTTGTTCTTTGACCTGGTCTACGAGGAGCGACTGCAAGGTTCGCCGTTCAAAGTACATTACACCTGTCTGGATGTCATGACTCCACATAGCATCAGCTTGCGAGTTGAGTCGCTCGTAGCCTCCTGCATAGTCGCAACTCCAAGTCGTCATAAAGCCACATTCGTATCCCCGTTTCCGCATGACATCCTCAAGGCCGAGGCGGTAGAGCGGGTAGAGGCCATTTGCAAAGAGGCCAACAGAGGCTCCGGCACGGTTCTTCTCATTTTGGCTCTCGAGGCCTGGAGCAGCGGCTTGGTCGAAGAGAATGGGGCGGAAAGCAGACTTGAGCACCGGGTTGGATAGGATCTGGAGAGCGAGAGTTGGGCCGGCAATGGCAGAGCCGATGATCGCGATGGCCTTTGGAGGCATAAGAAGAGATTAATTCAAGAGAAGAGCTACCTGGATGAATCTTCGAGATGCATAATCAATGGGGAAGAGGAAACTTTGAATTTACAATAGACCAATTTGAGGAGAAAGGTTATGGCGAGCTGTAGTAAGCTGAGGTTGATGGATGTTAGTTGCTGATCCCGACACGGCGACGCTGCCTCAGCGATGAGGCCATAACTGTGCGTCATTCGGAGGCCATTCCTTGAAGATGATGATGGATTCGAAACTGAGTTGCTTGAGTGAAACCTATGAGGCTCAGGCGGATTGCAATTCTGTGAGGCAGAAACCGAGCATTGGTCATGAAAATTTCTAATAATTTTTGTATAGGTTGCTGCTTTGAAGTCGAGCCGACACTTGTCAAGGTATCGATGACTTATCATTGTAATCTGTATTGACCCTATACTTCTAGACAGTATGAAATACAGTCCGTGTCACAATCCGAACTGTACATCCCAAAACCAATGTGGCGGGGGAGCTTGTCCCCATGATTGATGCTCACCGCCCGAGTTCTGCCACAGTTCAACCCACTTTCCGCCATCGCAATCGTCACTTCCCCCATCATCTTGCTCTCTCAAGCTTCGTCGCGACATGTGAACCACCGTGTCCAAACCTTGTACGATATAACATAAAATGGGCTGAGCCCTTCCTATTTCTGCCTCATCATTCTTGCTCCTCATTTTTATCCTCCTCCCTATTCTTGTCCCTTCCGCCTACCGCCTTCTCCTCCGAATCTTGCCGCAGTCGCAGTCGCAGTCGCGCCTTGCCTCTGGTCTCGCGACTCAACTCCTTATACCTTCTGCCTCACAGGTTAGTATTTTTCTCATATTCCTTTTGTGGACATTGCGCAAGCTTTTCAGAAGTCTGTATTGTGCCTTGCATTGCCCCTTTTTTTCTTTTCCATTTTTCTTTTTTGGACCATCATCATTTCCTTATGCTCGAGTTGATTCTTATTTGCGAACATGGTATTTTAGGCGGATGGCATCTGGGCAAGAGACGGAGCGGAATGGCTAACGGGTCGAAGCCTCGGGACGAACTCAAGAACCTCCAAGAGGATCTCGGACCGTACTTTCATACACCCCTCCTCCCTCGAAGGCGTGGAACCTCAACTGGCGAGGCGACACTTCAGGAGACTCTACGTCAACAGTCAAACACACCTGAACCTAAGCGGCAGAGGCGCGACACTTCTAGTAGAGATTCAACACCAGTTCAACATAACAGACAGCGATCTAAGGGCGGCGGCGGATCAAAGAGACAGACTCCGGGAGCTTCAACACCGAAGCGCACGCCGCCGCGAAGCGAACCAGCATCACAGAACACGCCAAAGCAGGACTCGGCCAAACAAGATCCACCAAGTCGCGAAATGTCGCAACGAAACCGACCTGGACGCGGTTCCAACAGGAACAATGGCAATTCACATGGTGAAGAGGTACAAATCTGGGAGAACTGCAAGAGTCAGGTCAATGAGATCATTGCGGGCATCAACCAAGAGAATGACAGCCTTGCGGAGCTGGTTGCTCTCGACAAACAAGTCGGGGCAATGGAGTCGGACAAGATACCCGGCGACTCTCTGCAGAATATGGAAAAGCTATGCCGTTCAGGGGTTAAGCTCTCCGAAGCGAATACATCCTCCTTGAACAACCTGATCGATCAACTTCGGGTGTTGCGTGCAGTTGTGGTAGCAAAGGAGCAAGCAGAGGCTCAAGCAGCAGGCCCGGGAAAAAGACAAGCTAGAGACAACGCAGCGGCGGCCTCATCATTATACGATTTCGACGGTGCTGGAGACTCGCCAGTGCCCAGTCCAATCGGTGGATCCTCACGGAAGTACGGTGATCGGTCCAGTAACCGAGATAGGGACAGCATGCCCCCAAAAGCGGACAGTGTTGAACCGCAAGGGTCGTCTGGAAGCGGTGCAGGGTCTGCGGGGTCTAACAAGTCCAAGGTGCTCTTTTCAAGGGGCGACGCCGTTGCATTCAAACCCCGGCCGACCAACGGTGACCAGACGCAAGATTGGATACTAGGTGAAGTGGCGCAAGTCTTAGGAGAGGGCAAAAGCCGGCGCTACAAGGTGCTTGATATAGAGCCCGAAGACCAGAGCAAGCAGAAAGAATACAGATCGAGCGCCAGTAGCATGATACCTATTGCGCCAGAGAGCCAGGCAAGCACTCTCAAGCCTTGGGAGGCTGGCAAGGTAGTACTGGCACTTTACCCCAACACCACCACGTTCTACAAGGCCGAGGTGCACAGTATGGGGGATGATGGCAAAGTCAACCTCAAGTTTGAGGGTGAAAATGACTCCACGACTTTGCAGCAAGTGGAGCGGAGGTTCGTCATTGAGTATAGGGCATGAATGAGTTGGAGTAATTGCAGAGTCGTGATTGGACACTGTGAGCTAACCAACTAACGACGTCATCGCTGAAGGGTACGGGTTCCAACGGGAAGCTACCTGTATGACGATAATATTGATTTATGGATACGGCAAAGACATTTTCTGGCTGCTTCATCAACTCTTGGAAGGCAAGGCCTTACGGAGAGGAGGGAACAGAGGTCTGGCGTTGTAGGACATGATCTGAACGGTCTCTCAATGCGTGTGTATGTGTGTATTAGCAAGCAACTGACTTAGAGAATATGAACCATGATTAATGCCAAGTTTGACAAAGCATGATGGAACGAGCAATCAGAATGATGATTATTCACACAAGGTCCAGATTAGCCTTTGAACAAGGCGAATGACTTCAAGGTAATGAAAGTAATCACAATGATATACTCTTGTATGTCGGCGTTGAGCCAATCCTGTAGAAAGCCTAGAAGTCAAGGCATGTGTGGTGTGAGGCCGGAGGTATGCCCATACGTAGATAGTCAGGGGCACGCCCGTTCTGGGGGAGCTAGCCAGGGTACGCACGTGCGGTCCATCGGATTAGTCGTGAGCAGCCTTTGTTGGTTCACTGTCGTATGCATTATTACTACAGATGCAATAGTATGACAAGTCTGAACCACGGTACTGTACCTGACGCACTTTGTAGGTCTCGTATATGGTAACCTACTGATCGTACGGATTGGGTTGGATCCGCCCGTGTGCTATGTATAGTATAGTAACTAATCTATCTTGGGTCGTTGGGATCTCAATCAAGGCAGAACGGAGAGTCTTCTTTTGCGATATATATCTACTGTACCATACCCCTGCCCATCAATCATGTTAGGTTCTTACTGCTTATGTGCTTGCGACGGTAACGGTAACAACGCGCCTCTGGGGGGGCTAAGTATGTATTTGTGTGCCTTCATGGGAAGGGGAGGTAGGGAGGTAGGGAGGGGCAGGGCTGGGGACAGGGCGGCAGAGAGGATGCATGGGATGAGATTGACGTGTGGTAGCGGCAGTATGCACATAGCATAATACCAGGGAATGGTATTTGAGGACGAGACGATGCAGTTAAGTTTTGGTAGCGAGGCTATATAGTGTTGGATTGAATGTGGTGATGTGGTGATGTCAGGTATTGAGTCTACCAAGATAGACGGATTGTTTTCTAGGTAGCTAACCGAAGATATACATGACCTCAGAGCATTTACAGATTACTGTACATAGTAATACCCCCCTGGAGACAAGAGAGGGGCATCTCTCAGTGGACGCGGCGACCAATGATATTAGAAGCTCGCTTATAACTCCACCATACCCTACTCTGTATATTATGAGGGGTACGGCAGCTACTATATGGTATTCGGTTAATGAGTTGAAGGGGAAGAGGAGGAGTGGGCTGTTGTCATTGCTCAAGACTAGTATAGCACTGAGATGCCCCCTTTTATGTTATTAATGTTATTATTCTTATTTTGATGACGGCGTTGGCAATGCGTAGTAATTAGCAATTGCATTGCATCTAGCAACGGATTTACATCCATTAACTACCTAGCACCAAGGTCGCGGATTCCGACGTGCATAGATAGTATGACGGAGCTCCGGTACATGAGTCGAAGTAGGTACTGTAGTGACCTGTGACCTGTGACCTAGTCTATCCATTTCATTAGGTACAAGCTGTAGGTACCTTCCTAGGCACGGAGTAGGAGTCTCCGCGTAATTAATTACTGTAAGGTATTTGTGGAGGGTAGCCTTTTCATTTGGTACCTACCTAAGGCAGGTAGGTTTGCGCTTCTAAAGGGTTCGTCCCAGGTTCTTGCTCAGATGGTCCTGGCACAGGCCACTTTTGCCCACTAATTTTTTTTTTCTTACTTTGGGGCTGTTTGTCAGTAACGGTAGGTAAGGTAAGATAGGGTACCTCATGTACCGGGTACAAACTGCAGTAAGCTTGTACCTGTCTGTGCCTGTTCGCCTGTGCCTGCGCCAGTACCCTCCGGCCGTTGCCCCGTGCCAGGACTATGCTGCAACAGGGCAAGTTCAGGACCAGGGGAAGCAAGTGACCCGCCCAGGATCCTCTCCCAATCTTTCCCTTTCTCCCCCCTGACGGGGGCAACGCTGCGAAAAGCAAGAGAGCAACGTCTTGCAACAGAAGAAGAAAAAAAGGGAAACAAAGAAAATAAAGAGCGAAAAAAAAACGGGCGCAAGTTCAAAATCGATCGTAATCCTAATCCTCTTGCGATTTATCCCAGTTACCATTCGGCGCAGCCACTGTCGAGTTAGCATCGCACAGTGTCCAAGGATTCTACCTTATCACCAAGCTCGACCAAACACACACGCGTGTTGTTTGTTTCATTTGCGGCGCAGCGCACCCCAAGTCTATCTTCCGATCAGTCTTGCAAACGAGGGGGAGACTATTCTGGTGAGTTTCACATCCACGGCACCAAGTGAAGAAGGAAAAAACAAAGAAAAGTGGCAAACCCGCAGGAGAAGAGGAGGAGGAGGAGAAGGAATCTGAAGAAGACGCGGGGGGGAGCCGAGCAAGAGAAAGTCGTGGTCATCGTCTGCAGGGGACATTACATTTGCGCAATTGCCTCGCTAACGCCAGAGCCTTTCCTCTCCTCAGACCTTTGAAACGAAACAATCCGCCAATCAACCCTTCTTACCACGTACGCACACAGAGCTCGAGTCGACTTGAACTTTTCCCAACTCGATCTTTTCCTCTAAACTTTTCACCCCCTCCGTCTCTTGTCGCGCGATACTATCCATCCGCCGTCTGCTACCTCCCATCTTCGCCGTCCTCTCCTCGCCAATCTCCCCCTCTCTCCTCCGAAGCCTAGTTCTACTGGCCACCACCGCCTATTCTATTCCTTTCCCGTCTCTCACAACCACACAAAAACAGCAATCATGGGTGGTCAACTTTCCAAGATGATGAGCAAGATCTTCGGATCTAAGGAGATGCGTCTGCTCATGCTCGGTCTCGATGCTGCTGGAAAGACCACGATCCTGTACAAGCTGAAGCTGGGTCAGGATGTCACCACCATTCCCACCGTCGGTTTCAACGTCGAGAGTGTCACCTACAAGAATGTCAAGTTCAACGTCTGGGATGTCGGTGGCCAAGACAAGATCCGTCCCCTCTGGAGACATTACTTTAGCGGTATGAATTGCGCCCGCGCGTTGGCACGCCATGTTATGCGCCGCCCTTGTTGAAGTGACCAAAAACTGACTTTCTTCTGCAGGTACCCAGGGTCTGATCTTCGTCATTGACTCTTCTGACCGAAACCGCATGAGCGAGGCCCGACAAGAACTTCACCGTATTATCAACGACCGTGAAATGAAGGACAGTCTTTTGCTCGTTTTTGCCAACAAGCAGGATCTCAAGGAGGGTATGCGCACAAACTTCCGTCCACCCCCTTTTCCCCTCCTCCCTCCTCGTTGCCACAATCATAGTAGTGTATTGCTAACTCGATGTTTCCAGCCATGTCGCCCCAAGAAGTCACCGAAGCTCTCGAACTCTCCAAGCTCAAGGACAAGGTCTGGTACGTAGTACCTAGCTGTGCTACCACCGGTGAAGGTCTCTTGGAGGGTCTGGCCTGGCTTTCAAACAATGTCAAGGCCCCTCCCGCCCCAGTCAAAAAGTAGGAAGCCAATGACAACAGTTCGCTGTTGAGCAGCTTCTTCGCCCAACGATTTCCCTCGATCTTGAACACGACACGACAACACTTCCTTTTTCCCCGTTAAAGAGTGAAGATATCCCTCCAGATATCTCCCGATTTAGACCTGGATACCCCCCTCCGTCAGGGACTCTTTATACTCGATTTTCTCTCCTAAACTCTCACCAATTCGCCCTTTTCTCTCTCCCTCTCTCGAATCTCAGTCCCGCTACGTCGAAACGATTAGGCCCCAGATTTCTTTGCCAAGGCAGCGCATATGATTCTCAGCATTCGATATGGAGAGACTTTAAAAAAAAACGACGATGCGGATTCTAAATGTCCGCGTATTCTTAGGGCCCAGCCTCATCTCTCATCCCTCCCAACGTACCACAGCAGAGTCCAACTCGCCACTTAATCTTCGAATTTCTATCGCATGCTACGCTTTACTATCCTAATTTTCCGTCTTCTCCCGCCGATACTGTCAACTACATCTTCGCTGTTGCCGCCTCCTGAAATTATTGAAATACCCTGTTTTATGTTTAGTCGCTGGTTCAAGTTCAGGGAGGAAGTGCATAGGATGGATGTTGCCCTTCTAGTTAGACCAGAGATGGAGTGGGAAGAGAGGAGGAGAGAACAGATGAGAGTATGAGCAGGTGAACGAACATGTAGCGTGTGCGGAGCGTGTGATATTGTGGCCATGGCCCTTTCAATTGTTCTGTTACTTAGTCTTGTCCTAATTAATGAATATGTCTTCCGTTTTTCTGTTTTCTATGACTACTCTGGGCCTTCTCATGGTGACAATCGTATATGAGAGGGCATGGGAGGACCTTTGCCAGATCGGTTGGGAGAGCAGCAACGAACATCAACCTGGTTGAGCCATCCAACTTTAGTTATCTGGTCTCACATTCTTCGCTTTAATATTTTCAGTTCTGCCTGTTTTCAGTACGTTTAATTGAGAAGTTAAAAGTATAGCTTCTTTCGTTTTCTAGATGAGAAATGACATAAAATAAAAAGTATAGACTCGTTCAGGCATATCCGTTTTGTCTCTTGTGTTCTTTGTTGCTGAACCCACCACTGTAACCCAAGAACTGTCCTTTTGTTCATGTATTTTTTTCTTCTCTCTTACTTCTTTGTTTCCTTCTTTCCGAAAGAGAGACTAGTTTCATCTACATTTGTAACTTTTATTCTGCTTTCTTGCTTCCCTGGTTACTTGACAAGAGCGGCATTTGTCGCTGGGTATCTCGTCGATCAAGCGGTCTCTCACCTTAGTCGAGCAGGGTTTACCACTTCTGCGGTATGCGCGCCAGCACCACCGGTCTCGGTCAGAAGTGGAAAGCCCGTCGCCACAGTCTTCACAGATGAATGTCAAGTGAGGGATGAGGGTGGGTGGGACTTTATATTGTACTAGTGAACTGACAATCCTTTCTTGCAAGTTGGTTTTACAATGAACAGTGCAACTCGTCATGGAGAACAATTGTTTAGTTTAGTCCATGGCATTTTTGTTATTTGTTCCGGCTTTTTTCACGACTCTAGTTCTGGAAACATTGAAATGAATCACGCAGCTCCTTACTTTTATCTGTGTGCTTCTTGCATCTTTATTCAATACAGGGCCGGACTCCCTGCGTTGTTTCTTTTGGGTCCCTCCAGATGGGATATATTCCTGATCTTTGGCTATCTGACACTATTCGCCAATTTCGCTTGCTGCGTTGGTGATAGTCCTCTCATTCACTAAGATGCGGCTCAGTGGCTTCATCTAGCCTATGTGGCTGTAATTGCCTTGGGAAATACGTGTGAATACGTGAACTACGTAGTCTTGGCTGTGGATTAAGAAATGCCAATACTCAACAACTAGTTATCGTCTGCCACTCTACATTCTTCTCCAGCTGTACATTTTCACTTATCAATACATTTGCCGCCCCTTCGATAAACATTGGTAAACTGCTTTCCATGCGGTAAGCGGTGGTGTGTAGCATGATATGGCCTTTCTGTTTTTGTTTTTTTTACTTGCTCAATGGGTGATTACATTGTTGCGCTACTCTGTATCTAGTGCTATCCTAGGCATTTCTCTTTGATCACTGATTCCTTCATGTTCATGGAGAACAGTTTGCAGCTCCAATTGTTCTCGCCCCCTGCCTCATTTGCCCACAGAGATGTCCTCTCATTATTAATCAATTCCTCTCCTATGAGGAGATGTAGGATTTTTTTTTTATCGAGAAGTCATCCTAATGGCTAGCGTCGGCGGCGAGCCTCCTCCTGTGCGCGCTTGATGCACTTGGGGCAGATATCAGGGTTGACAAAGTCCTCGAGGAACTCTGACTTGACTTGCTCACCATGCTTGCCACTTCGGCATGGTTGACCTCGTTGAGTGGCATCGGAGCACCAGACTCGGGGCTTCGCGTGCTTGTCAATGGTATAATCGCACTTGTCGCAGATGACCTTGATGATATACTTGGTGCACATTGTTACTCGTTTCGTTACGGGAACGGTTGAGAATGAGCTTGGGGAGCTTGATAGCTGGGTTATATGATGTGGTCAGTTGTGATGGTGAGTACTCGAAGGGAGCTGCTGGGTAGCTGCGAGAAGACGCTACTAGAGACTCAGTAAGTAAAGCAAGTATGGCAAGGCAAAGTGAGGCAAGGCAGCTTGGGATAGCTGAGGTCTGCTGGGAAGGAGTAGTGTGGTTGCTTGTAAGTCAATCCAAGGCTTGGAGAGGAAGGGGAAAACGACACGGAATAACAGGGCAGGGGACGTGGCTATATCCCTACGAAATGCGTATTTGAGATCATGAATCATAAATTCCGATGTGGTTTCAACAGGGAGGAGAGGAGAACAATAGGAAAAGGGTTCAATGTATGGCGAGCTCTGGGTTGTAGGACCTTGCAGGTTTACGTTGTGATTCATACTACCTCAATTCTTGCTCCCACCTCACGTACGTGTGGAAACCACTCAGGCAAAGGTATCAAGCTATCGGCTTATTTCTCAGAAGCATTTTAGAGACAAATTCCAGCTCACTTTAAGGCAGAAGATGCACTGGAACACGTTGTTTTCTGCAGCGCGCTTCCCAATCCTCATTCGACGGACGGACAAGGAGATGGAGCAACTCCTGCTCATCAGACTCCCTACAACCCCAATGAACAGCCAAGCTAAGTAACCCTCATAACGACGCCACGCCGCATCATGTATATGTCAACATATGTTATGAGACCCATTGGCTCCTCCGTCCTTGACATCTAAAGCAGAAAATAGGATCGAGGCGTTTCTGTTTAGTTCTTCCAGGTATGTCATCGCAAGGCCAGCGTCTTCTCCTCGCGCGACGGCACATTCGAGTTATCCTGTCAGAACTGAGAAACTCTCCACATTGCCGACAGAAGTATTGGATTACGCGCTGCGTGCACATCTTTCCGATCCTCGAGATTGGGGTTAAAATAAATATCGATTCTGGGAGGGCGGCAGGCGGTTTCGTACGAGAGTAGGAGTTAAGGGCTCTTTGGAGATCTACCTGTCGAAGTTGGCTGGAAACAGAGAAGGATTAACGTTTTATATAGCCCCAATCAAGACCCTTAATCATGGTGACAAATGTGCGAACGCCTTCGTTTTCCGGCGTGTATCAAGAGCTGGAGCTCGTGCATCAATGCTATTTCCATCACCCACGAGAAGTAAACTCTTAGACAGATCCTATGCGGGTATTTTGATGAAATGTGATAAATTTTTAAACCGCTACCTACTGCTGTTCCCTCTATGGTTATTATTTACTTTTGTTTACTCTTCCGTTTCTTCGTTCGGCATTTCTCGCAGTTCTTCCAGGAAGTCCATTTGGACTCACTGGTACGCATCTTCAGTTGGCATTCCGAGAGATTCTGGATCGCTTCGGGGCAGTATTGAATAGCTGTATCTTTTACGACACGCAAGACGTCTTCACAAATCTCGCAGAAGTAGACTTTTTGAGGACGGACACACATCTTTGATGGTTCGGGTTCTAGGCGTTTTTGGGTCTTTTTTTTTTGTTTTGGCTTCTAGAGAGGAGGCAGATTGGGAAAGCGAGGAGTGGTTTGATTTGAAAACATTGTATAAAGTGTTGAGAGGATGCTTTTTATGAAAGAAGTTGTTGTCGAATCACAAGCACTGGTTCTCAGAAGAATGAAGCATGTGTTGCGTGAACACATCTATGCACTGACAATTGAAGCCCCTGAATCAAACAACACTGTAAAGAATGAAAAACCTCTGTTACTGTACTAATGTTATCCAATTACAACCGGCTTCTAGAAATAGCATGGTGTCTACAAGTCACTCACTCCCGCAAATCACATCCAACCACGATATTGTCAAGTCTCTCAGGCCCGGCCTCTCAAGCTTCTTGACAACAGACAGGGCACTCCTCCTTCGGCACTAGCTTAGATCTTATCACGTGCTTCATTTTCTCACAATCCTTTTTCTTGGTCTTCGCTTTGTCGCACCGCTCGACAAACCTTCCGTGACCTGCCAGACACCCAGACTGGGCACACCGGAGGCGTAACTTCACGTGAGTGCACATTCTCGTGTCCTTGTTTCCAAGTTAGAAGCTAGAATAGGTGAGAAATGTGAATTATCTCAAGATTTTCTGGGAAACGAAAATAGTAATAGTACAAGGTATATTCTTTTTGTTCTCTGCTTTCGGAACAGAACTAGCGTTGAGATATGTTTTGTGGTTGTTCTTGGTTGTATTCGGAACGACTTTGCTAGAGAACAATCGAATCCTTTTTTTTATTTATAGATGGAGGACGGACATGATTCATAGCCAAGAAATTCACTATCCAGATATAGGTGCATGCATCTTTCAAGGGCTGATGGCTTGATTTTGACTTCATGTGCTACCTCCATATTCCTTCGTCATCCCACATATTGGTCTCGCGGTTCCCGGTGAAAACAGTGTGGCATTCTGCAAAGGGATACAATACAACTCTCTCTCTCTCTCTCTCCTCTCTTTATGTCTCTCTATCTCCTCTTCCTTCCCTTCCCTCTCCCCGAACAGCGGTTACTGAGATATGCGAGTCGTGCAATAGCTACATTGACTGGGATGTATTCGAAGTGGCGGCAAATATCGAGTACGTGCCGGCCGCCCACAGTAACCCCTCGGGCCGCAGTATCGTACATGTCCTTCGTAATGATCTATGCGCCTACATAGCGAGCATTTCAGTGGCGTCAACACTGTGTAACACATATTTCTCCGGCTGCTGTGATGAGACTGGTGGCAGAATATTGATATTGAAGAGATTCCGTTTATGGCTTCTTTGCCATGACAAATGAGACATCCACAAAATTAACAGTATGGCTTTTGTTCTGACCTGAACGTGTTTTCAGAAGCCAGATCGTGAGAGAGCTTGGGGAGCCAACTTTATAATTGCTGAGATGGTATGAATAACTGTACAAGTTGGCTTCTCCTCTTCGACATCAGGAAAAAAAACAATAAGTATCAGCATCGGTACGCGTTTCCAGCCTGCAGAATTTCCCATCCTCCCCCCTTTCAGCCAAGTGTGTGATGAGAGCCTCTGTGCTAGTAGAAAATTGCCCAACCCCTCGACCTTGTTCGAACTATTTCCGTGCATTACATTAGTTACGGCGCCACGGCCGTGTCTCGTCACTGCTTGCGCATCACCGCGTCTTTCCGTGTTCAAAGGCCTGTAGTTCCCATTCGCCCAACACGCAGGGCTACACGGTTGTGCGCGTGGCCCGCCAGATAGACCCAAGGCCTCATGTTTGCGGCGAGTTGGTGTAGCACAAGAGAGCGGACATCTGCGAGCTTGTGCGCCATTCGGTCATCTGTTAAATACGGGGAGGGGCCAATCATTCTAATGCGTTGAAATGGAGGAAAGCATTCAGTTCATGGCCCGTATTGTTGGCTCCAATTCGGCCAGATTAACTTACATGGTGGATGTATAAGCCTATCTGAAGAGTATAGAGCGTACCAGAACTTGATATCGTAACAGCAGTCAAGAAAAGCTGTGATACAAGGACATTCAAGCAGTTCATCCATGATCTCACTATCTACCACAAGACTCAGGTGGCTGATCACATACATATCACACTGCCACAGACCCGTATTGTGAGGCTTCACACGCACCTCAGATGAACTCAATGAGATTAGGTATAGTAACAACCGCGATGTGTGCTTAATAAATCAGTTTCGAGTGTTGTTCTTTCTCGTAGGCGTTGTGCCTGGAAAAACACAGTACAATTGACAATATGTCCCATTCGAGTGATGGGCCCAACGGAACCAGAAACGGCCTTGGCATGCTCAGTCCAGGCAATATGTACCAGCAAATACTATATTGCAAGAATATATAGTGTTTAACTATAATATTCCTGGATATTTTATAAAAGCTAAGGTAGCTTCACTGAGGGTTTTAGCCTTAACCTTACAACTTCTTGAACTAAATCATCATTTTAGGTGCGAAGTACTGACCTTTCGTTGACCCCATTCATTCTTATATAGAAGTCGACTTAGGCTACGTCGAATTATATCCAAGACTCCGTAGGTTGAAGTAGCCTTAATACATTTGACTTTACAAGTGTATTTAGGTTATAAATTATAAACCATAGTATCAACTAGGCTTGGCAAGACAGCGAGCTGTATATGCGTTTAGCACGAAGTCCTCCTTATTGACCATGATATAGACATACGACATATTACCCTTAACTGTTTATTGTCTTTCTATATTATCACAATTAGATCAATGGGCTATATGTATAGGACTAGATAATCTCCACAGCTGTCACAGGGCATATGTTACTTACACAAGTGCTCGCTGGTAATGTCCTCGCCGCCCCAGACAACTATGCTCCCAATAGCCTCCAGCTAGCAGGGTCGGGCCGATATTTTGAACAAATATTACGTACATGCACATTGGCTGAGAGACACCGACTTCAATATCCTCCTACCGGATCTCCCGTTTTAAGACTTGTCTCACTCGATCTTACTCGAAGTGGCTCGTAGGGTCGATACCGAAGAGGTGGTTTCTTGTCGACAGGTTTATCAATGACTCTAGGATCACGCAGGAGCAAGGAAAGTAAGGCTTTTCCGAAGAATGATGGGTAACTCGTGGCACTCTCTCTCCTTTTCTTAGCTACAATCCTGGAGCGAGTGAAGCAAAACAAAATATGAGGCGAACTCGCCCATGATTTGAAGATATAATTTATGAGACGCCGCGCCGGCTCACAGGAGAGTCGGCCTCTATCACTCGAGGTCATTCATGGTTCCGAACTAGAGCAACACAAGAGGTTTGGATTGGGGAAATGCTATCGGCATTCACCATGACATCCCGTTGCAGCCTTCTCCAAACCCCCACAACAGTAATGTGTTATCCGTTAAGATGCAAGCGGTATCATCTACCTTTGCAATTGCCAATGGTAGTCTCTCCCGTTTTCATCGCTATAGCATGTCTTGTTACAGGCTAGTGGCATGTGGGCAATTGTACAGTTAGGTAGTGCATGCAGTATCCCCGCTCAGCAAAAAGACAATGTAAGAATGGTTTCAGTTCAGCTCTATGATGGCCAATCCGATTCTCCATGATGGCCCCCGCAGCCTCCAGCTGGTCAATCACATCGATACACAATTTGGGCCCTAAGGATCTATCCAGTCGAGAGGAAAGTTGATCTACCTATAGAGAAGTGAAAACTATAAATGGCGACATTGCCACAACTCAGTCTAGCCTACCTACCATGAAGGTATCTCTTCCCCTTAGCTGCCCCTTCAAGTCAGGCTGAATTAAGCAAGAAGACTCTCTGTTCAAGTAAGTACCTGATGGAATGTCAACCGAAGAAATAAACCATACTAACCCATCGCCTAGAACCTGTGCCACCGGTATGCTCATCTCGTCGATTCTACTTTTCGCTCCGCTTGTGCTAGCTGCACATGAGGTTGTGAAACCTAACGTATTGATGACCGATAAGCGCAGCATCGCTGAGGCCAACTCTTGTCGCTATAACGGTTGTAAATGTGTATCAAACGTGCGTCCTGGCGTATATTGCGGCTGGTGCGCGCTGCTGTTACGAACACTGGGAGTGGAGGCGCTTGGGGTGACGTTTTCCAGTGCGGTAGTGGCGGTAGCTGCTGCAACCATGGACCAAAATCTTCTTGTGCTAATTCTCAAAACTTCTCACGATGTGGATAGCTGGGACACTTCAATATAAATATTACACCTAACTGCCCATCTTAGGCAGGAGATTGCATACCAAGGAATGTTAGCCCAAAGAGTAGTTGTCTGACCTTGCCGCGTTATCGACGCCAAGAAAGGCGCATCATCGCATCGGAAATAGGCCCCTCATATCATGTAAAGCAGCTTCAAGATAGGCCAAGATAAAGCCAGTAACATATAACTAAAGATGACAGTAGAAACACGAAAAAGACGAACAATCGTGTCAAATCGCTGTTGTCTCTAGGGTAGCCCCGGGGCAAATCCCGACGAATTTGGGTAGTGAGGCCGCACCATACATACATTGCATGACACCCTTTCGATGAGACCAAGAAAGACCCTGGGCAATCTTCGTTGATTAGGCGCGAGTCGGGAACAGGCAAATATTGTCGGTTTTTTTTTATAAATTGTAAATTGCCTACTTTTCCCTGTTCTTCAACCCCTCCACTGTCAGACACCCAGCCAGCTCAGGTGGCCCTCAATTTTCTTTCTACGCTGAGCTCACCCTACAACTTATGCATCCGACTTTGCTCACTTTTAGAGGGGCTGATTGATCTGTTGTCACCGGATTGCAAGCTTGTCTCGACTGCCGGGCTTTTGAGCAGCTCTCAACGGGTCCCGTCAGGAGGCCTCGAAAGATCTCGCATTTCTCGCAGATGGTGGGGATGTAATATTGGACACACATGATTGACGATGATATTGAGGCTGTTGGATGGACAGTTTTGTAAAAGACTTTATTTGTGACAAGCTTGAGTGATTTGACTGTGCCTCTTGTTGAGATGGAGTGAAATTGGTTACCTCATTGGGACTATGAGTAGGGTAGCGTAGAGGGATATATTTATAGAGGGCGACGCAGGAGTCTAACAATCCGATTGTCAAATTCGCCATTCGAAACTGAAATTTAATTGCTTTGACTTGTATTCATCACTCCATCATGCTTCCTAGTGTGTCAACAATTTCTTCGCGCCTCCTGGTCTCTCAACTCCTTGAATCACACATGCCAGGGGGTCAATACTCCATCACCCCTCCCTTTTTGCATCTCATACAATAATTATAGCTCATCTTGATAGCCATATTCTTGACCGAAAGATTACGGCACTCTCTTCCCTCGCGGGCCGCTCGTGCACATTGACCGACCCGTGTCTTCGGGAGTGTGAGCGGCTTGTCGCACCTCTCACAGATCTGATGGTGTATTACTTTGAGGCACATGGTGGTGTATTTTCAGACGGAAATCTGCTCAAGGCAGATGAGTAAACAGTTAGCAAATTTATCCGGACTCTTGCTCTCTTCGGCTGTTTTGCTTTCGCTTTGTCGTTTCGGAAGCCGAGAAAAGAGTGCCAGGAAGCAGATCAACAGGAGTTCCTTTTATAGTAATTATTTGGAGCAAATATTCACGCATGAGTCAGGATAAACATATCACATTGTAAGAGAGAGTTCAATGGGATACATAGTCGATTTGATTCAATGCTCTGGTTCAGCAATCAAGTTTCCATGTTCGTGGTGATGTAAAGACGGGGAAATGACAAATGACGCATTTGGACCTGGGTTAATATCATAATGTGCCGTGATCGCAAGTAAGAAGAATGTCTATCTTTCGAAAATACTACTCTTTAATGATGATTCTTATTCGTGTAAAAAATTAGCAGATCTATCAGCTGATACTCGTATTGCTGTTCGCGAAACACATATCCCTGGTTGGTGAGCATCATCCAACGGCTGGCTGCTTTCCCAACTCCTTACCTCGTTGCGCGCATTCCGTGTCTCCCATAATAGCCTCCTATGCTTAGGAGGAGGTTTTGCTATTCAGTCCGAATACACTTGAAATAAATATCTGGCTTACAAGGGTTGTCCATGCTGATTGACACAGAACGCCAGCTGATATACTATCACTAATCCCTAACCTTGCATATGCTCAGGTTCGATGTCATTCTTCCTTATAAATAGTCCGTATTCAAATTCATCACTCGGCGTCTCAATTTCCCTAGTCGGCGCTCAAGAAGGCAAGGCCCATAATCGACATTCTATGCAGACCGCGGCCTGGGAGGGTTGCATTTCTCACAGTATAAGGGGCCGCACTTGGACGGGCTGTATTTTAACGGCGCTTTCCTGCACAACTTGCCTGTGTTCTTCGCCCTTGCGCATCTAATGAAATCGTTGCTCGATTTCGTGATTGTTTCGCACCCGGTACATGCTTCCATCCTGACCTGATAATGGCACATATCGGTATTTGAGGGTAATCAGTGAGAGTAGGCAATAGGCTGGGGGATGCGTGAAGCCGTTTTTGCGAAGTGTTGTCTCTAATTCTAGGTAGATTTCCTGACAACTGATGACGGTCGTAGAGATGAGGGTCTTGGGCTGTGCAAAGGTGTCGGATACTGAGAGAATGACGGGGCCTCTTTATGTCCTCGAGAATCAGACCAATTCATTCGCTAGTGTGCTCATAAGCACCCTTCCAATGAAGAAGGGTTAGTGACGAGAAGTACCTCTCTGCAGGTGAACTTTTGTGTGTTTCCATACCTTACGCACATTACTCTCGTTCCCTAGGACACGGGACAGTATTCGAGGGGCAGCAACGAAACCCATTTGGAGCACTGTGCATCCAAGCTGACTAGCTCATCTTGTATCATTTAGGATGATGAAGCCTAAATAGAGAATCTGAAAGCGCGGCGAGATCAAGTCTTTGTCTGTGAGAGAAACTCAAGTGACATCGTGTATCAGTATCCATTGATGAAGATATGGAGCTGCTTTCTGATCTTTCTCGCTCACAACTTGCCAATTACACTTGACTACCTGAACAAATGACTGCTCCAAAGAACGATTGGCCAAGTACCTATGAGCTTCTCCTTTAAGATATGTCTCAGGCCTAAGAATATATACACACAGCTCAAGACATCGCTGTCTAAATCATCACACATCCGTGCTACCAGCTGCTTATATATACCGGGTATCCATCCAACCGTTGAGCAGATGTTTGTTCCAATGCGCAACACCATTACCACCGCCAGTGAAACCATTGTCCGTTTGTACAACGCCGTGAAATGCAATTGCGCCATCCTGTGCCCCGCCTTTCGTGATATCCATTTCACTTGAACCCTGAATCACAAACGCGTCCTTAATGTTCCGTTTATCACTCCTTGACTCGCTTAGAGGGTCGTATCAGCGAATCATCCGGCAATCCGCTTCGCTTCGTTCCAGGAAGACTACTTGTGCGGATGTCGTTGTCATCTTGGCTGACGCGACGGTGAGGGTATTCATTCTTACATCCCTCGAAGCAATTAGTGCTCACACGATCACCTGTGCTAAAGAATGGTGACTGTAGCGCCTGAGCAGCTGTCAGACGCTTGGAGGGATCGTATTCCAATAAGCCAGCAAGAAGTTTGTATCCTTCGGCACCGAGAGACTGCAGAGGGGCGGAACCATTAGGGCCATTCGTGTGCGAAATAGTGCTGTAGTACCATTTTTCTAGGTTGGAGCTGGTCGGAGGATGCTGGGTGCGGTTGCCGTAATGGCTGTGATGGTGACTACTGTGGTGATGATGGTGCGACGCCATGGAATTGGCGAGTGTATTGAGCTGATTGTATTCGGGCATGGTGGCTAACAAGGGCCACCGTTCCTTAGTAGGCAACCCCATAATTTCGACAATCTTCTGCATCTGGTTACGCTGAAATGGAACTGTCTTCTTGCTATCCATCTTGGCCTCCTCGCCTTTGAAAATGGGCCGCAGAGATAGTAACTCGGCGAATATGCATCCGATAGCCCACATGTCAATGGCGGGAGTATAGTGGTAGGACCCGAGGATTAGTTCCGGCGCGCGATACCATATTGTTACGACCACCTTATCGCCGCTGAATAGGGAGTGCAGAGGTTTGTCGAACCGACGGGCCAGCCCGAGATCGCCAATCTTGACCTCGCCAGCAGAGGTAACCATGATGTTTGCTGGTTTCAAGTCACGGTGCAAAACCCAGTTCGTGTGAAGGTACTGACAGCCGTTGAGTAGTTGAAACATAATGCTTTTTACAGTTGCTGGAGGTATGGGATGCCGAGGTTGCTGGGTGTGATAGTGGATGATTTGAAGCAGGTCGTGCTCGGCAAATTCAAAGACCATGTAGATGCACTTATCCTCCAACATGATTTCGCACAGTCGGATAACATTGCCGTGACTCAGTTCGCTGCATAAACTCATCTCACGGATGGCACTTTGTGAGATTCCGGTGTAGCTGATTTGTTCGCCCTCCTTGTCAGGCTTGAATTTTTTTATAGCAAACTCTCCGACAGGCTTGCCATTGCGACCGACAGCTTTATAGACGCGTCCATAGGTACCAGAACTGATGAAACCGACAATGCGATATTTGTCGGTGATTCGAACTTTGGGTTGATATCCAGGTGAGCGATCGTGAGACTCTAGTGGCCGTGGCTGGTAAGCATGGGCTGGAAAAGCAACGCCATGACGAGGGCGGAGAGGCATGTCCGGATCGATGACTGTAGGGAGACGACTATCCTTCCATACAGAAACGATTACAGATGAACGTCATGAGCCACTTGGCATCAAAACGTCGCGTATATCCAACAGAGGAAGCGAAGAATGACGTTGGCGGGACGGAGAAAAAACAGCAAGACCGAGCCTAATTCAAATGGAAGTGAGGATGAGTCAAAGCCGAGAGAGGGGGGAAAAAAGGAGAAAGAAGTCTGGTCGATGAAGGAGATGATGGCGATGATGATAATGATGATGATGAGGTTAATGGTTGTAAAAGATGATGGGAAGGAAAGCGGGCTAAGCTCCCCGTGTCTTTCTCTCCCTCTCAATGTGCAAGAGGAAAAGTCAGTGACATCGAGTCAGGTAAGATCTAGAACTGGGGAGACGGTGAGATCGCCCACCAACCACGCCACTGACACTAGGTAGGAAACTAGCTGTTGACACCTCAGGTCTCTAAAATCAAAAGACCAAAAAAAGCCAAGACCAGGCCAGTGGCAGCCAACAAGGGCACCAAATCAAGGCTGATTAAAACGCACAGGCTGGGAGGAGAGACGGGTGAGACAGAGACAACCAGCGAAAAACAATCTCCGACCGATTGCCACGCTTGATTTGCAGAGGGAAGACTGCTGGCTGTGCAGTTTGATGCAGTTCCAATGCAAGCAGGGAGCACGTCCAAGGAATGTAACGGATAAATGGGGCAAGGAAGTGAGGCATGGGGGGGCTTTTGGGGTAAGAAAAGGGAAATATGACGGACGGGGACTTTCTTATATCTGAGAGAGGAGCCTATCGGCCGTACCGAGTGCTGCGATCAGGAGCAGCCCAACTGGCAGGGTGAGAAATGGAAATGGCAATGATGGGAACCCAAAAATAACACACACAGAGATCAATCAGGAAACAGACAAAGACCAATGGTTCATAACTTGGAAAAAATTATACGTACCATCAAGAGCCGCGTGCAAGCTTCGCTTCAGTGAAGTTGAGACCCTTGCACCTCCGCCCGCACCGCCGCTCCTTGCGGATCCAGGCGCCGAAGCCGCCGCTCCCGTGGAGGAGGGTGGATTTGTCAACGGCATAACTAATGGGAGTTGTGCTCAATGTTGCGACAGGCTGCCCAACTGGTCGTCGACACCTGGTGAAAGGCCCGGGCTGGCCGGGTGGACAGACGATGGGACAGACGGCGCTGCTGAGTGGACTGCTTTGACTGGGTTTAAGCCTGAAGGGTGGAGATAGGGTGAAATACTGCACAATCAACAAATGGTTGTTGAGTGGATAAAATCAGGCGTTTTGTCTCTGCTTTTTTCCCCGCACAAAACTCGCCAATGCAATGACGGCAAGCTAGGAGAGCTATGCAGGATGTAGTAGCAACACCACACCACCAACCACGGGAATGAACAATATCGACGTCCCAGGTGAGCAAAATGAGACGCCTGGATGGCCCGATGAACCTGTGAGCAACGTCGCGGATCCTGGTTTGTCTCAGTCCCACGTCTGCACGAGTATGCACGTATCCGTGTTTGTATCTGCGTTACTTCTTGTGCTTGTGCTTGTGCTCCAAATTCATGCTCCTAATGCACTGTGTTTCGCACGAATGCCTGATGTAATGAGCTGGCTGACGCCCAGTGGGCAGTTTCTCCCTCTCTTCTGCTGGCTGCTCCAACAATCGTTGACCCCAATGAACCCAATGTCGCTTGCCGGAACCGGGCGGGGACTAGCAGGTAAACCCGCTGTCGTGGAGCCGAAACTAGTCGTTTACGACCCCCTATTCCTCACTATTAACAGCGCCCGGGGGGCGTTTGTGGCGAGACCAGAGGGGAAGGTCGAGGGGAAGCTGACCAAAGGTGGTGAACGAAGCAAAAGCGAGATTTGAGGCGAAATACGATTCGGAGACCTTTGCCTAAGACAAAGTGCGGAGACAAGACGTGGAAGAGCAGAAAATCTAGCGGATGGTAGTAGTCGCCGTTGTGAGCACGAACGCCTTCAGGACGACGGCGATGACGACAAGCTGCGTTTGTTCTCTGACTGATGATTTCGGTTATCGTTGTCTCCTTAGTCGCGATCCGTAATAAACAAACGCGCGGGTCTGAACCCTGGGAGAGAGTAATCGAATAGAGGAGATAATACAATTAGTATGCGCGCTGCGGTATGCTGAAAGCATGGATATTCTTTAGTGAAAAGCCCTGTTGTTGTTGTGGCGAAATTCATTCGGTACGATCGAGTTTCATCAATGTTCTGGTTGCCACTGCTCAACCTTCCCCAACCGAACCGAGTGACACGGTGAGTATGAAACCACATATGTCTGATGACTAAGCCACACTCAACCTCGACGGAATCAGCCAGTTGGATACCTAAGTCAGTACCAAGTATAAGTAGAATGATGCAAAAATGAGTGGAATAGAGATACAATGTGTATAACAATATAAACGGTGACCAAGCATGATTGTCCCTTCATATTTTTTCTCGTATCTTTACATTGACTAGCTCAATGAGCATGATGGATGCGTTAGTAGAGAAGCAATATCATCCTCATCATAACCTACCTACCTAGAGGCTGTGACAATACATCATTGCAGTGCACCACATTCCGTCATATCATGTCCATACATTCACCGGACGTTTCAGGGTTTTCAATAGAAAGGCTTCTTTTCTGGTGTGTTGCTTGTAGCTAAATTCTCAAATCACGATTCCCCCTCCCTTTCTTCTCCTCAGGTTTATCTCCGTTCTTGTCATCTATCGGGGTCCCAGCTTCTCCAACACCCGTGCGCCCTGCTCTTCCCATTCCGCCTTGGTAACCCACATGTTCTCCTTATCAGCCATAATGTTGGCCAGCACCGCTCCGCCCAAGAAGACCATATGTCTTCGTCTGGGAGGATCTTCTATCCGCACCTTGAACTTGCTCAGTCGCTCCGGATCGCCCTGCAGCGCCCTCGTAAGCCACAGCTGCTTCAGCTCCTTTTCCAGTCGGGACGGTAGGCCTGGGTACATGCTGCTTCCACCAGACAGCACAATAGCCTTGAAAAGTGACGAACGGATATCCACATCGGCCGACTGGATCGTGTTGAACAAGAATTCGCCCAGGCCGGGAGACTCGCTATCTACCAAGTGAGGCTGGAACAAGCACTCGGGAGCCTCAAAACGCTCGCTGCCTACCCGAATCACACGTCCATCCGGAAGAGTGTAGTCTTCGACAAGCACCGTAGTTTCCTCGCTCAAACGCTTGTCCAGCTCCAAGTCATATGACACGTAACAGAGCTTCTCCTTGATCTGACGGACAGTCTCGAAATCGGCGGTTCGGTTGAGGGCGTAGCCGCGACGGAGGAGCAGCTTGATCAGGTTACGGGTAACATCGCGACCAGCAACGTCTAGCCTCTTCGTGAGATGGTTCAGGACCACGGATTCATAAACGGGGACAATATGGGTGACACCATCACCGGAGTCGACGACAACACCAGAGCTCAGACCTGCACGCAGACGACCGTTAGCATACACCAATGCTAGCTTGGCGACGGACTGAGACATAATAGAAGCTCTGGAAGCAACTCACCTTGTGCGTACAAAGCAAGGACCGCCTGAATCGCAACGTAGACACCGCCAAACTCATATCGATCAAACATGACCTCACACATCTTCTCCCGATTCTTCAGAGGGTTCATCGGAGGCTCGGTCAAGAGGATCTTGCGGCCTGAGGGGTTGACCTTGAGCTTCTCGAAGAAAGTGTAGTCCCAAAGGTGCTCCATATCATCCCATTTCTTGACGATACCGTTCTCCATTGGGTAGCTAATCTGAAGCATGGTTCGGGCAGCGGCGGCCTCGTCACCGCACATAATGTCCTTAATAACAATATCGCTGTCGCCCTGCTCCTCAGATCGCAGGATCGGCCGACCTACGATGGAAGGGTACTGGTGCTCCGGGAAGTTTTGCGCGGCATATCCGACCTTGAGGAAACCGGTACCGCCGTCGAGGACTAGGTAGCAGCAATGGGGTCAGCTTCAGGGGTTTGGCGGATTGGGCAATACAGCTTGGGAATGAAGCTCTAAAGCTTACCAATGGGAGGAGGGTTAGCCATGGTTGCGACAGGTCGAGGTGCAGACCTGAAGCTCAGCTGGTATAGTGGAGTTGAAGATAGAAGTGAACGTTGCTGCCGCCGAGGAGCTCAGAAGGTTGAGGTGTTCGTCAGTGGTGGGGTTGGCGTTGGCGTTGTCCGGCGGCCTTGGAACCATCCACCATCGTCAGCGGTGGCTGAGCGGAGGCCGGGGTCACGTGGAGCCCCGCGATGGCCTCGTCAACCTCCGTCATCAAAGCTAGAGAACAATGGGAAGCCCCGCACAAAATGAGTAATTTGATAGCTTATCTCGTAGAAGCTCATCATAAGTTATTATATACAACCCTAGAAGCTCGACATCGCTGAGACGTGAATTCTGTTTCTGTGCAACCATAGCTGGTGGTCTGCCCATCATGGCCCAATCTCAACCTGGTCGACGACAGCGCATCCTCGTCTTGAATCCCAACTCATCCACTTCCATGACTGAGGGCATGGTGAACGCAGCCCAGCAACTCTCTCTACAAGACGTATGAGGTCCTTCGATCACACGCTTTCTTCGTCGCTAAAAGAGTCAAGTCGATCGAGATCCGAGGCTACACTGCCCCTTCGCCAGCCCCAGCAAGCATCAACGAGCAACACGACATAGATAGTAGCACAGCAGTCGTTCTTGAGGATGAAACTCTAAAAAAAGAATTGAATTCTGGTCGGTATGATGCCGTGCTTGTGGCTTGCTTCAGTGTTCATCCCCTTGTTTCTCAGCTCTGCACGTACGAAGGCCTCGCCGTCACTGGGATTCTTGAAGCAAGTATTACTACAGCGCTGTCTTTGAACCCTTCCCCTCTTCACAATGAGAAGTGGGGGATTGTTACAACCGGCAAGTTTTGGGAAGATCATCTCGGCAGTGGCGTCAAGGGCTTCTTTGGCCAAGACATCAAATCTGAAAATGATAGGTTTGCTGGCGTCTACTCGACTGGTTTGAATGCCAGTGACTTTCACACCGTTCCCCCTGAGCAGGTGCAAGCCAGACTACAAGACGCTGCGAGAAAGCTCTTTTCATCCGGTAATGTTTCTTGCGTAGTCATGGGCTGTGGAGGTATGGCTGGATTAGAGGATACTATCCGGAAAACGGCTGTTAAGGAATATGGAAAAGCGGGCGAGCAAGTCTACATCATCGATGGAGTGAAGGCAGGCATCCTGCAATTAGAGCAGACGATTCGCAGTAGAAAGGCCTTCCGCTGAAACGAGAATCAAATTTACAGTCGCTTCTAAATTGTAGCTCTAAAAAAAAGGAATTGCGGATGTGCTATCACCCGATCCAATGCGGCATCTGTTTATTCTACTCGTCGGGTTCTGCCCCAGACCTCATCAGCATCTCGCTTGCCCTTGGTCTCGGGCACATTGGCAGAAACAAACACCGCCGACCCTGCTGCAAAGCCTGCAAAGATGAAGTAGACCCATCCCTGGCCTCCTAGCATATTGTTCAGCGCCGTGTTGATAATGGGAAAGAATTGGGCAACTAAAAAGGTAGCGAAGTAATTGGCTCCAAGACACCAACTCTGTGTAGCCCCAACCGCTTCCTGGCCAACTAACTCGGAGGCAATCATGAAAGGAACGGGGCCAAGACCGACAGCGTAGAATGCCACAAAGACAAGGACGGCAATCGCAGAGAGAATCTTAATTCCAAAAATGATTGAGAGAGCAAGGGCTAGCGCACTGCTGCCTTGGCCGATGATGGACATGAGCAAACAAGTTTTGCGTCCCAGACGATCTGGCAGAGGTGAGCAGGCAACTGTCGTGATTAAATTAACGACCGAGATTAGAGGGGTGAGTAAGGCAGAAGAGATGGGAAGCAAGTCGGCTAGAAGAGAAACCGAGTACATGATGATGGAGTTGACTCCACAAAGTTGCTGCGCAAACATGATACCCACCACAGCGATGATGGCCGGTCGGTAAAAGGGATCCTTGACGACTTGGACAAATCCAAGATGGTTGGTACCGTTGTGAGGTTCGCTCAAGGAGAGCGCTGGCTCAGCCACAGGGTCAGCTTGCAGCAACGCTTCTTCTTCGGAACCAGTTCGCCCATCAGATGTCCAAGATTCAGTTTCCTCGCTGATGTCGTGCCCACTGCCTCTGATCCGCTGAAGTGTGCGTTTGGCCTGCGTTACGTCACCGTGGGAAGCTAGCCACGAGGGTGATTCAGGAACCAAAAAGAGACCAACAGCCTGCGCGGTTCCGAGGCAGATGCCGAGGCCTAGTATCCATCGCCAAGCGTTCCCATAGCTCAGGAAGTATCCAAGTATTTGAACCCCTAGAATACCAATGTTGATCGAGATCTGAGTCATGGTACCAAACAATCCCCTGGAAGTAGGTGGTGCAATCTCGCTGATATAAAGAGGCACAACAACTGTAGAAGCGCCGGCTCCGATTCCAGACATGAGACGTCCCAAAGCCATGACAAAGACGCTCCCAGCAATGGTCTCAATAGCGGCACCGATGATATAGAGGATGGCGGTGACGCGCATGGCCAGAAGGCGGCCACGGCTGGACGATAGCGGACCGGCCCCTAAGGCACCCAAGAGACCTCCAACGGTAAACGAGGATGAGATTGTAGCGAATGCGGCTTCGCTCATCGGAATGCAATCGGGTAGGAAGCCAGAGGCTTCATCGGTCGGGTGGACGGAGGTTAGCCATTCTCGAATACGGAGAAGGGTTGATATCGATTTCTTATTGCAAGTGATGACATCCTGGGGAGCGTTGAGCTCCGACTATGACGAAGTCAGTGTTGGAACTCTCTCACTTCTTCACGACACATACCAAATGATAGCCAAACTGCAGCGACCCTAGTGTCGACACAGTGATCAGAAGGATCAGGTACGCGCTGGTCCCTTTCAGGGACTGCCTGAGGCTTTCACCCGCCATTGTGATATACCTATCTACAACAACAGAATATTACGGAGAGTTGTTTGGTGATTGATCAAGAGCTGAGATCTGGGAGCTTGAATCAACTAGGGTGGGGCACGTGTCGATTGTGGCTGCATGGGGAAATCCCCCCTGCGTCATTCCTTCCCACCCACCTGCGAACTTTTGTTCAACATTTAGCATAGTGTGTAAGCACTTTACCTTGCAGGTTCAGCGTGTTCTCAGCGGGCATGCTTGTAAAAATTAGGGCTGTTTGTCAATTGCTATATCCATCCCAAATCTCAACAATGCATTATCTAGGGATGCTAGCGTAACGTGCCTATTGAGTTCACATGATACTAAGTATTATTTTCCCCTCAGTCGCCGACCTGCACCTATTTTGCCAGTCTCCTTACTGGTTCAAATCTTCCAGGACCTTTCGACCCTGGGCGCACTCTTCATCGCGGATAGGGTCCCTTCCCGCTTCTTTGAGACCGTCCTGAACCCATTCCTGCACAGCAGGATGCTCCAAGAGTCTCTCCAAATACTCTTGTGCTGGCCCTTCGAGCTTAATGCCGTATGTCTGGCGTCGAGATGCGATGGGGGCATACATGGCGTCCGCGATAGTAAAGTCCTTGCCAGCTAACCATGGCCCTCCAAACTTGTTCAGCCCCTCAGCGAAAAGCTCGTTGAAGCGGTTGATATCCCGCTGAAGGTCCTCGCCCGGTGTAGTAGGTTCGAAGCGTAAGGCGACGTTCAAGGAGCACTCGTTACGGATGGCGGGGAAGCCAGAGTGCATTTCGGCCGCTGCGGATCGAGCAAAAGCCCTGGCGCGCTGGTCGATGGGCCAGGCATTAGGGTGCTTTTCTGCGATATGTTCGCAGATAGCTAACGAGTCCCACACCACAATGTCATCGCTGTCGTAGAGGCAGGGGACTTTCCCGGTGGGAGAAAATGCCAAGAAGTCGGGCTGGCGGGCGGTGGGCTTGAAGAAGTTGAGTTTCTCGTCGAATGGTATGTTGAGGGCTCTGAGAAGGACCCAAGGTCTCATGGACCAAGAGGAGTACCGTTTGTTTCCGATAAACAGAGTATAGGTCATTGTGTCTGATCTACAAGAAATAATATTCGATACGAAAATTGAGTTGGATTGATTCTTTTTATTAGTCTAGGTAGGCCAGATGGTGACTTTCTCTGTTCTAGGTTACTCATCATTCCATTTGTAAAAGGTTCCACCACAGGGCTCTCTTCAACACCTAAAAGCTCCCCCGCCTTCTCCAAATAGCATAACTATGAAGTAAGAATCGTACAATTACTCAGCAATTCGATTAGATACTGTCTGAGTCGAGCTTCCGAATGAAAAAGGCAGTTGCTGAGTGTCTGATTTAAGCAGCGACTGTTGGCAGATCCACTATCGACTCCTGAGCAACTTCAACGACCTTTTGATGTACTCATTCTTGATCTGGACGAATCAGCGAGAGAAGGTAGAATAACTCCTCATTGCCAATTCAGGTTCTACTTTCAATTGAAAATTGGTGGGGTAGGTCGCAACATCCTCACAGAGGCCGTTATGAGTAACAGTTCAAAGAGGTGCTATCGGCCAAGGTGGTCGCCTGTTTCTCTCCAATCCACTGCTTGCAGGGTTTGTCGCGCATGAAATCCAGCCTTCGAACATTGCTGAGCTCTGGCTTGCTAGAGGTTGAATTTTGGGGGTAAAAGGCAGATGGAGCCATTTATTACTGTTGGTGGACCTTTCCACAGCAGGCAGCTCAGTAACTTTTGACGACTCGGCACAGGCAACTCGTTTTAAGAGCTATGTAGACCCCGCTAATTGCACAAGCTCGTTCTTAAGCATAGCTATATTGAGTAGGGGCGAATCCGGCGTGCGGGAGAGGACAGACCATCTCCCGCCAAAGCTCGAGTGAATAGGTTTTTGGGGCATGACTCCACGTGGTGTTGAATAAGATCACTTGTCTGATCTCTGATCCTCGGTTGAAGACATGCTCTCAGGTGTCAGGTGTCTGAGGCTCACTGGGAAACCTCCGATTGGCTTCTTCGATCGTGAGATGGTACCTGTTGTAGCATGGTAGGGGCATGTGTCGGGGGTTCAATGGTCTATTCCCTGTTTGCATCAGGGATAACCGAATGATCGCAACTCAAGCAGCGGTGTTCCGCGGCTCAATGCGCCGAAATAATGCGGGGTGAGTTGCCGCAAACGCCGCAAATCGACTGGGGAAGCTGCATGCAGCAAGATGCAATTGGAGATCGTGAGTTGAATCAATTGACTGGATTATTGAGTCAGAGTAAATCCCAAAGGCTAAATATTATTGTTGCGAAGACTGCCGTGTAAACCATGGCTCTTCACTTTGGAACTGAATAATGCTCCCAGTTACCATGGTAGATGGTTAATCTCTTAGTATCAGAATGAAGGCGAGAGCTATTACAATTGCATAGCAATAAACCCGTGGTAAAGGCAGTTGCTAGCCCATATCTAATTGCTCGGCCTTGGACCCCCGGATGAGAGGAAGAATTCTTCCCTTGCTGCGGTTAGCTTGCCGTTGCTGATGAATCCATCACAGCACAACGTCGTCACGCGCCCTTCAGCACTGAAAACATATCTTCTGTGATTCGACAGAGCTCCAGTGTCTGTTGATCCTTTACCTACTGAACCCCAAGCGGGTCTTATAGTGCATCATTAAGAGGAGTCATTAACGGAGGTGGAACCCCGCTTGCTGGTTCATTCAACTTTGCGTGCTTGGCTAATCCGCGAAAGGGCGTGGGCCGGCATTTGGCTTTCGCCATGGTACATCTATCGTAACGTGCGCATCTCACTTTTTCAAAGAAAAAAAATGACGGCAGAAAATATTTCCAAGAGATATTCAATGAAATGGCGTTGAAAGAGACGAGAATAGATAACCTTGATGCTGGCCATGGTGTGTCGAGGTTAAGTCCGGACCCTGAAACCTTTCACAACGAGGAGAAGAAGACGACCACGACAAACGAAAGAGACGAAGACTTAACCTCGACAATTAACGAGGGCGATGAAATCGAACCAGATGCTGGCCAAAATGTCTCATCAGTATCAGAACCCCCAGACGGTGGACTACGCGCATGGCTCCAGGTTGTTGCCGGGCACCTAGTGGTGTTCAATGCTTGGGGCTATACGATTAGTTTTGGCATCTTTCAGCCTTACTACGAAACCGAGTTGAACCTGCCCCCATCGACCGTTGCATGGGTGGGAAGCGTACAGATATGTCTCATCTTCCTAGTCGGGACATTTTCCGGGCGGGCCTTCGATGCCGGATACTACAGACTTGCCCTGATAGTCGGCTTGTCAATGCAGATTTTGGGTATTTTCATGACGAGCATCGCCAAAGAGTACTGGCAAGTATTGCTCTCACAAGGGTTCTGCCAAGGACTAGGATGTGGTATTGTGTTTGCCCCGACAATTGCCAACATGTCAACCTACTTCTCGAAGAAAAGGACGATTGCCATATCAACTGCCGCATGCGGAGGCACAACTGGAGGGATGGTGTTTCCTCTGATTGCACAACAACTGTTGCCAAAGATTGGATTCCACTGGACCGTTCGAGTTATGGGTTTGATAGTTATGGTGACATCGGTTATTGTTCTTTGTCTTGCGAAGACTAGACTGCCTCCCCGAAAAGCCGGTCCTATTGTCGAGTTTGGGGCGTTCAAAGAGACGACATATCTTCTCTTTGCTATTAGCATGTTCTTTACATTATGGGCAACATGGTATGCATACTACTATGTAAGTTACTCGCTTCTTATTTCATCATCTTCAAGGAGAGGGGGAAGCTAAAGTACAGCCAGGCGCGTACCTATGCACTGAGTGTTCTAAACGCATCGTCCTCACAATCCTTCACATTCCTCCTCATCATCAACGCCGTAGGAATCCCAGGCCGAATGGTGCCAGCCTACCTCGCCGACCGCTACTTTGGTCCGATTAACGTCTTCATCCCTACGATCATTGCAGCGGCTCTGTGCATCTTCCTATGGGCCAAGGTCTCTACTCTCGTGGCAGATTACGTCTGGGTCGTTGTGTTCGGGTACTTTGGAGCAGGCATTCAGAGCCTATTCCCATCGACAACGGCGAGTTTAACAAAGGACCTAAGCAAGAACGGCACACGAATTGGAATGGTCTTCACCATTATCAGCGTTGCGGCGCTGACTGGGCCACCCTTGGCCGGAAAGCTGATCGAAGTGACAGGAGGGAAATATTTAGCAGCGCAGATGTGGGGAGGAGCCTGTCTTTTGCTAGGGGCTAGCTTATTGACTGCTGCCAAACTTATGGAAACTGGTAAAAAGAGATAAATAAAAGCACGATAACTTGATATAACTATAGATTGCTTAGCTATAAAGAGAGAGGAAACTCGGATCAGAAAGTGGTCCTTCAGTTCATTGGATATGAGTTGCAACGCAAATAATAATAGGCGGCCAAATGGAAGGCTTGGATAATATGACAGAAGCCATCAAGATAACAAGAATGTTTGCGTGGACGTCTTTTTTTCTTGCTATATCTTACTCCAAACCAGGTCCTGTTTACGCAGCATTTGATATTTTGATAAAAAACCTACTTTATTTACTTATATTTTATGTTATGAAAACCACAAATATTCCTGTCAAGTGTTGGATGCTGCAACATTAGGTCAGGTGGGACCTGCAGCAAGGTATTGCGGCGGCCGGCAGCCCCACCAACATCATCACCCCGGATTTTCACAGACGCTGGTTCGATCATGATGGCATCTAAAAAAAACTCCAACTTCGGCACAGCGCTCCCCTCGCAACCGCGTGCACTCCACCATGGCTGTGGCTCCATGGATATGCCGAAGCTGCACTAGAGCGCTGGCTCGCTCTCACACACGACAATTCGTCCGCTATGCCTCCAATGGTGCGCTTGCAAAGCTCCATGGTGCTTGAGAACAAAGATAGCTAACGCACGACATAGACACCTCCCTCCTCGCCCCCGCTCTCCTTCAGCGTGCTCGGTCGATGAACGCCGAGTACGATGCCCTCCAGAAATCCCTCAATGAATCTTTTGACGCTACAAAGGCCAAGCGTGTTGGTGAATTGTCCCGTGTCGCCTCAGCTCTAAAGGCATGGGAAGAGTCTCAAGCTTCGGTTAAAGAGCTCAAGGCCATGCTAGACGATCCAGAGCAAGACGCAGACCTGGCATCAATCGCTACGGATGAATTAAACACGGAGACGGGCAAGCTCGAATCGCTCGCCAGGAATTTATCGGCCAGCTTGACGCCTCGCCATCCCTTTGCCGACTTCCCCTGCATGATTGAGTTCCGACCCGGCCCCGGAGGCTTGGAGGGCAGGTACTTTACTGACAGTTTATTCAAAATGTACAAGGCATTGTGTATGCGCAAGGGCTATCGCCACAATGTCATGAAGTACGAATTCGCAGACACAGCGGGTGACAGCTCGTCCTCAGCCGGTGAGAACCCGCTCCAGGAGGCTATTCTGGAGATCCAGGACCAAGGCGCCTATGACATCTTTCGCAGCGAGGCTGGTATGCATCGTGTACAGCGTATCCCAAGCACTGAGAGTAAGGGTCGCGTGCACACGAGCGCCGTGGCCGTGTGGGTGCTGCCGTCATTCCCTGAGAGCGGCATGACCGCCGACACCGCGGATTTTGATGATCCGGACAGCGATTTCTACGTCAACCCTCAGGAGGTGAAGATCGAGACGATGCGAGCACGGGGTGCCGGAGGACAGCATGTCAACAAAACCGAGTCTGCAATCCGCATGACGCACATCCCGACCGGCACTACGGTGTCGATGCAGGACCACCGATCGCAGCAGAGAAACCGCGAGGATGCATGGAAGATGATGCGGTCACGCATTGCGGACCAGCGGCGTGAACAGCGCGAGGCGGAAGCCGCGAACCTCCGCAACAGTGTGCTGAGCCAGCACCAGATCACACGCGGCGACAAGATCCGCACGTACAACTACAACCAAGATCGGTGTACTGATCACAGGGCGGGATTGGACGTACATAACCTGCCTGATGTTCTAGAGGGCGGCGAGACGCTGGACAGAATCATGACCGGAGCAAATGAATGGCTGGTGAACAAGGACATCTCGTTACTTGTTGCTGAGGAAGAGGCCAAGGAAAAGGCTGGAAAGAATTGATCATGACGAGGGTCTAGTTGTGAACTTTTGTAGAGATATCTACCTGTGTAGACGTGTATAGAATTTCATGTATCATAGAATAGAAAGTGCTATTACAATGCGATCATCTCACATGACCACTACTAAACTGAGGTCAAGTCATGGCAAAATCCAAATCGGTGACGCCGTTTCTCCAAAAAAAAAAACTCCAGCAAGATCACCCCGCCTGGATATCTGCGTCTTGCTATCCAACCAATAACTCCGACGCTGAATGCGACAACAATCATATGGACCTTTGAAACCTCACTCCGCTCTCCAGCTCTCACATCAGACCACCGAGAACCACCTTTCCGATGTTTGCCACCTCTGCTTTGAGGTAACTTCGGCTATGGTCCTCAAACTCCCTGACGAGGCCTTGAACAATAATCTTACGCACTCGTGAGTCCGCCTTGCCAAACAACTCAGCGACGGGGGCTGAGCACTCTCTTGTAGATGGGACGAGAGTTAGGAACCGATGATAGCAGTCGATCAGCACATCACATAGCGTCGCAAATGTCTCGAAGTAGTCGGGCTCAAATGGCAGTGAGGGAGTGAGCAAGTAAGTGTATTCCTCACCAGGGAGGAGGTCCGTCTCGGAGGCGGCAAAGTTCATGACGGCTGGGGCCGGGCCACCATTGGTAGGGAGAGGGGCGGATTCCTCGAGCATTGGGTGCATGTCGGCGGCCGAAGTGGACCGCCGGGACTTGCCAGCTTGCCGGCGGAACATGCTTGGAAGCCGGGCACGGGTCAGCGAGGCAGCTGTAGAGGAGTCGCCGTGAAGTTGTTGGAACGAGTCAAACTCGGTCAATAGAGAATTTAGGCTGCGGAGAAACTCGAGAGGGGTAGAGGAGTACAGATCGACAATGGTGGGTAGGGAGAGACCCAGGAGAAGGTAGTTTGTGGCCTTTCTACCAATCTTTCGAGGGTCGAAGTAGGGCAAGCGGTTGAGGTCGGGTTTCTCAAAGAGGTATGTGTTGAACCAGTATACCCGTCCTTCATGTCTGTAGAATCGTGAGCGGTTAGGATTGGTCGTCTTATTTCATAATCTCTTGTATACTAGGTATCTTAGAGAGGGCTTTACGTACGTTTTGCGCAAATATTCAAGGGTCGCAATGCGTTTATGAGCCACCTCAGTAATCTGCTGATGAGCAATCCCAGCCTCTGAGTGCCATGGACTGGTCGCACTACCAGGACCACCAGGTCCGCCAACGGAGGAGTTGGTTGACATGGTGGCCAGGTGTGTAGTAGAACCGGTTGCAGTGCGGCTCAACATATGGATGGTCGAATCGTTCGCAGTTGAATAAAGAGAAGCGTCTGGCTCCCTGCTAGGAACGTCCCCTCGAGGGGTAATCTTGGCAGCAGCGGCCAGGGCGTAGTCGGGGAGGGCAGGGGGAGCGGCGGCGTCGGTAACGTAGGCATTAGGCCCGTTGCCAAAGGAGCTTCCTCGACGGCGAGAGTTGGATAGGGAGGACTTGCGCGAGAAGGAGGGTTTGCGATCCTTGGTGATGACGGGATCAACGGCGCCGCCCTCACGAGTGGCAGGCCGGGAGGTTGACGAGGAGAAGATGGAGGAGGAGAAGATGGGTGTGTTGGACGAGTTGGGCGTCTTGGGAGGCATGTTTGGCTGTTGGCTCGGCTCGGAGACGCACGCACGTAGGGCACGCCCGATGGATCGAGACCGGACGGTGAGGGTTTAGACAGATGAACGACGTCGACGGCGTGGTGTGCGGTGTGCTTGCTAGAGTTGCAGTAATTTACGACTGGAGGCGCGGTTGCGGTGTGTGGGTGGGCTTTTCCACCGAGCAGGGGGGGGATTGCAATAGTCTAGAACGTGGATTATTGGAAATATTTATGATTAGGCCGCGTTGCAGCCGCTGCGGAGCTGGGCAAGAGAGTGTTGTGGTCTATCGGATAGGAGGCGGTTCACATTTCTGACAATATGCCATTTGCTGTAAAGGGGTTCAGTCAGGGGAGGGATCGGGAAGAAAAAAAAAGCCACGAGCGTAGTCAAAGGCGTACCTGTAAAGAGCGTCAGGTGTTTAATGTTTCTGCATCCCTTGTTTCGTTAGGTGTCTGCAAGCGATTTAATTTTGGGGTGGCGCAGCGGGGTTTCCCGCGACATCAGCCATCAGCAGCTTGACAGACAGGTACCATCAGTTGGGTCAGGTCCCGGTGTCTTACTCTCCAGTGGATGCCCCGCTGTGAGGTGCAGGCAACAGTCGCTAATCAACTGACGGGAACCTCCATCTAGGTTGCACCCACTACGCTGGATCGCCAGGCTTGAGGCTTGAGGGGGGGAAGACTGAGGGGGGACCCCTATGGTTCATTCATTCCTTGCCCACAAACAAGGGGCAGGTCCTGGCAGGCTCCAATCCACGTGGGGTGGGTATTTATTTGCAGATGTGGCAATTGATGGGATGGAGATGGACAATCCCATGTCTCTCGAGGTTGCTGTTTGAAGCAGAAAGTTTGTGGATCCTAATGGTTAGGAAATGATTGGCATAGGGACACACGATTGTCAGTGATTGGCGTTGGTAGACTCTTCGCTGGTTTGATGAGTTCCTAGTACTTCAATGATGAAGCTATTGCGACGAGGTACAGACCAACCTGCATGGATTGGGAGGCCAGGGATGCACCCAACAACACCTTCATGATAGACACATTGAGTCTTGTGACTTACAGGTAACTCAATACAAGGCAATTTTATCTAAGATAATTCGAAAGCCATTGATCGAAGCATGATTACCTCGAGTTAGGTATACATTAGTAAGCCCGTTGACTTGCCACTGACAGTCAAGCTGGCTAAAATCATCGCGTACTTCTTCTCCCGTCCAATCCGTTATTCACCCAAATGAGATCACTGATCAAAGAAAATTATTTATTCATTCTTGGATTACTGTCATGGAATGGATTGGTCCTATATATAGACCAACTTGGGCCACAATGCATACAATTTGTGCATTATTAGTGTTGTTGTGCTGCACTACCACCCACTACAACCACCTGTCAACGGAGGATTCCATTACTGAAACCGCGCTGTCAGTTCTCTGGCGGCGCCGATGCGACAATCGTCGCACAGGTAAGCATCTCTCCTATATCGAGCGCCTATGCTTTGACATAGAATTTCAATCAATGGATAAAAAAAACATTGTTGAGCAAATAATCTTAGATGAAGAAATTTGAAAACTCATATAGAAATTCATCCCTACTTGACTGAGCTAAGTGGGATGAAACAAATGCTACGATTTTTCACCGTGCGTCCACACCATGGCTGCAGGTCAGTTATTGTGGCTGATGAATCGGAAATGAGGCGTGTCCGTCAATCACGTGGAATTGTTTCACCCTCCATGCCTAGGTATTCTCCAGTTGGGAGCTTGATAGTCGGTTGGAGTCATGCGGCGTGTGACCCTTGCAATTGTTGGAGCGATTTTCTCGTATCTACGGCACAGATAAAACGGGGTGCCTCTGTCATTCAAGTTCATATCAGGCAAGCTCCCCCAGACTTCATTCAGGCGCCAATTCGTTTCGAGAAACCAAGTCCTCTCTTTTGTGCGACAAATAACGTCCATTGGAATGTCCTGTGCCGCTTGCTTTCAAGGGAGCGTTCACGATGGCGCTCCCCGAGGAAAAACGATCAAGCTCCATGGTTTGGATACATATGTAGTTGAGCCGACCCGTGAAGGACAGGTTAAAGGCATTATTGTCATCATCCCAGATGCATTTGGTTGGGAATTCAACAACAATCGGCTCTTAGCTGATCACTACGCCGATAAAAGCGATTACAAGGTCTATCTTCCCGACTTTATGAATGGTATGTAAGCTCTGCAGACAAAGACGGTTGCCAATGTACTGATTCGCAATCATTTCACTAAAAAATCACCATCAGGCCATGCTGCTCCCGAATGGATGCTCACAAGTCTCTTTACTGCCTTGCAAACTCATAATCCCCTGACAAAAATGTTCGTTTCGCTCACAATGATTGTATCGTATGCCACTGACAAACTGGGTCAGCTGGAACTTCCTCAAAACTATCGTGGCTTTCATTCCGTTCATGTTTCATAACAACCCCGGCAAAACTCATCCCGTGGTGAAGGGCTTTTTTGAACAACTCCGAAAGGAAGAAGGCTCTACCTTACCTATTGGCGCCGCTGGCTTCTGCTGGGGTGGTAAACATGCTATCCTCCTTTCTCATGGCTCTACGATCGATGGCAAGACGCTTGTCGATGCCGTTTTCACAGGACATCCAAGTTTCCTAGATATCCCTGGTGACATCGAGAAGATCGCCTTGCCCGTGTCCATTGCCGTTGGCGACAAGGACAACCAGATCAAGGCCAAGCACTTCGATATTATCAACAGCATTCTTGCTGGGAAACCGGACTCCGCTAAGAGTGTGATGACTGTCTACGAGGATGCCACCCACGGGTTCTGTGTTCGTGCTGCTATCGATATGGAAGAGCTGGCCCAGAAAGCTGCTCGGGCGGAGGATCAATGCATTGAATGGTTCCAGGCTCACTTCAAGAGTACCTAATGGTCACAGTATTTCAAGTTGTTGCGCGAAGACTCTGAAAGACTCTAGGGTGAGAAACAGGTTTCATTTCGAGCAGCCAAATCTTTGATTCGTCGCATGATTGAAGTCAGACAAGGCTAGAGCCTACTGAAAATAACTCGAAGGGCTTTTTTTTTTGTGTTCACGGAGATAGTCTTTATCCAGTGAATGTTCCTTGGCTGAGCTGTTTGCTCACCGGGGATCTAGACATGCAGTTGCATAGCTGATAACACAGGGTCACAGTCAGGATATGATCATGATTCTGGTGAAAATTACGGAGTAAATACATGTATTAATGATTAGAGTGTAGAGCAGAGATTCATTCCTATCTAACTTATGTCCAGGCCATTAGAAAACCATACAACTTCCCAGCGGTTATTGGCCGTTGCATAACACCAGTCAAGGCAACGCTACGTTATCATAGTCCTTTTTCAGACCATTGCTAAGTCTATGCTACAATTTTGTCTTTAGCGTATGCATACCGTGCACGAGTGAGTAAAATAGCACCAGCTACTGTGACAGACGCGCTGAAAATGATGCCCTGAGTGTAGTTGTCGTAGGCGTTGATCATGGCACCTGTGATTGGAGTTCCTGCTAAGCCCGCAAAACCGACAACGAATGTTGACATTCCGATGTATGTGCCAATCTATAGATACCAGAGAAAGCTCTCATATTTGATATCTCGCAATACACGACATGCGTACATTGCTTGGGTGATCAGCAGTGTGTGCGACAGTAGACATCATCAAGGCGATGATGATGCCGCTTGCTGCTCCAAATAGAACAGAAAAAACGATAAGTCCAGAAGAAGTGGTTATCTTGAGCCAGCAAAATAGTAAAATCGCCGAGCCGTAGCATGCTAGTGTGATGACGTTGAATTGACCGGCATATTGGGCGACGCCGCCTCCGAGTATTCGCCCAGCGAAAGACCCAGCATTGATCATAGCGAACAAATAAGAAGAGAGACTAGATGGCATCCCATGCATTGATGCATACTCTGCAAGATAGAAATAAGGCGTCCAAATCCCTAACACAATCATGAATAGGCCCGCGACCTGGAAAGAGTATGCAGGCTTTCGGAAGGCTTCAAGTAGGATGAAGCTGCCCTTTCTCCTCACTGATGTAGGGCGAATGGTAAATGCAGCGAGTCCCAGCAAGAGTAAGCTCAAAGAGCCGCATACCCGTTGGGCCCAGCGAAATCCAACACTTGGATGATGGAGAAGATTTGTCATGATCACGGGAAACATGATGCCTCCGATGGGAGAGCCAGTGGAGGCGAGAGCCATGGCCATGGCTCGTTTCTTGAAGAAATAATGCCCAACAATAGATAGAGCTGGGGCAAAGATGGGGCCTGACGAGATTCCGGCGAGGACACCCTGACAGAGAAGGAACTGGTAGAATTCAGTACACAGACTTGTAAGCATCATGGCGACCACAAGAAGAATGGAGAATGGCCAAATGAGAACCGAGCACAATACAGTTAGTATTCTGAAAACCCCTTCAAAGGATTCATGCTTTACCATTGGGCCATATCGATCTGTAACTGAACCGCTGATCAGAGTAGCAGAGAACTGGGCGAATGCTTGAATGGAACCAATCCACGCTACACTGGAGGGAGAATATCCCGACAGGTACGTGTGTAAGTAGTAGGTTTCGTAAACTCCGGAACAAGAACAGAACATGTCAATTACCATGTATTGAAGCTCGGTGAAGTCTAGTACTGGCCCAAAGGAATTTACATATCCAAAGGAAATAACAATAAAATGAGAATAAGAAATATACCTAATAAAATAGCGGATGACTTCTATATTTGCTTTTCCTATATTTGTGGCTTGCTTTAGTGGCTTGGTGGGATACAACTTTTGAAATGCACCTCCATATAGAGTAGGGAGAAGGCCTGATTATGCTCTATTGAAAAACTGCCTTATTCATGTCCGCGCGAGTGGAAGGGGTTCCTCAGCCTGTACGAGGAGCATTTCAAACATTTTGACTAGATTTTAAGCCACAATTTAACAGCAGCCAATCAGAAAAAGGCTAAGTACAAAAGGTACTTGAGTTATCTTAGGCCCTCTATAAGCTCAATATCTATAGCAGGCGAAATAGCTACTGCTGAGTAGCCATAAGCGCCGGAGAAATTTGATGATATAGGGGTCGTAGGGGACGTGTAGAGCTGGTCTCTCCGAGGACTATGTATCCCTAGGTAACTGACAGGGACATCATAGTGTGGCGTCCTTAGCGCTAGTCAAAACTTCTGCAATGCTCCTCCGTAAAATGAACAATGAACCCTGGCTGCCTGGATGATGCTTTGGTGATTTAAGTATAAAGGGGATGGGGAGATCCGGGGGGGGAGCCCACCAATAGACAATTCCCTATCTCTATCCACATAAGAATGTTCATCAGAATCGGTGCTTAGCGCACCAAGCTAGCCTCTGGTGGCTTCAATAGTCTGCATGCAACGCCCTGGATCGCGCTGACAACGGTTGAGGCGAGGCTCTAGGCCGCTTTTCGCATCGCTACCCCTGCGTCTTGTTGGCGTCAAAAAATCGATCGATTTAAATACTTGCTGAGAAAACGGCGGCTAAGATCACTTCTTCTCTTTCTTCTTCATCGATCACTCTAGCTCTGATTGATGCCACTCGTTTTTCCTACTCACACAGTCCTTGCACTGCTTCACGCCACTCGTTCCAACTCCATATAATACTCTTCGCACTAATTCACGACGCTCGTTCCCACCTGTCATGGCTGCTTCCAAGATGTTTGCTGCTCTTGTAGTTACTGCCCTCAGCATCTACGGTGCCAATGCCGGTCCTTGCAAACCTTTGACGACAACAACCGTAGCAACCTCGACCACCGCCGCTCCTACGGTCACGACAACGGAACCCCCCTCAACCACAGCGACCTCGACTGCGGCTCCAACGACGACCGCCCCTGTCTGCCACGGGAACCAAATTATCATCAACCCTAGTTTTGAAGATAATAGTAGCGGAGCCCCATGGAGCGGGGATGTCTCGATTGGCCACGGTGACGGCCACACCGGTTCCGCTGAAACGTACGTTTTCTTTTCTTAGCATCTTGTAGTTAACTTGTGCTGAATGGATGGATTTTTAGGACCTTCCAAAGCTTTCAGGGTAATGGCGATGCTACTATCAGCCAGACTCTGTATAACGTTCAGCCCGGCGCGTATCAGTTGAGCTTCGCCTTCTCTGTGAAATCATATTCTCCCTGGGCCGATACCAGCGGCAGCTTTGGTTGCAGCTATAGTGTTCTTATCAACAACCAAAACGTCGCTGGCAACGGTGTTAATCCTGAGAGTCCTTTTTATCCTAATTGGTCGACCAACAGCGCCGTCTGGATAACCAACGGCGCAGACCAAGCTGATTTCAAAATTCAGATCTCATGCGGCGGAGAATACAACTCTCTCGTTATTATTACCGATGATGTCACGTTGACAAGAGAATGTCAGGCCGCCACCTAATAAGGGCGGGTAAGGCTTAGCTATTTGAGGTTCGGCACCATAACATAGTACCGTTTTGTATATCAAATGAATAGAGTAGAGTTTGAAGAGTGCCTTCAGCTTATATTAATGAACATTTCGATTATAATAATTATAGTTATGTGTTCAATATTCTTATTTCATTTTTCAAAGGTAGATACGCCTAGTATCCTTTGGGCAACCCTCATACTAGTGCTAGAAGAATCTATAGACAACCGGTTATATACATCAATTACCATTTGCATAATATTATAGAAAAGAACAATAGGCTTGAGGGCAATAAATTAGAAGGTAAATAATAATTATTTAATATTTTAATGAGTTTTTATTTAATATAATCGTTACGCAAATATATATAATAACATTATTCTAACAAAACTTAAACTACTATTGTTAGGATAAGATTTTGGGAAGATATAGTATGCTCTACTTTAATGATTTAATTATGTAAGAATTAGTCCCAGTTTACTTCCCAAAAGTTTCCCTTCCGGTCTGCTTCGTTAAGTCTAGTAATTGTATTAGAGATAATTATAATAGTATACTATATGTCACATAGGATAGGTGTTGACCGCTATTTGACACTATAATTACTAGATCTAATTTAATGGTAAGGGTAATCTAATAAAGATATATAAAGTTATGGATTGGTAATGTAAAGGGGATGTTCTTTATCAAACATTTAAGACTGAAGTGACTCTGGCCCTAAAGTCAAGTTATATAGCAGTCCCAAAGCTCTCAAGTATGAGGAGGTTTTACGGTACACTCACAAATTGACGCAAGCTGACGAGTCCCTGCCATGCAGGGATGTAGAAGCAGAAAATGGTGAAACCAGAAATAAACTAACATCACTCTCTCACGCTTTCCTCTATTTCCAGTTTGCTGAGTGTATCTTGGTCATCTATCGACCCTACGTCCAAAGCAATAAAAGCAAATTCGGACTCTCCGAGATTATTTGCTTCCAGTTCTCAAGAGATGTACTTCTTCTCAATAAGAAGCTAGGCTCAATGGGGATCCAAGGCCTGGCAGTCCTTCGAGACGACCTTATGCTGGCTTCCTTGAGTCTGGTGTGAGAGACCATGCTGCAGCCCAAAGGTCAGTCCTCAGTCTCTCGATCATCATTGACTTATAATGCTTATATGTAGACAATACCAACAAATACAGACTCAATCAGCATTGCGATGATGAACTCGGAAGCCACAATTCATCTCTTAGAGGAGTGTCTACCGTATATGGAGGATCTGTACCTCCGCTGTGCTCATGGAGAACCATGGTGCTTTGTTACCATGTATGCCGCCGTCATGTTGCTGAAGGTACATATAAGAGGTGAAGCTTTACAACCAGCCAAGATTTTATTTGCACAGAGATTCTTGGACCTATACTACAGACAAAATGGAAAGGAGCGTATCTCACTTTTGGGCAAACAACAATCTCTCACTTCGATATTGGGAGATCAAATTGAGGTAAGTCATCTTGCCTCAATGAACCTGAGATGTGTCCTTCTAGGGATAAAGGGTATGCATTCTCTCGACTGTCGTGCTGACTAGCAGGTAGACTCAGGCAGGTTCTCAACCACCAATGTCTAGTACAGCGGCTTTCCCAATGTCATCATGGCTGCTGGATAGCAATTACCCTGACGTAAGTATAATATGTGATAGTATTTCTACAGTTTCTAACCCGACAAAATTTTGATATCAATCCGTTTACTCTCAACATGGAGTTTGATACTCAATGGGAGTCGTTTGATTTCAATGTTTCCACCCAGCTGTGGGGGGGGGAGGAAGCATCACCTCTCTAATGCGTCTTTGTAATAATGATGATATTATCAATAATTTGAAATAAGAGAATCTCATTTTCATCCATTATATGTCGAAGATCATTTCCTCTTTATTTCTTTCCAAGGTGGTAACGAGATGTTGCTGTACTATCTTTGGAATATCCATACGAACAAGTATTATCGTCTCCCCAACGACCGCAGACGATCGAGATAGACTTTGTCTTCATTAATTCTCACTTTCGATTATACGCTCGGTCTTGCCCCACCAAATGATCCGATTCCAAAATCTATTACGTTTTTGATCTTGATACCAGCACGGGAATATGGGCCTTAGGCTATGCCGATTAATGTCACCGAACTTCTATTTGTTCTTTCCTCTAATTTATTCACTATAAGCTGACAAAGTGAAAAGCCATCGGTATCAACCTTGCTAGGACATTGTCTCGGCGACGATAATCCAGGACTTCTCAAAACATTGACGCAGTTATTGTAATAAAGACTGGGCAGTGATTAACTTGACATGAAGTAAAGCTGAGACACGAGACTAGGTACGAAGCCGAACAGAGCATTGCAAGAATCAGTCGCTCCGACTTCTGAGCTACGCCAAACCACAAGAAAATTGAACCCCCCTCCCCCTCCCCCCCTTATTCGTCCATATAGTACTTCTCCATAACATGACATAGGTTAACCACAAACAATGAAAATACACTGCCAACCAAAGCCTTTGTCGCCACCGATATGAGCTTCAGAGTCAAGTTTAGTGCCTACATTTGCTTGGCAGTTGTCGGCAAAATTGCTCGCCCAAGCACCCTGTCCTGTACCACTCCAAGACCAATTATTGTCGTGATTTGTAATAACATTCTTGCCACATGCGCAATAGGCATGATTTCCAGAATAAAAACAACTTGCTGTGACTGTAGAAATGCTGGCAAGTGCCACAGTTGAATAAGCCGCAAGCTTCATTTTTACAGCGAAGCAACAGATTTCTTGTGACGGAACAGTATTAGTATGCACTGTTGGATAGACCTTTGAACTTATAGCAAGATCGTCTTCTATAAACTTTTCTTACCAATTCAATAAGTCAGTGGAAAAGCTTGGGAAGTTTTCGCGAGTTTGGTTGTCGTCGTCTGCAAGCGGATGCCAATGAAATGTGAATTCGGAGGGGTGCTGCATCTGTTTAAATAGTTGAAGTTAACAGCACAATAACTCTTCGGTAAGTGACGTCTGGTAATCATCACTTTGATTTATTCCGTGCCCATTTTTCAATTAGCAAATAATGTCTGAGAATCCGGAACTTGCTGCAAGCTCAAGACCTGTTGTTGAGGCCCGATATGCAGCAGCTACAGCAATTTTGACGTGTCTCAACTATTCAGGTGTCTTCTTGGCCTCAGTAAGGATAATGTGTGCTGATGTGAGACCTCTCTTACCTGTTATGGGAATTTGATAGCTGTTTTTGAAGATCGTTGCCAATCCCAGTTGCCATAACAGAAAGACCTTGCCAAATCAGCACATTTGGTTTGATATTGTTCAATGGGGCTCTGTTGATCTCCGCCAGGTCGCAGCACATGCTGTTCGAGGCTACTGAATGATGTCCTGGAGCTTTGCATACAACGGTGTGGATACTAAGACAGTGCTATTCACTCCCCAGTTGTTCAATTTCTAGACATAAACTGCCAGATATTCAGGAGGTAGCTGGTGCCGCGAACAGAGAGATGCATCTAATGGTCGATCACCCGAGAGTAAATTTTCACAGACATATGTCAAATTTCCAATCTCCTATTGGATATGATTGGTTTTACATTTGGTTTTTTTTTGTTGATTTTTCCACATCAATTGAACATCAACAGCTACTAGGCTGAGGATCTACGGTCCGTTTGTCGTAAGCACTGGATAGTCGTCGGGGGGATTTTGGTCCGCGTTTTTTTTTATTTCTTACTTCCCAAGGAGATCCAATAGCATTATTCATGACGTATAAATGATTCTTCACAATGTTGGTACCATTCGTGAGAACATCTCGTTCACAAAGACAGACGACCCGACCCCAATTGTAGTTCAAGTGTCTCTTTTTGATTGACCCCCCCTATCTTGTGCTTAGACAACGTGCAGGCAAGATGTACTGCGTGCCATCCTAAGCTACATTCTTCTGGAAAAGTGAACAATCAAGGCTTCAGTTTTCACTAAGGAGATGGTGAACTAAAAATTATCTATGTACATATTTAACTATACTTAGCGTCAAGAAATAATCTGCAGGTTCCATGGGCGCTGGTTTTCCCTGGATTTCTATGAACTCAGTTCATCAAATATACTGTGCTATGAACTACTGAAAAGCTGGGGAAAATTAAGCCGAAAATACACCTGTCTGTAGAGAGCTGCTATGATATTCCCTGCTAACTAGTCCTTGTCGATCTAAGTTGAAGCCAATGGTTATCAAATCAAGTCCTGATGATTTTAGTAGAGTGCTTTCTAAAATGGGTCAGGCACAAATCACACAAGACACTCAACCTTGTCTACAGCGAAACAGTTCGGGTGGCTAATATAGCTAACACAGGACCACCACGCCCGATACCCCGATAAGTCTGATAATAGTGATTCCCCCTGAGCGACAAAAGTCCCGGTGGGCAGGTAATAAGACATCATAGCCGACACACAGACGTGAAGTCATATCGTTGACACGCTCTCTTTGACAAACAAATGAGCATTAATTAGATGAATAAGGCGTTACATCCATATCACTCCACACCGATTTGCACAATGACCAGGCGTCATGGCTATTCCTCACTCCTCCTAACCGTGGACATGGAGCGAGGCAGGCCTAAGACTGCTGGTCGAAGAAGACATTGGGATGTGAGGTGAAGCTGAAGGCGCCTTTGGCAGTACCGCAAACGTCTGCGTTAACGGGTAAAGTAGAGCCGAAGGGCTAATACTGCTGTAAGCGTTGTATGTAGGACATCAATATCCACTTCCAAGGGTGCTGCTCATGCATTCCCTCTTCTCTTCGCCACAGCACTCGGCAGTGAATGGGATTCAATTGCTACGTTGTTTATGCAAAGATGCATAAACAGGCGGCAGTTTATCTTGGAGTCATGTTGGGTATTTCGGTTACCAAGATACCAGGATAGTTGCTTTCTATAGCTACACAAATTGTTCACACAAATTGTGCTCGCTGATGCTATGCTTGTCGGTCATTAACTCGGTTGATAGGGTATAACTTTCTTTTAATTTTGGTAATGATCGCTCTAATAATAATTGAGATTTCAATTCTGACCTACACTCTCGCCCCTCAGCTTTCATATACCGTAGGTATCGAGTAGCATGAGTAGCGCTAGATAAGATCTTAATCTAAAGAATACCTGTGAGAAGCAGCTTGCTGCACCTACACAAAAATAATAATAATAAGGAATACAACCATTTTCGTCCAATACGAACCAGAATTTGCAATCACATTCGAGAGATGATCAGCAACGTGAATTATCCGGGAATTTATCCATCCGGCCGAGATGCACCTCGGCAAAGTCACTTCAGCTGACAGTCCAGTGTACCAATCATCACGAATGATCTCTCCATTTGTAACCAGGCAGGTCTGATTCCATCCTGGCGACTACTTTAATCATAAAATACTGTACTTCTAGTCAGTGCTGACCGTGATCACCCACTTCAGCGCAAAACGCTCTGATCGAATTGTTCAGTTCAATCACGCACTCTTCTCTTGCTTGTACACCAAACGTCGTCTCCACGTCATCGATACTTGCAAGACTCTACACAAATACACATCCGATTCTTTATTAATTATTTATTAGACATATTTCATCATCTGGCTCAATTAGAGTTACATACAGGCATCTATGGGATGATCGTTTACCAAACTTCGTGATCTCAGCAGCACACCCACCCAACCTGGTCATCTCACCCCGGCCACTTCCTCGTCGCTGCGCCGACAACAGCTTCTGATACGTTATTTAGTATAAGATTTGTGATTCTAGAACAGGAATGAAAATAAATCGCATCCCATGGGAGGTCAAAGCGGCCGCCAAGCGAGCTGCCACGCTCGCCAAGATTAAGCCTAGCTGGAGGCTGAAGCCGGAGGACCTTGAGCATGCCAGCCGACAGCGCAATATTACAGGCCAATTTATCGAGCGATTTCTAAATGCGGAGGACATTTTAGTGACGGGTATGGACAGCGTCCCCATTGTCAATGCAATAAAGGATGGAAAGCTGTCGGCAACTAAAGTCACGGCGGCTTTTTGTAAGAGGGCCGCGATTGCACATCAGATTGTCAGTTGCTGCCTCTTTATTCAAACCATGCATGTCTGATACAACTTATCTGACAAAAAGCCCCCTGAGAAGAACAACTGTCTTCATGAAATATTCTTTGATCAGGCACTCGATAGAGCCAAATATCTGGATGAGTATTTTGCGAAACACAGGATGCCCATAGGACCCCTTCACGGCCTCCCAATCAGTCTCAAGGACCAGTTTCACGTGAAAGGGGTAGATACTTCGATGGGATATATTGGGTGGATTGGGAGTAACTTGGGAGTAGCTGATCCAAGCCAGATTCACCAGATCGAAAGCCAGATTGTAACTGAATTACAGTCTCTCGGCGCAGTACCCTTCTGCAAGACAAGTTTACCACAAACCCTCCTATTTGGCGAGACCAAGAACAACATCATTGGAGAGACCTTAAATCCACACAACCAGAATCTCTCGTGTGGCGGCTCGTCTGGGGGTGAAGGCTCCCTACAAGCACTTCGTGGCAGTTCCGTCGGCGTAGGTAGCGACATAGGCGGATCTGTTCGTATCCCTGCCTCGTTTTGCGGAATATGCTCAATCAAGCCCACCACGGAGCGGTTAGCCTACCGCGATGTTGCCAATACAAATCCAGGACAAACAGCATATCGCTCGACTATTGGCTTCATGGCAACTTCGATTGATGCGCTGCTACTGGTATTCAAATCCGTCCTCTCCACGAAGCCCTGGGTACGAGATCCAAATGTGGTCCCATTGCCTTTTCGCCAGGATATGTACGATTCATTTCTTGCTCGAGCAGATGGGGAGGGCAAGGCTAAACCGTCCGTTCTGCCACTGAAGATCGGAGTACTGTGGACTGATGGAACTGTCGGGCCTCATCCGCCAGTTCTCAGAGGCTTACGTATGGTTGCCGATGCTCTAAGGAGCTGCGGTCACAAGGTAAGTTGTAGATCTCTAATTGACACAATTGACGCAATGATATAGGTAATTTTCATAGGATGCTGAGATATTGATTTGACGAGTCCTACAGATTATCAGCTGGGAGCCACCTCCACAGCATATTGCAAAACAAATTCACGTCAGGATCGGCCTATCAGTCTCATACTACGTATATCAAATCTCATTTTTCAACAGGTGTCTCTTTTAAAAGCAGACGGAGCTCGAGACATACACAATCAACTAGAAGCATCCGGTGAGCCGTTGATATCTGACCTAGAGGGAAAGAATGAACTCCGGCCGCCTATGGATCTGCTCGACTATCAAGATCTCACACTACGAGGCTTAGCATATGAGCGTGAATACTCAGACTACTGGAATTCGACTGCGGATGACGACGGTAAGTAGAGTAAAGTGTAAGTGTAACTCACCTACAAATACAAATGACTTCTCCACAGGTCAGATCGTAGATGCTGTCATTATGCCAACGGCTCCTCATGCCGCCGTGGTCCCTGGACAATTCTATCATACTGGTAAGAAACGCAACAGACCTTGTTGTAGATGGTCCGAGTTTGCTTCTGACCTACTTGAAAGCATATACGGAAGCAATCAATCTCTTGAACTATGCCGCAGTTGTTATCCCAGTGACAAAAGCCGATCAGAACCTCGATGAGCCAGACGACTCATACGCACCTTTGAATGCAAAGGATCGCATGAACTGGGAGTCTTGTCAGTTGCTACTATATCCTTCGATTCAACACGACTGTCTATTTTCCATTTTGTATCAGCAACAATGTCTGACAAGTAATTGTTTGTAGACAACCCGTCGATATATGACGGAGCACCCGTGGGCGTTCAGATTGTGGCCAGAAAATTCGAAGAAGAAAAGGTTTTGGCGTTGTCAAAGATCATCATGGCCGCTCTAGATGGGACGAGCGAAGAGCAACATAAATCCCAGGTATAGGCAGCAGTTGTACAAAGCCTTGGATAATATTATGACTATCTCTGCCTGGGGAGGCGCTGGAAGCTTGCTACTCGCTATTTTATCCAATAATGAATCAATCAAATCGTGCTACAAACCACTGGAAAATAATTGTTGAAGTAGAGGACATTAATCGTTCGCTGAGCGCAAACTTCAACCAACTTGAAGCTGGATGTTTCATCAGTTCATTCGTGTGGAAATATGCATCATACAACTCATCAGTTGCAACAGAATCAGGCATAACATGAGAAAAACAAAAATTTGATGCTCTTTGGGAAACAGTACTCACTCAGATCACCAAACTTTACGACGATCTCTATCTGTTATATTTTTAATGGGACTGGATTGAAGATATCTTTCCTATCGAGCTATTATATGCCTAACACTACAACTAATTCCAAAATTCAGCCAAGATATGTCCTTTACTCTCTATCCAAGAGTGATATAAGTATTCACACTGCGAGAACCCCTAGTTTCTTGGCGCTAGATCTTGGCGACAGCAATGATAGCCCCTCCACCTCCACCCTGCTGGACAAGAACTGCAGCGTCTTGAGCTGGGTCCATGGCGGATCTCGACATGGGAAGTGCAACGGAGATATTACCTCCTGTCCATTCACCAATCTTCACCACATCTACAACGACGTTGCGATGGTTCATCTTCTTTCGCTTGTTTGGCCCACTCCCCACCTTGACGACCTCATCCGTGGCTTTGTAGATGACGACGAGAATGTCATGGGGCGCCACTTCATACTTGTCCGAGTCAATACGAACCTCACTGTCGTTGGAATCGAGGTAAATGTGCCAGTCCATAGCTTGTTGTACGCTCCTGGCGCTGGAAATTATTTCCTGGATCCCTGTCTTGCCTCCTGACCCGGAGCCATCGGCCACGCCGTTGACGACAAGTTGAGGGGTGAACAGGCTGTTCCGATTCCACCTCTTGGCATATGCCCTCTGGCGCTGGTCCCAAGCAGGAGTGGCAAATGTATCCTTCCAACCGAGGTGATTAAAGAGGGTGACATTGTAGGTCAAAAGGAGGATATTAGGATGGTTTGTTGCATCCTGGATATCTGGAAGGGCAGGAGGGCAGGACTGGCAGCCTTGACTCTGGAACAACTCAACGACAGCGAGAGGCTCAAATGAAATGAAGCAAGAGGCCGTGTGCATGTGGTCTGGATTGTCTGCGATGGGGTTGCCGTCGTCATCAAGAGTCACGGCGCATACCAACGGTGGCTGCTTCTTGCGACGGAAAAGCTTCTTCAACAGACTGGCCATCGTTAAATACACCGTGATTTAGGTAAGTGAAGACCGTTTAAATTGAGAAAGAAGATATGATGTGGATTGGAAAGGAAAGGGTGGTGACAATCCATCTGCTTTATATCTGGGATTCCTCTACCTGCACCATGTACTATGCAAGTCTGGCGCGCCAACTTGGATAACATGTCAGCTTATTGGAAACCCAAAGGATCATCCAAATCACATTACACATTTTTGAAGTCTGTACAAGAACTGCAGTGAAAAGAAACAGGTACATGACGAATAGCAGTTCAGTTTGGGCAAGTGGCTTGTTTGAAGAGTGGAGCGTAGATTAACAGTGTAAGCATGCTCGCATTCGATTTCTCAAAGCGGCCTCGCGCCAATGATGTAGGGCTGATCTGGGTGGATTTGGCGGGCAAGAATATGCGATTGTGCTTACTGTGCATATCCAGACTGCAACGTATAGCAGGGGCTTTATTTATTGATGAGTTTCTGGTTAGGAATTAGTTGGCATGAGGTGATAACTCGACTGCTCGCTGTTGGATGCTGGCAGACTCTCTCATCTTGTAGGAGCCATCATTACAGGGATAACCCCCCTCTCAACGAGGGAGGATATGAGGGTGAAGAAGGGTGAGCCTGGATATATCTGATCTCGTTCTTGGTTTCATACTCAAATAGAGGCACTTATTCAAAGTGGTCACATGCTCATTTGTTGCGGTCGGTAATCATTTGGCTCACGTTTCATCTCGATGCTGGTTCAACAGCAACATTGGCCTTAGGCGAAGCTACCTAAAGGATGGACTCCATGCATAGGGCTTGAATAAAGGGCTCATCTTCCAATACAGGAACATGGATAAGTAGATATTACGGTAGTTCCAGCATAACAGAAGCATTTACATGCGTGCTACCTAGACCCATAAACTGAGGCATATCTGCCTTATGTGTGATCAAGAAAGTGCAGAATAGTAGTGGCTGGCCTCAACACATATGAATAGTTCGTTGCGTGTACTTGTACCTGCTCTGGACCTTTTCTGGATGATCTCGCATAACCTAGAACCAGTTAGAAGCCGATGCATGACTTTGGAAAGGCTGCCATCGATCAATTATTGGTCTTCACCAGCAGGTTGAAGCATAACATAGTGGACACTGCTCGTGAATAATATCCTATTGAGTGTCCATACCTGCTATGAAGGTCTCAGCTTGCTTATCCCCTTGCCCGTAATTTACTTGAAATATAGTAAAAAGGAGACTTAGTCCTTTTATTGGTAATGCAAGACTCTCCCCATCTAAATTACATGCATTTTATAGTCTTTATCAACGGGTTAACGGACCGACTTCGCCGGCAAAAGCTCAGTCTTAAACCTAACCAAGTCGGGGTTTTAAGAGGCCATAGATAAACTGGACTCTGGTCGTCAACCCCAGCCGGACCGTTTGTCCGCTATTGTGGAATAAAAGGACGATTTTTGGTGGGTTAGGTCACGGAGGTTCAGTCACGTCTTATGGCTGAGGTGCTTATTTGGCATGGCTCATCAAACATCCCCGCCCGATTTTGTTTTTTTTAAGCGGTAACATGATATTCATGAGCTACCCCCGCTTGCGTCGAATGTATGGGTTTCCCCATCCCCATCAGTTGACAGATGCTCTGCTCATTGAATAATATTTCCCATCCTCCATCTCTCACCACACTTCCATTCCCCTATTCTTGTCATAAATTAACTCAGCATCGTGACTTCAACAAACAACTGCTGGGCAGCTCGTAAGATGTCGCAATTACCAACCGCTCCGGATCTCTCCCGCTTCGACCAGTTTGAAATTCTCCGCACAACGTATAAGACCGTGCTTGATCATGACATCGCCGTCTACGTCTTGGTCCCAAAACAAGTCATCTCCCAGCCTGACGAAAAGGAGCGCCGTCCCCTTTTGCTGCGTATCCACGGTGGTGGCTGGATCACCGCTTCTGCAATTTTCCCCGACTGGTTCCCTCCATGGGTTCTGGAGCTGGCGGCTCGACATTCAGCCGTCATCGTGACTCCTGACTACCGTCTTCTACCAGAAGCAACAATGGATGATATTGTAGAAGACATGGAAGACTTTTGGAACTGGGTTCACGATAAGCTGCCTACATTTATCCTCGAAAAAACCAATGGAGCTGTTCCAGTCGATACGTCTAGAATCATGACTGCCGGTGACAGCGCTGGTGGCTGGTTGAGTCTCCAGCTCGGACTCAGTCACCCCGACGAGATTAGGGCTGTGACCGCTGCCTACCCCGTCGTCGATACTAAGTCGACTGATTTCACAGAACCCCGTACGAAGCCGATTACGGATGCCCCGCTTGTGCCAGTCAGCGTATTCGACGAGCACCGCGAAAAGATCAGGAAGGGGGAGATTCCCTCTATTATCTCGGCTGATGAGACTCTGGCCCGTCTTCACTTAATGCATTGCTTCCTTCAGAACGGACTACTTCCCGAGTTCTTCCCACCCGAGAAACGACATTTGCACATCTTGGACAGATTGGACGATGGTGCAAGATTTCCTCGTGGTGGTGTCTTAGTCTCTCATGGCAAGGATGATACTTCAGTGCCAGTTGAGGGAAGCACTGCGTTACTGGAAAAAGTAAGAAACGTTGACCCAAGCCTTAATTTTCATCTGGAACTTCAGCCGGGCGACCATGGCTTTGATGGTAGTTCATCTATTGATGATGAGTGGTTATCCCGAGGATTGAAAGAGTTAGTTGCCTCTTGGCTATCCAAGGAAGGACAGAACTAAAATTTGAGAACGATGAAGCGAGGCCATTTAACTATTGTACTTAGATAATAAACAAATTAGGTCACTTGAAGAATGCTTTGGGCGGAGCATGAATTTGAAATCAGTTGAATCGCGCAATGAGTGCGGGCGAGTTAACTATTATTCGGCTCGTGTATCTTCATCGTTTCCATCCCTTTCAACAAGGATAACTAGATGGGCTGTACAGAACTTTTCAAAAAGTATTGGCCTTGACTTACACAAGCAGAACTTCCGTTTCGGTTGCACTCTCGAGAAAATCAGGTCTCAAAGGCGTTGCTATTCCAACACGCTGGAAAGTGCCAGTGCCCAATGCTTCAACCAACAAAGCTACACTTTCTGAAATCTCTATTGCAAAAATGTCCATGGACTGGCTGCAAATTCTTGCTGCGTCAGCCACGTAATCCAGCTGGCCGACAACCTCTTGTTTTCTCGCGTCGTATGCCACGACCTTTCCGCTCACCGAGTCTGCAGAGAAGACAGACTGCTCAGGTGCATCAGAGAAGGAAAACGTTAAATCATTTGGGTCATTAGGGCCACTTCTCCGTCTGGATGCTGATATGATTGCTGACCAGGGTTTATACCTCGCTGTGCTCGTCCAAAAGGGTCGTATCCGAGTGTGCACACACACATGTTTTACGAGAGCACCACGCAGAATAGAATCTTGACTTTCTGGCAATTTGGGATGTTTACTCTCCGAAAAGGAGATATTTATCAGCTTGAAAACCATACTCGGGCCGTTACGGTGTTTCATGCATATTCCCGTACGCAAAGGCAGAGAAGCCCACGACCACGAAGGTGCGACGTTCCGACCAGGCAGTGGATCCGTCGATGCTGGCTTGACTACGGCCCAAGAGAGATCCTCGGCAAAAGTTGACTTCCAAAGGCCAGCGAGATACTCCTGATCCACGTCGAAGCTTGAGTTGTATTTCGAAGCAAGGGCAGAGAGTGCAGCGAATCGGTCTGAGGGATTGGACATGTCGCGAAGCGTATAGGATTCTATAACGGAAAGCCACTCTTCATGGCGATGTTGTGCGGTGCCTCGGTTGCACTGTAGTAAGAAGGCTTGGGGCGAGTTGGTTTGCATAGAAGTATCTTTCAAGTCGTCCTTTGACGCGGTGCTCCCGGCTGCCGTGTCGATTGATTCTATCAGTTGACTGTGCGCACATGACCAGTACATTCTATTTGGCGTCCAGTAAAGAATTCGTGGTGAGAGAAACTGCTCTTGGAGTGTCCATGCGCGGGTTGCTAACGGAGATTGGGACAGCATTTCTTTCATGGACATATCGGATCCGGCAATCCAGAGGCCGCCGAGTTTTGAGGTACGTATGAGATAAGAGAAGGCGGTGCGTGAGGCAAGGAGAGGATCTGTAGCTTTCAGATTGGAGCAGACAGCGAGAGTGAAGTGGGCGTTGCCATAGTATTGATGCATCTTTGGTGCTTCGCGGATGAAGTCCGCCAGATCGCTCTCGTCCTGGACGATGCACAGTGAGTCGATCCAGACATGGAGGATTCCCATTCGATGGCAAAAAGAGATGGTGTCGCGCAGAGTAGAAGGGAGGTTGGTTAAAGGGAACGATTTGAGGCGAGTAGCCAAGTTGTTCGGCGTTGTTTTACCTCGTTGTATCTCAATGGCTTCCTCCTTTGACAATAGCTGTGTGCCCCACGAATAGCTAAGAGCGACGTATTCCACAAGCTTAGAGCCAGGGATGCATAGTTGCAGCTCCGAGTCCGACAGTATACGGACGAGTCGGGTCGGGTTTTCTGAGGACCAACTTAGACCTGAGCAAAACTGGAGATGTGTGTCATGGCAGTTTGTTATCCATTTTTGAGCTTGTCGGCGGATGGGTACGCTATTGGGGTTCTCGGACAGGTTCAGATTAGTTGGTATGCCTGGGACACAACTCACTTGAGCTGATCGTGCGGGAAAGTCGCGAATGTCGATACTGATCTGGAAAGACTCTCCTGGCTCACTCGGGTAGCTCTTAGAGGCTGCCTGGACTGTAGCAAATACTGTGCATCCATTTGTGACTGCCGGGAGCTTTTCAGCATCGGAAACTGTGGCGCATCGGAGCAAAAGAGCTTGACGGACAATACTGCATGTACTGCACTTCTCGGCACATTTGTCCAGCTCAGCGAAGTCTTTGTGGAAGGGCAAACGTCCGCGCGGAGCGGCTGTATCGGGACGTCGCGAGCGATCGAGAAGTATTTCAATTCGGCTGCAACCTCTGCACACTCGCTGCCGGTCAATTCCTGTGACGATGGTGGAGAAATCTGGTTCGGAGGATTTAAAAAGCCACATCGTTACAGCACTGCACAGAAGCTGGGGGCTTCCAGCATATGAATTGGTGGTAAAACAAGTGAGTGTGGGGAGAGAGGGACGCCTGATGTTTGAGAATGGTCCCCCTTCACAACACCAGGCAGGGTCGCATCCTTCACCACCAAAGTGGAAGATACAATGCATTTATCGATTCAAGTCTGCAAAGCCCGTCTTACGGTATTATGGTGGTCTTTTCGGCCATGCTAGAACCGGATATCCGATGATCTCAGTGTGCCTTGTTCGTTGACGACCGTCCAGGCAGCCCTGCAATTCATGCACAGCAACCTGGACCCTAGTCATACGGCACGACACAATGTTGCATTTAGCGCTGAGCCCTGTTAAAGGATGTGGCGGAGTGGTGGTTGCAAAGACGTCACCTTACTCCCAGGCATTCTATGAATAGTTGGGGTCCGTATCTCACTGCGTCGCCATCATCTTCACATCCCCTCTCCTGCTCGAAGTCATTAACCTCTTCATAGAACGCAAGCCCGGTTGATTTCGACCACAGCACAACTAGAAACGCCCTTTTCCAATATAAAAATCTTCCAAGATGAGAGACGTCCTTCCTTGGATGGTCGCGCACACGTTGTGCGTCCTGACCCATTTCGCATTCATGGTTGCCAGCACATTCGCCTTTGCCAGTCCAACCAGCTCTGGCCCGCTCACTTGGGATCCCGACCAGTGGGAATTTGATGGCCGCAAAACTTCTTTATCCTGGATGGCGAGTGCAACGGTAGGTAGTTTATTATTGACTTTCAACTACTCTTCATACGGACTCGAGATTGACAGCCATTTTTACCTGAGTAGGCGTCCTTCGCCGCGTTCACCAACCTCGCGTACGCGAGCTCGCTCTGGAAACTCGAGCAGCGCACCGCCGACTCGACGAGCGACAACCGGCGCTTCAATAAACAAGTAGCGCTTGCCCTCGGCATCGCACTCAACTGCTGCTTTATACTGGCTGATTTCGCCTTCGCCAAGGCAGCAGGACAATACGCTGAGGAGAGTACAGCCTTCAGCGTCGTACGCGCATTCGCCGCAATTGCAGGGTATAGCTTTTTTTCTCCCTCCCTCTGACGGGTTTCCGGCTTGGGAAGCTGACAGTGGTTATGCAGAGTCACGGCTGTTGTAACTGTTCTTCTGGACATTCTGAAGTTTTACGACACTTGCAAGCAGGACAGAGAGACCTACGAAGTGCTGGACAGTATGGAACCAGAGGATTGGTAAGCATCTAGGACCACGATTTCAACAAGGTATCACGGCTCTCTTTATATGGTGTATCGATCGCACTTCTCCATCAAGGAGCACTTGGTGTTGCTTAACTTATCCCCCCTATACGCTTCCGGCTCCGAGCGACAATAATCCCTGAAGCGTTTCAAGCAAGCCTCCGCCGCCCAGTCCTGTATGTCTATTATCCCCTTATCTATTCATCCTACTTTGGGAGCGCCTCGTCAAAAGTGGGGGTGCGTTCCTGCTTGCATAAAACTCGCAGCATCGAGGGGGTCAAGAGAGTAGCCTGAGAGCTGGTCGACCAACCAGTCCTGGTCCTGTTGAGTTGCGACAGGCGCCACGGTCTCGACAGGTGGTGCTGGTGAAGGGTTTGATTGAGGAACGGTGGCTTCAAGACCGGCTATAACAGTGGGGATGTCATAAGGCAGGCCGAGCTGGCTTAGAGCCTGCTCCCGTACGCGCCATGCTTTGAGTATAGAGACTCCAAGAGTCACATTTTTCTTCCTGGTCATATTCCACACTTCTGGGTGGTTATGGTACACCCGGTCAATCAATGCCCACGAACGATCGACCAGTGAACCCAAGGAACGAGTTTGCAACTGTCCAGCAATGAAGAGAATACCATCGGTCTCAAAGTGTAGTTTAAAGAACCACGCAAAACTGGTTTCTTTGATCTCTTCGTACAGGTCCGTGTGTCGTTCAAAATGTACAAGACATATCCTGAAAACATTATCTTCCGAATTGAAAATCTCAGTGCCCCATTCTGGTAATTCGTGAAGTGGCGTGAGCAGAGAGAACAGCTCACTAGCCAAGACGGTCTTGAATCTGCTCGCGAGGAAGTGCAGAGGACTGACCGAGGGGTCGAGGTTGTTGTTTTCTTCCGCGCTAAAGAGTTGAGTCTCTATGAATTGGACAATGTCTTTCGGCGTGGCGGAGTCCTTGGGAGTCTGGTCTTTGGCGGAAGCTTGCTTGAGTGAGCCAAGTGATAAGGTCTGGAGATCGGTGATTCGGTTCTCAATGACGAAACGGGCCAGTTCACATGTAACCATCATGAAGGCCATTTCAGTTGGGCCGTCGCGCGGTTGAATGGGTTCCATAAAGTTTGGATACAGATCTGCATCGTTGACATTGTGGGGGAGCTTCGTATCCCAATGCCAGGTTAATAAGGGCGCATGAAAACCCGATGCCATGGCATGTTTGGTGTCCGCCATGATGATCTGCCACCAAAGACGCCTGCGCATCTCTGCTTCAAATGGGGTGAAATCGAACGCGTCGCCGTCCCGGTGAAGTCCCAACTTTTGGGCCATCCTGATCAAGATGCCGCTGAGAATCCAGGTTTCGTGGCGGTCGGCACGGCCATGGAGACCGAGCTGGTTTGTTAGTGAGTCGAGTGTTACTGAGAAGCGAATGAAGGGGGGCAAAAGAAACTCACCAAGTAAAGGACCAGTGATTGCAAAATCATCATGTCGTACTTTTCTAGGAAACTGGCCCGAGTAAGGGCAGTCTTTATTCCCGAGGCAAACCTACGAAGTGCCTCTTCCTTTGGCATATCCAAAATGGTATTGGACTCTTCTTCTGTCAAAGATACTGTTGATATGAAGTAGATGGAAAAGAGCAACGCCTGGGCATTGTGAGGAATCTTAGAATGGTCCGTAGAGGCGTCAAACACCACAGGCTGTAAGCTGGGAACGTGGATGAGCTTTATTAGTGGGTTAACCCTCTCTAAGAAAACCTGCCACAGCTTAAATACTTGTACAGGCGCTGGTGTGACGTCGTCAAAGTTGGCTGGAGACACATCGCTAAAGGAGAGGTTAACCTCATCTTCGGGAGGGTTCACGTCCGAGTCGGCCATGCTGCGTTCTTCATCTTCCAAAAGCTGGCGCATAGATTGAAGCTGTGATATTTTTTCATTATAGGTTAGTTCTATGTGTTCTCCCATTACCTCTTTGTTAAATTCTTTGGAGGAGATTCTTACCTGTTTCTGGACTGTTGACCAAGGAAAGTTGTCGCTGTACTTCATGCTACCATCTTCGACGATAACCTTCCCCATTGGCATCCATATGGGGTTTCTGCTGTTATCATCTGGTCCCTGGGATTGGATTTGAAGAGGACTTTGAAGCAGCGAACCATCGCCTGAGCCGGCATAGTCAACTGAAGGCGATGAACCTGAGGTGTCTGCGCCGTTTGTCGTAGGCAAGGGTCCATACTGCTTCAAAAGAGCCTCGCATTTGGCCAGGCGTTCTCGCAAGTCCCGATTTGTCCGTCTTTTCTTACGAGCTGGAGCTGGTGTTGATGGAGTGCATCTTGCGCCAATCTATAAGTGTGTGCTAGAGTCAGCGCAATTTGCCCTCTCCGTACATCTGTACAACAGCCAAGGATGATTGAAAAAAAGAATGTGCGCCAACCTTTTCACAATTTGAACAAGGCGCGCCTTTATCGCACTTGATCTTGCGCTGCTGGCACAGAACGCATGCCAGGATCTTGGGGGATTTGATATGTGCGGGGACCTCGGCATACATTGGGGTGGCTAGGGGGGTAAACTCGGCCATCGGTGAAACAAGGATATTTGCTGTGTATGTTGAAACCAAGTGGCTTGCGATAGTGAGGGCAAAAGACGAGCGTATGGTATTATTCAGCACTGTCACAGGCCGGATAGTCGTGGAATTGAGTTGGAGTCAGTTGGCCGTCTCCTGACTTTGATAGATGTGATGTTAGTAGAACAACCCCCAAGGTGGCCAGGCTCGCACTTGCAACGCCGATAGTGATCTTTGTAAACGACCAAAACAAATTCTTTCTCTTCAGACACGACGATGATGAGTTGTTGAAGTGATGATGGATCCCGCTGCGCATCCCAGGTACGGTGATGAAGAGCCCGAAATGCGGGACATGGTGGGACCTGTGACAAGCCGGGGAAAACAAGACCCCGAATGCCCGATCGTATGATACGCCATCCCTTTTCCAGGTTTTTTATTCCCCGAGACATGTTAATTCTTTTTACCATGTACAGACTACGGAGCACAGAGTGTAGAGATGGTATCCCTACGATGTAACACGTGGAAGAGCGGATACTGCAAGAAGAACTACCTATAACATTTCCCAAATAAGCCGAATATCTTCAACGCCACAAGGGCCGTCATGGCGGGAATACTGGGCATATAAAAAGTGTAGGTTTAGTATTATACGTTGCCACTCGATATGTGAGCGGTATGACGTATGCAACGCCTATGGGGACTGAATCCATACCTGGATGTTTTTAATTAATTAATTAGCTTTGTAAAAACAATTGAAGGATCTCGCTGATCGGGAAGCTGCTTTTTTGACGATATGACGAAGAGAAATGATAAACATCTGGGTTAGCTTCTCATTATAGTGAGGAGACAGTGAATTGGCCTCACGAATTTGCTTTATTTGGACGTGGAGGTAAACATTCTGTAAGTAGTTTGTTTGCCTTATCTAGTGATGCACGGTACCATTCTGGCACAGTATTACAGAGTTGGTTGATGTTTCTTTTTGAGTCTATTGGCGAATACATTTCATTGCAAACGCGGCTGCAGAGAGCTTGAAGAACAACAAAAGAAGACACCCTAATTTTGGTCGCAATGTCGAGAGACACTCACGCACTACGAGGGCAATGAAAGAACGTTTCGACGGATGGACAGCCCTGTATACCAGCAAGATAAGCGGTCAGTCTTCAGGTATAGATGTATGTTCTAATAGTTCTTCATGAATAATGAGCGCGAAAAAGAAAAAAAGGCTTCCCGCCAGTCTCATCAAGTCTGTGAAATTAATTCATCAACTGACCGAAAATACCGATTCAACACTAATTCTCACACGTAGATACAGTGAAGGGTGCAGCTGCAATGCGCTCAATTACGCCCCAAGCATCGATCAGGGCCAAGATAACAAGAGTCGTCGATAACCATTTCGCGCATTACAAAGAAGGTTATCCGATGCGCATTCTCTGTGTCTTTCATTTCAGGAACCATGATGAGTTTGTTTTAATTTTTTTTTACTTTTTTTTTTTTGCAACGGGGGGATGCAACGTGCAGCGACGTGAGAAAAATCCCTGACGTTGTCATGATGAATATGTGGCGAATCAAAGGATGTCGAGAGGCAGCACTATATGCAGCATATTAGTACCCTTTACATCTATGAACCAGTCTTGCACCTCGTTTCTCAGCTTGGTTGTTTAAAGGGGATGACAGTGCTTGCGTGGCAGAGAGCGAAAAGGACCAAGATATTTCTTCCAACAGTTCTAGAGGAGCCAACTATCGGAGCATATCACAACTAACAAGACGTCAAATTTGGGTCCATCCATGTTGATGGTAGAAAAAGTCTGTGGATTCTCTCCTCTCAGCTATGTCATCAGTATCGTTCAACACAATGCAGGGACTAGGTTTTCAAAGCTGAGGTTTGCTAGGCAGCCTCACTTTGTTTTGCTTGAACCATCCAATCGTCTTCACCCAAAACACCCCGCCCGCTTTAGGCAGCAATATCGGTTTGTGTCATGATCATTGGATTTTGTTTTCGTCACACTCGATTGTGGATTGCGTTGTGAACTCATTTCTTGACCTCAGTCATCTATTTTCCTTATCTTAGTCCACCCAGCACTGTGCAACATGGCTTTCGCTTATGTAGGCATTAACAATAATACCACCAATACGGGCTTCAACAATACCATCAACGCGGGCTTCCAAGATACCACCAACACGGGCTTTCCCACCTCATCACCCGCTCTGCGAGGCTTTGGGCAGCCAAGTGGCCGGTTACAAGGACCTAATGCTATCGAGCCAGCCATGATACCTTTAGATGAGCTGAGACTCTCTCTGGTCTGGTCAGTCCTGTCACATTTCGAGATATCCTATTGACTTGGAACCAGGATAAACTATTTACATCTGGCTCATACTCTGACCTAACGATCCTATGTGGCGAGGACCGATATCAAGTGCACAAAGCTGTCATCTGCCCCCGCTCTGACTTCTTCGAGGCGATATGTAATAGTTCTTTCAAGGTCCCCCTCCCCTACCCCAGTGTGTTCATTGTGTATGGCATTGGAATTTTACTCAAACATTCAATAGGAAGCAAACACGGGAGAAATTGATCTCCCCGACGACGACTCGTTGGCGGTCAAGATGATGATCCAGTATTTCTATCGCCTCGACTATTCGAATATCCCAGCATCTACGCCAGTGGAGCAGCCTTCTGGTCCCCCAAATCCATTCACGTCTCCTGAAATTAACCAGACGACCCCGAGTCCCTTTTTGGATAATTTAAGTTTATCACCTGCGTCGGTCAGAAAAAATAAACGCCGGTTCAAAGGCTTATCGATGCTGCAAAAGCCACCATCAAATCTCAACCTGCATGCCAAAGTGTATGCACTGGGAGAGAAATATGGCATTAAGGGCCTCAAAGCATTAGCTGTCAAGAAATTCGAAGATGAGGTGGTTCATCATTGGGATAGTGCAGATTTCTTGCTAGCAATCCAAGAGGTGTATACCTCGACGGTCGACCACGATCGGCCAATGCGGGATGCTGTTGTAGCGACTTTCAGCAAACATGGTTCCTTGCTGGATAAGCCATCCGTTCAAGACGTAGTTAAGGGCCTTGAGCTATCATTTGATCTTCTCATGCAGTATAGGAAAAAACAGAGTGCGCTCGAATAGAAGACAAACTCTTCCACGTGGTGTTTTATAAGAGGTTTCAGGGTGGATTTGATGTCGAAGATGAATGGTCTTGCTTCGGAATTCACGTTGACTCTACAATTATGTGAACAGGCAGACCCATACGTTCTTCTTCCTTCAAGCCTAAAAGTAAATTGGGATTATTTCATTGGAGACTAAGCAACATCAAGGTCTCTGTGATTTATTGTCTCGGGGCTGAGAATCAGACGTTGAGATGGTAGATTCTATCTACCCTTGACAGGTCTGCAAAGCTACTTTTCTATCCCCAGAAGATTTACTATTTACTTCAAGGAGTTCCTTATATACACTAATTTAGCAAAGTAACAGGAATTTGTTGCGGGTGGATATGCGTAGGTGGATATACTTAGGTAGACATGCTTAAGATTGCCAACTGGGGTCTCAATCTTTTCTCAATCTTTTCTCATATTGGTGTTGGGATGTGACATTTTCTGAAATTTTCTGTAATAAACTGTCATTCGTACTACTCAAGATATGACTTGTATCATTCTGTCATTCCTTTTCCCGTTACTTGATATTTACTGCCGGTCTGGGATGGAAGCTTGTCGAGGAGAGTTTTTGTATTGACGCATGTGCATAGGCCAATGACGGTCGTACAAACCGTCTTCTACTGCTACTCAACTGACTTAGTAGATAGTCTACAATATTAGTCGTTGTCGTTCAATAAGGAGCCTCCGCTCCATTCTCTCTAGGGATGACCCAATACATTTTTGCTTCAGGACCAATCCAGGTGCATCATGATAGTTGACCAGGGTTTCGTCAGATACCGTCTAGATACCTGATCAGACACGCCTTTAGAGGCCAATCCACACTGGAAACAAGGTTGTATACGGAGGCAGCTTTCAAAGTGGTCGGTTGGACTAAGTAACGCCACATCCCATGACTCCTGAAACTATTTGCCAATGCATTCCCTTTGATCAACTCCGATGGCTCCGTCTAGCGACTCCCTAGCAATGATGGCTGCAAGGGACGCTCTCTACCTCGTTGCGCCTGAAGCCTTCTAATTTATGACGGCATTTACTAGAATGAAGTAAGATTGATGTGTGTCTAGTATTCATCCCTGATGTGGCATTGTTATTGCTTTTTCTCGACCAACCGAAAGCTCCTGAAAGCGACATCTGTAATCTGTCGTAGAGGTGTAGATGACCCTTGCTCGTGGCCTCAGGCAGATAACTAGAATCATTTAATTACAGCGTAGGTATGCCACATCATTGTCCTTCATGCATCATTTTTCTTGTCCACTTTTACTTCCCACGTTTTACCGGCTGTCAAGATCCTCGGCTGCAGACGACATGCCTCCATCCTACATCATTGACAGCATCGCCTTATGCGAGAAGATTATCGGATACTCCTTCGCATCCAAGGTACTGTGCGCCGAAGCCCTCAATACTGCGGGGGACACGAGGGCTCGACTTGTTTTCGATGGGGTGTACACAGTACTGCCCAAGAATGATCGCCTTGCTGTCTATGGTGATTCTGCGGCCGATTTCTACTTGTGCAGCCTCTGGTTGCGGCAGAAGAAGCTTGACAAAGGTAAGCCCCAACATGTCTGTGGTGCTTGAACTGCTTATAGCCAGTCATTATTCTGGATTTCGAGCTAGAATGCCAAGGCAACTGACCCCTGGATGCGACCTTTTACAGCTAGTTGGACCAAGATTCGGCATGACCTTGTCAGCAACGAGAATCTTGCTCGGGTCGGTAAAGAACATGGCCTTGATGGCTGTATTAATGTGAACGCTGGAACGAACCAAATTTCTCCCGCAATGGTTGCAACAACAGTCGAGGCTATCCTCGGCGCTGTCGAGCAGGACGGCGGTCGTGAAGCTCTGGGTAAAGTTATGAATCAACTGGGTCTCGCGCAGCATACCCTGCTTTCATCGGTAATACATATCTCTTAACCCCCCGGGATCCCGCGTATTTTTTTTATAGACACACATATCGGTTGAGGGTCCGCGGAGTTGATCTTTTGGGCCCGTAGGGTTGCTGTCCTGGGACTGCTCACAGAAGTGTTACGGTTTTCGCACACAATCGAGGGAAACTCAACTGCAAACCCTTGCTTTTGAAAGCCGAGAACTACGTCCTCAAGCTACGTTAGTAATGCTAGCTCCTAGACGTTTAAACCTATTCCTTTGGACAAGCGATGCCGCCCTATTCATGCTTCTCTCAATTGTGCCCGAGCACTGTGATGCCTGTGCAAAGAGAGTCCTAGGGCAGTTACACGGCTGGGATCATCGTGTGATTCACAAAGAGTCGCCGGCATATGGGCTTCCATCGATCACATTCTGAAACCTAACTTGACTTCGGTACCTCCCAAGGCCGATATGTGCTCTCACCAAAATGTCAGGGTCCATTACTGTGTTATCAGTTGCTAACTCAAATGTTAACAGGAAAAGCCCCTTGAATGATTCTGGACGCTTAGATACGCAGATACAACATAGGTACCGGCACTCAGCAGTGGCAGTCTTTGGATATGCCTTTTACATGTACAAAGGGCTGGTCATTTCTTTCTCAGTCAATGCGTTACATCGAACACCCTACATCGGATACCTCAGAAAATAACTGTCATGTGTTGGACTCCTGTTGTTGTGTGCTTAACGTGCAGAATATCACCGTGCAAGAAGGATGAGAGCATTCCGAGGTGCGAGGTCTGCATGTGCTTGTCTCTCATCAGTACCTGATTTTATCTATTTATTGTATATAGATTTGTAATAGTAGCATCCGTGTCAAGTCTTATTGGATAACGTCATAAGCTAAGCTCAGTCTCATTAGATGCCACGCCATTCCTACATTCTACTTTACTAAATCACAATTTGAGCGAGAGCCATTCAAGTAGCTGCAGGCACTTTCTAACGGATATTATAGAAGCTGGTTGCATGCCTTTTAAATAACATGACTCGAGGGAAATGGGCGCGCTCATAAGCCACTAAGACTACCAAAATGCATTGAGTGAAAACTCAAGGAAACCATTCCCTGTGTGAAGCAATCTATTGGCTGATATAAGTTACTGGAATTTTGGATACAACCCGATGCCGACGTCCAGTGTACAGTAAGCTACAAGCGGACTGGGATGATAGAAACAGGTACAATCAAATTTTTCGGATAGAGATGGAGGCTGGTCAACTGCATTCACAACTCCTCGTTGACGAAATGGTCTCCGTCTGCCAGTACTTCGCCTGACGTCTCCTCCTCTTCAACCACATACCAATCCTTCACCACCGCCCGACCAGATTCAACTTCGGCCCACACATCTGGCAAGCATGTCAGAGGCTTTAAGATGTAGCATCGTGGCTCTGGTCGTTCTGGCAGAGTATTCTTGATGTGCCATGTATCCTTTGGACCTAGCGTCGTCAATTCATCTGAGACTGGCAGCAGCCCAGTCGCAATGTCTCGGTTGAAGGTCGCGCGCATGAATATATCGTATGCGGCAGCCGGCTGGTATGCAGGGACCTCATGACCAGCTTGGTAGACCCGGGTGAAGCTGAAATTTCCAAACTGTCGAGTCCTACCGCTCTCGCCATCGGCAGTAAGGAAAGGTGCGTAGCCGGCCTTGGCAAAGTCGGCGGCTCTTGAATAAGGGATTGCGAGACTGGCTGCCTCGCCTCCGGTCCAGCTGCAAGCATAATCGCGGTCGCCATACATCATATGGACCTTGATTCCCTTATCCAGCAGGTACCCGACGGCTTCCAGGAAGCCCCCGCGCACAAGATCGCTTGTCTTATCAAAACTTTCGGCTACTGTTCTAGAAATAGCCGTGTAGTTTACTGGCACACCAAGAGCGCTCAGAACACTTTCCTGGGTAAGCCACCCGAGGGAATGGGCCGGAGGAAATGGGTCGTTGGCCGGGTGGGCGATATCCATCCAGGCTGCTTCTCCAAGAGCCATGTATATGCCGACCCCCAATTCTTCACACCATGGGTCAATCTCGCAGACGTCCGACATGGCCTTGAAGCTTTGTTTGGGTTGGGTGCGATCGAGGCTTTTCAGCCGGTCTTGACAAGCTTGTGTCTGTTCTTTGCAGCCATTTGGGCGAGTCCAGTTATGCATTAATTGTTCATAAATTGACTGACTAAAGATTTGGATCCCATAAGTCTAGTTGTGTTAGCAAAATTTCACATAGGCTACGAATGGCATGAGTCTTCATACATTGTTGTACGGGAACTCCAGATAACTGGGTCCTTGAACCAACAGATCCAATGCTCCGTTGACAATGCCAACGGTGTCAAGGTGCAAGTATTGCGCATCCTTGTCCTCAATGGTGCCATTTGCAATCTTTTCGTTCTGCTGCTCGAAAAACTCAACAAAACCTGGTCCGTAATGGCCTCCATAGCTTTCGGCCCAGACACTGATCTTGTCATCGACAGGCTTGTAATGAGGAAACTCGAAGAACCAGGTCTGGGCAAAATGCCACAACACGTGAGCGGCCTGCGCCGTAGTGTTGGCGGTTTGGTTGAGCCGCTGGCTGGAAAAGGTACCAGCCAAAGTCGTCAAGTTGAGACTTGGTGATTCTCCGCCAAAATCGGTTGGGACGATGTCAAATCCCATATCGTCTTGCCTCAAGTTGACGGTACAATTGGTGGGAACGTCGTAGGAAAAGCCCACCTGTGTTGGTTGATCCAAATACAGCATATTTACCTCATTATTCCAGCTCCATGGGTTTAATCTCGTCGATTTCGAGTCAGCTTCCACGAAACAAGGTCCGTTTTCCTCCAAAAGTCCCATCATGGACGATCCTCCAGGGCCGCCATTGAGCCAAATTGCCAACGGAGCGTTTTGGGGATCCTTTCTCGCCTCGAAGAACCAAAAGAATCTTGACAGGTTAGCATTTCGGTGTCTAGTAGCCAAGGGTAACATACGTATTGATAGGGTAGTCTTCCCCGCTCCCATCTTCATCATCTAGGAAACCTGGGGGGAGGTGGACGTAACCGGCATAAGATTTGACTCCTGGAGTAGTCTCGCAAAGTCCAGGCTGGTTATTGTCAGTATGCCATCTTTATTAGTTTTATTGATTTATCCTGACCTCTTTATAGGAAATAGTCACGTTTTCGTGAAATCTGGACTTCACAGTGAGAACCCCTTGTGGTTTCGGTGGGAATTGTCCAGCCACCAGGCCAAGACAAGCCACTAGCAGGACACTGGTAAGTCCCATGGCTGGCTAGTGTCTGTTCGGTTGTGTCCAACTGCTTTCTAGCAAAATTTTAAGATGGAATGAGAGACATTCGATTTCACCACAATAGGCCGCGTCACGCTTTTTGGTGTTATGGATGAGGTGATGCGCAAGTCGTCAGCTTATTTCTTACCCGCGGGGAAATCGGATCTTGTCACGGCTCAGTTCCGCTGACTAATCGCCCATACAAATGATAATTCTACATTGAGACGAAGGATGATAACCTGAAGTATTGATGTCTTCGGCTTATAGAAAATCGTCGGTAGGTATACGGCCCTTTACGTTAAGCACCGAAGAAATATTGCTTTTTTCTCTTGCTGGGGTATCGATTTCTTGAGCCAATGAGCGGATGGCGCCTTGAGCATGAAGGTGAGGAATCGGAAGAATGCGGCGTTACGCTGCAAAAGAGAGTGAATTAGCGGCTCAGCAATAGAATAACACTAAACAGAGGGGATGTTGACAAGCTGGCAAGTCATTGTTTACTAGCTACGCTATGAGCCCGCCAGGGAAATATGGCTCTCACTTCCTCGTGGTCGCCTCATCGTATGTCCTCTGTGGTCGTTACGAATCCCGGCCCTCGAGTACAAACCCGGGGTAGGAATGAGAAGACAAAAGTGTTTAGTTCAATAATCTTGACGAATATAGGTATTATTCTCTTTTTATGGCTTGCTAAAAGCATTTCGCACTTTTTCATTGTCGCCCAAGAATATGATGGCTATATCTTTTGCAGTCCTTCCGCGAGAATCTCGTGCGTCCAGGTTGGCTCCAGCATTGGCCAAGATTTTGGCACACTCCAAGTACCCTTCAATATTTGTGTCGTTGAACTCAAGTAGCTCTGGGAACCCGCCTGAAAAATGAAGTGCTGTCATCCCTCGCCACTGAGAAGCTGCAATGGTACACTCAAAATCAGCCCCGGCGTCTACCAGTAGTTGAGTAATCTCCGGCTGGGCCCTTCCAGCAGCAGCCATGAGTGGTGTCAGCCCTCTATGGTCCTTTGCGTTGATGTCAAATCCGTGGTCAATGAGTATCTGAGATACCTTTGCATATCCACCCACACCAGCTCTGTGGAGAGCGAGACTGTTGGCTTTGTGGTCTGGTGCTGGGCAAGCTCCAAGTTCATCCAGCAGCATCGATACAACTTCATTATGTCCTGCCCCAGCAGCTTCTTCTACGGCCATACAACGCCCTGTAGCTTCATCATTCAATGTAGCGCCTGATTGAAGCAACAGAAGCAGGATAGAACTATTGCCTCGAGCTGCGGCACATGCTAAAGGAGTAGAACTTTTGGCGAGAGCAGCGACCGTCGTGGGCCCATGATAGATGCCAGGTGGAGCGGAGCAAGGAACATTGACATTAGCGCCTCTTTTAATCAAGTGATTGACAGCATCGAAGGTGCTACAACGCACAGCCTCGGCAAGAACCGATCTTTTGTAGTAATCCAATGCGTTGATATCAAGGCCCTGATCCAAGAGCCAGTCAACAATTTCGGCGTGGCCAGGAGTCCAACTACTGACACTGACGGCCGAGTGTAGCAATGTTTGGTCACCTTGAGCAAGCTCATGAACGTCGCTGCCAAACTTATAGAGGAGTCTTGCTGTTTCGACTTGCCCGCCGATGACGGCGTGACGCAAGGGCTTGGTATCTGGAGCAGTGACCTCGTCGATATCGGCACCGCGGTCCAAGAGCAACTGTGCAGCCTCAGCTTGACCCTTGAATGCAGCCTCCATCAGGGGTGTTCTGGAGTTGTCGAAGAATTCAGGTGCCGGCTCATCCGACGGATGCGAAAAGTCGGGGTTCAAAGGGTGGTCTGCAGAGAGATCAACCGGTGTGCCAATATCAAGAATTTCGCGAATAGATTTGAGGTCCCCTTGAGAGGCTGCTCGCAAGAATTCAAGACGTGTACCGGGCTCAGGGCATTGCGACATCCTCTCCTCAATTTCCATTTGGAGATTTTCATGTTTGGACCGGGCCATTTCGTTCAAGAGTTGCGTATGTTCCTCATCCATGATGAAGAATCGAATGCATTCCAAGAGTCATGAAGTTTTATTGCCGAATCAGTCAGTCAATTTGATCATTGCAGCGTGAACTCGAGTTGTGTTGAGAACTGCTGACGATGGGCTGAGATATCCCTCATCATACCATACTAAAACATGATTGGCTACAACGTTGCACGCATGTTGGTGAACTCAGACGATAGGGAAAAGGCTCTACCGATAGTTGAAAAGTTTTGGTACATTCTCAAGGCAATCCCCTTTCTTCATCTTCCAACGTAGAAGAAATTCTGGATTTGCCTTTCCTGCCGCTTAGTTACCATCTCCCCATATACCATCAGCGCATTCTAAGCACGCAAGAGCCAACACATGGTATTACCAGGTCTATCAGTGTCTCAATCCGTCTAGAATCTCCTGTGGTCTAACAAATTCAAATTCTTTCATAGTCTCCTGCCAGAGTTGGTCCCGAACCGTTGCTCCTTCAGCCGTGTAAGCAAACGCGGCGTATCTACATAGAAGTTCAAACCATTTGTTAGCCAAGTCCTTCACTATACCGTTTCAATTTGATGTCCGACCCGGGCTTGCCAGACGGGGCAATCCGAAAAGTAGGAATAGCTACAAGAACTACAGTCCAACAAACTGCTTTCAGGAATAGGCGAACTCACGATGAAATTCTCCAACTTGACAGGAAACAGCCATGTGATTCTTTTCCTTTAACAGCTACTGCATCGACATAAGTTGACGCACCTACGGGCAGCGATCGCCCGAATATGGCCTTCATGCAGGAGAAAGCCACTGCAATCAGAGATGGTATGCCTCGTTGTAGATCCGTGTTCTTGACCAGCCCTGGGTCAACCAGATTAACGATGACATCTTCTGCATTGACATATTGCATCAGGTTTATAACAAACAAGTGACCCAGAAGTTTACTGACGGCGTAACGCTCGACTGGGCGCCAGGAACGTGAACTATCGTCAAGTGTCGGTAGGACCGGCTCGTTAAACTCAGTGATGTTTGCACCACGAGCGGTGCCTGAGCTGACAATTGTCAGTCGGCCCGGGGAGCCCGCGGGGGTCTTAGTCTTCAGGATCGGGAGGAGAAGGATCGCAAGCAGCACTGTTGAAAGGTAGTTGACCTGGATGTATCTTTCATGACCAGTATCAGACACCGTGGTGAAGTAGGGAACCTGGATTCCTGCGTTGAGTATGACAATATCCAACCTAGCGAGCTCAGCATCGGCCCGGCGAGCGAGAGCTTGAATTGAATCGTAGGATTCCATTTCGAGAAACCAGACCATGATGTCTGCATTGGGGTACTCGGAACGTAGACTCGTTGCAATTTTCTCTCCCTTTTCTGTCGACCTCACAGCCATGATCAAGCCTGACAGACCGTAGGACAGAAGCTGGCGAGATGCTTCCAGGCCGAGTCCACCAGTAGAGCCAGTGATAATGGCGACTTTGCCTGCGAGATTGGTGCTGTTGTGCGGCCATTGAACACCATGCCAGAACTGCGCTTTAAGAAACAACAAACCTGGGCTGTCCTTGGGAGGACCGAGCTGGAAAGATTTAGACATGGATGACGGGGGTAGAGAGGGTAGATGGTTGAGCGATAATGTCAGAAAGAATAAGGGTGAGTTGGGTATAATTAGGTGAAAGAAAGAGGAAGATAGGGGAGAAGAAGATTACACCACGACGGTCGGAGAAAATTTAAACTCGGCTTTTATACCGCGTACTGGTAGCCACGGTCACTTATCGATCTTGACATAATGATATGCCTCACTCATGTTCTGTATGTATGTACGACTTGCCCTATACGGCACTCTTCATACTACTTCACTCAGATACCGCTCTCTCACTCTCTCTCTCTCTCTGTGGGTGTGTGTGTGTGTACTGGCAGGGTGGATGGGGCATGGGCCCATTACTGGACAGAGCAGTTTCGGCTTATGAACTACACACACGACTAGCAGGTTTCTTGGAGGATGCTAAGCTCGATCAGGGAACCAATCGAGTCTTGGCATTTTAGTCCGAGCTCTAAAAATAAGTTATCTCAAGTTGGCCATGACATTTTGTTGACTCTGGTCATCCATACTGTTAAGAAACCGAACGAAAAATTGCCGGCACTGCCGATTCACGTCTCTCTTTCCCCTATATAAATTATCTTTTTTTCTCAGTACTTTCAGGGCATGAGTATTTTGAGCTTTGTGAACGTAACACCGCTATCGCATCCACATTTCCGCCGAGCGAGGCTCTCGTCTCTGCAATACTATGACGCTGTTCGTCGTGACGACTCCAGCCAGCCAGTCTGTGGAAGAGCAGCGCCAGCTCATCCGTAGCCACGTGATGCGAGGGAGGAATCGCAAGAAGCCTCCATCAAGGCCTCCATCATGGATTGATGGCCGTGGCGTGGAAACACAAGGAGCTGTCATCAAAAGAAATACCTGCTCTCTGTCTGCGAAGATTGGCGGCGAGTTCTCCTTTGCACCTCCTCTAGCTGAATTTAGTCCAGAACTCCTCGGCACAGCGTGGGATCGTAAGTGATTGTGGTGCCATTGCTTGCAGAGGCCCGCGACAACCCGTCAGTAGGCCGATATGCTAACCGGTTACAAGTAAAACATGGAATGAGTCCTCTAGAATTTGATCCAGCCTCTAGTCGGCCTAAGGAACCCTGGTTCGACCCAGTATGGAATGATTCCGCCTGTTTACATTTCACTATTTACGTGACCAAAGTCTACACAAATCTTCTGCATGGGCGCGAGCAGAATAGTGGCGGAGCACTCGTCCACTTCATAACGACGCTATCCATTTTGCAACAACGGATATCTTACAGCCGAGAGCACTCAGCCTTGTCTGATTCCACTATACTGGTTGTAGTTGGCCTTGTCATGCTAGCAACAGCCTGTGGCGATCTCGAGATAGCACAGAATCATCTTGCCGGCCTTGCTAAGATGGTTATGCTGAGGGGAGGCATATCAGCGTTTCACAACAATAGGGAGCTGCAGGCAAAGATATGCCGGCAAGTATAATGTTATATACAGCACTGAGCAATCCCTGTTACTAACCCTTCGAATAGCGCTGATCTTGGGGTGGCACTCAGTACTGGCTGCAAACCACTATTTTTCTCCAATGGTATCTCGTGGGAGTTATACCTTGCTCCACAGCCGAGGAAGTCTATCATTTATGGCCAGTTTCCCACTTGCGATCAAGATGCACAAGTTTCATGCATTAGTCAGTTCCTCAGGGGACTTGACCCGCGACTTGGCCGAATCTGGGGAGACGTTTCGGAGGTGGTGCGAGCCGCAAACCTTGCCATCCAATGCAAACGCAGCATTGATATTGAAATATACCGTGAAGTCCTAATCTCGGTGCATTACCGTCTCATAAGCCTTTTCTTCGACCTAGGAGGCGCTCAAGAACTGATCCGCCTTGGCTTGTTGGCATTTGCTAGCACTCTTTTTCTCCAGTGGCGCGGCGTCAAGACAAATTATGCCGACCTATCCCTGCGTCTAAGAGACTCTATACATCTGGAAACGCTTAACGGTGGTGGATTCCCGGTTCAAGTTATGCTCTGGCTGAACATTGTGGCCGGCGTATCAGTGCCTAGCACCTCGGATCAATCTAAAATGCAAGCCCCGCTGGCCCAGTTACTTCATGCGAATAAGATAAGATCATGGAAGCAGACTAGGGAGTCTCTTAAATCTGTTCTGTGGGTCGATGACATTCACGATGCCGTAGCAAGGGGTATAGTAGAAACTGCACTTCTCAAAGAATTAGTGTGAGTGTTTCCAGCAGTACTAGCAATGCTTAATTTTCTAGCTTGCTATGAATCTCTACACTCTCAGCTCTCATTGAATGCGAGGCATTTAGCAGCAGCGTGCTGGCAATATTTGTGAGTTATGCCTTTGGAGCTGAGTGACACGCATTGCCCTTGCGTGTAGGAATTGGAATAAAGTAACCTACAAGATGGATAAATGGCAACAGGAGATACAAGTCCCTAAGATGACGAATGTAGAATCAACATTAGGGGCTCAAGCAGCTTGGTCCATCCTGCAGTGCCACGATTTGGTTTTGAGCATGAACTAAGTTGATTCATTCGGATATTCTCCAATTGAGAATGGAAACAAAGCACATTATGTACCCTTTGCGATTCTTGGACGAACAGAGAAGGCATAAGTAACCACAAAAGAACATATATGCCTAGATAGTTGATGGATACCGTTGTGGTACGCAATACTCCTGAAGTGCCTTTATTACGAATGTGCTTTTCCACATGGCACACAATGTGGGAGGTAGAGTACGTGGTGCACATACAGAAATTACTGGATTAAAACTCAAGTGCTTCTTTGTCCGGTCGTATACGACGGATGGTAAAGAAATAGCGATATTAATGACAATATGCAACTACATAGTAGATTGTATGTAGCTATGTAGTACTGTTATCAATCCTATCTTGTCTAATCTCGACCTATGATTTCCTTTTATAGTTAGTTTACAGACTCAGTAGCCTATTTAAAGCAATACTACATGGAACGAAGTGTGAGCTCCCGCCCGATAAACGATTCGCTCAAAGCAGTCTACCCAGTGTGCAATAATTTCCGACTAAATCGACTGGGAGTATTACCCAAAGGCACACTGCATACTACATCCATTAACAAACAAGATGATACGATACAATTGCCACTGGTATTGGGGGTGGCCGTAACTCCTGTGACAACGAAAGGAGGTAAAGGACCGAAGCAATAGCTGATGCAAGGGAGCAAGTAAGCAGGGCTACTCAGATACCTACTTAGAAGACGCCTGTGTGCATTTGACGGGATACGCAGAGGTTTGCTTCAATCACCTTGCATGGTAGGTATCAATACCCACCACTATGCTTTCCCCTGGCACGCTACCTGGTTCAGAGGGTCAACAATCGTAGCCCTGATCGAAGAATAGAACTAAAGAAGTGGGATTAGACTGTGTACTATAGCACATGGTGCCCAAGGAGCATGCCCCTTGCATAGGTGGCCAGCTACCATGCACGCCGTACGTACTTCTCCTCAACAGGTTCAGCTCTCCGTATTGAGTGGCGTACCTGATGGCATATACTAGCTGCATATAGAGAAGGCCGTTCTCCCCGATTATTTCCCCCACAGTATTACCTCTGACCATTTAGAAAAACTCTTGCCACTTCTTCTAGAACCTGCGTCGAATATGCCGACTCCAATGTCTCGCATCATTGTGTTTCCGTTGTTGCTAAGTGCTGCTTCAGTAGCGCCTGAGGTACCTTAGTATCCCAAAAAGATACTATTTAGCTATTCATTGCACAACTACTAACTGAATCTTCTCGTTAGCGAACCTTTCGTCCACCAAGACCCAATTGCCCACTACACTGTTGCGGGGTATCAAGACCAGGCATGCGGTACTGCTCATACTTACTGGAGTTGGCCAGTTAACGGGCCCTCTGCTTGAGATGTGCAGTGCTTTGCTCTCAACGTTGCTAGCGACCAAACTACGTTTAAGGCGTAGTAAAGGGGCAGCAAGGGGATCATTTGGTTTTGAATACGTTGTTCTGGTCGAAAGGAGATAATGGACAAATTTAATACCATAATAGAGTTCTTATCATATTGATGTATCAATAAATATGAGTTGCAGCCTTAGTAAAAGGTCTATGATTCTTATGCATTCCCACGGCTTCAACGATCTCAACAAGACGTTTGGAGCAGACATGCCAATTTTTGCAAATGGACAATGGTATTAGTTTCGTGTGCAGGGTAAGCTGACACTGGCCGAGCTTGGAGTCCTCAAATCATGCTCTGTCGCTGTCCAGTTCAGCCAGCAATAAACTCATACGAGGGGCAATCCCATTAATTAAATACGCATTCTAATATAGCTTTATCCCCATCACCTACACAGTGAAATCCTATCTAGAACCCAAATCCATTTCGCTTCTTGTCCCTATCTACACCACAAGGATGGATTTGTATTTGACTTGGCAAACAACTTACTCCCCGCATGACCCGCCCCCCTGATTAACCCCGCACGCAAGACGGCGCCGGTCCCGGAAACAAAAAAGCGGAGGGGGCTTGGTGGGAGTGGGATGGGAGAGGGGAGGCTCTGAGAAAAGTGTGGCAGAGAGAGAAGGATATCTGAGAAGAGGACACTGGTCGGGCGGGCGGGTATGAGATCGTTCCGTCCCCCGGTCCACGGACTTTGAGGGAGGCAGAGGACCCCTGGCCCTTAACCACCCAATTACTGTAGAGAGCCGCATGGTATGCAGCTGCTTGGAAAGATAACTATTTTTGAACAGAGAGAGAAAAAAATCCATTAGTTGAATCTTATCTTGTGACCGATGTTCCATTTTGGCGTTCGAAGATCAAGATAGAGTGCGAATTTCCTATCCAGGGTCGGTTTCCCGGGGCCTTACTCCGGGGTCAGCCACTCGACCCACCGCAAAAGTCGGTACAGCAGCCGAGTACAAGCGATGGGCGCGGTTCAGAATGCCGTGGTCGGGGTAGACACCAGCTCAATGAGGCTTGATACGGTCCACAGAGCACGCGAAGCCATGGGCGTACTACATGGCACTACCAGCGATGGGCGCACCTCGAACGATGCCGCACTCCAACGACATGGCACTACAAGGCACTACAAGCGATGGGCGTGGTGGCGAAGTGGACGGCCGCATCTCTAGTCCCCGGCTCAATTGTCACTTGATCTCCGTTATCGTTGTCTATTCTCCGTGTTTCTAGGAATGGCGATGCGGCTCCAGATGATATATAAGATTATAAAAGACACAAATCCAAGAGGAGAGGACAGGCTTTCCCTATGGATATCTCTTCAATTATCCCTTCTCCCGTAATCACGCGTTCCAAATCATCATCCCCAGAAAACATGTCTACCTCCTCATATCTCATCGTCGGAGCCGGCGTCTTCGGAGTATCCACCGCCTACCATCTGATTCAGAAGTACCCCAACGCCTCCGTGACAATTGTTGATCGGGATGCCTACGATGCTGAGCTTCGTGTGGCCGCCTCGTGGGACTGGAACAAGGTAGTGCGCGCCGACTACGACGACATTGTCTACTGCGCCCTGGCTATCGAGGCCCAGGACGTCTTCAAGTCAGATCCCCTCTGGCAGCCCTACTTCCATGAGACCGGTGTCTACTGGGTCGTCCGAAACGACTATGCCCAGAACGTGATTGACAACTACAAGAAGCTCGGCCGAAAGGCTGATATCAAGGCTCTGCCTCTGGCCGAGGCCAAGAAGCTCTATGGTGGCCTTTTCGAGAACGCCGACTACAGCGACGCCAAGGAGGTCCTCATCAACGAGACCAGTGGCTGGGCTGCTGCTGGCGACTCCCTCCGAGCCGTCACTCGCCGAGCCATCGAGCTGGGCGTCAAGTACGTCGTCGCCGACGTTCACACCCTGCAGTTCAATGAGCAGGGCTGCTGTGGTGTCAAGACTGCCAAGGGCGATGTCATCAAGGCCGACAAGGTCATCCTTTGCTCTGGAGCCTTCACCCCCAAGCTCCTGGAGTACAGTGCTGTCAGCAGTGGCAACATTGCTCTCCGTGCCGAAGACAGAATCCTGGCCGGTGGTATCACCACTGGTATGACCACCCTTGATGACAAGGCTTACAACGAGCGATTTGCTTCCATGCCCGTGGGCTTCCAGGGATACCCCGCCGAAGTTGGTAAGTTTTGCAGAGAAAAAAATAAAAACCCGTCTCCGTGTTGAATTCAAGTTAACCGATCAATACAGGTCCCTTCATTGGCAGTCTGCCCCCTACCAAGGATAAGGAACTGAAGTGGTGGGGACCTACCATCTTCAGCAACACCCAGGAGATTCTTCCCGGTCGTCACGTCTCCGCTCCTCCTGCCCACTCAGATTATGCGCAGTGGAAGGTGTCGCGGAAGATGAAGGAGGACATCGAGGTTGCCAAGAAGGTCTTCTACGGCAGTGAGGCTGCCAGCTGGAAGATGGACAAGTACCGTGTTTGCTGGTATGTCAACTTTCATTTCCAACATAAGCATTTGGAGTCAGAGCTAACCAACTCGACAGGGACGCCTTTACCTCTAGCGGAGATTTCATCATCTCTCCTCACTCTGCCGCCAAGGGTCTTTACGTTGCCACTTGCGGTTCTTTCCATGGCTACAAGTTCTTCCCCGTCCTCGGAAAGTACGTGGTGCAAATGCTGGAGAAGACTCTCTCTCCCGAGTTGACAGAGAAGTGGGCTTGGGACCGAGTGAGACCCGACCCTGCTCTCAACCCTGAGTACCCCAGAGCAGAGATGAAGGATCTCTTGGACACCGTTGCAAAGCTGTAAGAAGCTTTTTAGAATATTCTTCTATTGGCGTAATAAGAAGGGCCACGGGGAGCCCAGCGGGATCATTGCGTATGATTAAGGATTTGGTCATGTTTTATAGTCTTGGGAGTTCAATTACAAAATCCAGCATGCATTGCTTTTTAGAAGTCATATTTTTAAAATCCTTTCTCATTTCTGCTTTCCCATCACTTCCAAGATGTTATCATTGTGTGCCAATGACCGAAGATTGCATTTTGTCTGATACAGAGAGACCCTCAACTGCCCACGAAACTATTACGATTTTGACACGCGCGCTAGTATCGCCGGAAGAGAAATCTGGCAAAACAAGCCATGTAATTCAAAAGGCAATGAACACTTTATGTGGAATAATGCGATGCCCACATGATAACGTGGGCGGAATAGGTTGGAAATGGCTGGTATTCAGAGTCCCCGCAACCTGGAGCAACCGGTCAATGAAATTCACCATCTTGAAAAAGATTCCACAGAGCATTGCGTTATATGTGTACCTCTTCAACAAGAAAGGCTATCTCAGAGAAGACACACAAATTTTGGTGGTTGGCCTTTCAGATGAAGATATGTGAACCTCTTTTTCAACAACTTTGCCTCTTGTGATGTAGATGCTTCGTCTGATAATGATATCGCTTGTTAATGGTTAGGGGAGCATGTGGCAGCTGAAAAATATTTTACTCGCCGGGGGTGTGCTTCCAAAGTCTGAGCTATTTCCCAATCTCTTCAACTTGTCAATCGTGAGTATATTCGCATCACAGATATTATCGTATGCTCATCATCGTATGCTCCGTAGTTATCCTTAGTTGTTGAAGTTTGGGAACCAATCCTGAAATTCTCACTATCTGTGCTCACACTACTATAGCGATGTGAGAAGGATTAGTGAAGTCTCATTATTGATTTCTCGCCTCATGTGCAACCTTAGATGAGTCTGGAGGTAGGTGTTGGTGTCCTTCCGCCTACTACCCCAGCAAAGATTCAAAGGCGAAGAACAAGCGTCTTCTAGACGAACGATCTCAGTATCTAGGCTACAATGACCGCTCAGATCACACGTGCGGGCAGTTGTAAACGAGGTGATGGCTTGAAAAGATCTGCATGATGGTCAAGGTAGGGCGCCGTTTATTTTCGTAAATACAGAGATGATGGGTCGAATCCATGGTCCACAGGCCCTGACTAAGGTTGGTTTCTTCCTATATCAGTCATCGGCCGTTAAGTTGTGTTGATACGTTATCAAATGTGAAAGGCCTGAGTGAATGGTTTCTTTTGCGACAAGAAAATAATGGTAAAATACGAAAGCCAGCAGTCTAAGGTCCATGGCATTTGGAGCCAATGGATCACATAATACTTATTGATATTTTGTCTTTCTTTTGCTCTGTACTGGAGGCTCTCGGCAACTTGAAGCCAGCAATATCATCAGATTCGCTCTCAACTTCGACATCTGGCTGGTGCCTTACAACGAATCTCTTTGCGACTTCTATCTCAACCTCGCCCATTACCTGTCAGCGTAGTTGAAAAGAAGGAGAAAAAAGGCCAGCTTGTTACTCTATGAGTGATTGCGCTCAGATGCCGTCAATGCTTGTAACAAGAATGGGGGGGAGGGGGCGATCGGCGGATCCCAGAGTTACCCGTCGTGTCTCGACTGACTCAAGGTTATTATTGTAACTTGCAGAAATCAGAAAAGGACCTGGAAACTACGTAATAAAAATAAGATAATCGCAGGGTGGCGAATGTATGTTTAGTTAGGAGCATCTCTATAGATGATAGATGACCTTTTCCTCGACCGAATATATAACGTGGAATATGTCTTACCCTCAGCAGTTCACAGATTCAAGCCTGTGCCAAACCAAGGAGAACCGCTTTATGAAGCGGTGAGATCTCTGCTGCTTGATTACAAGCCTATAGGAAATGGAAATTTCAGTGTTTCAGTCAAGGTGCTCGTCTGTGGTACTCGTCTGTCAGCCAATCAGCCCAGAACGTGGTGAAACCGATGATAATGAGTGTCCAAGTGCGTAGTTGCTACTTTTTTTTTTTTTTTTTTTTTTGGTTGAATCAGAGAGCGTTTTACCATTCGCCAGGTTGATGTGACAGCTTTTCCAATAAACTCATTAGAAATTGGAGGGCTGAAATGAACAGGTAGCCTGAAGAAAACTGGAAATTCCGACCTTTATGGCCAGTGCGTTGAAGTGTGAGAGTTTGATGACGCCCTCAATATACATCCAGTAGGTGCCTACCTAGGTAAGCTTGGTACCTGGGTAGGTGCTTTATAGCCTAGGTAGTTATTATGGAACATGAAAAAGATTGCCCTAGTTGTACCTACTTATGTCGTACGTGTTCTGGACTCTGACCTACCGTAGATTCGGCGCTGAGATGCCGCCATAGTAGTGGGTGATACTAGTGGGTTGCTCACTGAGTGGGTTAGCGTTTTCTCCCGGGCTCCACAGCCCTTCCCCTACACAGTAAGCTGGAGACACAGGGATCCTGATCGTTAGGTAGCATAAATACGGACAAGCCAGTTGAAAATCAAGCTGATGGGTAATTATGGTGCATTTTCACATGACACCCGGCAGACCCCTACGACAAATTTCCTGCCATCTTCCATTGACTGGTCGAGTCGCAATTGTAGGCTCCGTTCTCTGCTGGCGCAGCATAGGACACGGGGAAAAGGATACGGGGATACGAAGTTGTTAGCCTGGAAGCAAAGACTTTGTTACAAAAAAATTGTTGGGCCTAATATTGCCTTCGCCAATCAGATGATTATCTGTTCATCAATAGATATTATTAGGCCAGCTGACAGAGAACATATATACCAAAAAAAAAAAAATTCCATGGGAAATTTGCAAGCCTAATATTAAGGTCCCCAACAAATGGTACCTGCCTTACCGTTTCATGATGACAGCGCTTTCGGTTCGCCCCTGAATTTAGGGGATCGTCAGCTATAGGTAGTTAGCGCGCTGCCCAGATTTTGCAATTGAGCCTCACTCAATTCCATCACCAAAGTGCGCCACGTGGACACCTAAACCTCAAAATCATTCCTTGCGCATATCATCCTATTCGCCCATCCAGGAACAGGTGTCAAGGAGACCAAAAAGAATAAAAGGAAAATAAAAAGGAAACAAGAGATGGCTTCTCCGGAGATTGACATCGCCAACTCCATTGAGGGGCTTCGTCTCGAAGGCGACCCAGAGCCTGAACTGCTCGAGGGACGCATCTGGGTGGATGGCTGCTTCGACTTTTTCCATCACGGTAAAAAACCAACCCTCCCCTCCCCATTCCTCTCAAACACCAGCTTCTCCACGATGAATATTTCCCCTCCAACAGGTCACTAACACGGTTACATATCTTTTTATGCGCATTCAGGCCATGCCGGTGCTATTATTCAGGCCCGCCAGCTCGGCACTGAGCTCTACGCTGGTGTGCACTCAGATGAGGAAATTCTCGCCAACAAGGGACCAACCGTCATGAGCTTGGAGGAGCGGTGAGTTTTTTTTTTCTTCTCCTCTTGCCATCTCAAACCTCACATCCTCTATCATAATATTATGCCTCACCCGACAAAACATGTGCTGATTCAAGGCCACCAATAGCCTCGCTGCCACTGACGCCTGTCGATGGGTTACCCGCTCAGTTGGTCACGCGCCATATGTCACTTCTCTTCCTTACATCAGCCACTATGGCTGCAAGTACGTCGTCCACGGCGATGATATCACTTCTGATAGCGACGGCAACGACTGCTACCGCTTCGTCAAGGAGGCTGGCCGCTTCAAGGTCGTCAAGCGCTCCCCTGGCATCTCCACCACTGATCTCGTAGGTCGCATGCTGCTATGCACAAAGACTCACTTCATCAAGTCCTTTGAGAAGCGTCTACTTGGCGAGGAAGGTGACGGCACCAGCGAGGAGCGCAAGGCCGACGCCGAGAAGATGATGGACCGAATGAGACTCTATGCCACCGATGCCTCCGGTAAGGCTCCCGGTGCCGATGTCTGGTTCTGGTCCGCTTCCGGCCCGGCCAAGTCCGCAGATACGGAGGAGGAGAAGGGGTCCTTCCGTCAGCTGATCGAGGGCCCTGGACCCAAGCCGGGCCAGCGCGTCGTCTATGTCGACGGTGGTTATGATTTGTTCTCTAGCGGGCACATTGAATTCCTACGCCGCGTGGTCCTCGCTGAGGAGGAGCTGGCCCGCGCTGAGGGCTGGTTCGACGAGCAGTCCGTCAACGAGCGATTGGGCAAGGGAGAGGACTACCCCCCCGCGTATGTTGTTGTGGGTGTTCACGAGGACTATGTCATCAACCAGTGGAAGGGCGTCAATTATCCCATCATGAACATTTTCGAGCGTGGTCTCTGCGTTTTGCAATGCAAGGTTAGCTGCCTTCACCCCCCCTCCCCCCCTCTCATCCTCCCTTACCAGCTATCGCCTTCTCTCCGCATCTCATTTCTCTGAGTACCAGCTAACCTGAACTGTTTTGTTAGTACATCAACTCTGTGGTCTTCGGTGCTCCCTTTACCCCCACAAAGACATATCTCACCTCACTCCCCCTCGGCACCCCAGACGCTGTCTACCATGGCCCAACTTCCTTCATGCCTCTGACATACGACCCGTACACGGCGCCCAAGGCCATGGGAATCTACCGCGAAATTGGCATGCACGCCTTCTCACACGTCAATGCGGGACAGATCGTGCACCGAATCATGAAGAGTCGTGACATGTACGAGGCCCGACAGCGAGCCAAGGGCATGAAAGCCGAAGTTGAGGCCGCGGCACGGGAGCGCGAGATGATGGAGGATGAGCAACGCCGCCGAGAAGCGGAAAGGTCGTCAGAGAGTGATGCGTGATGAATGGGAGGGCATTTCGTGACGTGGTGATTGGCAGTTGGACCCGTTGGTGGGTTTCTGCTTGTGAGCTTCAACTAAACCGGGTAGAGCGATATCAAAGCCTTCAACAGGTAATAGAGACTTCGGGAAATTAATTTAGATAGATATTAATAAATCTGATTTGGCGATTAATGACGCAACGATCGTGGAAACCATGACGCTTGTGAGGTCACGCTGTGAGTTCTGGCCTTCATACTAGGCCGCATTGGAGGAGATTTTTACTAGGACGGCTTCTCCCATGACCTTCACCTGGATCTTGACCTTGACTCTGACCTTGACAAAAATTAATCAACAATCTTTCGTGGATCGCTAAATTGTTGAGCATCATACAAACTGCGCCATTGGCAGCATGCATCCTGGACACGCGCTGTGAAGAATCTGTCGTCTTCAACTTCAGAAGAACTCCCGCCAATGAAGCCAAGCCACAGACTAACGGAGGATGTTCTTTCCGACCTTCTTGTTCCGGTATTCGTCTCAACAATCCCACATCCAAAATCCACCTGCCATCGCTTTCTAGATCGCCGATACACGTGAAGCAAGTTCGATGCAATGTGACACTCTGCAACAGGGGTTTCCTTTCGTACGCGGAGTCTAGGGTAGCCCTAAAGCCGAAAGTTGACACATAGGAGCCACACACACTGCTATGACCTCACTAAGTTAAGCCGCCATTGAAAAACCCGGTGGCAATCCGCGGCTACCCACGGACAACAACTTTTCCAATTCCGCGCCTCACACAAACTAAGAGAAAAAAAAAGTGACCGAGATATGTACTGTATGCACAGTACGAGCTGAGTATCCCTGGAAGGTAGATAACAAGTGAATACTCACTCACTTTTTCCAATTTGGTCAGGAAAAGATGACGGGGATCGAACGCATGACCCGTCTCATTGGTTCTTCTGGGTATCATTGGACATTGACATCCCCCGCTCATTTGTAGACTTGATATGATGTGATAACGCTGTCAACGTCTCTCATTTGCCCTTCACCACCATCCACGTCCTTGATTGCTGCATCTCTGAGCCGCAGTTTGTAGTTTGGATTGATGGGCGCGTGTTCATTTGCGCCCTCCTGGTGGGTCTATTCCCCTAAGCCGCAGGGCCTCCGCGTCGACCGGAGGGGGTAGGCTTGCACAAGCTGCCTCCGCATTTGCAGGTTGGCCGAAATGTACGAGATGTTTTGTTGGGGGGCCACAAAAATGATGTGTCAAACTGGCATCTAAGCCATTGATCAATCAATCTAGAATCATTCCAGACGTTTTCGTGACGAAAAGATATGGAAGCACATAAGAGAACCATCTTGCTAGATATAGAGAAATATTTTTCGGCAACGGGCAACCCAATTGAGCCAAACTCCGCTGCCGAGTCGAGTGGAGCAGGGACGGGAGCAAATCTGGTTCCGCCCTTGGATAGCGGCCGAGCGGTGGGACTGGGGGCGGGCTCCTTTCGACATTTTGACGCCTTTTTTTGCGTGAAGGGTGCGGATGACTTGCCTTAAGGGCGCTTGTTATCAACACCGGCGCCGAGCCGGCGCGGGCAGACGCGGGATACAAGATACAAGCCAACTTGTTTGACTTATTGAGTCACCTGCCACTCCGCCTGCCCCTGTGGCTACGTAACACATTCAAGGGTTGCTCGGTATAAAGTTTGCTCTGGTTCCCGGGTGTCTCTTCTTTGGTGTCTTCGTTGCAATTCTCTTAAAACGTGCTAGTTTGCTTGACGTGAGTGTTCATACCATACATCCAGAAGGATAATCCAACTACTTGCCTTTATCCATTGGAACTGTCTTCTGTCAACCATCCCTGTATCGCTACCACTTCAATCTCGCCTTCTTCACTATGGCCCCCTCCGCCTTGGAAACCCAAGATGTCGACCTGACGTCGGCTGCTCTTCAGAAGAAGGAGCTTCAGGCCGCCTCCAATGGCCACTCTACCCAAGCCCCTCTCGACGCCTCCAAGCTTACCTACACCTATACTCAGAACCCTCGTGCTGTCCCAGACGAGGCTACTGCCCACTCTGGTGATGAGACCATTGCCACTGACCACATGGTGCTTGCTTCCTGGAAGGCCTCCACTGGCTGGGCCAACCCGGAGCTCAAGCCATATGGTCCTTTGAGCCTCATGCCCACTGCTTCCGTTCTGCACTATGCTACTGAGTGCTTCGAAGGTCTCAAGGTTTTCCGTGGATATGACGGCAAGTTGCGCATCTTCCGCCCCGATCGTAACGCTGCTCGTCTTCGCATGTCCGCTGAGCGTATCTCCCTGCCCACATTTGAGCCATCTGAGATTGAGAAGCTCATGATCTCTTTGCTATCTGTTGATGGCTCCAAATGGCTTCCTAAGGATCGTGCTGGCAGCTTCCTATACATTCGACCAACCATTATCGGCACCGCTCCTCAACTTGGCGTGGCTGCTCCAAAGCAAGCCCTCCTGTACATCATTGTCACTTATATGCCTCGCATGGATGCTCCTCCTGGCGGCATGCGCCTCCACACTTCTCCAGAAGATATGATTCGCGCTTGGGTTGGTGGTTTTGGTTATGCCAAGGTTGGAGCCAACTATGGCCCATCTTTGTTGGCTACCGCCAATGCCCGAAGCCGTGGATTCCATCAAATTCTCTGGCTGTACGGCCAACAGGGCGAATGCACAGAGGCAGGCGCTAGCAACTTCTTCATTGTATGGAAGCGTAAGGATGGCAAGAAAGAGATCATCACCGCTCCTTTAGATGATAAGTTGATCTTGGATGGTGTTACCCGAAGAAGTTGCCTTGAGCTTGCTCGAGAGCGCTTGAACGGCGAGTACGAGATTACTGAGCGAAAGTACACCATCGCGGAGGTTATGGAGGCTGATGCGGAAGGCCGTGTTCTCGAGGCCTGGGCTGCTGGTACTGCGGTAAGTTTTGTGTAAAAGTTTTGAACTATGTGATGCATAATACTAACGTTCAAGCAGTACTTCATCTGCCCCGTCTCCCAGATTCACCACCGCGGTCACGATGTTAATATTCCTATGGGTCCCGAATCAACCCCTGGTCCGGTCACTAGTAAGATCAAGGGCTGGATCGGTGATATTATGTATGGCCGCACCGAGCACAAGTGGGGTGTTGTCATTCCCGAAAAGTTGTAAATACGGAAATGTGAGCACGATGACATGAAGGGTTTCTGCGATCGTTCACTTAAGGATTCAAGGATTGGCGTTTGGGGGATTATATACTTACAAAAGTAACTGTACGACTTTTGTCCAGGTTGGTCAGCAGTCAGCAAGACGGAGCAACTGAACACGCAGCTGGAGTGAGGCATGAGATAGAAAATAAAACTTGACTGTATATAGTAATACTAAACCACATCAGATGTCATTAGCGTCTAGTGCGTAATCATCCTGATGAGATGCTCAAAAAAACGACATTGGCTATTTCAGAGACAAGATGTTTCTACTCCATCATGGTCTGCATGAGCTTGAGCGTTTCAGCTTTGATTCTATTCTTGAATTCCTAGAACGACGTTAACGATGGGATATTCATCGGAGGACATACACGCACCTTGTCAATGGCATCTAATCGTCTAGTTTTCACCTCTAGGACCTTGTGTACTTCTGACTTGAATGCTTCCACCCGGATTTTCCGAGCTTCCAAATCGCCACCGCATGGTCCTCCACTAGCTCGCCTAGTCAAGGCTTTCTAAGCCTTCTGTTGGGCATGAATGCAAGCCTCCCATTCTGTAGCAAGGGCCTGCAGATCGTCCTTTGCAGATAAGATGTCGTTCTTCACGTTGGCCAAGTGGTCACGTATAGAGGCGCGGGGAAAGTCGTCGGAGTGGCATAACGTCGCACCTAGCGGATAGGAAATATTGGAATAGAGGACATCGTTCTTGGAGAGTACAGCTGACGCCTCGCCAACAAAGTCAGATATCTTCTGTTGTATATCGGCATGGCTTTGTATGAGCTGGTGCATAACGGAAGTATGAAGGTCGGCACCCATGACGGCAAACGATTCTGCACCTATCAGTATTGAAATCGGATTTCTTCACAAGATCTGAAGACCTCTGAGTTCCGTTGCTGCATCAGCATCGGGATCAGGACCATCCGGTGAAGGATGGTCCTTCCCATTGTGAACGGGTGGCGCAGATACGGTGTATAGACAAGCTCGGAGCTGTTGGTAGAGGTCATGATATGCCGGCAATTTTGGTGAAGATGGAAGGGCCGACGCATCTCGACTGCGAAGACGATCACGCAGGGTCGAGGATGAGCTTGGAAGGTTTGCTGGAATACTTGGAGTCGAGGCGGGCAAATTTTGAAACTGAGGTTCCATGGCTGCTAAGTGGAACGGAATCCGAAATCAAGAGTATTGAAGATGGTGAGAAACAGAGACTGGCAGACGCAGTTATGTGATCACAGATTGAAATGAAAAGGAAAATTGAGAACCTGAGGCATTCTCTATCATGCGTCGGAAGAAGGAGCGACGAGACAGCCTTGCAGGTACCTACCTTCTCAAGCAGTGAGACCAGCGTGCTTGCCGCTGCCAGATTGGTCATCGATCATGTGTAACTTGCCAGGCCAACCCTGGAAATTAGATGCCATAGAGCATCTAGCTGCTCGTCTTGAAAAAAAAAAAAAAGAAAACAAAAAGCGATAGAGGGAGAAATCGAGCAGTCGGGAAGATATGAAGGATCTCGCGTGAAGGAGTGGCATGTGATTGCGGAAATCTCGTGGTGGTCAAGAGCACAATGGGCCCTAGGCATTGACAATATCCCTGTCACTGAGAAGCGAACAAGGAAATAATGTGTGAAGTGGAAGACGAACTATCACATTCTTCAAATTTATTGTTACATGTTCGTTTTTTGTAAATACATTTTACGCCCCGTTACCAAGCCCTACCCAAAACGCCCACCCCAGCTTCAGAAAACACGACAGTACCTACAGTACCTACTTTACCCAAGCGTACTGCCTATTTCTTCGGCAGTCCAAGATCTTCCTCGATAGCAGCCACGATAGTCTCCCATGTGACCATTGCGCCCTCGCCGACATCTCCACAAGCCAGTCCCTTGGAGATAGGTCGCAGCACCTTGACCCAGCCATTGTCACCTCCCCAAACTTCTTCGAGTGTCTTGATTTGAGTCGCCGTCACGGGATGTCGCCACATGGCTGTGTTCATGCTTGGGGCAACAATAATCTTCTTGATGCCTTCGTTGTCGACTGTACCCGTAGCATCCCACGCGCGAATCACTGAAGTGAGCAGGTTGTCGCACATGCCATTGACCATCTTGGCCATGGTGTTTGCGCTCAGCGGCGCGACGATCATCACATCCGCCCACTTGCGCAGATTAATGTGAAGAATCGGAGCCCCCCGCTTCCAGGGCTTCGCCCATTCCGAAGAGTCTGTATAGACAGCATCTACGTTGGGCATGTAGTGAATGGCGCTCACGGTGGGTTGTTCTTTGGATTGTCCAGCAAGGAAGTGCGTGGCGCATTCGGTCAGGATGACGCGGATAGATATGTTCTCGTGGTGCGAGAGGCCTTCAATGATGTGAACTAGTTTGATGGTGGCTACAGAGCCGCTACAGGTGTGTTGGTACAACTATTTGGTTGATTTTTGAGAAACCGCACTCACGTACCTGGCAGCTAAGAGGATGTGTCTGCGTCCATCAGTGCGGCCATGCTCGAGGCCTTCGGGAGAGCTTCGGGTGAGCAAGTCGTGATGGACATCAATTCCGTGCTGAGTCTTGTGCAGCATTTTTCCGAACGTGTGTAGGGTCAAAGAGGAAATGGGTATGGAAGCTTGCTTGCTTGCGTGCGTGTAGGTACGACGACGAGCTGCTTGAAGCTCTAGCGGCGAAGCTCTTATATATGACCCCGCGGTGGAGTTTAGATTCCAGCACCTCAGCTTCAGATATGAGCTAATCAGTTTCCGTCAATTCAGAAAGAACTTAAGAACGGAATCAGGAAGAAGGGCAGAAATGGAGCAGATGAAGAACAAGCTCGTAAGATCTGGATGCTCGTGGCAATGAATTTACAGTTTGTTTCTTGTGTCTTCCAATGCTCAAACCAGTGCGGGCCGGAAGCACCTTTTAACCCCGCTACCGACCGTTCCCACGTCATCCGTGGTCACCGATGAACCATCCATCACGCATGGCCCCTCACATCCGGCTGTCGTAATTGTGCCTCCGTTAAGAAATTTCAATGGCACGATGTCGATATACAAGATTTATTCCAATCTGTTAGTGAAACCTTGCGTTGCGCGCAACAGCTCGTGATGCACCTGGACCGGGTGTGTATCCGGGGCTGTCAACGCGGTGTCGGCCGTCCGCAGCCGGTCCTCTCTGTTTGTCAATCACCACCAGTGCGCACTCATTTAGCGCCTGATCACAGGGCGGCACTTGGGTGAGCTAAGCTGTTCAAGAACTGACCCATTTCTTTTCCATTACCAAAGGAAGCGGATTTGGGGTGCATCAGCCACGCATTAGCCACACATGCGTTGAATTGCGAATTGATTGATTGGTCATCAACGCCCTTCCCGCGCCACGTCTTTCCTTCTCTTCCCTGGAGAGCTTTGACATCACCCCATTCCAATCCGAGGTCCGGTGTCACGAAGCCCTTCAAAAAAAAGACCGTTTGCAGTTTTATCTCGCCATTTCCTACCCGCCCAACATGTTCGCTCGATCAGTTGCTTCGGTTCGTTCCTCTCCGATATCGCCCCGCTGCTCGTCCGTTTCACTGACCATTTTGCTTTTCGCTCTGACTACAGAACCTGCTTCGGTCATCCGCCCGACCGGCGGCGGCCATGCGCCTTGCCCCGGCCTTTGCCCTCCGAGCGTCGGTTTCGCCCTTTGCGCCTCTGACTCCCTTCCAGGCTCGTCTCCTGTCCGAACAGACCCGCAGCGCCATTGACAAGGCCGTTGCATCTGCCCCCGTCGTACTCTTCATGAAGGGAACCCCCGAGACACCTCAATGCGGATTCTCCCGCGCTGCGATTCAGATCCTCGGTCTCCAGGGCGTCAACCCCGAGAAATTCGCTGCCTTTAACGTCCTTGAGGACCCTGAGCTGCGGGCTGGCATCAAGGAATACTCCGACTGGCCTACGATCCCTCAACTTTACGTCAACAAGGAATTCATCGGCGGAACTGATATTCTGGTCTCCATGCACCAAAACGGTGACCTCGCCAAGCTCTTCGAAGACAGCAAGGTTCTTTTCGAGGGTGCGCCTGAGAGCGAGAGCAAGGAGTAGGATGGCGGAACTGAACACCATAAAAGGAGGTTGGAGTAGATGTAAGAATACGTTTGACATGTAATGCTTGAGAGACTCGCACGAAATACCTCTGTACAGAAATGACAAATATAGATCCTGAAGCCATTATGAACGTGGCTTATTTTATTTCATTACAAGGGATATGCGGCTCCATCTGCTCTTTGGTCACTACCTGCCGACCACATAGGTGTCTGGTCCACGGGATCAACAGTGTACCGGATAATTTGACCACGACCGAACATGCTTCTCTTCCAACCCTTGAGGACTACAATATGGTGTCCAAGTTTCCTCAGACCCTCAATGGTTTCCTCAGGCATCCCTTCCTCTATATTAACAGTCCAGTCGAGCACCTTGCCCTCATCTGGTAGGCCTGCGCCGATACAAAATCGGGGTGCGTCAAGAGCCTGCTGCGGGTTCAATCGGCCGACAACTTGCCCCAGAAGAACTTGAGTATGTGCTTGCGGCTGGTTGTAACCTCCCATGATGCCAAACGAGGAGTGCAAGGATCCGTCACTGATGTTCGTCACCATTCCTGGAATTATCGTGTGGTAAGGTCGCTTCCGAGGCTCAAGCCTATTCGGGTGACTTGAATCCAAGGAGAAATTTGCACCGCGGTTTTGTAGTGTAAACCCACAACCCTTGGGAATAATTGATGTGCCGAACCCTCCGTAGTTAGAATTGATGAACGAGGCAGCGTTTCCAGCAGAGTCGGAGACGGTGAAATACACCGTGTCGCTGCTCTGCAGGGCTGGTGAGATGAAGGGTGGGTTGCCTGGCTGCTCCGACTCGAATGCTTTGGACGGGTCGAAGATTTTGGCACGTTCTCCGAGATACTCGGAAGAGATCAAGCCTTGTGTGGGAACCTTGGAGACATTAGGGTCTGCTACATACCAGCTAGCATCCGTAAATGCAAGCTTCAATGCCTCGATGATAGCGTGAAGATACGGAGCTGTGTTGAAGTCCTTGTGCGACCAAGTCGGAATCTTGCCCTGCTTCTCCAACTCTTGAATGATCCCCAAGGCCATCAAGGCCACAATACCCTGTCCATTGGGTGGATGCTCCCAGAGCTCAACCCCTTCTCCATCGTCTTGGCCTTGTCCTCGGAACTTGACCGAAATGGGTTCAACTGGTTCGCTGCCTGCTTCCAAATGATGTTGAAGGTCCGCGAGCTCAAGGTGGCCACCAAGGTCTCTCACGACCTTGATTAGCTCCTCGGCGATGCGGCCGGTGTAGAAGCCCTTCTTACCTTCTGTCGCGAGAGTACGGAAAGTTCTGGCTAGTTCTGGCAGCTTCATGATCTCACCGGGTCGAGGTGCTCTCACACCGTCCTGTGCTGCAGGATCCTTCTTGAGCATTTCGCTGAAGTTGGGGGACGCGTTCCTGAGAAGCTTCTCAGAGCCTTGCCACTTTTTAAAGAGTTAGAAGAAGATAAGCATTAAGAAAGACCTCGGGCGAGGACTAGATAGCGACGTAGAACTTACAGCGCGAGCCGTCACCTCTGAGACGGGGAATCCTTGTTCGCCCAGTTTAATGGCTGGTGCTAGGATTTCACTCATGCTGAGCTTCCCACTTCCAAATCGCTCGACGGTATCGACCCAACCTGCCGCAGCACCGGGGACGGTAGTTGCGTGAACACTCTGCATGGGTATGCTTCCAGTGCTTCCATCAGGAATCTTGAGGTCTCGTCGAATAGTCTCGAGAGTGCATTTGCCTCCTGACCGACCTGATCCGTTCATAGCCTTAACCTGCTTGGTGGCGGCATCATAAAAGAGGATGAACATATCGCCACCGATACCAGTCGAACATGGCTCGGTCATGTTGAGACCGGCAGCTATCAGCGAATTAGCAAGCCCTCCGATTTCTCATCATGTGAACCTCGTGTCATAATTACCAACTGCAACGGCAGCATCCTAAAGGGTAACAAAAAAATGTCAGGAAACAAACAGTACGACACATTATTGGAGACTCGGCCTGAAACTTACAGCGGCATTTCCCCCAGCTCGGAGGATTTCGAGGCCACAATTTGCTGCCAGTGGCTGCGGAGAGGCGACAATGCCCTGGGTGCTGTGGACGACGCTTCGTCGAGAGGGGAATCTCGCAAAGTCATCCGAGGCGGGTTGGAACACGGCGGAGGTTGGCAAAGGCATTGTCTCGAATTTGATGGCCTGTTTGAGTTCGAAGAAGACCGAAGAGAGCGCAGAGATTATCCGAAGCGAATAAGTCACAACAAACTCGATGCGCCACACAAGATAAATCTACAGAAGGAAGAGCTACGATAAGGCTCAATGAAGTTCTCAGAGAAAAGATGCTAACGCCCCGACTAATAAACAGCTCCCAACGTGGGGTACGGAGATGAGGATGGAGACGGGATAGCTAATTCATGGCGGGGTTCGGTAATGCTGTGATGGCATCAGTGCCGATCGCGGGGCCTTTGGTAGTGGACACAAATTGGTTGGTGGAAATAGAGAAACCGCCCGGGGTGTGCTACGCGATTTATAATGAATAATTCCTTATGCAGGAGGGCTATTTTGGAGACAGCCTGCTCGTGGTGTGCAATATGTTACGTACAATCAATCAATCAGTTCCTATTTCCAAGTCATACCCAAGCGCTGGAGGTAAGAGTATAGTGAGCCCTTGGATACATGTCCATACTTCTGCGCTATTTGGCTCATCCACCGAGATGCAAAGCTGTCTATGACCAATATTAGTATTTCTGAACCTTTGACATGCTGCATGTGCATGTGGGCATGTGAGATAAAAATGCGTTGACATACTGCTTCGAGGTCCCTTCAGAATGAAGCCCAATGCCCTCAAAATCCATGCTGGAGCCATCACAGCTAGCACTCCAAGGGCAATTAATGTTCCTCCAGCAATCAGCGCTGCATAGTACGGGTGCTCCGTTGCAAACTCCTTGGCCAAAGCCGTTGCCTTTTTAGTGGCATCCTTCATGGCAGCGGCCATCAAGCCGCCTTGCTTGAGAATCGTCTCGACGCCATGAAGGATGGCCTCGGCCAAGCTCTCCGTCCATCCGTTGGCGGAAACGATTTCGTTGAGGCGATCTTCGAGTTCTGTACCACATTTGTCTGCAGTTCGCAAAGCTTCGACAAACTGGCGCGCAGCATCATCTTGATATGGGACTGGCTGATTGCTAACAACAGCTTTCTCATTGGTTTGGAGATTGTGCTTTTCCCCAGTGACATCGTGGCTGGAGGTGAAGCATTGAAGAAGACAGGCAAGACAGTCCATCTTTTTTAAGATGCGTGGCTGGTGTTGTTGATGATGATTATGTAGTTATTGACAGGCAAGTGGTGGGGGGATGAAAGAGGCATGAAGAAGAAGAGAATAAGAAAGGACGAGCGCGGGAAGAAATCACTTCTGCTGACGATTCTTGGGGGCCATGAACTTTCTGCCCCGCCAGCAGCTCATTGGAAGTATTGTATTTAAACGGTAATCTCTAACAGGCAGATGTAAATGTGGTTGCGGAAGAAAACTGCCTTACCATTGCTGTTGGCCCAAAATACGGCCCTCAGCTGCCCTCTTCCTGGTCGTCCTGATGCTAGTCGATACTGTGAGCCCGCAATTCTCTGAAATGTTATTTTCCCTAAGATTTCTCAGAGTACGATCAAGGCCGGGTTTCATGACCCCTTGATGTTTTCATTGCGCAAAGGAAGGACTTCGTCCAAACAGGACAACTTTGAGCCGGATGGAAGCTCTTGAAGCCTCTTGAGAGCTTTCTCCCACCCACCGCCATGGGCTACAGTACATTTGCCATGAATTTTCTTTCCAGTTACCTATGAAATTCACGTATAATAATTGTTGAATGCTGGTAGGCGAGTTATGAGGTGTTTTTCATTTGTTGGCAGCTTCCTATCTTCCAGTGTCAAGATGCCGATGTTGCATTGGTCCGCTTGAGTCTTGAATGCGTCCTGATATTAAGTCACATAGTAATTTACAACAGATCATGATCTAACTTCCATCACCGACCAGTGGCTGTATTTGGTTACAAAGTGTATCCCAACTTCTGAGTCTGCCTTTCCTACTCATGTGTAAACCTGGCGGGATCCGCTAAAGTGTATGTCGGAGGCCCTCTACCATCTCTGCCCATTCATAAGCCCGAGCATCGAGGCCACAGCCGAGCCGAATTATTGCGACCATGTCACGAGAAGTTTGCCCCTGCGATCGCCCACGTGTCTACCGACGCCCGCTGATATCCTCATGCAATGCCGAACTTACGGCTTCCACGGACGGAGTAATAAAGCGAACGAGAAAAAGAAATGCTGTTGCCGCTTTGTTCAGCTGTGTGATAGCTTAGTTTCCACCGTAGAGGATTCCCATGTGTCAGGCACCCATTGCAAGGTCGACTCGTGTCAGAGTATAATACTAGATTCTAATCTATCTTTCAAATAAGTTCGCCCCAATCAGCCAGAGCATTTAGAATTTAAGGATGGTGAAAATGATTCTGGGAAAGTCAATCACGATGTAAATAATCAGGCAACAACCTGTACATGATGTAGAGGTACACCGTCGATTGAGGTAAAACAAGGCAATAGTTTAGGTTATCCAACTGATAATTTTGTACACTGTTGTTTAAAATGGGCTTTGACGACATCCAATATTTTATTGAAGTTTTCCCACTTGTATGCTCTGATGCAATCCTACTTGCAGTTCTCCAGGACTTTGAGACGAACCCCCAAATGAAGCTCCTCGTAGCCATGATGACCATTTTTGTGACGGCCACAAGGTAAAATTCCCCCTCCTCTATCTCCCAAGCAGCTTTCGACGATTGACTGAAAGTACATCAGGGCCGTCAGCTTTTGTTCTTGCTACGATAGCGACGGCGTACCTGATTTGGCTTGCACCAGGCACTGCTGCAAGTCCTCTAAAGGAACCCTGACAAGTGATGGAGAGGTGAGCAACTCATAAAATTAACTGAACTATGGCCATTTCTAACCTGGTATATTTTTGCTTCTTCAAGAGATGTCTTGGCGTTAAAATGGATGCAAGATTTACCCACTGTGTATCTATCACTGAGTGGCGCATTCAGCTGCATCTCAACATTTGCGGGGAAGGTCTTGGGCCATTGAATATTACAAAATCTGAGTATTACGACGGGATAACTTGGCCTCCTAAGGGCTATCCTGGCTATGAATAATCACCGGTCGGCTTCTCCTGTTTGTCTCGTTCCTTCAGCTCGCCCACGTCGATTAATACAGGACATAGCTTTATTGGCTTATCAAAACAAGAAAAAATTTCTCTATTGAACTAAATTGCAGACCGAGGGATTGGTGACTTGATACCTTATGATATAAGCTAGCTATGATGCAATCCATTATTGCGTTGAAACCAATCTATGTGAGCAATTGCGGTGCTTTCCGCAAATATTTCCATCTTGTAGAAACCGACAGTGGTAGATTCTTGAGAATTTTGTCGGGCGAGGTGTCATAAATTTGAGTATCAGAGTTGTAAAGGCTCCCTAAAGGCAGTTAGAAGTTGATTCACGGCAGTGCTAGCTCACTCTCTTTTTGGGCAGAATGCTTTCTTAGGGGATGCCTAGACGCAGTGTCCGCAGGATTGAAGTAGACTTGAGTGTTTCGCCACATGGCACTGTTGGGATTTCATCAAATAGGCAGGGCTTTGGTTGTTGAATTATGGTTCACATATTCAGCGCAGCGTTTCTGTATTCGACGTTTGGGTTGATTTGCCTTACATCCACCACCTTCAGATAATGTAGCCCAGGCCAGTCAGTCCAAGATACGCAACAGTGAAAAACTGCCATTGCACAAAGACTCTAGGACCATGTCCCAACTAGCTATTTGAAAATACGAAGAAAGATGAGCTAGATTGAGGACAGCGAGTGGTCAGGTCCACTTGTCCCCCCTCGAATGATTCACAAGACGTTTTATCATTGCAACCAATGGACAGATAAGTGAATACTCCAAGCTGAATCCAAGAGATTTGATCTTCACACATTAACTCAGAATAATTCTGCAGATGGCAAAGCATCTCCCACACCTGAGAAGGGTGCACCACCTCAAACCCCCGCACCAGATTAAGCGCTGATGCTGCTGCTCACTAATGCACAACACAACTTTGCCTGAAAGGTATTTTTCGATGTACAAAGATGATTGCTTTTGACTGAAAAATGCGCCATTTTACGTCTTGCTATACAGCTTTTCAAAACAGGAGCGATATTAGTGAGTTTAAACACCTTATCAACGTCTCTTTGACGACACAAATTCTTCTTTAGTCTGTTCTAGCGTGGCAAACGGCTCCAAAAGAACCATTTGATGAAACAAACAGCTATCACCAGGAGGCTGGGTCCTTAGTTTGTTTTAGCCCTAGAGCTTCCTGAAGGTTGAAACCCACCACAGAGGCTCAGGCTACCATGATGGACCTGGTCTCGTCAAAGGCACACCCGAAGGCAAAACTTGTGTGAGGTTGACACTCCGAAGCATAGTAGAGATGGTTCCTTGAGGTAAGTGTTCTGGACTCTTCTTTCACACGAGGCTACAACATGCTATTCGTCGACCAGGTGCGTTATGGATTCAGCAGACTGTAGTTTACGTCGGATCGCCGCTTGTGATTCCTTGACCGATAGCGAGCTTGCATTCAAGAACGAAGGGGGCACAAAAAGGGGGAAGATGGCATGATTTGCCCATTTGTATCCTATGAACACGTGCTACTCAGCAAACTTATTCCGCCATGAAATCAGTTTGGCCCTTACAGCTGTGGCCCTCTTCTGTTGGAGCCATCACATCAACGCGAGTACATTATACTTCGTGGTCGCATCCCTTCTATCAGGGGCGTGATCATAGACTGGACAAGACCAGCCACTAAGCTGCACAACAGTATATCCGACGCCAACAGATTCCAAATCCTAAGCGCTAATGCTGTGCTATGACACACTGCAATGGGGATGTTGGGAACAATAAATCAGTGGGTTTGGGGCTTTGTATGAGCAATCAGCCTGGCGTTTGAGTGAGCTCGACGCAATCTCGTCTAGATCCTTCTGATGAAAGGATTGATTGCATGTAAGCAAGTTTGTTATGAATTGATGTAGTTGAAACGATGTTATGAAAGCCACCGCAAAAGTTGACAAAGAAATTTCTCATCATCGTCGGTCACTAGGCATGCCCCTCTTCTCAGAGGCCCGGCATTCTGGGACCAATGCTCTGTTCCATTCGATTCTGGAGGAGCCCCCTGGGTCGTGGGCCCCGCAGATCCGGGGCACACCCTTGGCATGGTCTTCTTAACATGGAGCAGGACCCAATATGCCGTGGCCACTTGTCAATCGCGAGAAGGAAGAGAAGGATGCTGGCGTGTTGGGCTTGCACCACTGATATGCAGGATGGTTTTGGGCTTGCGTCGTGGTACTAGCCACGAACATTCATGGTATTTCTTTTTTGATGAAGTACCCAAGAGTGTAGCCTAAGCGAAGTTATGGGAAGTGTCAGAATGATGAACGCCAAGAAGATGTTCTCGAATAACCGGAGTTGCCCCTAAACCATCCAATGAATGAAGTAAATTATTGAGATGGCCTCTTTATGTGTGTCGTTTTACGTTGCATGAGTTGTCAAACTAAACAATCAGTCCCTTGCAGTTGTGGAGATCTACCTTGTTTCCTGGTCTCGCTCTATTGGCATACATATGTAGTATGCCTTGTTTATGTGAGGCCCGCCCTCAATGTCATTGGACGCCACCACTTGCCAAAATGGTGTGAGCTTTTCGTCTCATCTTTGCGTGAGGGCATCGTCAAGGTGAAACGGGTGGCTCAAGGGCTAGACCCAGCGCTCAGCACCAAAAGATGCATGCCAGGTTTCATCGTCATGATGCCCCACTCACTGCTCAGAAATGTGAAAGAAAACCTTGGCTTGTTCCTATCAACACAAGGCAAGCAAAGGGCCTCGTGTTCATTTAGATTTATTGTCAGTACACGGACTCTTCTTCTTCTCTTCCTTGGCCTTTCTTTCAGCTATCTTATACATTCCTCTGTCGAAGGCGGTACTCTGTGGCTCGAAAACGACGATAAACCCCGCAGGGCCCGGTTGGTCTCCCCGGCGGATATTTTGTTCAGTAGCCGCCCACGCTACGTGGGTTCTTTCAGGGGTCACCCTAGCATGTCACCCGGAGATTAAAGAGAAAAAAGGATGAAACGCTTAGACTCTAGTCTCTAATCAACTTGAGGGCATGGAGCGGATGAACTAACCCTGTGGGAGAGCCTTTCATGGCCTTTGTTGAGGCTCTTGGCACCATGATGCCGACAACATGGTGTGGTTCTCCCCTCTCCCCCCTCTAGCGGCAAGAGAGTAGCGAATATAATAGAGGAACAAACCCTCCTCGACATAGCATCGATTCTCTAGGTCACTGCATCTTTCCGGTCTTTACCACATCCATTGTCATTCCTTATCCTTTCTTCGGTCAGGAACCGTTCATTCTTTTACATACTTTTCGTTTCACTTCTACAGTCCCGGCGACACATATATCCCAAGATGCGCTTCTCCCTTCTCACCGTATCCGCACTTGCTTCCAGCGCGGCAGCCTGGCGATGGCGTCACCACGGTCACTGGACAGTGACCGAAGTTATCACCATCCCGGTTCAAACTATCACTGAGCCCATTGGCCAGGCCCCCACGCAAGTGGTTACAGCCATTCCAACCACCCTGGTTCAAGTCACCAAGAAGCCCTCGACCGTAGCTTCTGTTACTACCGCTGCTCAGCCTGCCGTGTCCACAAAGTCGTCCTCTTCTTCTGGTCTCACTTCTGACCAGCAGGCGGCTCTTGATGCTCATAACGCTGCTCGCGCTGATGTCGGAACTAAGCCTTTGACTTGGGACGATTCCCTCGCCGCCGATGCCCAGAGCTGGGCCGAACACCTAGTCTCCGTTGGTTCCCTGGTTCACTCTGGTACCTCCGGCCAGGGCGAGAATCTCTACATGCAGACAGGTGGCGGCTCGCCTTACGTCAGTGCCGTCAACGCCTTCGTCTCTGAGAAGAGCAGCTATCACGGCGAGGCCATCTCCAGCACCAACTACCAGCTCTTCGGCCACTACAGTATGTAGTCCTACCCTATCATAACAACTACATCTTATAACTAACTGCTTTACAGCCCAGGTTGTTTGGAAGGACACCACCAAGGTGGGCATGGGCCTTGCCACCGATAGCAACGGTGCGACCTACGTCGTCGCCCGCTACTCGCCTCCTGGCAACTTGTAAGTAATCATCATTCTCGTGACTATAGTTGCACTGGTTAACACGAACATTTAGCATTGGCGAGACTGCTTACTAGAACGCGATGCGGGGGTAACACTGTAGTTTATCATTTGCACCAGTCAGCTTTGGCCTGCGAAAGGATTCGTGCTTACCATTATCCTGACAATTGCGTACCTTTATTATTTTCTTCTCGCATTACATCGATGACACGGTGGTAATGCTTAGGGACAATAGGTTTTTAGAACAAAAAGACAAGCGGTCAATTTCAATGATCCACCATACCTTCCATCTTGAATGAGCAATTATGTTGAACCAGCAGTTGATCCTCATTTGGTATTCGCGAAAAAATCACTAAAAGTGAAGTCAATGTAGCGGATATTGGTTCCTCCTGAAGGCCTTGACATTTAGAATATCATATTCACACTTAAAAGGTAGACTGGACACTTTTCAACAATCTAAAAAGTCCGAAACCGCGCCTTGGGAAGGAAATAGGAGGGCTCAGGTTTTTTCCACCCACTTTGTCAGTCGCTGCTGAGCACCTATATAACTACTCCCAATTATGTCTTCCTTGAACTCCAGTACCTATTGCCTGAAAGCTTTCGACTGTATCTTCAGCTTACAAGACATCAACGAGTCAATCGCAGTAAAACAATTGAAACCAAGATACGGGACTCGAAGACGTGTTATAAGAGCCTTTGAATGATGCACGTGTCTGCTAATACCACATTCGCAAAAGTATCAAAGTCTCCGCCCAATGTTGAAAGTCCCAAATGAAACGATATAAATCGAAAAACTCCAAAATGTTACCCTCAGTCACCTCATTCCCGCGTGGAAATCGCACTGAACGCTCCTGAAGAAGCTTACTGACATCAGGTAGCAGTTCAAAGTCTGACCACCTCGCTTACGACACCTTAGTTCCTTCGTTGACTAGTAGTATAGCTTTAGAGGGAAATGTGTATAGTCATCTTTGTATATACTACGAGGCTGGAGATGATTTCCTGCAGATGTGTGGGGGTTGTACTCGTATCAGAAAAGGGATTTCTCGGGATCCCACCTCACGTAATTGTTTCATGGCTATATTTCATCGTTAAAGTTGGCGTCATCGCTGCTATTGTCCTGGATGGTTTCTGCATTCCCTCCTTCGATTGTAGTGGCATCGTTTTTCCTATGGCTAGGAATTTTCATAAAAAGAGCTTTTAAGATATCCTCTATTCTAGTGTCGACATGAGGGTGAGGTCTGAGAACGTCGTCGTTCGTGGTGATCTCAGCTTCATCTGGCATTACCTCCTTGCCTTCGGCTGTTGTATTTTGCTCTTTTCTCCATGATGATAGACTTCAAGTGAACGACACTGCGAATGTGAGACCTGTGAAAGCCAAGCTTATAAGGATGAAGATCCAGAGTTTTTGAGAGATCCAAAGTCCAGATTATCATCAAGAGCGAAAAATGGCATGCTGAAGACCGTCTGTGTTCCAATTAGGTATTGCTCATTAATGAATGTTGATGGGAAATGTACAGCTACCGTCGCAGTCGGTAAGTAAGCCATTGTAAGAAATGCGAGCCGTTTCATGTATTGGATGTCTTTCCTAGATTCCTCGGCGTATTTTTGCTTCTCTGCAGTTTGTTTTTGACTGCTTTGTGCTACTTTATTCATGTTGATGTGATTCTGTCTCACATGGTCAAGGCTGTTGCTTTGAACCGCCACTGGGCACTATTTTTGCAATCAGAAACCGATAGTATTCAAGACATTAGAAGTCAACATATGACTTGGAGTTCTTCTCTTAGAACTTCACGAAGCGCTACAGTTTCGTTGCACTGTTGAAGTAGGATTTTCTCAGCGTTGGCAGCCATTTCGGAGACTTCAAGTTGTCATATTTTTCCTCAGCGAGTAGCACCAGGCCTTACATTTTCGTGAATGGAAGCTTTGATATACTTCGAGCAATTTCCCCAGCTATTTATGTGAGACCAGATAAACAAGACTCTGAGCCAGAGTGACTTGAGATTCGCTGAGACTGCGGCGATTTCTGGTCGCATGAAATCTTTGATGGTATCAGCGAAGTATTCGTGCATTTGGATCGCTTTCTCTTTTTAACTCACGTATCCGAGGGGGCTGACACAGCTGGGAAGGTAGGCTGATAAGAAGTCTCAGAAACGCCGAATGTGGCAGTGCAAGATAAAAGGCACATTGATATAGACATCGACATCTTGAATGTGCAGAGAGAATCACAAGGTGTGCCACACGATCAAGTTCTTGGAGAATGAGTAGGCGCCATAGCCTTGACCTTAGCCTCCGCCACCCTACTCCAATTTGGACGGGTTGAAAGTCAGGTAGGCCAAATACTGAGGCAAAGGCAGAGAGGCACATATTGATTAGGCCAATTAAATCAGCAGATTACAGCCATCAGGTCAGCGAGAGAGAGAGATAATGCTAGTTGGCAAACTAGCAGGCATAAAACCATACAGCCTGTGGTTGGTATATATTTTGCAACCGAGTGCAGAGTTGGCATTTGTCGTGTGGCCTTCACGGCAATATGAGCATTGATCAGGGCTTTGTTGAGCCTGCAAGCGAAGCATATGGCATACATCATACATCTGGATGTTGGAAACATGTTAGATCCTTTTGGGTTGACCCTTATCGTTCCTATAATCAAGACTACTTTGTGATTTTGTCTATAGTGGCCAGAAACAGCCTACAAAACATATCATCTGTTGATACTTATCACCGACCTTATTTAGCACGTGCTTTGACGAACACACGCTGTCATTTTTACCTCGACCTGTCTCATTTTCATACCGGCTTGCTTGTTCGAAGTACGGCTCGTCTCGGCAAACGATGCCTTCAGAGCGTTTCCACTGTGTCCTACCTAATCCGTCCAGGTTACAGGGAGCCAGGGTGTGTGGAGGCGACAAACGGGGCTTCATAACTTACACATTTCATCATCCGGGGTTCATGGAGGGCGGGTGGTTCAGGGTGGATTGAGACCAATCTGGGTTTCTCTTGGGCTGGGTCTGTAGTTATTGGGTCTGGGCCGGCTTTGGCCGACCAGCCCCAATCTCAATTTCCGGTCATTTTCGTTTCATCGAAAGCCAGCAGGGCCCTTCAATCACATGGAAAACTCGGTGTCCTACATCAGGATTTTAGACGCCTGTATTTTACGTACCTCAGGGCGAGTAACACTGGCTGGCCAACGCAAGTCAACAAGACGCAAGATCGAAATGCAAATAAACTACTGAATTCTTCTCGGGCACAGCGATATGTCTTTTGGTAGAGGGCGGGGCATACGGCAAGATCAAAATCTGGGGTAGGTTCCATGCACAGGGAGGGTTATTGGGGATTTTGAGGTTTCAGGATGTTGGCCTAGGATATAAATAACCCTGCATTGATAAATACCTCCCCAAAGTACCGTCCCGTATGATGTTGAGCATAAAGCAATTACTGATTATTCCGATGGGTATCTATCTATCTATCCGTCTACCTAAACTTACAAAAAAGGGAACCCATTCCCATCCCTTCTAGCCAATGAACTAAGTAATACAAAATAAGCCTGTCGCAAACAGACGCGTACGCTCAGACTCCGTTGGTAAACGCAATGCCAGGTGAGGCGGGCCGCTCCAGTTCCAGGCGTCTCATAACGATGTCCAGTGTCGTCTTGGTGACTGGGCCGCCCGTGGATGTCTGCCGCTTGTGCCTCCCGCCAGTGACACTCATCTTACGCGGTCGCGTGTGCTCCTCTGGCTTCTTGCTCTTCTCTGGCGTCGAGATGGACGAGATGGAGGAAGAGGGTGAATGCAAAGATCCGCTGGCACTCATGTAGGATGAGGACCGAGAAACTGGGGAGCAGCAAGTGCTGGCCGTCGGCGTCGGCGCGACAGGGGACGACGGCGGGGAAAATGCGTGGACGGCGAGCTCGGAGAGAATCTCTTGCGGAGATCTCTGCTTGTCAGGTAGCTTCCCCAGACATCGCTGCCACCAGCTCTTGTCGTGCTGGGGCAGGGAAAATTCCACGACGTCTGGGAGGGCCTGCTCGACTCGGTCCATTTTATCGTCCTCGAGAATCAGCGGGGAGTGCTCTGCGGCAAGCTCCAGGAGTGCGGCAGCGACGTGGGCTTCTCGCTGCTTGCTGGCAAGGTTCTCGTGCAAGCCACATGCGTCCAGCTTGAAGATGAGCAGGTCCTCCAACGACACGTAGGGCAAAGCAGCGGTGCCCTCTCGTACTGGCCGAGCAGCATCGGGAAGGTAAGGACAGAGCCAGTCGGGGATGAGCTTCACCTGGATCTCCCAGCCATTAGGGTGCTTGTAGAAGAGATCCCCGGATCGTTCTGTCAAAGAAGTCTTTGGATGGGCCAAAATCTCCTTCCTCACACGACCGGGCGACGAACATTTGCTTACGAGCAGATCGATACTCTAGAAGATGAAGAAGAAAAAGGATTATTTGTTAGACTACCTGCGCTACGGAGTTGCAAAGTAATAGACAGGATTGTGCATTGTAATGAGTGAATGAATGGATGAACGGATGAATGAATGAGTGGATGTGCAATGAAAAGAAAAAGAAGCCTACCGCAAGATAGTCGCTTTGGGGCAAGTACTTGCGAACCGCCAAGTCGCCAATTACCACCAGGCGCGTGTTCTCCAGGCCGCGCGTATGTCTGATGAGCTGAATAACGTGGGAAGCTGCCTGCTCCAGCTGGGCGAAGGTTGGTGATGGCGCCATGACTCTGATGTTCGGGTTGCTTGCAGAGGTCGCTCAGCTGGAGCCTGCTTGGGAGAGCAGATACTCCCGTGTTATTCGAATATTAAAGAAAAGAGTCCCTGAAGGTTGGTGTACAAACAACAGCCAGGGGAGAAAAAGTTTTTGGTCTACCACACCCGATAAGATATAATATACCTGGCAATAACAGCACAGAGCAGCAATTTTTTTTTTACTCCCTTCACATCCCTCCAGGCAAATTACTCCGGAATCCTATGTAAACATTGACACCTAAGCCCGTCCAGGTCCATGCCCAACTGGGGAAATCTGACACTAATTCCAGGGGCGGTAACCACTCAGATGTCAGTGTTTTGGGCGCAATTTTACAGGTTAAGGCATTACCCCAGTCAGCTGAATGCCCAAACGGATGGATTCAGCCTAATCCATGTTAAGCTGCACAAAAGAAAACAGAAAAAAAGGAGTCAGGAAAAAGGAAACCCCTACGTCATTGGTATTTGTTCATTTGTTCATTTGTTCCGCTTTGTTTCAATTTCGTCAAGGAGACGCACAAGAAGAAAAAAATTCTTCTGCTTATGAGTAGTGCCTCGGTCCAGCGCCATTGTGGCAATGCATGGGCAGGCTGCTGTAGTTACCAGCATACAATATTGCAAGGGCAAGCTCTTGCACAGGCTGGTTTCATTACCGACGTATTCCGGCTGGCACAGATGGAATTTAGGAATATTCGAGGCCCCCCCTGAACCTCTGAGCTCTGAAACATGGTCGGTCCTTGTACAAATACCTGTGCACATTGATGAGTCATGTTTCATGTGGTTGCCATGCGGGCTTCAATCATCTTTGTTATTTGCAAAGAAGAAGAAAAATTTTGAGGAATGGCACCAGCAATGGAATGAGGAATGGAAGTTTTACGTGGGTTTCTGCCCCGGACAACTGTCTGCAGCTGTCACCAAGAAGGGGAGGATTTCCGAGCTATACAATTGTGAAGGATGAAGTTGTAATTTTCGGTTCTCTTCCTTCAAAGTTATTAATTATTCATGACACTTTAATTAGAACATTGCAAAGTCGCTGCCTACCAACATTAGGCGAGAATTGCACTACGAACGCTTTTTAGCGTCTGTGCCTGCTACTCACAGACTCTCCCTTGAATATCTTACGTGCAAGTACAGATTATAGAGCCAACACATCGGTGACTGTTTTGCCCCTTGGAAAACTTGAGTAGCTAGAAAATGCAACGTCTTAATTTGATGCTTGCATTAAATAGATTCATGCCGGATGATTTGTTTTGCCATGTGAAAAGAAAATAAAGAGAAAAAAAAGAAGAAGAAAAAGCCCCCTATAGTTGATATCGGGCAGTTAGGGCCATCTCTCTGTCGGTTGAATTTGGTAAATCCCTGCAGTCTAGGGTACGTTAATGGAGGCATCGTGGGTACCAATTGGGTATCAAGAGAGCCGGCTCTATATTTCGCGCCAAGATGATAGCATATCAGTGCTTGGGTATCAGGTTCCTAGATGGAATGCAATCTCCATATACCTGCCTAAGGTAGGTAACTTACATCGCACATTCATTGCGGGGAAAACTGCCAACAAAGGGCGAGTCTTACATTTTGGATTGCGAGACAGATCATGGAACAAACGAGTGTCACCATGGACACGGTGCCTAGCGTGTAAACAGTTGAGCCCTCGGCCAATCTCTACAACTAATCACCAACAGAATCGCCCAGTGCTGCCTTGCGACAATGAATAGACGAGAGATGTGGTATTTCATAACTCCAAGGCCAAATTGAAACCTTCAAAGATGAGACGGAGGAAAAAAATATCGTCGTGTTGCCCAATCAATCAATACCGCATGTTCAATATGGAGAAGACCCAAGTACAGTAGTGGTCCCCGCGGCAAGGCCAGGTAAGTAACCTGTCCAAAAGTGCCCTTTGACAATTAAGCCCGTATATTGGAAAGCTTGACAGCCGATCATTCCCTGATCAGGTCAAAAGTACTGAAATATGAAGTCAATGGCATCAGACACATTGAGGCCCAACTCCACATCAGTTCGAACGGCAAGGACGGACATCAAACATGGTCATGGACGACTTGTTACAGTTTTCATCCCCTATCATCACGCCGATGATTTCGCCAGGCGACTGAAGCATGTGAACGCACCAGCGGCAAATGTCTTTGCTCTTGCATCTATCGGCATATGTAAGGATCTGATTTCAGCCATTGATTGACGAGATTAATGTCTCTGCAAGGCTAGTCCTCATCTTGGGTATACTCAGCTTCACTGAAGGCATTCACGCTTAGTGAGGGCACTCGATTGATCACGAATTGTGAGCAAAGCTCCCGCAGAAAGCGATTCGTTGTGGAAATGGTGGTTTTGGTAAGAAACCACCCGTACTCAGTCGCAATGGACCGGGCAGAACCAATTCCGGTTGAGGTAGTCGTGTAAATGTACCAGTAACAATTCCTTTTTTTCAGCCGGCTAGAATAGGGTCAGAATCGCCCTTGTGGTTTCGGAAGAGATAGAAACGCGCAGCCCAGTTGCAAAAACTTGAGTTCTATCTAAATTCCCATTAGGCTCATCATTCAGTAGACTACTCATTAATCAAGTCGGCCAAGCGTATTGCCAATGTTTGTCAGTCATCCTGCGTCGGGGGTGAATGGCGTGCCCAGCTTAGAAGCGCAGTAACGCCAAGCCTGGGCAAAAGGCCTATGCTTTGCTGGTTTGAGTTGCTGGGCTAACGTTACATGTCCTTCGGATTTGGCCCAGCGTCGTGCAGTCCATCCATCATCATCCTCTGCCATAACATCACTGCCTCCTTCTAGCAATAACTGCACCACATCTCTTTGTCCTGCGATAGCTGCAAAGTGTAATGCAGTACGTCCCGTATTTCCTTTTGCCTCAATATCAGAGCCTCCATCTAGCAATAACTGCACCACATCCTTATGTCCTCGACTAGCTGCAAAGTGTAATGCAGTTGATCCATAATCGTCCTTTGCCATAACATTAGAGCCTTGCTCTAGCAGCAATTGCACTACATCTCTATATCCCCTTCCAGCTGCGGCGTGTAATACAGTCTTTCCCTTATCTCGTTTTGCCTCGATGTCAGAGCCTCCATCTAGCAATAACTGTACCACATCCTTATCTCCAGCAGCAACTACATAGTGTAACATAGTCCATCCATCAACACCCACTTCCTTAATTCCAGAGCCCTGCGTTGCTAGTAATTGTACCACATCCTTCCGTCCCATAGCAGCTGCAAAGCGCATCCCATCCCATCTAGCTTCAAGCTTTTTTGCGATATTAGAGCCTTGCTCTAGTAACTGTACGACATCTTTGTGTCCCTCCATGGCTGCAGAACATAACGCATTCTGCCCACCTATATCCTTTCCACTGATATCGGACCCTCGCTCCAGTAGCAATTTTACAGCATCCTTGGATCCACTGGCCGCTGCTAAATGCAGTGCACTCTGTCCATCATTCTTCTCTGCAGTAATATCGGCGCCTTCATCTAGCAGAAGATGTAGCGCCATCTTATCTCCATTTCTAGCTGCCCAGTGAAGTGCAGTTGCCCCTGCTCTGTCTCGCAAGTTAGCGTCGACTCCCGTTCTCAGCAGCCACTGAACCATCGGCAAATGCCCCCCCTCGACAGCCCAATGAAATGAAGAACAGCCATAGCAATCTCTTTCGTCGATGTTATATGTTCGTACGGTTAGGAGCAAATCGCAAAGATCAGTGTCTCCTTCGATAGCTGCACAATAGATTGAAGGTTCTTCCGTTCCTAGAAGCAGCCTTCGAATCGCTGTGAATTTGCCACTCTCTCTATAGCACCTACACAGGTTACGTAAAGCGAGGATCTGCGTGTCAAAGTTGAGAACGGGCCTTAGGGTGCCCGAATGGTGCCGCCATAAAAGCTCCCGCAGCGGCTCTTCGTCATGCAGTCGGGAACACCTTCTATAGTACGCTGCCAGTCTTTCCACTCGTTGCAAAGTTTCCATGTCGTTTTCACCAAGTAAGTTTCTCGATTCCTCATAACTCGTGACTAATTTCCACTCCTCATCATCCATATTCTGATATTGTGGTGCCTCCTCGTTAGAAATGTCGTATTCACGCTTTGGACCCCTTGTAGCAATATACGCGCGTTCCTCATATCGGTTCAAATCGGACTGCCGTTCTCTGATGCTGCGAAGGGAATTGGCAACCCTGAGCGTCATGGCATCATCATCTCCTAGAACACGGGTGCAATCATCGAGAAGGGGCGCGAATATCTCAGCAGCCTGAGCAGTATCTCCAAGTCGCCATTCCACCGTCGCAAGTTCTTCTAGCTCTCTCAGGTGATTGCCTCCAGTTGGCTTTCGCGAGTTTATCCTGTACTCGAGGCCTATAGTCAATAGCTCTTTCGCTTTATCTAGCTGTCCTTGCATACGGCAGAACTTTCCAAATCCAGATGCAACGGAGCCGTAGAGTGAAGCATATCTTCCTTCTGGAGCCTCGATGGTCTCCGTTGGAACATGACGAGAGAGTGCCTTGAGGCTTGCACTGAGACGAGCCGTATGCTTCCGTATAGTTGGCGTCGAGCACAGCCCTGACTCATCAAACAGGAGCGTTCCGGTCAGTGTAAAAGCCGTGACTGCATACTCTGACATTTCTTCATTCGAAAGCTTCCCTAAAATCCAGCGACGTACCATATTGTGGACATGATAGTCCTGAACTTGACCATCTTGGCGATTAATTTTGATGAGACAAACCTGCTCGAGCTTCTGGACCGTAGTTGCGAAATCTCCGGTCTTATTGCGTAAGCGAACCAACCAGGATGGTATATTTGGCCGACATTCAGCTTCCTTGGAACTTGAAGCATGATTTGACCCAAAATCGCAATGCTCTTCTGGCAAAGGCGCATTGGCGAGCATCGTAAACTCGATCTCTCCTGGACCTAGAAAGGCGGATATATTCAGGAGCCTCACGGAATCGGGATTCCGGTGTTGAAGAACCTCATGCACCATGTCGAGAGCTGCGTATATTGTGCGTCTTTTTTCGTAGGAATATCCGTAATCTGCCACCTTGAAATTGCAGGTATCTTCCAGGTATTTTTTCTCAAAATGCTCAGTATAGAGGTCAATTTTTACTATACCCAATGAGAGGAATGCACCCGCTTGTTCTATTGCTAGTGGTATCCCTTCAAGCTTTCGTGCTATGGCCATTGCTGCAGTTTCAGCTAGAATAGTGTTAGAGTCGATGCGACAAAGGGTGTAGAAGCATACTGGATTGGTCCCTGGGCATGTTGAATTTTGCTAGGTACTCTAGCAGGATCTCAGAACCCGCAACATTATCTACCCCTTCGAGCTCAATTCCTTGGAACTTAAGCGGGGAATGTAGATCAGACCGAGTAGTTGTGATGATAAATTTGCCATGCTCGCAAGTTGGAAGATAGTTGCGGATGTCGACGCTTTCAGCAACATCAATACCATCAAATACCATGAGCCATGACTTGTTCATATCCTGACATAACCAGCGCATGATATCGTCGATGGATCCATTGCATCGGCCATTCGAACTCTGTAATTCCGAGGCAGCAGTCTCGAGGCTCGTCTCGATACTGTCTTTGCATGAAGCGTCAATCCAGAGCACAGGCGAGTGCTCTGGCCAACAATTGTCGATATACTGAATTGCGAGCTGGGTTTTGCCATACCCGCTGAGGCCCCAAATCACAACGCCATCCCTTGACTCCCTCTCGGCATTCAGAAAGAGGCCAAGCTCATGCAGTTCACGGGAACGTCCAAAAAACTTGGTGCTCGTAGGACGTTTCCGGAACCCGATTCTTCTTGGAAGGGCTACGCTGATATCAGTAAGACTGTGTTTTACGAGTGTTGAGAAGTTGACAAGTGCTTGTTCCGTGACTACCTTGATACCAATTTTGAGACGAGCAGAATAGAGTAAAATGAAAGAAACACAAATGGGTGGAGAGATGGTCCAAAACTACTCACACCTGGCTCCAGCAGCTACACGTCGTATTGCTTTCCACACTTCCCCGAACCTCGGATCATCTTCTCCCGAGAACTTGCAGACCTCTTCATGGTTGCCATCTAGGGGTATCGCTTCCTCATCTGGTAATTCCATAATAGCGGAGTGTTTTTCAACAACCTGGCATTACGTCAACAGTGCTGTTAGTAGATTGTAGCAGAAAAAACCATGAAGTACCTGCTTCCTGAGAACTGGATGCCTGTCCGTCTCGTAGAAACTAACAATCTTGTAGTTTCCGGCAATCGATCGGAAGTCTTCAGATACTTCCATTAAAGGAGTGGAGTTGTTACGCAGTCCGGCGATGAGGCTGCTGGGGGGACTAAGGAAAGAGGCTTTGGCGAGACGAGCACCCAGGGATCCCCAATATGCCAGGTCTGAGCCTCGATGAGGGGTGGCAATAAAAACCTAGTGGGCAGAGGACGTTAGTCACGGAACGGCAGCCAACCGCCCTTCCTCCTCCAACATACTTACCAAGCCGCAAGCTGCAGTGGCCAGCTCCCTATATGGGGCCTCATTGGTAGCGAATCGAAGTGCCTGATTAGAATGTTATTTTTACGTGTAAGGTTGTTGCCAGAGTTGAAAAGTTAACCTGTTTAACTATGATACCTCCTAAGCTGTGGCATATGAAGACAATCGGACGCGAAGCTGTCTAAAGGGAAAGTCAGAAAAGATCAGCTATCTGTCTTATACACTTACAACTGTGTCATATCTTTCATCTCTGAGGAGAGAAAGCAACTTGCGTGCATGATCTCTAATACCCAACGCCGAGAAGTTAATGACCAAATCGGCATTGTAGCCGAAAGTCATGATGCGGGCAGTCGGAAGCTTTGCGGGCAACAAGTTATTCAACCACATGACGTCCTCCTTTGACCATGTAGACCACCGGCCGCCATTGAGACCATGAACGGCGACAATGCTGTTTGCAAGGCGTCAGTTCGCGCGGGACATTGGGAGGGTACGGTACGAAGGACTTACTCTAATGTTGGGGTGCCGTGAGTCTGAACCCATTGCGGATCTGCACATTTGGGCACCACGAGCAAGCCATGCCCATTCCAGTTGTTTCCTGATGTGTCCATTATGCTCTGTTCCAATCGACAGTCGTTTCACCAGAATACATATATGAGATCTGTCTTAGGAATGAGGCTCTTGTACCAAACTCATAGAGATAATGGCGATTACTTGGCTAGGCTGGGTTTGAATTGGGCATCTTAGGCAGCAATCACGTTATCTCCTGCAATAGTGTGATTACTCCCATATAAAACCTGCCTACCGGTGAATGTTGCACCATTTTTCTTCGCGCTTAGACTGCCTATTGAACAGTAATTCGAAGCAATAATGCCTACTTCCCTGACCGAGGATGACGGCATTGATCAATAACCATAGCTAATCAGGGACGGCTCTTTGCGGCATTTCCATACGAGGCGTCATCAGCTGAAATAACCTTGTTGCTAGGTGCAGCTTGTAAGACCAATAGGATTGCCAAGTGTGCCATGTCTGCATCAGCTGTAATATCAGCTATGGCAGTGAGTACGAGTTTGGCTTGAAAAGTCAAGCCACCTGTATTTGCACTTTCAAAATAAATACGAGTACAGATCACTCACTAGATTGATCTCAACAGGGAAAGTCTCCGACTCAGGGCGAAAGGGCGGGAGATTAGTACAGTCCACGTATTGATCATTATTTACAAATGACAGACAACAAACGCATCACGCATGCTGCCGAATCGCATGCGTGATCCCTGCTGCCCTCAAAATATGCATAATGTTGTCGCGAACCGGAAGTTACCTTAGCTGGCGCCTCGGCTGGTGCTGAATAACAATACTACATAATGTGTCCTGGGAGCAGGATTGTCATTCATACATGTGTGAAGAGACAATTATAATATCGGTTCTACAGCTCACTTGCTGAGAGGGCTAGAACCTCTTTTAACAAGGGGAGATTTTGATCGCCCAAAATAGCAGCTTCAGGAGATAATATGAGCAGTCACACAGCATAACTATAATCAGTAGATATAGGGAGCTTAAGAAGCTGGATATTAGATTACATAGCGACCTCAACAAGGAGAGGGGGTAGCGGGGGAACTAGCTTACAGCCTCACATCTTATTAGCGAAGTCTTTGTGAGCGCCAAGAGAATACTTCTACGCACAACCTGCGCTCTAATACCAACCCTACAACTAAAGATGTCTTGCCTCATGCAGGATTGCTCTTATGTCATACGGAAAGACCCAAGCAACATTATGAGGGGTGGATACACAACCGCAGAGACGGAAGCCAGGTGCAGAGGTTGGAGGAATTGTAGCCAATATCGTAATTGGCTCGCAGCGTTTCCAATGGAAAGCTACCTAATTTGTGGGGAGGTGGGAGTGGGAGATCATGTTAGCAAAAACGCCATATAAACACTACACGATATCTCCACGACAAAATATCATACAAAGTTTCTGTGACTATCCCATTAAAAAATCCCAAAAGTACCACTGTGGTTTCAGCCAATTTGATCCATTCCGAACTGACTTAAGCGGGAGACAATTGCATATTTCAGCCACATCTTTACAACTATTTAAGGATCACCTATGCCGACACCAAGGCCCATAAACGCGTCGCACAACTCAGTCGACTTTTCTTCTTCATTAACCATAACTCCAAAAAAAAAAAACCTTGCAAAGTACCTTTTCAAGCGTTTGCATCAGTTTAACACTGTCTCTATTCATGACTTCTTTTTTGGCCACTTTTAATCCACACCTTTTAGACCTCATCGAGCCTCCTGGCTGAGATGGATGAAGAACGTTGGTAATGTGCTGGGGTCACGTGACCATTTCCTATTTGGGACGGAAAACGTGACTTGGCTAATCAAGAAATCGATTAGCTAGTTTTGATTAGTCAGGTCAAAGACTACCCGGTGGAGGTAGACATAGATACAAACCCGGGCGTCCGAATCTTCTGATAGTCATCAAGTTCACTATCATCAATTTAAATCATTTTTGTGAAGCATTTGGTCAGATTCTTCTGACTATGATGCCCCTTTTAGATTTCTGATATCTATTTCTGTTATTTATTTACGAATTTTCCAGTCGTAAGGGCTTTGACAGCAATGATTTTGGACCACAGCAGCTTCATTTTGGGCTGGTTGTGGTGCTCTTCTATTAGATCTCAGAGTCGCCGACAGGAATAAAACGGGAACCAACTTTTGAGCACTGGGTTTGGTTTGTAACTGGCACAACCCTCTAATAAATGCATCATGGATCGTCTACAAAAGCGATCAGCACGTGGCACACTCGCAATGATTCTTGAGATTTCAATGGGTAAAAGTAGTCAATTAGTCAATGCGAAGGAGAAGCAAACAGGTTACGATAACCAGAGCAAGTACATGCAGTAATAGTTCGCCGAATGCTATCCCAATTTGTTTCCTGGATCAGGCTCGCCAAGGTGGGGAATCTACCCACAGTAACAGCCCTTGACTTGATCTAGAAATTCTGCGGCATCGGGAACACATCCCGACGGGTATAAAATCCAATAAGAAGGCAATGTTTCGTCAGCTGCTTGGAGAAGCTAAAATGCATCAGCTGCGATGCCCATCTCCACCATTTGCCAGTCAGCTGCTGTGAGGGGATTTGTGGGGGGGAATGGGGGATGCCAACACAAGAGAGCGAGACCCGGGACTATGGCCAAAAACTAAACTCGAAGAAGAGCTGATGTACGGAAACTTGCAGACGAGTTACCAGATGAGCTGGAGAAAAATTGCCTCTAATGGGCCAGTGGAGTATAGAGCTCCGAACATTCTTTCACGCCTTCGGGGGGAATTACCCTATGGGATTGAGAAGGAGATAATCTTGGTGTGCCCAAAGAAAATACAAATATGCCGGAGAGAAGAACAATTGTCAGAAGATGTTTGACCAACACCTAATTAGTTATACTTCTCTTGTCTAAAAGCTTCCTTCCATCGATTCCATAAAAATGATTGACGCAACTACGCAGAGTCAGGGCCCCCTTGAGGGTTACTTAGTTAATGATGGGGTCCTTGCCAAAGACGAGATTGGCTGGCTCAAAAAGTCATCTCCTTCTGAGCCTATTGAGACACTGCGCCAAAGATATGAGCAAGACGGCTATGTCTTCCTCAAGGGGCTTCTGCCCCGCGAGACGGTACTGGAGTGCCGAAAGGCCTACTTTGACTTTCTGAAGCCAACAGGAGTTTTGAAGCCTGGCACTGACAGTGTAGATGGAGTTTTCAATACCAAAAACGACGGAGCAGATTTCCCCAGTATCGGTGCTGGTCCTGACCTTGATAATCGCACGGGCCCCGGGTCATTTGCAGGCTTGGTAGAGCAGGCACACACTGAGGACTTCTATCTCAACTTTGCCCGCCACCCAGCGTTGAAGGAGTTTATTACGAAGTTGAAGCAATGGACAGATGATGAAACATTGCTTCTTCCCCGATCACTACTGCGGAATAACACACCCCAGAACAAAGCCATTGGCGTCCACTATGACCAATCTTTCCTTCGTCATGGTGAAGCCACGTCTGTGACGGCTTGGATACCAATTGGTGACATTAGCCTGCAGGGAGGAGGCCTGATCTACTTGGAAGGCAGTAAGTTGAAAAAGCTTTATCAATGGAATGGTATATGGACCTTGTACTAAAATATGTGTACTCTTAAGGTGATGCACTGGGACAGAGAATCGAAGAAGACTTTGACAAACAAGCTAGAGAGCGTGGCATGACGGATGAGCAACGTCTTGATGCCTTCAATGCCAACATGATGACTACAGGCTGGCTGGGAAACGGCCCTATCCAGTTCTCTAAGGAGCATGGTGGCGGTCGATGGTTACTGACAGAATTCGAAGCCGGCGACGTGGTCCTCCATAAGCCGCACATGGTACGACTTTGATTACAAAACCCCGTTCTATTGTACTCCTTAGGAATCTCACTTAACACAATGAATCCAGATTCATGCTTCTACAATTAACCGAGACCCGGAGAATCGGATTCGTCTGGGAACGGATCTCAGATTCGTGGACACGTCTAAGCCATACGACAAGGTGAGTGTGCCTGACCAACACGAGATAACAAATTGGCTCGGCTAACAACCGCTGCAGCGCTGGCTCCATCCCTATAGATTTGACGATAATCTGTAGAGCTGGTGTTGGGGAATTGAAACAGACTGAGAGAGAGGGGAGCATCAAAATGAAAGGATTTGATAATCTTCTGACCCTTGCCGATGACGAAAGTTGAAAGGATATTAGGTACAATAAATGAATTTTGACGAAATAAGCTGCTAATCGAGATATCCATTTATAAACCTGTGTTATTCGTAATCGCCCTGCGAGTCCAATAGAGGTACACGGTAGTGGTCATGTTGGTTTATCTCAGTTAGTACGAGAAAGTCATCTCCAACTCAAAGAGACTTGTTAAGGGCGTGGCTTACGACGAACAAGATTTAAATTGGGGCGTTATTCTATGCAGCTTGGGACATTCCTTCCATGTTCTAGCTTCTTTTTATTGATGCTTGACGTAGCTTGAATAATAAATGGTACCGAATAGAAGAGAAGTGATTGGTAGAAGGCCCTTCAATTCTCACCATTATTCACGAAATTTGACGACAGTGTTTGGGAAAATTTAGAGGTCAGGCTCATCCAGACTATTCGACCCTAGAGTATTTCCAGTTATCGTGTTCATTTCGTTGAATTTGTCTATTCTATTCAATCATGATCTAGACCCCAACTTCTTGTAGAAATAATAATAGCAAAATCACAAAGTGATCAAGACACGTTGTCTAGGCTGAAGCTAACCCCTGAAACTCCCATCGCCAAAAGAAAATCTATTTGAGTACCCAACCAAGAAATTCAAACACGGATTCACGTCCTCTCTGAATTGTTATTATGTGTCTTCGCTTGAGGCACAAAGCTTGCTTTACCCGTCGTCTCGTCGAAGATGTTGTATCCATAATCGGCAGCATTCGGAGGAGTATACACTGCGCAGAGGGTTAGCACTCATGCATAATACGCCTGAAAGGATGGTTGTTGTTTACAATGAAGAGATACTGCTACTTGCGTAGGATTTGGGTTGTGAACGCGATGCAGCCCAATCTTGTCATTAATGTAAGTGACTTGGTCAGCCTGGTGAGTTGTCTGGCTCTTCAATGCCAGGGGGGATGATTTGCCGCCATCCTTGTTTGGAGGGTGGTACACAGTCTCGGTTAGCTCACCAGCCAGTACCTTGAGAATGCAATGTGCATTGGCATGGTCATGGATGGGAGAACCCTTGCCCGGCGCCCATACCAGAAGTAACTGCCGGGTTTAGTTAATGAGCTTCGGATGTTGGCGATGTACTTTCGGTACAGATGACTTACAATATTGGCCTTGTTATTGATATTATCGATTGCGTTGCGGGTATAGTTCTTTCCTGGGCAATTGTAGTAGTATTTCGCCCAATCATTGGGATTTGATGCGTATTTTTGTGCCAGCGACATCAAGTAGGCCTCGTCCACATCGGGACAACCAATTCCAGAGGAGCTCCCAAGGTGAGCCTTGATGTCTTGAATAAGATGGTCCAGACTGTACGTCGGCATAGAGATACTGGAATCCAGTACTTCACATGGTGTCTTGTGGCTCTGCGTAAGTGGCAGGGAGGCCCAGGGGGAAGAGATAATCATCTTGAGTAATTTAATTGTTGTTGCTTTGTTGTTGTTGTTGTTGTCGTCGTCTTTATCCGCCAATTGCGTTGAGGCTTGGATACTGATACTTGTTCTTTAAAGATGTACCTATCGTGGGAAATATTTGTGTGTTCCACGGCTAGTATATAAGGTCGATTCCAAATACGAAGCATTCCAGTGACAACCTGCAGTGACAAGGGACAGAGACTGAGCCGCGATCGGCGAATGATTGAATGAGAGAGTGGCTTCGGGTTTCAATCGGCGATTAAAAATGCAGACACGGGAGGCTTGACGCTAATCTCTGTTTGGAACAAGTTCACTAAATCTTTTGAACACGAAGTTGTGGTCACTAACTCGATGGTAGTCAATGTCCGACTTAAATGACTGGAAAGGCTCGAATTATTGCATTCATAAACTGTGTAATCTAGTTATTTGTTGAGAATTCCTATGCGAGCTGACATGTTTAACTTGTTGCGCGATTCTCTGTTTTATGACGATGGATTGTAGCTTGACCAACAGTTTGGCTTTTGGTTCTATGGTACGGCTCAAATTGCACCAGTAAATGATGACCCTTATCTCTATTAGTACAGAAAAATAGAAAAGGAATTAAAAGATATATATATAAAGAATATTCGAGGGTAGGAATGCATTTTGTTAAGGAATTGAAAAAAAAAAAGTTTTCCGACAGTCTGAATTTCTATCGTAGCCGAAAGGAAATTAGGCTTGCGATCATATTGTCGCATCAACACAAAGTGGTTACTTTCAACGATCCGTACCGAAACTGTAGGCTTGTCCAAGATGGTGTGTACTTCGATCCACAATTTCATTTTTATACACGCCAGTTATGGCTGCTCCTCGTCAATTGATGGCCTTCTCCACAGTCCTATACGACTCGTGTGTGGCGAGTGTGTCGCTTATTGGGGAACGAAATCTTGGTGATCCGTCGCTTTTCTACGACACACTTGGGAGTGTAGGTGTCATGACTATCGCGAGGGGTCCGACAGCAGACTGCTTCAACCGGTTTCTTCTCTGGAAATGATTCTTGTTATCTGCAACTCGCTAGGTCACTGCATTTGTCAACATTCTTGATGTCATAATATGTCTCGTCGGACCTGGCCTTACGCCCTGCTTTGCTCGAATTTCTCATATAAACAGAATCCAACAATCCTCACCATTATCCGTGAGAATCCTCCCTTCGAAATAGAACAAAAAATAAATACATAACAAAACTGATCACTATATCAAACTAATTCCATCTGTTTCTCAATGTCTGAATTCGTCAATGTGGACAGCTCGCCTCAAGGGCGTCGACATTCTCTGCTATCAGACTTCCTTCCCGGGAGCCCACAACCACCACCGTTATTTATCTCCACCGCTCCAAATGTCGAATCTATCTTGACCAGAGATATTCAAGACTGTTCCTCCGATGATGGTCAAGGTGACGATGAGGCGCAGTCACATCCTGATGATACCGGATCAGAACATGTTCTTGTGACTAACGTGCAGCTGGCCTTCCACCCCAATGGAGTTGCGTATGGTTGTGGCTACTCGGCAATTGCACTTCCAGGAGCTGACCTTCCAGTTCCTAATCAACATGATTTAGATGATTCTATACAGGCGGAGGTTAATCTTTTGCGTGATAATGACCTCATTTCACAGAAGCATCCGCCAACGGGATGGAGGACCACTCTAGTGGGACGGCTTTATCGACATCTCTTCAGCACCAGAGTTAAAGATCACCGAGGATCGATATTCTCGCCGGAAGAGCCTGGTGAGAGAAGGCCATTACTGCAGCCTGCCAGCGCAATTTTCGATAGCGGACTAGCGACACCGCCTCCTGATCAAGTGCACAAACAGTGGGAAGACGCCCTGGCCACACATAGCATCAAGACCACTTGGCAGCGTGAGGCAAAGACGCTGGTACAATACGCTGCGCCACTCATTGCCACATTTCTATTGCATTATTCGGTAACAGTGGGAAGCGTGCTGACAGTCGGCCGGCTTGGAATGGATGAATTGGCAGCGGTGAATTGTAGGTACGCCTCTATTTGTTGACCATGAGTCAACCAGAATAAGGCAAATAATATTAAGAGTGTCTAGTGGCAACCATGACGGCTAGTATCACATACTATGTACCAGTCCAAGGCCTCGCAACCTGCCTCGACACGTTGTGTTCGCAGGCTTATGGGTCGGGCCACAAACACCTCGTCGGACTTCAGGCACAACGCATGACCTGGCTCCTCTGGATCCTGATGGTACCCATAGCGATTCTCTGGTGGTTTTCTAGGCCGATTCTGGTAGCCCTTGTTGGTGGAGGACGAGTTCCGGATCTCGCAGCTCTCTATCTTCGGGTCTTGATTATCGGCATGCCAGGCGTGGCAGTCTTCGAAAGCGGCAAGCGATTTGTGCAGTCACAGGGCCTCTTTCATGCGACAACATATACGCTGCTTATTGGAGCTCCGCTGAGTTTCCTTCAGAATTGGCTGTTCGTCTTCCGAGCCGGTTGGAATTTTTCTGGAGCAGCAATTGCCATGGGTGTCACACAAAACCTCTTGCCAATCCTACTGATTATGTATGTGCGCCTCTTTGAGGGCTCAGAATGTTGGAAAGGCTTTAGTCGCAAAGCCTTTAGCAATTGGGGTAAGTTTTCTATTTTCCTCTCTCAAAACGGAGCAAAATCCAGTAACAGCCTTTTTTCAAAAAAGGTCCCATGATGAGGTTGGCATTGCCTGGAATGATCATGATTGAAGCACAGTTTTCAGTCTTGGAGATCCTCACAATCGCTGCCGGTCGATTTGGCACGGCGCAATTAGCAGCGCAGAGTGTATTGGTCACTGTAACATCGACATCCTTCAATATACCATTTCCGCTCGCCATTGCAACTTCTACCCGAGTTGCTAACCTCATCGGAGCCAACCTTAGTGACGCTGCACGAACAACTGCACGAGTGGTATGTCTGTTACATCATTTCGAATCCATTTCTAGATTGGTCTAGCTGAATTGCCTGTGTTAATACTATCCTTGTAGGCCATCATCGCCGCATGCATTGTCGGGCTATTCAATATGACGATTTTTATATCCCTCCGTGAACAGATCCCACGAGTCTTCACAAACGACGACGAAGTAATTTCGATTGCCGCGAAGGTTATACTTGTGTGCGCAATAATGCAAATTTTTGACGCCATGGCAGCCGTATCTCATGGCCTTCTCCGAGGTATTGGGCGACAAGCAATCGGTGGCTATGCAAACTTGTTCTCGTACTATATCATAGCACTACCAATCTCACTGTCAACGAGCTTTGCTTTAGATTGGAAGTTGGCTGGACTCTGGACGGGTCTAACGATTGGCCTTGCAACGTAAGTGATTGAACCCGAATCTTACCTCCCTTGCTACACTTGAACTGCGCTGCGTGCTCACTAGAAATCTCCAGAGTGTCAGGACTTGAGGCCTTGTACCTCCAATTCACTGATTGGGAAATCGCTGTTGCCCAAGCTCAGGCAAGAATGCGATTGGAGGACATTGGTGCGAGAAAGGCATCGATTATTCAACAATAATGGGGTGTATGCTTTCCTAGCTTCATCGTAACACACGGTTCACCGTCCGCTTATTCTATGCATCTTTCAGCCTCTAGTTAGTTCAATATGATAGCTCCCCTTTGCAGCAAACTGGAGATGAGTAATCAGCATATCTGAATCAAATCAAGTGCCAGATACTCGCTGCCTACCAAAACTCACATTATTGATGTGGAGTTCGAGTACACTCAACGTTTCACTCTGCTGATAGAAGTGCCGTAAGTGCCGTAAGTATCTGTATTTTGCCTTCTGTCCTGTCATGGTTTTACCCTAGCATGCCGACCCCAGGCACCCCAACCCCAGGCACGCCGACCCTAGACACCCAGGTCGAGCTGGAGCATGAGGCATGGAGATACCCCATGTTGCCATGTCACAATTCCCGGGCCTCATGTGATCGCTCATCCACCCAGCATCCAAGGTGGGTTGTATTACAGACCCGGCCCCGCTCCGACGAGCGTAAGGATATTGAGTCGGCCCCACTCCGACTTCTCTCCCACCATAGACTAGAGGGGGCGTTGGGTGGAAATAGCGGACGCGAGGGGGGATGAGTACGAAAGGCCCGGCAGCGGAAGCCAGCGTGATGATACAACGGTGCAAGTCCTTTCCTCCAAGATTGCTCGATGCTCGGCGCGTCTTGAACGTGGGGTTGCACAATCCATCCTCCTCATGTCACGTCTGCGGCCCCACTCCGAGCAGTCAGCGATATACTGACTGTCTTGGATTGACTAAGTCGGACATGCATGCATGTCCATGATCCAAGCCTTGTCCCAGATGAAGATAAAACCAAGCGCAGAGTTGCATAATCCTTTCCCATTCTATACCAGACCCATCTCAACACCGCATTCCAGAGCCTCAGCTCAATCAAGACCCGTCCTTTCCGGAATATCATCACCATCATCATCATGCCTACTCATCTTAAGCAGACTAGCAAGGCTGCGGGCGCTGCCACCCCCGCCCCTGTTGATGTTCCCAGCATCGTCAAGGGCGTTATTGACGACATTCGTTCTCATGGCGACAGTGCGGTGAGGTCTTACTCTGAGAAGTTTGACAAATGGTCCCCAGCATCATTCAAGTTGTCCAAGGAAGATATTGAGGCTTCCCTCGCCCAAGTTCCTCAGCAGACTCTTGACGACATCAAGACTGTGCAAGCAAATGTCCGTAAATTTGCCCTTGCCCAGCGCGATTCAATCAAGGAGTTTGAGGTGGAGATGTCCCCTGGTGTTTTCCTGGGTCAGAAGAACATCCCTATCCAAGCTGTTGGAGCGTAAGTCCACCCCCCACAGACTTCATAAAATTGTACTTTGTCACCGGTGATGAAATCGCTAACACCACCCCAATAGATACATCCCTGGTGGCCGATACGCCCTGCTCGCCTCAGCTCACATGACTATTGTGACGGCCAAGGCGGCTGGAGTACCCCACGTTATTGCTTGCACCCCTCCCATCCTTGGCCAACTTCCTCATGCTACTATCGCGGCTGCACACTTTGCTGGAGCCGACGAGATCTTCGTTCTTGGCGGCGTTCAGGCCATTGCCGCCATGGCAGTCGGCACTGAAACAGTTTCCAAGGTTGATTTCATCGCTGGGCCTGGCAACTCCTTTGTAGCTGAGGCCAAGAGACAACTGTTCGGCACAATCGGCATTGACCTTCCAGCTGGCCCAACCGAGGTTCTGATTGTTGCTGATGACAAGGCCGACTACTTCACCGTTGCTACTGATCTACTGTCTCAGGCAGAGCATGGTCCTGACACACCCGCAGTTTTAATCACCACCTCAAAGAAACTCGGTGAAGAGGTGGTGAAAGAGGTTGCCCGGCAGCTAAAGAACCTTCCCACTGCTGGTCTGGCCGCTGTGTCTTGGGAAAACTTTGGTGAGGTTATTGTTGTCGACAACCTCGATGAGGCCTACAAGCTTGCGGACAAATACGCTAGCGAACATGTTCAGATTCTGACGGAGAAGCCCCGAGAAGCTTTGGAAAAGATGAAGGCTTATGGAGCCCTCTTCTTGGGCGAAAAGACTTGCGTCTCATACGGTGACAAGGTAAGCCACCATGAGTTAGGAGCCCACAAAAATGATTAGTTGCTTACTGTGTTAAACAGGTCATCGGCACCAACCACGTTCTGCCCACAAAGGGTGCTGCCAATTTCACAGGCGGCTTGTGGGTAGGAAAGTATCTGAAGACTGTTACTTACCAAGAGGTGACCTCAGCGGAAGCAACTGCTGAACTGGGTCGTCTGTGTGGCCGTGCAGCTCGTGCAGAGAAATTCGAGGGCCATGCTCGATCTGGTGACGTGAGAGCAATGAAGTTCGGTGGAGACAAGTTTGAGTGGCCAACTTTGAACTAAAATAAAGCTTCTGGTAGGCTGAAATTAAAATAGTTGAAAAAAAGTGAATAATATAATGGTATTTGGATTCTCTCAAATGTGCCCTTATCCACCAAGTTTGACGCATGCCACCTTGGGCTACATGATTCCAACCTTGATCGCGATCATATGGGATACAATAGTTGTAATGCTTGGAGAACTTATATGTCATGGCATTAGGAGGTAAATTGGAGTCAGATGTCCAGAAGGACGTCATCACTGAGTGTCTGAAGGTTAGGCGGTTCAGATGAATACATGTAGTGTGTTTTGGATACATAAGAGATGGCTACGGCCGATAATGCCAAATGGCAAAACAAAAGAAATTCAAACAACTGCCTATATATTTCTATGTTGGTCGTCTACGACGTAACATCAATGGTTAAGGCCTCGGGTTGTCAAGCATTCCTTCTTAGCTACATAGGCGAAGAGACTGATCCCCTTGTGATCCTGAAACCGCTGATCCTGACCGGTTTGACGGGAGTAGAAAATTTAAGGAATACTGGTAAAATATCATTCACTGGCTAAATGAGTCCGATGCTTAAAGCACAAACTTTTACAAGCCCGAGAATCTGTCTTCATTTTGGTCGGCGATAACCAATCTGAGACATAGTGTAGTTGTTCTGAGGTCTAAATTGAGCATTCTCGTTCTGCACAATTTGCATCGGTATTGAATTCCATAACAGGGTAAGATGAAAAAAACGCATATTTCAGGATGTATGTATACTGCCACTACCACCCGCTCTTCTGGCTAGGTTTGGCCGATCATGAAGTAAGACGTGTGTATAAATTTAATCTCACTTCTGACTCACAATATAAATAATAGCAAGAAGATGTTATTCATGACTCTTTAGAGTCATGAATGTGCCATCTTAGGGTTGAATAAAAATACTCTTAAAGGACATAGCGGAAGGTAGGTGCCCGGTCTCCCATGTCCGCAATCTGCTCATCCGTCAAATCGGAGCCCTCATCTGCCATCCTATCGCGTTCTGCATTAATCTTGGCGTAGCGGAGCCTCAATACGACAAGAGCAATCAGTCCAAGGGTGATAAATCCAATCTCCAATGCATGTCCCAGGATGTACTTTGGTCCATCCGGCTTTCGATAAAAGTTCGATGCCATGGCACCGCCAAGGTTTCCGACTCCAATCTGGAAAGCCATTCCAGCCGCGCGCTTATACGAGCCTGCCAAGTTGTTTGCGATCCAAGTCACATTTCCAGGGAATGCAGGATAAATTCCACAAGTCGCGATGAAGACACCGGCGTAAACAGCACCTGGGGCGCCACCGTGGGCTGAAGCAGCAACTAGAGACTGTTAGCCGAATAACTAGCCTGGGTTTGTGAACTAGGACCACGTACTGGCAATGACGAAGCCTGCGAGAATAGCACACATAGGAATGATTACGTATGTGCTTCTGGGCTTTCCGGCTACTTTCCGTTAGCAACTAGTTTTCATAGAGTTACCACGCTTGATCCTTACCCTTGACTGCCCGGTCTGAAAAGTAACAAACCACTACCGTCAGAATGGAAGCAGTCACATAGATGGGAATCGTCAGTAGCTGTGCTCTAGAAGCAGTATATCCAAGCTGGTTGATGATGGTGGGGAGGAATAGGGCAATTCCGTAGAGAGGGCACACGATACCCCAATACACCTGCTACAGTCAGCCATGGAACTGGAAACGCCATCTTCAGCTCAAAAGTGAATATTGCTGACGTACAAAGAGACTGAGGTATAGCTGCCAGTCGGTCACTGCTTGTATGACATTTTTCCACTGAAAGCGTGAATTTTCAGCGATTCTTCGCCCAGAACGCAGTGAGCCTTGGTATTTTAGTCGCTACTCTGCGGTTAGCCAGCCTGTTTATCCTTTTCTCTTATCATCTGAACATACATAAACGGCCCAGGCTTTCTCATCATCGGTAAGAAAGCTTGCTGTCTCGGGGAAATCGAACATTACGAAGAAGGCGACGAACGCACCCACCACCGTGAGCAATCCTTCGATAATGAAGCTAAACATGCCTGTTAGTTTACCAACATGATTAAACGGAGGAGAATCAAGAATATTACATCCAACGCCAGCCCTCGTATCCACCAATGCCATCCATTCTAACGAAAAATCAGTACAAGGCAATAAGACGACAGTTTTGGGGACAATGGCATACTTGACAATTGCATAAGCTAAGAGACCGGAAAATGCACCAGCCAGGGATGCACCACTGTAAAAAAGACCTTGTCGAAATTGCAGCTCGGACGCGCAGTACCACATTGTCAAGTAGTAAGCACAGCCAGGGTATAGACCTGCTTCTGCAATGCCGAGGCAGATGCGCACGGCAAGTAAACTGTGATAGTTGCGGACAAGGCCTAGAAGGACATTAGTGGCCTAGATTCATTTCTAAATTTTCGTCAAATAGCATTACCCAGACAAACAGTGCAGGAACCCCACACAATCATGATAGCTGGTAGGTAAATCTATTCTAGTTGTTAACAATCGCTTGCATGTGGACAATGTTTGTTGAGCAAGTAGACTGACAGATGGCCTCATCTTCTTCAAAATCAAGTTGGATGGGATTTCAAAGAAAGAGTAGGTGAAGAAGAAGGCAGTCAGACAAATGTTGTACTGGTTACCAGAGAGTCCAAGATCTGCTGAGAGGCCTTGGATGTTGGCATTGCCGATGTTTCTAGTATACTTGGTCAGTCATCACCAGAGACGATAGTTTTGTGGCGTATAATTTACCCTCTATCCAGAAAGCTCAGCAGATATAGAATGGCCAAGACTGGTAAAAGCCTTACGTCCATCTTCCGCAGAGCTTTTGCCTCGTCAATGTGCGAAAAGTCTGGCTCCTCTACAGCCTCTTTCGGTTTGCCACCGTGTTCGACATTAGTGCGATCCAGGTGGATAACAGATTGGTCATGTTGGGAAAGTTCTGTAGAGGACTTCGGATCCATGTTCAACAGTTATGATCAAGTCCAAGTCTCATAAACAACAAAGAAACATGCACAAGTTGGGACCATTTCAATTGCAAGTGGAGGAGCCCAGATTTTAAATCCCCCATCATCCCCTAAAGAACATCAGGTTTGATCATGTCAAGGCTTGTTATTCTACCCCGCAAAAATCCAATTGCTATCCCCGCAATCTCATCTTGCATCTTGGCATATCGAGTCATGTCGGAGATGTTCGGTGGTTGGGCCGATATGTCGGTGGTCCCCCGACAAAGGGGGTGGCAAGCGGGCTATTCCAAAATATCAAAAGATGTAATACACAATAAGCGGTAGCGGTGAAGAGGAGTGATCTGAGCATTAATCCCCCGCATCGCGCTAAAAATTAAGAAGTTGTTGGGGGAGTAGTCGAGGCTAAACTTCATGACTTTGGCACAAGCGAAGCAATAGAGAATATGTCATGTCTCTTAAATTGCTCCATCTATTGTGCTCCTTTGTCAGACTGTACCACTACCTGTACCCCTAATCATCTCCTAAACAGGACTCGCCGATTATATTTGCACATGTGATCTGCTTGACTTTTCGTGAAAATTGCTCAGCACAAGAGGAGATCAAAGGCTTGGCGACGGATATACCATCGACTAGCTGAGCGCATGTGTAGTCATGGCATTCATATATGGTTAGAGCGGCAACATAGACTGCCCCGCTTGATGTCAAAGCTGGTTGATATAGTAAGCAAATTCGTCTCTGTATGGGGTAGACTTGTGCAGTAGCACGCAGAGATGTGACTCGGGAATAACTGGGAGTTAGGGTGTTGGGTATGAAGGAATACCACCTTGCAAGCTGGGGCAAGTTTGACCGCGATCTAACTAGAAGGGATCCGACGGATCCCCAAAAAAACTGGGGTTGTTTTGAGGGGGAGAAAAAGAAAACGTACTCGGATTCAAATGGACCAGAATGGGTATCCTATTAATAATGAGACAGGAGATTGCGCGATAACCAAGTTGATTATTAAAAAGAAAATAGCAAAGAGTCATATTCGATGACCATAGGTCTTCTGCTGCCACATATCTCGGTTTTAGCGCTCACAGTATATAGAGTAATTATACTCCAACTTCTCGCGCTGGTGCTCTAGGTTAGGTGGCGAGCCAATTTGTTACTGATTCATCTACAGTTCAACATCCAAATATAATCTTTTAGTTACTGTCGTGCAACTCTCCTCTGGGCTCCCAATAATCACATGCATGCTACGTTAATTTGTACGTCCTCTTAAGCGAAGAGGGCGAAGTACGACTTATAGGTTCAATACCACGGGTTACGGCCCAAGTATCCATGATCAGCTGCCTTGCCGATTTTCTAGACAATGAGTTCCAGCTGGAGCTATTTTTCTTTTATTTCTCTACATGGATCATATTTCAATGATTCAATAGGTTTTATTTGATTTCAATCGGCTCTAGAGCGGCGTGAAATACATTTGAGACTCTCATTCGCAGTCTCAGACTTGTTTTCACAAGACAAAGCCTGCATCTATAACTAAATTATGTCCGGTCATGGACTGATTGGTAGCCAATGTCATTACAGCTTGTGAGACATCCTAATCAAAATTCAGTCAGAAAAAAAATTTCTGTAGTTATCTGTGTAATGTTGTCTGAGAAAAAGAGAGACAACACAGATCAGAAGCCTTGTTCAGCTTATGGGGAGTTTTTAATGGCCAAATTTAATCCTGCGATATTTCCATCTTTCACTTACCTCGAGAGTTGCGAATCGCTTGAGGGCAGTGGCTTCTCTTGCACCTTGCAAGTGTTCTTCCGAGAACTGTCGACCCCAGTCCTGTGGCAGATGAGGGCAAGCATGGGTCAGTTCAGGCTTCACTTAGGATTTGGGTTGGGGAGCTTACTGTCATGAGAATACCAGGAGACACTGAATTGACTCTGATAGTGGGCGCGACTGCTCTAGCGAGGCACTTGACCATGTGAATTTGAGCTGCTTTGGTGACGGCGTACGGCTAAGAATTGTAATCAGTTCGCCGCCTACTTGTTGTGCGCTTCCCGAGGGAAAGATATTGTGACTCTTGTAGAAGCTTCAGGTGCAATTCCGTTTGTATAAATGAAGTAGAAAATTAGAAAAGAAGATGGGTATGGAAGTTGTTGGATCGTTCCCCGCCACAAAAATAGACAAGTGCATTTTATACATACAATTGAGCTTCCGCTTGGTTTCACTCCGGCAACGCTGGCGATAGTTGTAAATGATCCCTTAGTTATCTCCAAATGTGGCCTAGCAGCCTGTAGTAGGTATAAATGGCTCTTGACGTTAATGTTGAAGCACATATCCCAATCTTCTTCGTCGACGTTTTGGTCGAGATCATCAAACTTTCTGATGCGCGTCCAACCACCGTTGGACACAACTATGTCGAGACGACCCATTTTCTCAACAGTCTCCGTAATTAATCGCTCGATGTCGGATCGCTTACTTAGATCTGCGCGTATCGAAAGAAACCTCAACTGTGTGTCTGACGAGGACGTGCTCTCCATGCCTGCCATTCTCTGATACCGAGCCGCCTCGGTCGACATATTCTCGATCACTTCAGCTGCCCTCTCGGCATTTGAGGAGAAATTAATGACAACTCTCATACCAGCTCCGGCCAATGCCTTGGCAGTCGCAGCCCCAAGGCCGGCGGAAGATGCTGTCACAAGCGCAACCTTCATCGCTGGATTCGAAGATAGTCAAATTGTATAGAAAGAGAGGACTTCAGTGTCAGAAATAAGGTAACGATGTTCAATGCACCAATATAGATAGATGCAGGAGAAAGTCCATCTCCAGTTTTGAAGCAATGATTAGTGACTGACGAGGTTGGCGCAATCAGACCTCCGATGACCGAGGGTCAAATATCGGAGTGGGGCCGGATGCAACTCCTGGTAGGTTAGGCTCTAGATTTCCCCAACATCGAGAGGGGAGGGATCACGGCGTCCTACCCTCCACATTCTGCCGTGAGCTTGTCCCCGCATTCACTTCAGGATAAGACCACAATTCCAGTACTACCCCATCCCTCGTCTTTTGTACTGCGGCCTTTATTCTCCCTCCTTCGCAATCTTTCATTCAAGCAAAACAACACGATGGCCAAGGTCCCTGTGTACAATGTTACCCTCATTGGAATTGGCTCCATTGGAATCTCCTTTGCGGCTCTTCATCTACGCTTTGGGGCTGGCGTTGTCACTGTCTTCGACACAAGGCCCGATCTTGAGCAACACATCGAGTCTGTCCTTCCAGGCTATCTCGGCGACGACGCTGCAGCCCCGAAACTTGCGGATCTCCAGGCACAAGGCAGGCTTGTGACCTGTAACTCGCTTGACAAGGCTTGCTCACGAGCCGATATTATTCAGGAACAAGGACCAGAGAATTTGCAATTCAAGCAGGATATCTGGGCACAGATAGAAAAGGTGGCGCTCCCGACAGCTCATTTTTGGACCTCGACTTCTGGCATTGCTGCGTCACTGCAAAACCAGCAGATGCAGAATCGCTCCCGACTTCTCGTCATTCATCCTTTCAACCCACCTCATATCATGCCGCTGATTGAGATTGTACCATCACCCGACACACTCCCTGAGGAGATCAGCTTTGCGCGTAACTACTTCCAGGAATTACAGTCCGGTCACCGACCGATCGTCATCAATAAGGAGCTGCCTGGCTTCGTTGGGAACCGATTAGCCTTTACCATATTCAAAGAGGCCAGCTATCTAGTAAAGGAGGGCGTTGTGAGCGTGAAGGATCTTGACTCTATTATAGAGACCAGTCTGGGCCCCCGATTTGCCGTGCAAGGCCCCTTCAAAGCCTATCACATGGGTGGGGGTACGGCAGGGATTCAGGGCTTCTTGAATAATCTACAGGGCACCATCCAAAATGTTTGGGACAGTTTCGAAGATGTCAAGTTTGGCGATGGTAGTGGCTGGGTGGAAGAAATCGTGAAACAGACGGAGGAAGCGTACGGGATGCCGAATCCATCACAATTTGCTGCTCGAGACAAGCAACTACGGGATGTAATAGAAACGCAAAAGGTGGATCAAACGAGTGAATAATTAGTTAAATTGAAAACGATGTAGGGCGTAAATTAAAAAGTATCGCTTTCAGGCTCATGCGATCAACCAACAACGTTCATCCTGACGACAAGATTTGGGGGGAACAGTACTTGTCATAAGTAAATGTGCTTCAAACATAAGCCAAGAACAGCGTATTAACTAACCATAAACAATGAATGACGGCTAGACGTCGAGTTTAGTTCTATATTAGAGACTCCTAACACCTGATACAATGCAATATAAGTTTCCGTTACCTCAGAAGTCCTAGTCCTAGTCCAAAGTGCTCCATGTGTGCCTCGGGTCCAGTTAGAGAATTGGTATTGTGATTGAGGTCTACTACACCATAATCCAATGACTCATATTGGCGGTCTAAATGACTGAAAGGTATGTTGGGATCTCCCATCTGGGAGTACATCCGCTTAGATGGATCGATGAAGGTAGCTTGGCGGGCTGCGTCCCAAACAAGCTCAGGATCACTCAATGGGTCCAGTATGCGTTTTGGATCTGGATATGGTGTGCCATTTCCAGCTAAAAAGCGGCCGTCCGTCGATCCGATTTGTTGACTACTGCCAGTCGCTCCTGGAGTTTGTGTAGCTTGTGTTGGTTCAAGGCAATTGACGAGCAAGATCTGAAGCCCTTTCCCTATCCAACGAACGAGGTGATGCTGCCCACACTCAATCGAGTTGCAGAGCTGAATGACCTGCTTGATCTTGTCTTGAGTCAGGTCCATATCGATATCAACATGGCCACGGTACACGGTAGCAGTCTTGATGAGGAACGCACACGCGTATGCCACCATGCTATGGAAGTAGTGGGGTAAACCGACAAGGGCGGTTGCCAAATCAGGGTCCCCGATGGTGAGGTCAATGATGGACATGGCGCATTGAACTGCCATCTGAGCTATTTGACGAAATCCAGCAGGAATAGGATCCACGTTGGCATCATGTGTAAGACCCCGAAACACGTAGGAGCAGATCAATAATTTTGCAAAGTAGTAGTGGAGAGACACTGCCTTTGCTGGGTATTCGCCAACAACGGGGTGGTGAGCTGGGTGGGAATGGAAGGCTCAGGTCAGCAAAATATTCTAATAAATGACTGGTTCACAAAATGGGCGATTTGGGGTGCATACAATAACAGCTTAGCCACGTGCTTGCCCAAGTATCAATTTGATTGTTGAAGGTATCAAGTTGAGGCTTGAAAATGGTGGGGATCCGCTCGTTACTCCCGACTCCAAAGAGGTCAGAGGCGGTGCTGAGGATACGAAGCAGAGAAACTTGGCTCATGACTCGTTGGTTACACAAGGAGTCTGGCATGGAGGCTAGATAGGTTTCGTAATTGCGGATGGACTCTTGGTTTCCAAGCATCGGCGTCCGGGCATAGAGGATTGAAAGGTGCTGATCGCAAATGTACAAGAGGTACCAGAGCTTCATGCGCTCCGTCGCCGTCTCAATATCCTGGCCATTTGCAGAATTTTCTGAGTTGGAAGCCGCATGAGACCTGGAATTTGCTGTAATCACAGCACCAAATGAGTTTTGAAGCTCAACCTCCAGTGCCCGGCGGATGACTAGACCTGATACGGTCCAAGAAACATCACTCAACCAGAAGCTAGCGATCACCAGACCTCTCAAGTCCTCAAGGTCCAAGACTGGGGTGAAGAGAAAGTCAAGGATAAGCTTGCGAAGTTCAGCCTGGCAGATGCGGTAGAGGCGGTCAGAGGAGGCGTCTTGCAAAGCTGATGTGGCGCAGATGGCTACAAGGAGCAACGGCGAGGCTTGGCGGAGGCTTTCGAGATCCTTGTATTTACTGGCGATGTCATATAGATAATGGTCTGACTTGCTCAGATAATTTTGTACTAGTCTGTCGGCATCGGCGTGTTCCAAGAGACCACGAGATATGATGTCTCTGGGTGATGGCTTCTGACTACCGTTCTCGATGGACTGAGGCGCGATCTGGTGTGACCTCAATGACTTCAATCTCGTGATTTGATACAGAGAATCTATCGGGGTACGATCAATGTCTGCATTGACGGTAGAAGACTGGGGATCCTCCTCAACCAGCATGTCCAGTTCCATTCCGCTATCAGCCCGATTAGGGCTTTCAGGAGTTCCGAGGTCGGTCTCTTGGGGACCTTCCGATGTGCTCATCAATGGTGGCAATAGTGGTTTTGACTGAGCACTACGCATTTCGTTGAGAGCGGCGTGGATATTCCTGAGGTCGTGGATCAGGGCCGCACTGAGGCTGGACGGAATGTTAGACAGTCATACAGACTGGCAAGAAGGGAGGGGGGAGATGGGCATTGAGACTGAGGGGGTGTTCGGTTCATACTCTTCCTTGCCGTCTCCCAGAGTCTGCCTCCGCAAAGTACAGGTGACTCGGCGACGTTGGCAGCGCCGACACGGAGGGTTTCCATTTTCCATAGTGCATCGTACCTACGTAAATATTAGTTGGATTGGGGGCATTCTCATCCATGCAATGGGCCCAACACTTGGGAGGGCTCAAACCTTGTGCTTCTGGCACTGGATGCAGGCAGTTGCTCGTGGGCCCGAATTCATCCTTGTTGAATTGACGCTGCACAATACACGGTGGATTTGTTTTGAGGGTGCTGACTACTATTTTGTGATGCAAAATTACACACGCCTCTGCGCTGCGAGCAAACGAGACTTGTCACTGGGCTGGGGCCTAGTTCATAAAAGCACCTCAATCCCTCTCTGTAATGGTGACAAGGTTGGGTGTTATGAAGACACCGTCGAAAGTCGAGTGGATTTGAGTCAAATGCACGTGAAGGCCTCAAAATGTGGGGTAACTCCCAGCAGCAGACAAAATCTGGCCCAGAACACGCAAATTCCCCCAGCAGCTGTCATAAATCCCGTGGTCCAGTGGCAACAGACCTCCCCTAGGCTAGGGGGCGGTTGGGCGGGCCACAGGGGAGAGGGGGCAAAGTGGTGACAAAAGCTGAACCCCTGCAAGGGTACAGATTACTCCGTAGTTATTCCCCGCCACCTCCCGCTGGCAGCCGATGGATATGTCATGGTAGGGCCTCGTTCAGGGAGTGCGAGTCATGTAGTCTGTACGCATCCCATGTTTAATTCGCTCTTCCGCACAGGAGCTCAACCTAATAAACGCTGTTCCCCAGCCATCAACTTCAACAGGAGGCTCTCGGGGATTGACGGGTGCCAAAAAAAAAAAAAAACAATGCGCTCTCTCCCCCCCGCTCCCTGGCGCACTCGCTTCTACTCAAAGAAAACGAATGAGACGGGTATCATAACTTACCAGGTCATGGAACACCATGTTGAATGACGTGATTGGGTCAAGCTCCGACTTCTCCAACACGCACATTTGGAGAAGTCTCAAGAACCCCGCAATCGAAGTCTCCAAATAGATAGTGGAAGCAAAATATGCCGACTCTGGCCTCAGATCCTTTACAGAGAGCGGTGCGGCGACGTATCGTTGGTTTCTTACGAGAAACGATTGCCCGAATTATCTAAATCCACTTCTTCCAGCTCGAGCGGGGTACTGATGTTTTACAGTGGTCTTCAAAATGTTTCCCGACTGAGGCGACGGGTTTTTTGTTCTTTCTTTCTTTCTTTCTTTCTTTCTTTTTTTTTTTTTTGGCAACTGATCCTCGCACTGGCGTTCAAACTAGTGCATGGAATTGTGTATTCAAGGCATCATTGATTAAAGAAAGGAAGTTCAATACTAAGAAAAAAAAACCATATGTAAAGAGATTTGGTGAAGGTTACAAACGCCCAAGTAGCCCCGACATTTAACAAGTGAGGACTCCCCTACTATCATAGGTTCCAAACCTAGAACTCATTGCCAGTCTCAGTAACTTGCTTTGCTTGAGGGCTTTTATCCTTGAGGCCGCTTTGCTCAGAGAGTGTGGGAGTATCCTTGAATCTCCATGCAGGAATCTTTCGCTCATAAAGCTCATCGAGCTCCCAGTAGGTTCGGCCGTAAGTCTATCAAGAGTCAATAAAGGCTCCATGAATGCACATGAGGGACCTACCTCAGGGTAATAGAACCAAAGCAGGATGGTTGTGGGGACCAAAAGTCCTGCCCATACATAGATTGCTTTGACACCCAGGTTTCCTGCGTCGGGGCTAATCATGTATGAAACAGTCCAGTTAAAAATGACACTAACAAATAGTTAGCAGGCTATTGGCAAAAATATTGGCCGGAGAAGGAAAACCCACAAGCCGAGACCATAGCAGCCCAAGTTGAATGAAGTTGTCTGAGCCCTTAGACGAGGAGTTGAGGTTTCTCCGGAGGCAATATAGCCAATTGGCCCCGCGGAGAAGCCATAGCAAATTACCCAAAGTAGCAGGAATGCCAGAGCCGCCTTATCGGCAGAGCTTGATTTGAAGAATCCGGTTGTTGCGAGGCCGATATTGAAGACTAGCATGAGGAAGCATCCACTGTTCACATGTGTTAACGGCTGAACGTCAGTTTTACCGGATATAACTTACCCAACGAGAAGAGGTCTACGTCCAATGTATTCGCACGCAACCAGAGACGAGGAGATAGAGACGATGAGCAGAACAAATCTAGCAACGTTTAGAGGGGCTGCATCAATCACGCGTAAACAGTTCATACTCACGTGATAATGGTCACAATAAAAGGATCTTTGATGCCCGCAACTTTGAAGAAATACTAGGAACCAAATTAGCTTCTGCAAATGTCAAGTATATGGATTCTGTTGGGGAACTCACTGTGGAATATCCAAAGACAATAGGAGCACCAGCCGTCCACTGACTGCAAATACCCATGCAGCCTGCCAAGGTTCTGCGCCAGTTGAGACCCTGGAAAATCTCTAAGAAGGACGACTCCTTGGATATCTGGTTGAACTCCCGCTCAGCTTGGATACCGTGCTGAATGACGCGGTACTCATATTCCTGTTTCATACTTATGAGCAACGGTTTCTCAAAAATTTTCCATATCCAATTTCAGTTCAGACACATACCACATCATAGTCTGGTGCAGTGCCATATAGCCTAAGCATGGATCGCTTGGCTTTTTCATGGTCGCCCTTTCGAGCATAATAGAGGTGAGATTCGGGAACAAACCAGATAAGGATAGCGAGGATCTGGAAACGAACAATTTTGGTCAGCGTCATACAATACGGAGGATATCAAGCATAATTAGCCAAACTTACACCAGTGAAAACGAACTCAGTAGCAATCAAAGGCCTCCACTTAGTTGGCTGGTGAACATCGACGAGCTGAGTAGCAATGGCGCTAATGAGTTGGCCAAAGGCAAGGGTAAGCTGGTAAGCACCAATCATGAACCCTCGAATTTGGAAGGGCGCGAGCTCCGAGACGTAGGTGATAAGGATTGATTGAGCCAAACCAATTCCGCAACGGACGAGAACAGCTGCTCCAAGCCAGCTCTTCCAATCAAAGGCCGTAATCTCAGCAATCGAGCCACCCAGAAGGACGACGATGGCGCCAATCATGGCTACCCTGTCAAGTAGGATCAGTCAGTAAATGTACTAAAGAATGCTTTGAAAGATCCTACGACAGAGAGACCTACTTTCGGCCGAAGCGGTCGGCAAAATAACCTCCTGTGAACATACCCAGAGCTTTGGACATCTCGGCGAAACCTTGCCAGTAGGAAACAACTTTGGCGCTGATGGCTGGCTGGCCATCAATGGTTGTATCCGCCATGTCGTTGATGAAAGCCTGCATAGGGATCACGTTTCCTGGGATCTGCTGTTGGAACTGTGGAAGGTTTTAGCAACACCTCCCTTTCGTCTACCCATGTTGTATGCACTCACGCCATCGTTGAGTGCCGCCCAATTGAGGATTAAACAGAAGAGCATGACTCTCCAGAATGTCTTGGCCACAGCCAAGCGTCCGAGAGCTGAAGAGTTAATTTATGAGAACAACTTAGAAGCTGGGCTTGAAGGGGCAACTCACAGGCATACTTTGTCTCCAAAATTTCTCCCTCCTGAACATTCCCTGCTATATGTTCTAGATGGACGCCCACCTCAGCAGGCTTATCAGGGGGCGAATTGGAGTCCTTGTGAGTCATATTCGTGACTGAGAGAGTGATTGGAAGCGATAATCCCCAGAGTGTGAGAGAACCAATGGCTTTGATTCGAAGTTTAGACAGATGGAGGCTCCATATATATATACTACGAGATGTTGCCTACCCCAGGTTTTGCTCCGCGGGGAAGTTTTGCGGAGACGGAGCTTCTCGATTAGGTCATAACCGCCCGCGCTAGCGGAATACCTCTTCCAAGCTTTGACTTACACTCTCAAACTATGGGCATCATGAACTACAAGAAGACACAGCATGCCAGGATATGATGACAATAAATATACAGTACCGCATCAGAGAAAGTCCAAAGCTGTTTGTGTTTAAACTGGCTGGCCTGGACTCACGCTACATACTGCAACGAAGTCACAATGCTCCTCGTCATTCTCCCCTATGTTTTGTCCCTTGCGACCCTGAGTCTCCTGGTCTTTCCAGTAATTAGATACTGGTGGGATCCTAATGGACTCCGAAAGTTCCCTTCGCCATCTATCGCAGGCTTCTCGTCCTTCTGGAGAGTCTGGCACAACCTCCACTACAAACACTATGCGGCGGTTGACGATGCCCATAAGCGCCTGGGTACGCACGTCCGCATCGCACCCAACCACCTATCCATCCTTGACCCGCGGGCCCCTAACGATGTGTACGGCCATGGTGCCAACATGCTGAAGGAGGCCTGGTACGACGCTGGTGCCGGCGCTCATAGAAATCTTGCCGACACCCGCGTCAAGGCCGAACATCAAGCCAAGCGCAAGATGTTTGCCCACGCTTTTGCTGCCAAAACCGTTCTCAAGCTTGAACCTGTTCTCATCGAAACACTGCACCTGTTCATGAAGGGAATGGACAAGCATGCTGCAGATGGTACTGTAGTCGATATGAGATTGATGTTGAATTACTTCACTATCGATCTTTTCGGGAATCTCCTCTACGGCCACAACCTTGGTTGCCTTGAGCGGGAAAATGACCTACTCGATGCCGAATCTCCCGAAGACGGCCGTATCTACAAGGTCCCCTTCGTCCAGTCATTGTTAGATGTGACTGTGATAAACACCCTCCTTGCTTTTTCTCCAAAGCTTTTCCCAATCACTAAGCCACTGTTCAACAACCACCCTTACAAAAGAAAGGGGGCAGATTGGGAAAATATTATCTACCATAACACTAAGGAAAGAATGGCAAGCCGAGCCCCATGCGACGATCTTTTCACAAAGTTGCTGCAAGATAGCAAGGGTAAAGAACTGAATTTATCCCTCGGCGAGATCATGGCCGAGTGCTCTGTCATGATGAATGCGGGAACCGAAACCACGACTGCTGCCATGACCAGCACAGTCTATTTATTGTACACACACCCTCACGTTCTCTCCAAACTTCGAGCTGAGATTGACGCCGCTATTCCTGGGCCTCAAGTCCCGTCTTATGACGCTGCCTCTAAGCTCCCTTATCTCCGTGCTTGTATCGAGGAGTCTTTGCGCGTTAGACCCGCGAGCTCCTTTGGACTTCCCCGCGTTGTTCCCGAAGGTGGTAGACATATCGCAGGCCAGTTCGTCCCTGAAGGTGTCACTGTTTCAGTGCCAACTTACTCCCTCCTTCGAGATGAATCAGTGTTCAATCGCGCCACAGAGTATGACCCTGACCGTTGGATGACTGATGATCCGGAGGAGAAGCGCAAGATGATGGCCAATCATCTCCCCTTCAGTACAGGGCCGCGAGCTTGTATTGGTCGGAACATCGCTTACTTTGAGCAGATTGTGGTAATTGCGACGTTGGCTAAGTTCTATGATTGTATTGTACCCGTTGGCTTTGAGCTGGAAACGCAGGAACGGTTTAACTCTAACCCGGGACCGCTGGTGGTTGAGGTTGTACCCCGTCGCAATTGATTACCGAGCTATATAGGCAGATCTAACGAGTTCTGGTTACAATGCCGGTCACGGGAAGGGTGGAATGACATTTGTCTTTGTCATAATAGCACTACAGTAGTAGTAGTGTAGGGGTAGCTAGTCAACAAGGTCATCTTTCTAGTCAAGATCCGTGATAGCAGTGGAGGCCTAGCCCCTTAGTCGTCTTAAGCCCATAACTCATGGCCATTCCCAAACTCCCAGTGTGAAGCTATTCCACGCTAGCGGAGTTGAGTGTAACCAGTGGTGATACCTAATTAGGAAGGCGGGGTTATTGCCGATTAGTGTGGGGTAAATTGCCCATTTAGGAAGCGACGAATTTGGAGAACACCTGGCTCATGCTTTCATTTTAAGCTTATGAAGGAAGCTGAACCAATCCAGTGAAGGTCATTGCCAACCAGGCAGCTGTAAATGCATTAGAAATCTAAATGCACATCATCCTTATTCTTGGGGAATGATTGTCCGAGGTTACATGGTTGTATAGTCAAGGGACATCATAGGCTACCTATTCAATACCTTAATTGCGGCAAGCTTTCTGTTCGTCACGGTCCCTGCTGCGGTCGGAGATTTCCCCAATTCTGTGCATCATTGTATAGTCACGTGACCGTTGGAGCATTATTTGATTATGCTATTCAACAAACAATCCTTACCCTACAATTCAAAGCGCATTGCAAGCCAACACATTCTCTTCATTGACGACAACGACAAGTCATTGCGTCCTAAATGGGCGAATGCATATATTTAAATCACTTGGATTATTCATATCTCGTATCGCCTTTTCGTCCCTCTGGGAACAATCAGAATTATCCTTCCTGCAGAATCATTCATTACAACCTATCTGCTATAAGATGCCATATCCCTTGCTCTATGACGAATAGAATTAGCTTGAAAAAGCCATCAGTACTCCTTTCTAGCGAAAATAAAAGTGATCGCAGTATCAATCTGTTGCTTCAAGATCAAAAAGTGACATATTGGCAAAAGTTTCTTCTCAAGCCCTATTTGAAGCTAAAATACTAGCCAACCTGGACTCCTCACATAGCTTGCGAATATGCTGAGAGATATGCTAAATACTATTCCTAGCACACAGAGAGACCACAATATGTTACTCAGATGTTTACTGCCCTTGAGAAATAGATTTAATGATCGTCACTGCTTCGTCTATACACTCCGCGAACCGTTGTATTGTCTCGTTCATGCCTACGATGCTGAAAGTCGCCCTGATTTTTCAGAATTAGTATTTCACGGCTTAGAAACGATTCCACAACTGAAGAGTGGTAAAAATGAGTCAAGCAAGCTAACTTACTCATTATCTAGAATTGTGTAGGTCGTCCACACCCACAATGTGTTGGGACTTTCACCAGGATGGGCTGTATCCTTCACGCTTCCATCAGCCATCATAGAGATCAAGGGGAATCCCGTAATGCGTTCCCAGGCCGTATTTTGAAAGAGTGCTGCGACGGGCTCGTCTTGTGGCCAGCGGCCTCGGATAACGTTCAACAGACGATGAAATCCTTTTCCATTGCCTCCGTCTTTGATTTTCTTGTTAATATCCCTGGCAGCCTCAAACATGGTCTCCTTCTTCTTGGCAAGCGACAGTGTTCCTTTGTGGGCTTCAGTACAAAAATGGATTACAGCCGGGGACGCGTATTCGATTAACTCGATACGGCCCTTGTGGAACTGAGCCAGCGATACAGGTTCCCAATTTGGAAGAGTATGGCCAAGGTAAATGCGAGTCGCCAGCTGGACCACAAGGCTAAGGAGAAGAATGCCTAGTCTTAGTTAGAGGCACTCTGCTATTGTCATATATCTCTCCACAACACCATCCTCCAAGTCTGAGGAGGGTTACCCATCGCACTCTGGTTATTCTCTCTGAAAAGATTTGGATCAAAAGAAAGGTTGCGATGGTTTCTCTGTTGACGGGCATTGCTGCCTGCATCTCTCTTTGCCTAGTTATTTCCAAGCTGTTGAGACATAGTCGTCAAGCTAGAGGGAAACCTCTTCCTTGGACAGGGAAAGGGGGCATTGTCTTCGCAGAGTTGTGGGCAAACATTGCCACGGCCTGGAACTTCAAGTGGCTGATGGAATCTACTTACAAACAAGTAAGGTTAGCCGTTGGCATCATGGTAGATATCCGTTAACACCTGCATAATTAGTTTGCGAAAAAGGGATACGCATGCAGGGTTCCGAACCTTCAAGGGTCGTGGATTCAATTTCCTCCGTCATTACTGACGTACCTTACTTCAACTCAGGACCACATTTTCAACGCCCTTGCATCTCATGAACACAGCTTTCAGATGGAATACACAATCCCGGATGCGTTTCAAGAGGCATACCTTCCTGTTGATATCATTCGAAAGTATCTTCCTCGAAAGCTACCAAGCCTAACTGCTGATATTATGGAAGAATTAACGGAATCAGCGGACGAACAATGGGGCACAAATACGGAGAATTGGAATATCGTCTCAGTTTATGAGACTTGCATGAACATCATCGCAAGGACCAGTAATCGTCTTCTGGTTGGTGATTCAGTCTGCCGGAATCCGGACTATATTGCTAGATGCTCCGCTTATTCTGGTCATCTCTTTCTCACTGCAGCATTAATTCGCTGCTTCCCAAGCTCGATTAGACCTGTCTTTGGTCCGATAATTGCGCTGCCAATCCAGAGAATTCAACAAAAGATCTGGAAACATGTAAATCCAGTTGTTGAACAGAGATTGGGCGACCTAAGAAAAATAGAGCAAGATCCAGAATTTGCGAAAGAATATTCTATGCCGAATGACTTTCTACAATGGGACATGCTACACACATCCAATCTCAACAGACCTGACCTCCAGACGACTCGTAGCTTCGGCTCTCGGATTCTGATGATGAATATCATCATGCTGCATACAAGCACACACACTCTCCTCAACGCCTTGCTCGACATCCTCTCCCACCCAGATGCCGGAACTCTTGTCTCTGAACTCCGTCAAGAAGCCCACGATGCTATTGTCGCCTCAGAGACGCCATGGACAAGAGACACCATCTCCAACAGCCTTCCAAAGCTTGATAGTGCTCTCCGCGAGAGCATGCGTCTTCACCCTTTGATATCCCGAGGCATCACAAGAACTGTGGTGGCCAAGGAAGGCGTAATTCTCCCCGAATCTGATTCACATATACCTTACGGTAAAGAAATCTCGATGAACGTCCATTGCATCCAGCGGGACCCCGATAATTTTGAAAATCCGAATACTTACGATCCATACCGCTTTTTTCGTCACAATGAGCAGCTTCAAAGCCAGGAATCGAATAAAGTGACAATGGGACCTTTCACTGAAGCTTCATTGGTACAACCACTTGTCATGGTATCCCCAACACCTTCATTCCTAAGTTTTGGGTATGGCCGTCACGCATGTCCAGGTCGCTTCCTAGCGGCGCAGGAGATTAAGATATTCCTCGCGTACGTCCTATTAAACTATGAGTTTCTACCCATCAATGGACCAAGGCTAGATAATCTGTGGTACGGTGACATTGTTATGCCGCCTATGGATGCCAAAATCTCGGTAAAGAGGAGGAAGTTGGACGAAAGTATGATGATGCCAAAGCCGACTATGACAGGGGAAGGGCGTGCACAGGTTGCTTAAAAGGGCTGCATATAAATATATTTTCAGGGGAAGATACTCTCTTTCGCGATGTAGTGTCATACGTGTTGGCATAGTGCAAACACAAGATTAGGGTAGCAATCCTCGAAGACAAAGATGATGTACAATAGAGAGGCCTTACCAACCGCTAACAAAGTAGGAAGTCTTGTCGTCAAAAGACAGTGGTATACCTTATGTCTTCTAAACTCATAATTTGTGGGTGGTGGCTTACAGGTGAATGGATTCCTGATCCAAAGTCGGGGAAACGCCAAACAGATTACTAGTTATCACTGAAAAAAGAGGCGCTATACCTATTCGCTGCGATGTTGAGGAAGCAGATCCTGTGCGTAACCCACATCCAGTGACCAGGATTGTATGCCAGTCCTTTATATCATGATCTACACAGGTCTCTGGTTCACTGCTACAGCTGACCCAGGTTCATTTACTGAGCTTAGATGACATTTGTTGCAGAAGTATTGTGTACCGACACAAGCCAAACGGGGTTTGGCGAGGCAGGACACATACTGAGGCGATAGGTAGACTTGTTATTATTTGGCGCTACTCAGATTTGGATGGATGTAAGGAGAATTAGATAGGAACACTGCTTATGTACGGTAGCCTTAGCCAGTCATTGCTTCGCAGTGCCGCAAACCATGGTTGAGACTGGAGTACATATTTACGGAACCTACAAATGCGTTCAACCCATATTCCAGCAAGGGGACGTGACTTTCGAATGGAGGCCTTCTATTCCTATCGGGATATTACTGAATTGATGTATAACACGTCTTTCGAGGGCCTCAGATACACTAGAACACAAAATTTGAGTCAGGCAAATGTTGAAGCTCGGGCTCCGGTATCGAAGCAGGCTCTACATGCAAAACTTCTCTTGCGTAATATGCAGAGCCAGGGTAAAAGTAGGATTATTGTTGACTGTAAGTAAATGATTTTGTTAATAAGAAAGAAGTCTCTTGGGCCAAGGACGAGTTTTGAATCCTCATTCTCTATCGCTTGTTGCTGATAAGAACAGTATCTCACCCAAAGGCAATATATCATAGTCGATGAAAATTAACACAAAGGCTGACGAATTTCGTTCCTTTGTCAAGTGCTATCTCTCTATCTCAGTTGTAAACTGATTGAATAATGCTATAGTGAAGTATGATTGACCTCGCTGTCACAGTTAAAATACCGTATCCCTGAAGGCTTTTGGCTCTAGGATGGGAAGAAGTCCCCTCTCCTTCCGTAGTAAGAGTAATCTATGTCATATATGAGAACTGTGCCAATATCGTCGCTGAAATTCCCACGAGTTAAACTCCCACAATCCTGATCCCCATTTTTCATTTGGGTCGACATTTGACGGAGCCATGCCACGTGGGTGTGCATGAGGTGTTGATATAGCAGCGGGCTAGATGGATAGCCTTATACGATATCATCGGGGTCCTCTTCTCTTCTGTTCTTCTGGTCTTTATTGATTCCCCTAACCTTGACCGTTTCGGTTGGATTTGCGTTGCCCTCTGAGCTTTGGCCGTCCAATGAAGAGAGATCTTCAATAGAACCCCTGTTTTGTCCAATTGCTGACCTTGCGCGTCGCCCATGAAGGACGCGACCTCCAATACTCCACGAGGCCCTAGTCCTTCGTCTAGGTTGCTGAGCTTTTTCTTTTGGCGTCGGACGGCGGAGCAGCCATGGCATATGTCGGAGTACAAAAGGCCGCAGCAAAAGGGCGCAATTGCACATTATAGCGAGATTGAGCTCAAGATAAGTCCACACAAATATCTTGCCCATCGCCCAAGTAACGTCTGCGTCCCTGACCATGATCGCAATGTAAATCAGTCGAACGACAGCAGCCACCACAGCTCTGGCAAATGGTAAGCAAAAACAACTTTTAAAACCAATGGGATCCCATAACTAACCCAGAGCCGATTGCTAATACGGCATATATGGCAAGCTTCTGTCGGACGGGAGTCATTTTAAGAGATAATATGACCGGAAGGGGCATAACAAGAAGAATAAGATCTCCAAAAATATTTAGTCCCGTCTGCGTTACGGAAAGTCGATACAAACAGGTACCACTTGAGCAGGCACTGTTTGATGATGATATGCCTATCATTATGGCGGTTGCAATGATGCATAATGTCGCATACACGTAAATGAACCCCCGGTAAGCACGGTGGCCGCGATCGGGGCTGATGCGATAGAAAAATGCGAGTAAGGAAAGTTTGGTGAGGCAAATTGACATTAGCTGGCCCACGCCCATTCCTGGACCCAGCTATCAAGTTTCTTGTTAGCCATGACAATGTTCAGGGGCAAGGAGGAGAGGAGCAACCCACGCGTATAAACAATTGGAAGCCCTCCACTGTCACATTCCACATGTGCTTCCCAACTCCTGCGTGTATTATTTCTATCAGAATGCTTAGCTTCGATGAATGTCGCCATGATTTTCGAATTTGATGTTGTACCTATACAGTTGAGAATAAAGTAAACCAATGTTGAAAGCCATGCAAATATTATCAAGCCTTTGACGAGAGGAGTCAGTGATTCGTATTCAATTTTGAAGTGAATAAACTTTACTTACCGTCATCCAGGCCAAAGCGTTTCAAGATGCGTAGGACGGTGTATATTCGGATGATCAATAAAATAGTAGCGAGCCCAAATGTGACAGAGTATACAGCAATCAATATGCTCTGTTGAGTAGTCCACCTGTCAAAATCGGAGGTCACCCCAGGAGGTGGAGGCATTGCAGGTGTCGTTGAAGGATCCATGGTAACAATATTTCAGCATTTTATTGACGCATGAGTGTAACTATTAACTATCAAAATCAGGTTATATTCCATTACAGAGGACACCTCAGACACCGGCATCATACATGTATATGTGCACTAGGCCGTGAGGTTCAGCGCCGGATGCGCCGGAGGGGTCAGGTGATTCCTTAGAGGTGCAGAATAAAGTAGTGGAGGGGATACTTCGTCGTTTCCATTTCATTACAGAGAGAGCTTATTACGGACCGAGAGACTGGTTTCACGGTTGTGGCAGAGCCCAGAACGTGGATTGACGAATCGAGCTAGAAGCTTTGGATCTAAAAGCTGCACGCAATTGCCCCGATGCTGGATAACTAGTGGAACAACCAGTAAGAAATGCGAAAACCCAAGCTCTCTCAGCAATCAAGTCAGCCTTTTCTGCACGCTTGCACTAAAATCTGCCTATTAGGATGAACGCCGAAAACTTTATGCTAGTGCGATGCCAACGTTCCACGTGAGCTGGCTCGCTCTTAATATTCCACAGCATACCGACCCCGTTCGGGGTCCAAAGACTAGTTCGCTTGTGAGGGGCAACGTCATCGCTTTCACACACTAGTTATAGGGGCACTTGCCATCCCAAATGCTATGAAGGGGTCGGGGGACGGTCGTGTCCAGCTTACGCCGTCCATATCATCTCTGTTTAAACGTGCTTCAATAGAGGGACGAAAACCTCACATCGTACACGTGATTGCTATCGCTTGCTTTCCTGCCTCATCGAGCAGCAACAGTCGTGGTGAATCCTCAGGAAGTCTGGCCCATGCTTGAAAATTATCTCTTTGTAACTATCTCCAGTCTTCGCTGCAGGCAGATCGCCTAATCCTCAGCAGTTGAGGGACATTTATTACACAGCTGTCCAGCCAATGGGCAGCTAAGCTCACAGGTGGGCATTCCAGCCCTGGCCAGAGCTTCGAACTCTAAGTTGAGAGTATCCACTGTATCGGACAACAGTCAGTACGTGTAGATAAACGAGTCAGGAGAAGATGGTCCGGATGGCGCCAAGGTAACGTGCGCGACACCTTATGGATTTACCATCCTGGTGTCGTCCAGCAAGATCGCACAATCGACTAGACCCGGGGAGGAGTGGGTCAAGGAAGCCGACTACCCGACCGCGTCTCTGATATGTAGTGGGATTTCCTCATGGCCAAAGTTTCTTGGATCCTTTCAAAGGGTCGCCAAACCATCGAGGTTTCTTCCTTCCACCGCATACGCCATTAAGCTTCCATTTGGTGAAACTTTGGCTGGTAAAACGGCAGGGAGTACTGGGACGGAATCATTGTTACAAGAAGGCTATGTCGATAACTCAGTCGCCTGCGGAATGTTGTTCACAACCGAAATCCGCCCATCATGGAATACCGGTGCTGTATAATGCTCTTATGCACGATAGCTATTGGCTAGCCGAAACAGTCTAGTCAATTCCTAAAAAAGAACTCATCAGCTTGCAAATTGCTTACTGTACATCTTGCAGATAGCTGAGGTAATTATCATGATCATAGGCGGTGAAAAGGACATCAAAGTCGCCAAATCCAGTTACTTCGTGAATATAGTGCAGTGATTCAATGAAATTTAGAGATGTGTCTCCAGGGAAACACGGTACGATGTTGTTTGGTAAGACGTGTTGGCTTCTACCCTCGAGGGACTAGCGACTTGCTCCCTCGTTCACTGGGCATTCCAGCTATGACACTTCTTTGGCCAGTCAGCTATTGGTTAAGTGCGTTTAAGAGCAAAGCCGTCGTGTGCATTTCGCGTAGTGGTCCCACTCGGTCTTGGTCTTGGAGCAAGTGCTGAGAGGCTTGACAGTCAATGCCGTTTGGGGGAAAAGGCGTTTGGTGCAAAGTGGATCTTCCCTTTATTAGCATCAAAGAATCAACTGCGCTGTAGTATTCAACCCAGGACATGAGAAGGACATGAGACATCGTCAGTGAGCAGAGCCTTCAGTCTGGAGAACGCCCATGTTTACGAAACGCCGAGTGATTGTCTTTGTTGGTCTTGCCATACTTCCTACAGAATTCTTCGTCGGTGGGTCGAGATATTCGGGAGGTAGCCAGATATCATATTGGAATCCTTGGCGGCTTGCTGACAAACAACCGAGTGTGGGTTGTGAGTGTTGTGGCATGAGTAAGAAATCTGTCAAAAATGAAGCCAACCAATTTTTTTGGCCTTGCGATCTTTGATGCAAACCGGGTACGGTTTGTCAATACTTCAGCACTCGCGCACCTCGTCGAAGTCCTACAGGAGCTGCTATTTTCTACGCTCTAAGCGATTCACTACGCAAGGCCCCCATCAATTGATTACCAAGTTCACAGTCTTTAACGCTCAACATGACAAGACGAGTATGGGAGGCTAAACTCACCACTATATTGTCTCTCTGCTTTTTGTCTCTTCTCATACCCACCTCTGCGACCTGCCTGCAACCCAAGGAGGTGCTCGACGGGGAGCCTGCCTATATTGGAATAGTGAGACTATCTCTTCTTTACTTGGCCGATTTTACAATGTCCTACTCCGAAAGCTAACATACAAATGGAAAGGAACTCGGCTCTATGCACGTTCGAGTCGCAAGTTTCCGGTCGGGAAAGATTGATATCCTACCTCCAGAGCGAGGTGAGTAAACGAATCGCCTTTCTCCAGAGAGAAAACCATTATTGACGCCATACTTCATTGTGATTCCGCAACAGCTAGCCACTTCAGCCCCCCATATATTGCATTTAATGAAGAAGGCGTATTATTTGGTGAAGCGGCCAGGTTACAGTCCGAAAGTGGCTCAAGAAACTCAGTGTTTGGCATCAGGTACGGTTGTAGTAGTTGCCCATCTTCGATTTACAGTGTCTAACCCAGCCTCTAGGGAACTAATTGGGCGTAACTTCTCGGATATCGAAGCCAAAATAAACCAACTGCCATTCAAAGTCATCTCTAGAGCGAATCGACCAGTCATCGACATTGACCTGCCCAGCGGCAACAAACAGTTTTCCCCCGAAGAGCTATACAGTTTCATCCTGAAACAGATTAAGACAACTGCAGAAGAGTATTTTGGAGCTGAGATTTCGGTGGCCGTCGCAACAGTCCCTGCGTCTTTCAGTGAAAAACAGCGAGATGCGACGAAGAGTGCGGCTCGAATGGCCGGGCTTGGGGTTCGCCGACTCATCAAGGAGCCGACGGCTGCCTGGATCGCCCACGATACAGGTGATGACTATGATGAGAAAAACTACCTAATTGTTGGCCTTGATGACAACAAGCTTAGCATTCATATTGCGGAGGCTGATTCGGGTCTTCTTGAAATATTAGCTTCCATTGATGCCGTCACTTCCCCAGGCGACGACCATTACTCCGAAACCCGGAGCTTCCAAGATGGATCCAAAACTGATGAACATGAACCCAGTGGCGCGCCGAACCTCAACGCTGGTGATTCACTCATGGCCACGTTGCCGACCGTTGATTTATTTCGCAATAGTCTTCCATCAATGGAGCATGCGCTCAAAACCTCGAACCTCACGAAGGAGGACATACATGATTTTATCCTCGCCGGCAATTCCAGTCACATTCCAACCCTACAAATTTTGCTTGAAGAATATTTGGGAACCAAAGCCAGCTACGCCGTTGAGCCTGCCAGCTCCCATGTCATCGGTGCCACCAAACACGCTCAAGTACTCTATAGGCAAGAAGCCATAGACCACGCAGATTCAGTTCTGCACATCTGTCCTTTCATTGTCGGCATTGCAACAAATGCAGGAGATCTGTCTCCAATTATTTATCCATACAGCTGTTTCCCGACTCGCCAGAGCAAATTCTTCACAACGGCCGCTGAGAATCAGACTACGGCGCTGATAAAGGTATACTTAGGTGCGCGAGTGCTTGTTAGAGATAGCGTCTTGCTCGGAAAGTTTGAGTTGAATTTGCCACCATCTCCCAGGGGTGCTCCTGTAATCGAGGTAGCAATTGAGATTGATGCCGATTTTTCTCTGAGAGTCTCTGCGCGCGATCGAAAGTCCGGTGTAGAGGAACTTCTGGTCATCCAAGCTGGTGAAATATTGGGAAACTCGAGGATGGTGGATTTCCTGTTGGAGCAAGCAGAGATATTTTATAAGGAAGACAACGCTCTTCGTCGCCTGATACAGAGTACGAATGTTGTAGATGGTTCGAGAGCGATGAGCAGTTGAACAACTAACTCTTCGTTTGTATACACCCAATTACTCATAGCTAGCCTGCCTCTTTCTAACGATGAGTATCATATTCTATCGTTTCAGCCAGAATCAAAAATAGATAGATCGTATGTGGCCAACAATAGCGAGCTAGTATGACAGCCAGCTAGTGATTGTACTCGTCAATAACATGTCATATTTGTACCCTCTATTGTCACAGGCTGTGTTGACTGCCTATGCAAGCTTGTTACTGCACCTCATTCGAAAAGAAAAGAGATTAATTCGCGACTTTTGTAGTATGAGGTACTAGTTAGAGACGCATGCAGCCCTATATCGTCTCCCGCCCTCCATTTCGTTTAGCAGGGCCTTTTCAACTAACTACTGTCCCTCACCATAAAACAGAGCCAAGTAGATCAATCAAGTTCATCAAACATAATTGGGCGATATCTTTTGATAGGTCGATGATGTTTCTTGTACTAGATTGACTTTTATCCTACTGATTGCCTAGCTTCGGCATCTCATCTGTCAGCTACCGTAAGCTGCTTGATGTAGCTATGACTCCCTCGACTCTATTACACCTTACCAACCAAAGGTTTCCTCAAAGTATTGAACGCTGTCATCTTTGTCATTCATCACCCTGGAAGTGGCCTCCCTAGCCGCGTCAGACATGCCTGCAGGACCGCATGCAAAGACGGCAAGCCGGGAGCCGCTATCAGAAGCGCTGGTAGCTGCCTTCTCGATGATGGACCCTAAATCGGGGCGACCGCGCAGAAGCGTCACACCAGTTGTGATAGAATTGCAGGAATCGTCCATTTTCTCATTTGTAGAGGCTCTCTTCTCGGTGCCGTGCTCTTCAGAGCTTGTGGCGATCTCCAATGGGGATTCGCTCGACGAGGATGTGATGTAAAACGTAGCGTTGATATCCTCTCTCGAGAGGAGGCTCTGGAGTGGTCCCGCAATTTGGAGTTTGACGTACTCCTCCTTTCGTTCCGCCCACACAAGAGTGATGGATCTTGTCCTCGTCTTTGATTGGGCTGCTCGACGAGCGTGATCAATGAGATAGCCAATAATTGCGGTAATACCAGATCCTCCAGCAACCAGCAAAACCTCTTCGAAAGCCCACAAAGTCTCCGAGCGCCCATATGGGCCCTCTAAAAGTATAGTCGTGGACAACGTGGAATTTGGCGCGTGCACGCACTTTTCTCGTAGCTGGTTGGTCCAGCCGTTGCGAGGTCGGACGTAAAATGAGAACGACGTCTTATCCGAGCTTGCTTCGGGTCCATTAGAATCACCGAGTGTCCAGGAGGCTAGAGTGAAAGGGTGGCTTTCCCATCCTGTCCATCGGAATGGCTGATACAGGAAGTAGTGCTGTCCCGGACCAGGTCTCACGCTCTTGGTCGCAGGGGCGATGTGAATCTCGAGGATGTTAGCATCCTCCCGGTACGTAACCGTCGTGCTTGTATTGTGAATGACATTTCCTTTACTGGACCGAACATGGATGTTGCAGTACACAAGTCGAACAAGCCTCATCAGCCGGTCGAAGGACCAGATAGCAACCACAGGCCAAAGATAGGGGTCCCACTGTCTTCCAGCAAAATTTGCCGTATGGCTATCAATGTCAGATTCAATACGTTTCGAATTGTCATATCAACCGAGTCAGTCTACTTACTAGAACAAAGACACAATTACTATCACAGACAATGCAATATGGATCAGGAGGAATGAATCGTAAACCTTGTGCCGGAATCTGAACGAGAATAGCATTAGGAAGCTCATTGCAACACAAGCCTAACAAATTGTATCAGCACGGGGGAGCGCAGTCAGCATACAAGGCTAGTGGGGGCAGCGTACCACAGCGCCGAGATAGAACCATGGCTTCTTGAAATCCTCGAGATATGCGGCCCCTAACAACTGAAGTTAGCTGCAAAAATTTGCGCAATATGAGAAGAATAGGAGCCGGTGCAGGGCCACACTTACAGGGCTTGGACTTCTTATAGAAGACGGTATATCCAATCGAATGGACAATGCTCTCCAATACTGTGATGCGTGCAATGTGTCTGTGGAACAGATTGAAAGTCGAGAACCGCCATCCAGTGAGCCAAATAAAGATGTTGTTACGACCACTGAACGCCCAAAGTATGGGGAGGTTGGCATAGGCTAGTGCTCCCGTTCGGTCAGAAACGTAGCGCCAGACTTGGGTAGCGACCGCAGACCAACTTAGTTCTTTGTCAGTATGATGATGGCAACACACTTGAACAGAGCTGTCTTGTATATGCAATGCGGGGTGATGAAGATTGTGCGTACGGAGATGGTAAGAGTTAGGAGACTTACTATAGGTTGCCCTTGAACCCCCGCATATTGATCGCACAAAGTATAATGCTGACTGCCCAGTACGAGTAGACAACAAGTGATTCCAATCTGGTAGGTATTGTGCAGCCAAATACCCGTCGCTGGCGGTATGGGGGGATGGCACTTGCTGTAGCAATATGCTTTCGGACCCAAGAAGAAAGCGATCGGAAACCGTTTGGTGCTCGTCGTTTAAGATTTATTCCATTATCTTCGACATGAGAGGGATCTGGAAAGAGTCTACTCTCTTGGAAGAGGGTTACCAAACGATGTGCAATGCCGATCAAGAGGACAGCGCCCCAAAATCCGTATGTGGTCAGGCTGCCCGCCAGATGTTGGTCAGCAATGCTATGAAACCACGAAGATCTCCCGGCGTGAATTTCTGTGTTCTGGATATCTCTTACCCGTAAAAGTCTCGTGATTGTCGCTCGTAACGTCGATCATCCTGGTGGTCTTTAGTTGAGTTATACATCGGAAGGCGAAGGCAGGTACTAGATTTGTAGACCCTTCGTGAGAATGGCTATGGCGTACCTCAGTTCTAAATGTCAAAGCGTAAAGTGACTCGGAAATAAGAACGGGAGTTGTATAGTTATTTTTAACCTTCAACGCCTCAGTGCCGACAACTACCATGTTGCGGATTGCCTCATCAGTTGTATTGACAGCGACCTCGCTTTCTGGCAGCAAAGGGCCGCTCTTGTTGTCATCACAGTACTCGTTATACGCCACCATGCCAGTCTTGATTTCATACTCGCTGCAATATACCTTGCACGCAGCATACATCGACGCGACTCCTAGCGGGTTCTGACAAAGGTTCATATAGAGGTTCCCATAGCCAATACCTTCGAATGAGAGCTTTCCGTAAGCGTGAAAAATCCCTACAACGCATTCTTGCGGTTTGGTAGTGAGCTTGCATGTCACCAAGCCCTGAAGGCTGGCCAACAACAGATAGGAGACCGTCACAGAACGAAACATGACGGGACGTGCTTGTCTCTCCCTGTTGTGCTGAAGTTTGTTAGGATAGTCTCAAATCTTATTTGTGTGAGACGAAATATTAATACCAATGATTCAACGAGAGCCATCTTGCTGATAAATACAAAAGCCCCGTCTCGTAGCCAGTGGGTTCACGAAATTTTCGTTGGGCATCCGATCAAACCTCATATTCCCCCGCTTGCAGAAGGCTCAGATATTAGCCTCGTACTAATATAACCAATGGGAGAAGAAGAGAATATCGTCTTATACAGAATTGAACTTTTGTCATTTGTATGTACGTGACTAGGTAAAATGGTGTGGCTTTTTCACTAAACGACACGGAGCTAGCCACGTTTGAGTCATTCTGGATACATGGTTCGGTAGTATCTTATCTGATCATCTCTACTACTGTCACAATCCAAGTGGATTTCTCTTTTTAGCACGTATGTCAAAAGTAAACGTTATTGCCTATTTGCCTTGACAGGTTCGTCCAACTCGGGGATGGATTGGTCCGGTCAATTCCCATTACGTGTGGGGGTAGCCCTGCGAAGGGCAGGGGACGCCAGACCATAATGAAATCGCTCAAAGAAGTTGAATAGGATTATCATCTCTGCCCTTGAACTATGTTTGATGGTGCTATGGAATCTACTTGATCCTGAATATTCAACCGCGAAGTTTCTTGTAGTGACTGTACTATTCTCACCGAAAATACAGGGGATCAGAAAGCGTCAGCCCACCTTTTCGCCGGATTCCGGCTTCGGTCTCAGTTTTATCAATCAGCCCCATATACATGGGAAACTATGACAGTAGAATAGTGCAAGAAAGAGGATCTGATTAAGTCGCTAGCGGCCTCCCAGGTCCACCTGCCCACTGCCATCCGCGGGTTTTTCGGGTTTCTTTCTGCGAGGCCTGTCATACACGATTACCGCAGCTCAATATCTGACGATTTCGGGCGACTCTCCGGACCCAATTTGGAAGGCAGATGAGTTAACTTAGGACTGAATTAGGGGATGGAAATATTTCAGACAGCTGAAGCGTATTTATTGAAAGAGCACTATGCGGTATATCTCACTCCTGTGATAATGACGGAATCACGAGAGTCTGCTGGGTGGGTCAATGAATTTTTGAGGGGCTTGCAATATTCCCTGACTCCAGAAGCTATGTAACAGGCTTTATCCAAACATACTATTCGTGATCACGAATTGTGCGTGTGAGCCCCCCAACCACCATGTTGAAAACAACATCAGTGATAGCCGAGGAAATAGTCGAGGTCGGTGGGCGATTGTCGGAGTCCGGATCAGATCAGATAACTTGAGCAGCCAGTTGGAGAACAGGGTCGTATGGGGAAAGAAATCAAATAAAGCAACTAGTGGACGTAGTGCAATCCGCCTCGACCGACCATGCATACCACTATTAAGAACCCATTCTTGAAGGGAAGCACTTGGGACTTGCAATATTGCGCTAGTGCGGGAATTCTGGTCTTTGTTGGCTCTTCGACTTGGATTGGCAATGAAAAATGCCGATCAGTGCCACATCAACTTCAATCCGGGAGGAGAATGATGAACAGGTGCCGCTTCTCCATATTTTGCGTTCGGCTTTTGGGCGGGAAGTTGAGCCACCCTTGCAACCAAAACCCATTAAGGCACTGAGTCCGACATATGTTCGAGCTAGGATTAAGCTCGGGATATCTGATGACCCATGTCCACTCGAACGTATTAGCAAAGGATCTCGGAAGTCCCAGGCACTAACAACGGGCTCGGGACTTCAGTCTGTCCGACAATATGGTTTTGGGTCATTAGGTAATGGACATCATACAAGAGCGGGACGAAACCCACCCAGAAAAAAAATACCATATCCATGCGGAGGAGGGTTAGGCAACTGGTATTAGGAACTGTTAAAGAGTAGTTGGACACGTGAGATATATGTTGAATTCTGAAGAAATGCAACTTAATCCCTGGTTCATTATCGCACAGACGTTTGATGAGAAAAGCCTGCCCTATGTCTTGATCATCAAATTCAAACACATTGTAATTCCGGGAGTATTTAATCTCAAATTTTTGTAGGATGTAGGCATGGAGATGGTCGACTTCAAAAAGACAAACACAGTTATAGTCGTGAGAGAGGTAGATAAGCGTTTTCCTAAACCCTTGACCTGCTTTCAGATTTCCACTCCCATTCGAAACTTTCCCCATTTTCCTTTGGTCCAGCCTCCACGGACCCAAATTGTGAGTGGTGGAAAAATAGACATGGTTGCTTGCTTTAAATATTAAAAAGGTGCAGGAACAGGCATTGCTGGTATGACTGTGACCGCAGCCTTCGGTGCTAGCTTCATCTCGCCTAACATAGCCGATAGAATTTCTTCCTGCCCTAAAGCATTGAGCGCCTCTTCTTTCTCAACCAGAAGATCGAAGAGAAGCGTTTCTATATCGGCAGCAAGCTCGAGGAATGCGTCACAAGCTCCGTCCAGGTCAAGCTGGTAGTCCGGCTTCTTGCCGTTGACGTTTGTGAGAATACACTTTGCTCCCTGTTGGATAACGCTTGCGAGTTGCGTGCCTCTACCTTGCTTCGCGGCTTTGACTAGGTTTTCAGACAATTGAAGCGTTTCAGTTGCGGCTTCATTTAGAGCAGCCTCATTCTTCCATGCTACAGATTCGGGCCATCCTTTCCGCTGGAGGCGTGCCATTTGGCGTAGAATGAGAGTTGCATCGTTACAAATCTCACTCAGGCCACTGGAGAGAAGGAAGTCATAGGTCGCTGTGGGAGACTTCTTGGTTGACCTTGTCCCCGAGATGAGAGAACAGGTAGACTTTCCCAGATCAAGGAGTTTATCAGAGTAGAGTTCTTGGTACTCTGGTAGATATTTAGTGCTGTAGCGCCCGACTGATCTTTGGCTCGGACTCGGTGGCGGAGGAGACTTGGGTGACGGTGCTTATTGATGATGGAGGTTAGTTTGTTATCACTAAATGTTTGAAAGAGAGATTAAAGCTTACTTGAGATAGAATTGGAGATGTTTTGGCATCGTCTCCTCAAATCTTCCATCCACTGTTCATCTTCCCAGTCACCCCTCAGCGTCCTGCAAGTTTCAACACCTATCAGGATCTGTAGCTGCCTCAGGAGGCTAACGTGCGAGTGGTAGTTCATAGCATAGCTCGGATGGAACCCATTAACCTTGGAAATAGTGACAAGCCCATTGTTTTCATGGCGTATCCTCGTCTTAATGGGGAGCTTTGGATTGCTACCCAACTTTACACCAACACCGACATTCTCCAACTTCCATGCTTCCCCTTTGCGATTATCAAATCTGCCCGCTTTAGGCAGCCATATTTTTCCCGCACAGAGCAGGACCTCGGGCTCTTTATCGCAAATAGCCTGTGTTGATACATGAAATGACTCCTTCAGGTAGTCATCGTGAACTTTTCCTACATTTTCGGCCACATATGGAAGCAAGTCGATTATAGCTATATCAGTCCTAATGTCAAGGGTTCCACAAGAGACCGTGGTGAATATGTCGCTGAGCGCAGAAAGACTCTCGCAATCTTCAACAACTGCATCAAGTCCCTTGCCAAATGGATGATTGTTCCGGGGCTGCTGGAGGACGATGGCGATACCGCCCTTGAATGATGGGCCTGCCAGTTGCGCAGTGACTTTAACCTCGTCGCTAGGTCGCTTCAGCGATCGCCCTCGAGCCTCTATGCGGGATACATGGTCGGACGGCTCTGTCAAATCGATTGGCACGGGCTCAAAGAGTCGTCTCATCCGGTGGTCAATGGCGACGTCAAGGCATACCTTTGGTTGTGCATTTGGGGTCATTGATGCCATTTTGTATGAGGGAATTGGAATAATTCGCGCTTCAGCTCTATGTAATAGAGGAGTTGAAGATTCTCGGTTGAATTTGGATTGCTGGGCATGGTGTACTCAATAGGCTGAGCCGCCTGATCGGAAATCAGCCCACCAGGTCGACTCTTCCTTGGTTCAACCATTTGCACAAGTTAAGCGCCAGGTAGCCGACGTGGCTGTGAAGATCCTGGTAATTGATCACGCTGCTGACTCGCCAATAGAACCGGTTATCACATTCACAGCGCGCATATTAGAGCTGCGCAGGTGCGGGGTATTCGGTTCGGGCACGCAAACAGAATCTGCTGAGGTAGAAGGGGCTGAACATTGCGGTCTGTAGCTTTCCTTAGATATCGGGTCTGAATACATAACTTCCCTTCCATACCAGCGGCGCAGAGGGTTGGCTTACCGATCTACTTCCACAGAGCAAAGGCCGATTGATGGGCGGGTCAGGGCAGATACGACGGAGAACATACAACCCTGGTGGATATATTGTCTTGATAAGAGTATTCGTGCCGCCGTTGTAGTGAGGGTTAGAGATGAGGTGGCGCATGACTTGAACGCCCGCATTGGGCAATAATTCGGGTATGTGTACCAAGAAACAATCCAACTCTCAGTGCTAGTTTTTTCGGCGCTTCGGGAGGGATGTGATGCAAATGCGATTGAGTGCGCTTTAACTGTTTGCTACCCACACGCTTTAAAAACCAGTGCTCCGAAATGTAACCCAACACGATGATCGACTCAAATGGACTATCTCTCAAATTTAGACCAATAGATTCACTCTAGTAGTGGTGAGAATTATATATTCTTCTACCTTCTTTGTGGCTTGTCATCATTTTGTAGCCGGAGGCACAGCGCATATACTTGTTTGGCATGGAGTTTCCGGTGAGGTCCATCGCATCAGATCTTTACGCAGCTTCTGTCTTATTTTAGCGAGTATGATAGAAATGCACTATGACGTAGGACTGTGAAGCATAAACTCGTGCCTGACTGAGACCTGTCCGGTCTGAGCCACTTGTCCAGATTCATCTTATACAGTGATGAGCGGGTCAGTTATGCTGCTAGTAGAAGCACTGTCTCAGGAACTCTTACTTCACTAGCAATATTTGAGGGCATCTCCCTGAATGCTCGTGGATCTGACCTGCAGCTGCTCTAACGTCCCAAATGCTCAGGCTCACGCATCGAGCTTTTGCTATCACGTCTCTGCGTGTTGCCCTCCCAGGACTAGATTTGCAGTGCGAAAACTTTTGAGAAGGTTCCTAGCTCACGTTTTCTGCTTCTACTTAATGTAGTCCAAGTTTGGTTTTCAGTAGTATTATTGAATCTGTTGTAGATTGGATTCATTGAAATTGATGAAAACGAAGTTGTTCTTATGCTACGTTCACCGACACGCACCAGCCTATATCGACCTATCTTCGTTAACTAGGTACATTATGAGAGATGCGAAAATACTAAAGAATTCTAAGTAAACCCACCTCTCAACCCAATTCCTCTGTAATACTCGATTAGGTGTGATACTCGATTACGGTTTACGTTAATAGATTAATAATAAATTAAGCCTAATATAAGATATCCTTTTAAATATCCTTAAAAGAGAGATAGAGAAGAGATGAGCAATAAAATAATATTTAACCAAATGAAGGTCTAATAAGTATCAAATCAAATTGCATCCATATGCATATATCTATCATTTGATAATATTTAATTACCTAACCCATTTAACATTCCCCGAGATCCAGCAGCCATTAATGTCTCCCTGACTCTTTCTAAACAGCACTTGAATATCAGATGGCTTTCCCATGCTCCACCCCTGTCGAATATGGATAGGGTTTTGCACATCCAACGACATAGCATTTTGCTTCAAAAGACTAAATGCAAGTGCTGCTGCGGCTATACCTGTTGCCGGGTCCTCTGTATAGCCAGAAGATCTAGGAAACTGGCGTGCCTCGAATACTTGATGGTCGTCTTGTGCGATAGCATACGGATAAAGTCCAGTCGACCCAATCATTTGGCATACCTTGTTCACACGATCGAAGTCCGGGCTCAAAGAGTTGAGAATTTCCCGGGTCTTAAGTGGGATCAATGTCTTTGTTCGAGATGTTCGTGCGTTCTGAACTTTCAGCAACGTTGCCAGTTCAGCTGTAGTAATCCTAAGGCAGGATAAAATGTCTTCGATATGATCGTCACTAAGATCTTCGCAGGAGCCAGCGGGTTGAGAAACTAGGACTTGTGACGCCGAATTGTCGGGCTCTTTCAGTATGACGGCTTCAACCTTTCCGCTTCTGGTCGAGATGGCGATTTCCTTGACTGAGGGCAATAGTCCAAGTTGATCCAGCAGCCACACAGCACCCACTGTGGCGTGTCCGCACATTTCCATCTCGTGGTTCGGAACCCAGTATCTCATTGTGATATGGCAGTCATCCTGCCACCCGGAACGTCCTGACAAGATGAACCCGCATTCATGGCCACGATCTTTAGCCAAGGCCTTCATCTCCGAATCATCCAGGCCATCAGCATCGAGGAAGATGGTTGTAGGATTACCGCCGGGCTCTTCAGAGTCCATCGAATATGGGAAAACAGAAAGGTTGTACGTGCGCACCTTCTCCATAATGTCGAGTTATAAGGACAGGATTGATGCGTAGTTGGTCGTGGTGGTGTCGGCCAGACCTTTGTACAGCGGCTTGACCAACCTTTATAGAGCTAGGGCGCAATAAAAGCAGTCTGCGATTGGGACTTCTCCTACGTGCCAACTTTAAAGGAGTGAAGCAGCAAGGAAAATACCCTTATGAAGATCATCAATTGTGTGAACTGGGGCTCACTACTGTAATATACTAATCTAAATTAGGATGGGACTATAAATCGACAAGATGGGGACTCGGAGAATGGCCGGTCCCTATCGGCGGATGGCCTGTCCCTATCGGCGGATGGCCGGCTACTCCGGTTTGTTTTCGGGACCTCATGCCTTCAGCATTTTAGCTTATTATAAGAAGAATTGCCCGAACTCAGGCAAACCAGTAGCAGTTTTGCCGTATTACATTTTTTCAACTCATGCAATTCCAAGATGCCTGACCCCACAGGTACCGTGATACTACCCACCAGCCATGGTCTAGCAAATTATCCGCATGGGTGTCTCACAACTATCTCGAAATTTCGAACTCTGTACATTTCCGGTACCTCTAGCAGACTTGATGATGGTACTTTTGCCGGCGTCCAGACTGATCATAATGGAACTCTTGTCATCGACATCCGCGAGCAGACCAAGGCCGTCCTACGCAGGATCGAACAAGTCATCAAACATGCAACCAAAAACAGAGGTGGTCTGGGTGATCTGGTTGATGTTCAAATATTCCTTGTCGATGTTAAGAGTTATTATAAGGGGATGAACGAGGTATGGAATGAAGTGTTTCCATTTCCGTCCCAGTCACCGGCACGGACGACGATCGGCGTGAGGGAACTACCGGCCCCTGAGATGATTGTTGAGATGAAATGCATCGCTCAAGTCGAGATTAAGGATTCATAGGTCTCACGTTGCGTGATTTCCATGGATACATAAGAATCATGGCAGGTGTCTGGATGGTGCTGGCGGTTGGGAAATATGATTACGGTAGAGAGCGAAATTACCGAAGGGGGATCTCATAGCATTTTCATTTTCCCAGGAGCTGATCAACGAGGTTATTTGAGAGAATAACGAGTTGAAGAGCTTTCATGAAGTGTACTTCAGCAAAGGATCAGCAGGACTAGGACGTTCTCGCATTGCGCTTCGTATTTGATCAAATCGAATCTTGGAGCTTTCCAGAGCAGTTACAGTTCAGAAAACAAGTCCATTGCGTATAGATAACAAATATTTAGGCCATATCTCTCTCCTTTCCCGGGGTAAACATTAGCGTTCAACGTCTGGTTCCTGGAGTTGATGCGCCTGCCTCAGAATCTTGCGGAGCACTACGTAAGGGAACGAGACTAGATTAGAACAGCCGCGGCACTATGGAACACATGGCATTGAAGGGTTGAACTGCGATTGTGCATCGAGATTCGATCCCATTATGATCGATCGCATCTCGGGGCTCAAAGTATCTTGGATGTTAAGCATCACCTCTGACCCGTACGAAATATCCTGGGCAGGGAACGCTGGAAGCCAAGTGTCCCAACAGCTCAGATGCTCCGCCTGGGTGTCATTTTCCCAATCAAGTATTGGACTATTCGACAACGTTTTCGTAGCATTACTGCTCATGGCTGTATCGAACCCGAACAGGGCCGATTGACACGAATCGTTTCCGATTAGGGTGCTGCCGCGATCTCGTGAGCTCACCAGGTTTTGAAAGAGCGAGTCCATTTTTCTGGATACCTGGCGTTCAAAAATCCGTTTAATCTTGGCTCGGATGATATCAATGCTTCGGTTCAGGCTTGGTATAGCCGAAGCCGAATGTTGAAGAATATGAAGCAAGAACTTCAACTCAGGCCAAGTCGTTTGACGGGAATCATGAGACTGGGAGGTATCGTCCGAAGTCTGCAGTAGGTATACAGCTGTCGTCGCAGCGGTATAAGTGCAGTAGCTATTCATATAGGTAATGTGGTGAAATCCAAAGGTAGCAACATACATGTTGAGAAGATCATATATCGCTGTGGTTGCTGCCTGGCAGGTTCTCCTACTTTGTTCCGCCATGGCGGAGAGGGAGACTTGTCCACTTGCGACATGTGGCCTGTGGAGTAGAATCAAGGCGGTGTAATACATTAGATTTAAAGAGGTGATATGCGGCGGCGGACTCAACTGCGGCATGTTTTCGGGTGGAATGCAAAGGAAAGGCGGCAACGAGGAGTACCAACCCTGGAATTCCTTCTTTATCTTGACGAAAGACGCTGCTCGGAGTTCAGAAGAGAGCTCCAGGGAGTAGATAGGGTGCGTGTTATAGAGCTCCAACATCATCCTAGTGAGTATTTTACAGAGTTTACATAACTCTTTAAAACAGGATGTAACATGGCCTGGAGTTGGTGGATACGGAGGGAGGCTTCCAGATTTTGGAGCGGAACCGTAGAATGGTACCCAAGGATCTTGGTCCGTAAAGTCATCTAGGAACTCCAACGAAACCTTCTCAGCGCCCATGATGAAACTTGGCATTCTCCCCAAATATAAGCTGATGAGTTTATCCCATGCATACAGACTCCAAAACAGGCGTTTCCGTATCTCGATATCCTCAATCGTGAGTGTTGTAGAGTACTGTTGGAGTTTGTCGGGTGAGACGTGGAGCCCAAGATCAACAGCCATGCGGAAGGCCATACCAGAATAGAGCCAAGCAGATGAAGAATTACCACACGCAACATCACGAGCTGATTGCTGGAGTAGTCCTTGTATCGTCGATATAGAAGGCCGATTGAGTGTTTCCATAGCCAACAAGACCCTTGCTTCTGACACCACTCGGGCGGTGAGCTCTTTGGATGTCTCAATACTGTTTGCAGACTGCCATACTGTTTCAGGTCCTCGCATCAACCGACAGCTGGTGGCACAGATCACCTTGATAAGCGCCAAAGAGCAATACGTGGCCGGATGATTCTCCTGGGCAAGGGCTGAAATATCCCTCATGAAGGCAGGGCGGTATACAAATAGAAAACATGGGTGTAACCAACACCAGTGTAACTTGAAAAGAGTTTCCACAAGATCCTTTGGTAGGTTTATTATCGACGAGACTGTATCCAGGCTAGTCGACTCATGTCTCTTCTGGGCGACGGCACTGGCGACTAAACGTTCTCTGATGTAGTCTGTATCAGATTCATCCGATGTCAAAGAAATGGTGGTTGAATGTTCAGAAAGACTCCGTGGTGGATCGGCATGAAGCGCCGAAGTTCCGTTATGGTAGCTCACGTCTCCGAGTGCATCTAAACAGACAGAGTCGCCGTCCTCGTTGCCGTAACCCGACCAGACAAGCGACGGTGTTGTCGGCGTGTTTGTTGACTCCCAACCCTCCTTCGCCTCTAACTCGCGAATCCGAGCTTGCAGTGTGCGGACATAGGCAACCGATGGGGATTTTTCATAGTGGCAGGCAGAATTACTTGCAACGCAAGCACCACAACTTGGAGATACCCCATCGCATCTGCTTTTGCGACGTCGACAGGCCGAGCAGACAATCTTTTGATTCCGCACCATGAAGACAAAGGGCAGATTCCTCGTCTTGAATCTTCAATGTCAACTTGCAGGCTGCCTGAGTGGAGAGGATTTAAAGAGAAAGAGGGGAGAGCTCTTCAGAACAGGTCTCGATGGATGCAGAACTCGGGCAGGGATGGAGGAAGACAAACGTCGAGTCAGGGCGCGTCTCTGCGGAGGTTTCAGCTCATAAGCCGCAACCATGCCGTACTCAACGTGCCCACTCTACCCGGTAAAGAAATAAACTACAGCGTCCCATCTTTGGATATTATTCAATTTTGGTTCCAAAAGGGTCCTGGTCAAACCTAGTAATTCTCCACTTGTTTGAAGGTTGCAAAATCAAAGGGATGATAGCGCAATTCCGTTACCAAGACAATACCGTCACTACTACGTAGAGAAAGGTCTGTTATACTACACGACATCGCCGAAGATGACGAGGAAGCAGTGACTGGCGCCACGAAAGGGCGTATTGAAGAAATGGTGCTAGGGTGACTTCATTGCGGCTTCTCCCGACGCAGGGCGGAGTAGTAGGCAGCAAACGGTTGGGTCTCGTCTCGCGCTAACGCTTTCTTCCGATAATTGCCTGAGGCGGCGTCACATCTACTGCTCATGACCCGTGTGGCGGGTATATTCATCAATTGAAAGTTGCGGCAACCTCCGGCTTCTCTGCTTTCTCTTTAAACCTCAATAACAATCTCCATCTACCCTTGATCCAATGAGTGGTATACTTGAACATTGGCTTAGGCTTCTCCCGTTTCTCCACCACTATTCCACTGTCGCTATCCAAGAAACCGTAGCACTGGCCGAGTCGCTCGTATAAACGGCCATGCCAAGCTCAGGGGTTATCAACAAGCGGACCGGCCACGGCCGCAGAAAGGAACGGACCATGGTCGCGTGTATAGCCTGCAAGCAGCGAAAACAGAAGGTAATGTGTGACCCCGTATTGTGTAGCCGACGCAATCTTGTCTGACGCTAATTCACGATGGAAGTGTGATGGCCAGAGCCCAGCTTGTAGACACTGCGTCCGGGCTGGACAAGGTATGTGAGATTCTCGCTCGGCAACCAAAGCCTAGGATGGTGCCCTCGAAGTCAATTTGCTTATCAGATTCCCCACCGCAGTCTGCTTAGTAGAGGATCCTGTCACTAAGCAGCAGAAGCCTCGAGCCTACCTGCAATTCCTTGAGGAGCGTGTGGCCACTTTGGAGATGTTGCTCCAAGAAAATCACGCAGACATGCAGCGCGATCATTTCAATTCTTCACCAGCGGAACGTCCAGAACATGGCACAGAGACCACCGCTGATAGAGCGGAGGAGACTGCCCCGTCAAAAACGCCTTCTCAAGAACAGATTGCCTACCGCAGAGACGAGATAAGAAGATTCGAAGGCGGGGATAACGATAACGATCTCTCGTGCAATATCAACACAGATGATGCACCCCGACACCACGAGCTATCCCCCGAATTTGCCTCCTCCCTCTCTATTACGTCTTCACTGCAGCGCGTCCAACTTCAAGGCCCAGGAATGTCTATGGGTGGAATCTCAGATCCATTATTAACGAGTCAACAGCTAATTGTCCCATGCCCGCTTCCTAGAGCCGAGGTGGGGACAATACTGCTGCGGGCGTACTTTGACGAGGTCCATCCACAATATCCGATTCTCCATAGAGATACGATACTTCAGTGGGAAAGGACGGTGTCCCGGGAGGTCCCGTCGGGAAGAGAAGCAAGTCAAGATCATATCATGATGTATTTTCTTAATATGGTAGGCCCCCAACATCCACCGTATGAACATGGGGCAGTGTGCTCACAATCTCAGGTCTATGCTATAAGCTCTTTGGTGTTGCAATACAACGGAGAAGGCTCTGCCAAAGTATGTCCCTTTTAGTTTTATGTGCAAGAAGGAGACTGAGCAGGCCTTAGGGTTTTCTAGCTGCTGCTCAACAGCATCAAGACTATGTTATACAGCTGAACAGTGTCGAGTCGGTCCAAGCAATCTTATGCCACGCTCTATACTCACTTTATTCACCCGTGGGTGTGTCAGTTTGGTGAGACGAACAAATTAAATCGAGTCCTGGCCTCATCTAATTCTGTGCTCAGGAGTCTTTCTGGTCTCGCCTTACGACAGTGCATAGAACTAGGATTTCACCGAATGAATAGAAGGTTCTATCCTAAGGAGAACCTATTGCGATCTGAACTTCGAAAACGAGTTTTTTGGTGCTCGTACAGTATGGATCGAGCTGCTGCGATGACTCTAGGCAGACCATTCGGAGTCAGCGATGACGATATAGATATTGAGGTGAGTTTTCTCATACTGTCAACACTGACCTAAGAAGCTGAAAACATTGTAACGCATTATGCATACCTATTTCATGGACTGACAAGTTATGATTGTTTTAGTTGCCTCTTGATATCGATGATAACCACATAACGTCGACCATGGTCTATGGTCAACCACGCGTGGCTCCCAACGAACCTGCGACAGCCTTGTCAGCGGCGATTCACACATTTCGTCTCCGTCGAATCTGGTCCAAAATCCAGCGTGTCCACTATTCAATTGCGAAAGGACCCATAAGTGGCGTGCCGATTACAGAAGCTTTACGATCTGAGCTGGATGAATGGCACGCTTGCACGCCGAAACCGCTACAGCCTTCAACTCCCAAGCTGTCTGTATTTGGCTCCTGCGACTGGTTCCAGATTGCATTTGATCATTCCATCCTGCTCCTCTATTGTCCACAAATTGTGTCCAGCGATCCTTCAGAAACCATTTCCCTTGCACCCTATCACGAGTGCATTCGTGCCTCTAAGGAAATCTCTGAGCTGTACCGGCGTATTTTCATCACCAACGCAGCCTCTTGTTCATGGGGATCTTTACATATTCTGTTCTTTGCAGGGCTAACCTACATCTACTGCCTGTGGTCGTCTACTGCAATTCGTGAGGCCGTAACATATCACGACATATATAAGACATGTACATCTTGTACCGTGGTTCTTTCCCTCATGGCTGAGCGCTGGAAGGCTGCTGCTCCACATAGAGACCTTTTCGACCTGCTGGCCAACCGAACTGTGTATGCTATGAGTAGCAAGGGTTGCCGGGGTTGGTCTAAGAAAATCAGTGTTGACGACGCGTCCAATGGTGGGTATACTACCCAGGCGGAACCACTGATACATGATTGTGTCACCCAAATCGCACTTTCTGGTATGAGCATGGGTGTTGAAAGGTTAATTAGCGAGTTTCAGAAAGTGAACTTCCTCCAAAGCACCTCTACAAACTAAAGAGCCTTGAGGTCGATATCTTCTAGGGATTTCATCGTCTTTTGGTCTATATATTGAAAACCTGGGAAATGGCTAGCTTCTTCTGCACGACAAGACAAACAGAAACTTGCAGGCTCTGTCCTCACGCTTTTGGCCAGGCTTGTTCCGAAGACATTTTAGGCGCAATTACGCCTTCTTCCGACAATAAGTATTTAATCTTGGCAGTTGAGTAGGCTTGTCCCGCCTTGGTTTTACTAATACGGTGGGTCGAGTAATCCCGTTGAAATTGTAAAACCAACTAACCTTCTTCAGACGCCTGACAGGATGCTGCCTTCGGAATTCTGCCGGCCAGTAACGATGGAGTCAGTCAAGAAAGTAAACAAGTAGAGCAAGTGATATGAGTACTCTACTTAAGCTGAGACTGGGCCTTGGAGAATAAAAGGGAGTCTGCGCATCAAACGGGAGAGTATCTAACCATCTCCTTCAGTTGACATCTCTACTGGACTTCTTCTATGCTGTAAGGCTCCCAACAATGTCCACTACCGACAGCCAAGTTATATCCTCCATCTCTTTCCCCCCTTCTATCCCTGCGGAAAAGTGTGCCAGTATCGAGGATGGCACTGTTACCATTCAACATGTGAACGATGTTCGCAAGTCAGAGCGCTTACACCGCCGTCTGGCTTCCCGCCACCTGTCTATGATAGCTATTGGTGGTGCTCTCGGGACAGGTTTGCTTATCGGGACAGGAACTGCACTCGAGCAAGGTGGGCCAGGCGCAATCCTCATTACCTACTCTCTTGTCGGATGTGTAGTATACATGATGATGTGTGCCCTGGGAGAGATGGCGACCTGGTTGCCCATCCCAAGTGGTTTTCAAGGCCACGCAACACGATTCGTTGATCCTGCTATGGGGTTCGCGTTGGGATACACGTAAGACAGCCTTCACTAGCTCAACTAAAGAAGAGCGACTTATTAACGAGGTGTATAGTTACTGGTTCAAATATATCATCCTCTCACCCAACCAGGTCACCGCCGCGGCTTTGATAATACAGTACTGGGTTTCTCCAGACAAGGTCAACCCCGGAGTGTTCATCACGATTTTCCTTGTAGCCCTTTTCATCATCAACTACTTTGGCGTCCGGTTGTTCGGCGAATTTGAATTCTGGCTATCGAGCTTCAAAATAATTGTCGTGGTTGGCCTCTTGCTTCTACTTCTGGTGCTCACTCTCGGAGGAGGGCCCGATCACGATCGTAAAGGTTTTCGATACTGGTCAAATCCTGGTGCTTTTCATGCTTTTATTAAAGGTTCGTTTTGTTTCATCCTTAAGATCATTCTGATCAACTCCTGTGTCGTCAACCTGTGGCTAATTTACTTCCTCAGGCGGGAGTGCGGGAAACTTTCTGACAATCGTCTCCTCTCTTACAACCTCCACCTTCGCATTTCTTGGGACAGAATTGATCGGTGTAACTGTTGGCGAAGCCGAGAATCCGCGCCGAGATATTCCCCGGGCGGTCAAGTTAACCTTTTTCCGAATCGTATTCTTCTATGTCTTTGGTGTCTTGCTCCTAGGCATGAACATTCCTTACAACGCACCGGCGCTGATAGTCGCAAATGGAAAAGCTACATCTGCGTCAGCATCTCCATTCATTGTTGCCATGCAGAGCGCTGGTGTTACTACCTTACCGGGTATCATGAACGCCTGCCTGCTATTTTTCATCTTCTCTGCCGCAAATTCCGACCTCTACATTGCCTCTCGTACCATCTATGGTCTCGCTGTAGAAGGGAGCGCTTTCAGGATTCTGGCACATACCGATTCTCGTGGCGTACCTATTTATTCTCTATGCCTTTCAGCATCGTTTTTGCTTCTGGCTTTCCTCAGCGTCTCCGAAAGCTCAGCTACCATCTTCAAATATTTCGTTAATCTGGTCACTGTCTTCGGCATCATGACTTGGATCTCGATATTCATCGCTCACATATGTTTTCGACGAGCCCGCCGCGCTCAGGGCATCGCCGACTCGGCTCTTGTCTACGTCGCGCCTCTTGGTGTGCACGGCTCCTGGTTTGGCCTTGGAGTCTGCACCTTCATCGCCATATTTAAGAACTATTCTGTATTCATCCACAGCAGCGTAACCGGAGGCTCATACGGGAGTTTTGATTACAAGACATTTATCACGGGCTACCTAGGTATCCCTTTGTATTTCGCTATGTATATTGGGCATAAGCTGGTTTTCGGTCACCGACCTATTGATCCTCTGACTGCTGATCTTCACAGTGGTAAAGAAGCAATTGATAACGAGGAGGCTGAATTTCTAGCTAATAGAGAAGCAAACGGAGGCAGGGCTCGTGGATGGTACAAGTTAGTCAGCTGGCTGTTCTGAGCCGCCACTGTTATTCAATCACGACTGAGTCAACCCTACGCATGTCTCTGGATCAACAATATTGTTCTCTAACATAGTAAATGCTTCTCCGAGGGAATACTACTAGCTAATGTTACGCTCCAAGGAGGCCAGGACATTAAATTTGGGCCAGTACGAAGTGAAGATGCAATCGAGGTGCATGATGCGCCATTCGATATTACGTATTCAGAGATCCCACGCCAAGGATTCTATGAGACTATCTGCGGAGGCTCCGTCATAGTAGTTGCGTACATACAGTTCCCTGTCACGTCTTTATTGATGGACTGGTGCAAGCCAAAACCCGGAATAGTCGATTTGAAAGTCAGTCCCTTGAATGTGCTATGAAAATCCAGAAGGAAAAGCGTGGTCTTGGTGTAAATGCCCGTTAATGAATGGTGACTGTGACTATGCATATTGACGATACAGTCAAGCAATAATGAAGGTCCGCAAAGTCGCCCCATATTGATAGAACCATTTATCCGCAGCTACTTTGACCACATATGTCAATGTTTTGATCATAGATTGTCTTTCCAATCAATTATAGCATATATAATCCAACGATCATGAGACTTACCACGCAAAATCTCGCTGCCTTGGCATCTGAACACTGATGCGTGGGTGCTTAGCAATCCATGATAGTGGCAGACAAGTCCGAAACCGTGGGTAACGACGAGGGCGCATAAGATGAGCCTAGAGGCAACGCCGGCCACTTTCCGGTTCGAACGCCTGACGGGCGCAGAGTACCCGGCCAAGCGGATGAGAAATATTAGTATTATTAATAGATTATTCTGTTGAGCTTTGGCCTTATACGTTATGTTCGCTAACTGTTCATCTTCCTTGAGACCAAGAGTTTACTAGTCCGGTCATTCGCCTAGGGCGACATGACGTAGGGCTCCGGAATCCACCCGGATAACTTATTTCGTTGCGACTTGATGCCACAGCTCACCTGCCACGGTAGTCTTTTGGAGGAGGCTCGTGGAGGTTACTCCGCTCGAACTGTCAAGTTCAGAGAGGTCTAGGTCTGTACCTTACCTGTTCACGATAAGAGTACATAGAAGCGCAATCGAGCACCACCTCTTATCATTTCATTAGTTATTAAGTGTGCACGGGTTGTTCTCATGAATTATTTTTCTTCAAGTGTCGGCCGAGACATTTCTCATCATATTTAACTGTATGGGATGGGTCAATGTTCACTTCAAATGCCAGTCCTTGATCGCTGCTTTAATTAAGTTGAACAAAATATAAATGTAGACTCCGCAAAAATCGTCAGAGCCCTTTACTAAAGAGTAGATAGAGGAAGACTATGCCAGTCCTTCCGCCAATTTTCTATTTTCTTTGGCCAAATCCTTTGGAAAACTGGTTCAATTGTAGTTGGAAGCGTATCTTCGAGGAACTCAGAACTTACTGATTGGGCGGCAAGCTGGGGCAGGACTGCTCAATTCTGCAACTCAATCTCTCGAAAACATAGCTTGTCGGCGCTATCATCTCGGATGCTGCATTGAACAACCTGACGACGAGAAATAACGTTGAAAATGGCTTCAATTCTGTTATCGACTTCGACATCCCATTCAAAACAACTTCTGCAGGATCGCCGAAAAAAGTTGTCCACTAATGGGTAGCTTCTGGCTTGCAGGGGTCAAGAGGCAGCCAGTTTGCCTCTAGAGATGGCCTCAAACACCCCCCTCACGAAGTCTTCATCAAGGGCACCATTGAGAAATGCATCCCTGATATGTCCGTTCGTGGAGACATATAGGTATGACCGACATTATCTGGAAACGCGCGTTGGTCGAATTCGTCGAAGGTCGCGTCATTTGGTGGTTCTGGTTCAATTCTCATGTCGTCATGGTCCTCATGCCAAGCGAACACATCCCAATCTGAGCAGTCCAGTGTAAGGGTCACGTCTTGTAAGAGAGGTAAGGATCCCGTGGCCGCGTACGTGGCCACCTCAAAAGTGTCGCCCTTTGAACGCTTGACAGTGGTATTCAGCTGACGCAGTAAAGGGCAGTGTGTCGCTACTTGGATGGTATTATGATATGACTCCATGAGGCCGTCAACGTGCAGAGGTATTGACAAGTTTTGCAGCATTGAACCATAATGTTGTACAATCGGGCCAATGATCACTTCTTGGTCCATCTGAGACACAACGATTTCCATCAATGGATTCAAACTGAGAAAGAACGGCCGAATCCTTGTCCAGTAAATTTCGTCTGACCTGTTTCTGGTTCTAGAGTCGTCTAAACTTAGAGTGATTGCGTCTAGGTCTGGAAAATGGCATTTTGTCTCCAAGAATTCGGGGACGCCTTAACGAGCCGTCCAGCCTAGCTTCAACCTGCCTGGTGAGTCACGCCGTAGAGTGACGTGGGCTAGACTTGGAGCCATTCCAGCGACCAGAGCCATTACTATTTCATGATCATAGTTAAGCCGATAATAAGAGTTGTTGTTGAACATCGCGTCATCTAAAACTTCAATACTATATAAAAGTGGGGAGGTGACAAGCTCGAATTCATCCTCATCCATCTCTCCAACACAAAGGTGCTTAGGTCTCAGAGACTGAACATGGAGGCAATAACCTAGCACATTCGTTCTTAGAGCTTGAAGAAGACTTAATGGGAACTCAGAAGTGCACGTAAAGGCAACATCAGCGAGTGATAGCAAGTCAAATATGAGATTACATAAGGGTCTCCAGGCCGCGTCTGGTGATATAGGCATCTCTGATTTGGTCGCCTCCACATGGTCTATCCCAGCAGGTCGAGTTGAGTTGGGATTCTGTACCTTTTCTATTAATTTGGAAATCTCGGTGTCGCTTTTAATGAGACTTTTAATTATATGCTAGGTTTGCTGGCACGCAGTCCGTCTGGACGGCTGAGTATATACTCAGAAGGCCTCGAGACTGATTAATACCTCGCAAGAGCCTGATTGCTGCCACCTGACCCAGGCTTTGTGAAGACCGGTGAAATGAGTAGATGCGTTCGCTAGCGCGGCGTGGGCAAATACACAACGTCTTTTGACTCCACTATCGACTAGGCCTCAAGGCATCGCTAAATCCGTACAGTAGGCAACAGCGTAATAATAACCTGGAAAAAGATGCCTATAGCTACTGGGAGGCTAACAAAAACTTAAAGCGGGCAGACCTGTTGATGGCTTCATTTAATCCAGCAGTACGCGTCATCTTCTGCTTAGGCCCCGCGACGAAGAAACACCGGCTAATAGTATTTTCAGAGTCCGTCAATACAGATCTATGCCTTGTTAGACTTAATCTGACGAAGAATTGGCGATTTAATGGTTGCCTAAAATCGATCCCCTTAGCACCATTCAATGGTATATCAGTTGTCCTTTCGACTCTCACTGCTTGCGAGGTGTTTGTTTCGTGCAAGCGGAATCAACCCCATATCTAAACTCATATTCACCAACCATCTCGTTCCCTCTCATTCGGAAAAAGGAGCCAAAATGACAATCACCGAAGTTGGTTGTATGGGCGTTAAACCAGGCCTCAATATCATGAATCAGGTCACTTGGGAGGGTCAGATTTTGACTAATACCTGGAAGACCGTGATTGCAAAACCAGGCGGTCCCTATCGGGTTTATTGGGGTTTGGAAATGGACAACACATCCAGAGTGTGGGCTTTCTTTGACTGGGATTCAGTTGAGCAACACCAGAAATTCGCTCAATCGTAAGTAAAAATAAAAAATAAAAAGGGTGATTTTTCACACATTGACCAACTTATTTCTTCTAGTCATGGCGCGGAGGCAGTGAAACACCTCCCTGAGATTTGCACACACGGAGAGTTCACTAAGCATCTCACCATGGTTCCATCCTCAGATGTCCTGCGATCTCCATTGATAGAGGTTCTACTAACATACTTCACTGCGGATATTACACGGAGTGATAAAGCTGAGGCATCTGTGAACCTTGAAACCATCCTAGCAAAGACCTTTGCTGGCTGTTCTAGTGTGCAAAAACTGGCTCACGGCTGGGGCTTGCAGAACGACTTTCCCGTGAGGGGCAAAGAGGAGCAATTGGGTTCCATTCTTGTGGCCTTCGTTGGTTGGGATAGTGTCGGTGCGCAGACCGAATTTTATGAAAGCGATGCTTACAATAAAGGGGTCGAGCTTATTAAAAACATGAAGGGCAATATTGGCTTTTACAGCTTCAGAATGAATTGTCAACATCTAGAGAGGCACTAGGGACAATGTTCTTTTGGCTCTGTCACTCCGGATCAATCGCGCGACCTGGGAGAGCTGGATGAGCCCCCTCAGCACTAGATCTCCTGTATAATAACATAACATTTTGTTGAGCGGTTGGCAGAACTAAAATAGAACTTATTAGTATTGATTGAGTACAAAATTAATTTGAGTGTCCCTTTCTCAGCTTGTGAAATGACTACGCAAGAATGACTCATTTTGGGTTCGGACCTTAGTCTCAAAGAATTTACCCGACAGGAGAGCAGCCTCGCCCGCCTGGCTTTAGATTTTTGCAGAAAGTCTGGAGCTGGAAACAGTTATATAATTGATGTTCTGTCTACCCGCCTGGTAAGAGCCGGATTCTCTTCTCTGATTTCCAACTGTGGTAATGAATGTAGCTCTCATAAAAATATGAGCGAAGTAATAATTGCATTCCTTTCACTTCTCTTCCTTGTGTTCGAATGTCTCTCCAGCTTCCATCTCACTCTTTTCCTTCTGAGCAATTGTCAACTGAACAACATCTGCTTCGTCTCCATCGAAAAACTTTGCAACCTCTTCCATTGGGGTGTACTTTGTCTCAACCACATATTTCCAGATGACAAATACTTCCAGCACGAGGAAGCAGCAATAGAAAATATAATACTTCCAATGGATTGCATCCAGAGCAATACTATTAATATACTGGTTGAAGAAGACGGCTACCAGGATGACTAAGGATGCAATAATACTGCCCTTGGCTCGCAGACCGTATGGGAGAATCTCAAACTGGTACGCTGAAAAGATTCCAGACCTGTAGGATAAGGTTAGTTGATGCCCTTACGCGTGTAAGAACTCAGGACTTACTTGAGGTTGTAAAAGAACTGGTAGCAGAATATCATGACAACGACACCCTTTCCAAGGCCCGCTTCCTCATGGATAGCATATCGTGCACTAAGAATAGTCCATATGACGAAAGTAATCAGAGTGCCAATCGTTCCCGTAAGGTACAAAGGTCTGCGCCCAAAGAAGTCGATGAGGAACGCAAATACTACAGAAATGAGCAAACCCCAGGACTGCAAACCAGCATTGATACCAAGCTGATCTTGGGCACTAGTGATACCAATTGATTTCATGATGAGGCTCAGGTAGTAAGAAACGAGGCCGTTTCCAGACCACTGGCTGAAAAGGGACAGAGCGCAGATCAGGCCGATTCGTTTTCGGTTGCCGGGCGTTTTGATGAAATCAACGTACTTGGTACTGTTGGCCGCCTCTTTGTCAAGCATGAATGAAGTCCGAATTTCGATGTATTCAAGCTGCACGAACTCGTTCTTCTCATCGCCGTCTCCATGATAGTAGGCTAAGACTTTCAGGGCCTTCTCTGGTTCGTCGCGGCTAATATACCAACGAGGACTCTCGGGTATGAACCAAATAAAACAGAGCACAATAATACTGCACACGCCCTGAAGCAGTGACGGAAGACGCCAAGCCCACTCACTTTGGATCTTGAGGGTGCCAAAAGTAACCCAAGATGCTATGAAAGAGCCTATTCCATAGCAAACACCCACAAAGGTGCAGAGGATGGCACGGTCTTGTGGATGGGAGATTTCAGCAACTAGAAGAGGCGCTGCTGCTGTTGCGATAACCATTCCAAAGCCCAGGAGGAAACGCGCGGCAACAAACATGCCAAAGTTCAGTGCGCCAGTTTGCAGGCCGACACCGACGAGCACGATGAGTGATCCCACTACGATGCCGGATTTGCGACCGTAGCGATCTAGCAAGGGGGGAATAATAGGTAATCCGAGAATTGACCCGAGACTCATTGATGCGTTAAAGAATCCAAGGATGGGTCCGTGGGGATTTTGGAAATAGTTTTGCCAATAAATCAGACTCTGGAGTCCGTTCATCATTGATCCATCAAAACCATTAGCAACATTGGTGAGCGCCAGAATAAAGCAGTACAGGTACAGCTTGCGGAGGCGCGCATTGTTCCACCACTTGACACGAGGATGTGCTGTATTGGCCAGAAAGAAGTAACCAGCCGGAGGCTTTTGATGGGCCTGAGGCTGGGCGGAATCGAGTTTCATAGTAGTTCAATGAACGAATGAAAATATCTTGGTAGGAGAAGGAAATGATTTTCTTGTCTTAATTCATTCATCAAGGAGGAAATGAAGCAATACTTATATAAGTAAACGTTTCTTAGTAGGCTACCTTTTGCCATTATCAGCATCCTATATTTCCAAGTGTGAGCAGTGGACCATTGTGAACAGCCTCCCCGACTTTCCTACCCGAAAGTGGTAGTAAACACGGCAACTGTGTCATGGAGGGTGACCAAGCGTCAGCTCATACACAGCCATAGTCCAAAACAAAATAAGCCGGACAGATAGTCTGAAAGTCCCAAAGTCGCGGTGCGTGTGAATTGCATGGCTTATTTTGTCATCTGACAATAGTTGTATTTTTGCTTACAACGGCGACGTGATTACTGGCCTCTGTCCCTCCCTCCCTCCCCGTAAGGTACCTACAGTATAGATTACCTAGGTAGAGAACCCCACCGGGTAAACCTCAATTGCATAGGCTGGTTGGCTGGTATTCAGCACGGACTGTCAGTTCTTCCTGTCCATGCTATTCTCACTTGGGGGATTGGACTGTAATGTGCGGAGGGATTTCGGCTAAGGTAAATTGAGATTCAATAGTACCCAATGCATGTATGTATTCCGCCTATATATTCCGGCTATATTCAAAGTTTACCTAAATGTATGGCATGATTCATGTGCGAAAACTATCACTATTTGCGAAATAACTTGGTCAGATCGATCGGGTGACGGCAGCAACTCAAGTAGTCAAGGTCTGGGGTTGTTGTATTTGCTCGTACAGTGCTGTAACTGAAACTACTGCCCTACCTAATGAGAGGCGTCAAATTTGTGGGACCTCTTCCTGTTATTGGAGCGCCTATGCTGCGTTGTGGAGAGGCTCCAAAAGTCGATTAGATGATTTGATGATCCAGCCTCTTTGGAACTAATCCCTGTGGTGAGCCGCATGAGCATGGGGGAGGGGCCCCCATTTTTTGTGTCAATGCTGGCCAATCTTGACAGCAGCTCGTATAAATAAATACGTACTTCGAAAGACGATACCTACTATGTAGTTCCCCCTCAGTTATAGAGACGACCGAATGGGGGATATTGAGGAGGTTGTCCAACCTGCTGACAGTCAGTGACAGTGCACGTAAAGGTTCAGGACCAATGACGTTCGTCTAGTACCTAACTTGTCCGTGCAGATGTGGGCCCGGTTCTTTTGGCGGCTGCATCACTCCGCATAATAAGCGGCACCGGCTGAGGAGCATCATGATTCACGGGCCTGGGGAACTTGCGAAGCCAAGAAAGAAAAAAACCTTACTAGGACACGGCAATAACTTCTGAGCTGCCGGTAAAATTGAATGCTGATGGCACAATTCACAATTCACCTGTTGGTGAGTCACCCGGTGGCAGCGGGAACATTGTAAGGTCTTATGTTAGGCTCTTTGTATCGAAATCAAAATCACCTTTACCTAGGTACTCAAATGAAAGTCCATGCTGACAAAGTCCGGCTAATGAAGATGCAGAGCCGGCAGAACGACCATAGCTAGTGGTCAAGGCTTTGGAGAAGTACCATAACCCCTTCACTACCCTTCACAGCATAGGCTCGCTATAAATACACCTCCCGAGTTACGGGCTTAATATTACCTGTTGCTCCAAAGCCGCTTGAGAGGATCTCGTCTTTTCCCATTACAGGCACCATGACAGCCACTTCCATTAACCCCATCATTCCGGGTTTTGCCCCGGATCCTTCCGTTGTCCTGGTAGATGGCACTTTTTTCCTTGTCAATTCATCTTTCCATATGTTCCCTGGCTTGCCAATATACGCATCGAAAGATCTTGTAAATTGGCAGCATATCGGTTAGTAAATGTTTCCCAACAGGGTGCCCGGAACCAGCTTGCTAATGCAACATCTTGCACAGGAAATGCTTTTAACAGGCGGCAGCAAATGAGTTTACGCGACTCAGACGCGCTAATTGTACCCGATGGTGACAAGGGTAGACCAATTGTTGCTGCTGGTGGCTTGTATGCCCCAACGATAAGATATCATGACGGTATCTTTTACATCGTCTGCACCAACGTTGTTCATCATAGGGATAAAGGAAGAGAGACCGAAGCTTGTCCCAACTTTATTATTTCTACCCAAGATATTTGGTCGGATCAATGGAGTGATCCTATTCCGTTTGAATTCGAAGGAATAGACCCTAGCTTGTTCTGGGACGACGACGGCCGCGTTTACCTTCATGGGTCGAGAGCTCCAGGGCCCACGACTACAATTCACCAGTTCGAGATCGATATTAAAACAGGACAACCACTATCTGAGACCAAGAAGATCTGGGATGGATCAGGGGGTACTTGGCCAGAGGGACCACATGTGTACAAACGGGACGGGTGGTATTATCTACTCATCGCAGAGGGTGGCTGCTGGGAGGAACACATGATTACAGTTGCGAGATCCCAGAATATTTGGGGACCGTATGAATCTTGCCCGAATAACCCTATCCTTACCGCATTCGGCAAGCCAACGCCTATTCAGCACACAGGGCATGCAGAAGTGTTCGAAGACGGAGGTGGCCGTCTGTGGGCGGTATGTCTGGCCGTTAGAAAAGATAGTGGTGGTCGACACAACTTGGGAAGGGAGACCTTTCTTACTCCTGTGCACTGGGGACCAGGAGACTGGCCGCGCATTGATGATATTGAGGCAATCCCCGAGGGGCTCCCATCAATGACAAAAAGCAGTCTCACAGCCATGCCACAAAAAGATTTTCTCTACATACGCGATGTAGTGTCAGACAACTACAACATAATGAATGAAGGCAGCAAGATCATTCTAACAGCAGACCAAGTCGACTTCACGCACAAGAACGACTCGCCCACGTTTGTGGGAAAACGACAGCGTCAACTTCTGGGGAGGACAGAAGTGACAATGGTCTTGGGACCTGAAGCTCAGTCGGGCAAGATAAAAGCCGGGCTGGTCTCATATAAGGACGAGCACCGATATTTGAGAATCTTTTACGACAGTTCCAAGGGTGCAGTTGTCTTCGAAGTTTTTAACAGTACAAAAAACATCCATGTCGTATCGGAGCATGCCATAACAACGGCGAAGCGCCTAGGATTTCAAATGAGGTACACTGAGGAAGAGTACCGTGTATTTTATACCGAACAGCCTGATGAAACACTGCCTGATCGGTGGAAGCTTGCTGGAGTTTCCGATACAGTCGATGTGACTAATTTGGATTTCACTGGACCTGTCAATGGTGTGTTTGCGATTGATGATGGAAACGCTTTGAAGGCTGAGTTTCAGTATCTCATTGTCGACTGAAAAGTCACCTTTCATCATAAATCAACTGTTTTGGGCTTGTTACGAAATGCCACAGGGAGGTCAAACTTTCATAGTGTACACTGTTCCAGAGCAGGCTCCTGCAAAGAGAATTAGAGATTGGCGAGTTGATTCCACAAGGGAAATCACCATGTGTGCCTCTTTGGGTAACTGGTGTCAGAAGCTGCTAAATTTGATCTTGATACAATAGACATGCTTGAACTATCCGTACGTAGCATCCACCTGTACGAATTATTGACTTGTGTTTTCTGCCCGGACGAAATAAGTAGCAGCCCAGATGTAGTGCCGCATTAGATTTTTGGAAGCTGTACCCAAACTGCAGCTTTGCTTGCAGAGAAAAGCAGATAGGATTGAAGTGATTATTATTATAGCATTTTCGATCCTTGTTTGGCAAGGAAAAGGGTCTCGCCGAATCCCAGCTATTTAGTGGTCTAGAGTCCACTATTCCATATGTTGGTGTATGATTTGAGAAATTCCATTCTCACCATGTGAACCACGATCAGCTGGACGCGCCAGTAAACTTTTCTAGCCTACCAGGTGTGGTCAGCCGAGTCTCCCACCATGTCGTCCTGGAGATCCACAATATGCGCACGTATCCTAATGTGTGATATATTGGGAATCTAAACATCGCGAGCGGCGAGCTGCGAGCTGCCAAGATGCACGTATCAAAAACACTAGGACCATCAACGGCCTCCACACTGAAGATAACATAAGGCGAGACTTTCTCTTATTCGCCTAAAGAAGAGATGGAGGAAAGCAAGGGAAACACTTGGGTACATTATTTGACTAGCCTACACTAATCTCGATGGTTTCGTATCCCGAGAATCCTTGAATGTGTTGAAAATGGACTCTGAACTATTAACGTGGCTAGGGAACAACAGCCGCTGAGCTGAGTGCACATATTACTAGTCACCCCAATCTTGCTGTTCCCTAACCAATTGCCTGATCCCACTTTCACATAATTTTCCTACTATTCGTCATGTCAATGGAGCGTTGTCACGCAGCACGTCTTCCAAGTTCACCACAGTAGCGGTGAAAGGTGTGCGAAGGCCGAGGCCAATGTTGTCGTAAGTTTCCCCGCCAAAAATCATGAGATGGTCCGGACGCGAGCCAAGAATGTGAATGGCACGACTGTAAGTGGCGCCAGCGGGTGTTGGGTGTTGCTCCCATCTGTTAATATCTCCGCCGAAGCGGTTGGTGTAGACTTGCCTATGGTCCGCATCTGATACAACAATAGTACCTTTGGGGCCACCAGCCGGACTCCAAACAACATAAGGACTGGCGTTGGGGACTATCTCGTCATTGACAACAATTGGCAGACCTTCGGAGAAACGGAAATCCAGCGGGGAATCAGCTAGGCGGTAATAAACCGGATAATTGGCCCCATGGGAGCTGGAGTTTCCCGCAGGAAACTCATGAACGAGAATCCATTTCCTGACAGGTGGCATCCAAGCAATCACAGTCATACCTGGTCGTGCCACATACTCGTCGTAAGCCACATCATCAACTGGAGCATCCCAATTTCGCAGGTCTCTCGAGACCTGGTGCGATAACTTCTGGCCGTGTTTGGGGTCTCGCTGATCAGAATAGTAGCATATAAGGGTGTTTTTATAGTTCCTAGGATGCTCTAGTAAGCGTTGAAAAGGTCAAGTCCCACCGTGTCGCGAACAGACTTACAAAAGATAAGGCTCCCACACAGGAGTAGCCCCATTGGTTGTGTTTGGCGGCCCGCCCTGAGCGACATGACTTACAAACGTCCAGGACCTGGCTCGGTCGGTACTGGCGTAAAGATCAATTCGAGTACCTTGACCACTCCAGCTATTGCCAGAGGCCAGAATCGTACCCGGATGGAAGTCTCCAACACGGTCGGTTAGCTCCGTGAGAGCTGGTTGCGCCGGGAAACCCCAGCCATTTACCGTATCATGAATATCAGACACCCATTTCCAACTAGCACCACCATCCTTGCTTTCAAATACGGGGAAGTACGCTGGGTTACGCCCAGACAGTGCGGCAGTTGCCAATATAGTTCCGTCTCTCAGTTCAGTATACCGCGGATAAGTAACAGCCTCACCCTTTTCGGGTTTATAAATTGTGTTATTCACAAAGTATCCGAATGGACGTGCCGGGCCCGTCGGCGGTGGTGGTGGCGGTGGTGGCGCTTGCTTGGGCGGCGCGGCGGTCACCACACTTCCAGACACCAGCAGCGCGATGAAAGCACGCAGCACCAACATGATTTCGTTCTCAGGAGCTTGAAAGTAAATAATATGGGTAAATGAATCAATCGGTAAGGAATCAAGTTCTGAAAAGATGGGCGTCAAAAGATGGACGAGTTCGATTGTTATATAGTTGATCACCAACTCATTTTATTCAATGATTTAGCAGTGATGACAATAACGAATTAATTTGTTCAATATTACAAACCTAGGAACTTGCAGATCCTACACTCCTTAGGCACAACTGGCTAAAAGAGTTGATTCAGATTGGCATGATCTCCCATGGATAAATGGTTGGCAGTGCCGACATTCCATCGGCAATCTAAACTGTGTTATATCAGGGCCCATATTGATCCATACGAAATCAGAAGTTGCAAGTTCAACCATAGAAGTCAATGGAGTGCAATCCGAAAATTTCCATGTCGCTTTCTTGTTGCCTTTCTTAGGAAGCTATTTTGATACCCCCTCGCACTTTACAAACATATATGCACTTGGTGTCTTATCCATATCACGGCAGGCACTACAGGGTCAAGGACGACTTGGTTTGGTATATCTAGCTAGATATGGTGTTGGAAACGTCTTTGTAGAGCTCACATGATGGGGGTTTACCTCTCTTGACTGTATGAACCGCCTAAATATACGACGTAATTCAGTAAGATGTATAGACGTTATTGACAGCTGTACCGTACAGCAGGTTCAAATGAAGTATTGAGTGTCTGATATTGATCCCTCCCTCTTACGGCTTAACACAGGGTATATAGGTGGATCACCCACTCAAGCCTTTTCCCATTTTGTTAGCCCTACTCGGGAAGATACCCAGTCCCCCCTTTTATCGGATTACCCTGGGAGCTACTCCGCGTGATCTACGAGGTATGTTCAGGTAATTACCCGGAGGTGTCCCATACTATTTACTCCAAGTTTTCAGTCGATAACAATCGGGCTCTTTAGCCAGCGCCCCGCCTATTCTTCCAACCCCTCCTCAGACCAGCCGGCTATATTGGCTATATTAGGGGGCGGGGCATGTCGTCTTGATGGATCCGGATTCCGGGGAACATCGAGCCATTGACTACGGGCCACGACCGGTAGAACTCATAAGTAACAGGTTATGCTTAAAGCATCACAATTGCTATCAAATTCATCGAATGATTTGTATTGTCAGCGCATTGATAATATCTGTAGTAATGTGATCTCAGGGGATAACGTTTACATGGTAAAAATGTGCTAAGAGCTGGCTTGCCCAACTTTCTGCGTTGTTCCCCGCTAACTGTGATACCAAGGATGATCTAATATAGCGGGGATGGAATCGATCCGTCGGGTAATGTTATATAAAATGAACAGATTCATGGCCCAACTGTTGATTACTGTACTACTTGATCGCTAAAGAGGATTAGACTTCAGATCCTTTCCATTGTTAGGTTATCCTTGAGGATGGTGAAAGTGATTTAAGAGATCGCGCCCCTGATCTGGCGAAATCGAATGATATGACCGCTTTATAGGACTTGGCTCTCAGACCATAGTTGATGCATTCTCAAAACCACAGTTCTAGAAGGTATGCCTAAGCGTCACCTGGTCTGCTCTTTTGGGGTGTGTGGCTAGGGTTGATGTATGAAGGGAACCTATGTAGACCTACCACCAGATTATATCAATTATCAGCAGGATACCATGAGTTTGTTAAAAAAGAATTATGGCATTTAATAGGAATTGTGCTAAATTGTTAGTCATTCTCTACAAGGCACCGGTATTATACCAATCTTTGTATTATGGACGATTACTTACCAATAACCAAAGTCTTCTAACTTAATGTAGACATTGGCATAAAATTGATATTGGACAAGTCTTTGCCTTTTTAATGTCTTGGTATGCAATTGGTGTCTTACTCCTATATAGGTATACTAGAGATAATAAACATTAACCAGCGATCATTAGGCTCTTCCTACAGAAGATACCCTTATGGTCCTCTAGACACTCCCACAATACGTATTCCAAGTATAATTAAGGTTATAAAGTAGAGAACGGCTTGATAAGCTTTTTGATATATAGCTATTAGATTATTAAAAGAGAAGCAATATAAACTAAACTACGATATAAATATCGGCACCGATAATGTAAGCCTCTCAACGCTTTGCTTTCTTATCCAAGACTCCTTTTTTAAAATGATTTCAGGGTAGGCGTACTTATAACACACTTATCTCCAGTACTAACGTCTCAAAAATGACTTATAATGCCAAAGGATCTTTCATCAAGCTTCTTCCTTGGGTAGGTCTTGCCAGCGCCCAGTGTATTAGCTTCTATACTAAGTCTTATTAGCGGATTTAAGGGCTAATGCCACCAAGACTGTAACGAGGAAGTGAGGCAATACTTACTCGGCCAATGGACACAAAAGACCCAACAATGATCGCCATGATTGCATTATTTTATGCCTCATACCAATATATAGTGGTTTCCCCGTTACAAAGACCTTTAGCAATCGCTACGCCTAACTTAAACCTATTCATATTGTCGATATATGCCGGGCATATAATATCGGTGATTGAAATAACAATCTGGAAGGAAATAGCGTTGGGCATCGTGATAATGCCTTTTATTTGCTAGGAGATATAACAACTGCTGATAAAATCCGTCCGTATGCCTTTGCCCCGTCTGTCATGAGTGACTGTGGTTGACCAAACCCCCAGCGCCCGCCCGCCCCCGGAATTCTTTTAAAAAAGTCTGATGATAACATACAGCTAAATTTGTCTTGTGACGGTACTGCAATGTGCTTGGAAAATGTCCACGGGTCTTTGCAGAGCGTGTGTGCAATGGTTAACCACCCCAAAGGGAGGGGTCATTTTCTGGAGCAGCTTAAGGCTCGTGAGCAGTTCTTTCAAGTAACGGTCTTCAATTCACCGTGTCACTCTGCTTGCTTCCGGTTCAGGCCCGCTAAACGAGAGCCTGTCACAGGTAGCGTCTCTCAGACCAGGAAGAGCACTTGTGTGCTCAGAGGTACCGTGAATGATAACAGGCCGAGCACCGCAGGTCTCCTTGAAACGCCACACCTCGCGCAGCAGCTCGAGGGCATTAAGACCCCTGTCAGCAGGCAGTCCTGTATTGATGCAGCTGAGAGAGGATCCCAACAGTCGAAACAATTATCCTATTTTGATAAAGTGTGCCACTGGCGGGCCGGCCCAAGCGCTGTGCACGGGGCTAGTTGCCAGTGGGGTTAACACCTACCCATACTATACTATAAACATGAGTGCTGTTCGTAATGCCTTTCGAACAAATGGTCTATATGCCGGCCTCCCCGGTGCAGATACGGGATCCCGCTCTACTTCCTCTGCTGACAACTCCCTTACTGAAACCTAGATTCAGTTATGCTGATTGGCTGTGCTAATGGGCTGTGCTAATAAAATGCTCTAGTCTGGATTTGTTTTTGCCTTTTAGACGCAGGACTGCATGACAAGCCACCACTTCTGGGACATTTAATGTTGTACCCCAGCACTTCCAATAGCTCAACCATCATTCCAAGAAGCCAGGTTCCCCCAGAGTATTCTATCGCCATTTGCTGCCCACTCACTTCGTTACAAGATGGGCGCCACCTCTCGAACGCAGCGTGTAGCGCTCGCCGGCCTGAGTGCCAATCCCACTGGCTTCGCGTGGGTCAACAATGTCCATTTGCCCTACCTCAAGGCGCGCTCAGATGTCGAGATTGTCGCCGTTATAGGCCGGACTCTTGCTTCAGCTCAGGCGGCTATAGCCAAGAATTCGCTGCCGTCTTCAGTCAAGGCATACGGGTCTGCCGAAGATGCCGCCAAGGCTGGCCATATTGATCTGGTCGTCGTTGGTGTGCCATCACTCGCACACAGAGACATCATCATGCCATTCCTCGAGACGAAGACAAACTTGTTCGTGGAGTGGCCGATTGATATTAATCACAGGAAGTCTAAAGAGCTTGTGGATATAGCGCATGGCAAGGTCGCCAAAACGGCTGTTGATATGCAGGGACGTTTCTCCCTCGTAGCCATTAGGCTTTCTGAGATTGTCTCTAGCGGTCGGATCGGCAAGGTGCTGTCCGTATCTGTGTTTGGAGGCGTTCCCACAGGAGGTCGTCATCCAGAACAGCACGGAGTGCGATACAGCTTGAGCAAGGATTCGGGCGCCACTATCGTGGACATTTATCTCGCGCACTTGCTGGAATGCCTGATCCCTGTTGTGGGTAGGCTGAAGAGCGTGGTTAGCAATTTGGGGACTATGCGGCAGACAACCCACCTTGTGAACAAGGCGACCGGAGAGATTGTTGAGAGGGATGTTGCTAAGACGGCGCCTGATCAAATATCAGTGTCAGGGAAACTTGAGAGCGGAGCCTTTGTCAGTATCAACATTCATGGAGGTCCCAGTCCTTCAGGATCAAGAATATTGATAATGGGAGACGAGGGTGAAATAGAATTGTCTGCTCCTTTATTGATTCCATGGATCAACGCACCGTTCCCTTGGGTGTTCAAGATTCAAGACGGAAGCGGAACGACAGAAGAAGTGGTCCAAGAGAGCACACAGCAGGTTCAGGTTGCAGTTCACGAACTCTGGGATGCTTTTTTTGATGATAAGGGTGTAACATCATTTGAGGAAGCCATCAGGACACAAGAAGTGATTGAGGCAGTATGGAGAAGTGACCGGGAAGGCAGAAGAATCGAGCTGTAGATAATCAGTTGCGGGAGATATATAATTCATTCCTAGTCACTGTCGCATTACCACCTAAGGCAAAAGGAAATGGGCATTCCGCGCATTGCTGCTCAGTGATAATGACTTATAGCTATGTCATATTAATATTGTGCTTTGATAGCTAATCCCACAATACATGCCTGTGAATGGATTTTTAGTGCTTGAACCAGGCAAGGGCTCACGCAGCTGAGAATATCTTTACTGAATCACCAAAAATCTATGCTACCTTCGAAACAGAGTAATGGATAATAAAAAGAGCTCCCCACTGGATACTATACCCAGGCCCCCATGGAGTATATATAATTAACAGAGGAATTGTAATATCCTTACAACTTACATAAATTTGGTTATTATTATATGATCTTGCTGATTATTTACAACAGACTAACGAAAATATGTTTCCCATTGAGCTAGCAAAATGCGAATAGAAAATGATAGATCCTTTAAATAATAGACGTTCAATATAAATATGTTTTACATTTGCGAAAGACACCCACATTTATGGTATAGTTGAGTGGCTTAAATCTCAAGATAGTTCGGATAATGGGCGAGACAGTGTGTGTTAGGAGCCAACTAGATTAATTGCAGTAATGGGAATGCAGCTGAGCTGCTATGCTATCTGCTATGCTATCATAATCTGGGTCATGCAAGGGCGGCGCATCTTGTCCTAACTTTAGTCTCCGTCTAACGGTGGGGTTCCCGGTCGCCCAATGTCCTAATGAGAATTTCGGGCTGCCATATCAAATTCCCCAGCTGAGCCCAAGTTGGGGGCAGACTTCAAATGATTCGTCGTTGCGGTGTCTTGCTCGGGAAGAGCTACATGGCGGCGCTGCTAATCATCCCTGCAGCCATCGAATAGCTTGGCTTATTTGAGACCATTCCTGGCTCCACAGTCAGTCATTGTGTTTGACTATAGCATCATCAAAAGTATGTTTCGCAAGACACCGGGCACAGTCGCGTGAGTTCGGAACTCGCAGGAACAGATGTGGAAGTTGAATGGCAAGCCCAACCAGAAGGGGCCAAGTGCTGAGATCATACATGATCTTACCCAGCCTGAATTCTCTTAAAAACATTGCGCTCCAATTTCAAAACTACTTTCTGTTTTTAGTCAAATTTACATGGCCCAAAGTGGATCGAAGAAATCAAAATCGGTAGATTTTATTTCGTCATTGTCCACCAGGGTCTTGAAATGTGGTGATAATTGGTGGCGGTAGTATGCCCCGTAATGGAGGATGGATTAGGCAGTTGTTTCGAAAGTTTAAATGCTGCTGATAGGTCGCGGATTGCTGCGCTGAGTCCGAAGTAAGGTAGCGCCTTGAAGAGATTGAGGGTTTAGTAATATGTAAATATAAATAGATTATAATCCTCCTGTTATTTATCTTACTCTATTTAAAAATACAAGAGAAGGGATTTTCTAGGCTAGGGACAGATGGCTGCTTTTCTATTCTCTTGAGACGAAAGGGAGTAGAGCGGGGGGCAAGACCGAGTAGAGCGGGGGGCAAGACCGAGTAGAGCGGGGGGCAAGACCGAGTAGAGCGGGGGGCAAGACCGAGTTTCTGCTTATGCTATCCCAATCCAGTGTAACCATAGAATGCTCAATAGTTGAGCATTTGAGTATATGTATAATTGACGTACATACATGTGCGTGCCTTCAGGGTACTCACAGGATACTCACAGGATAGAAAATTAGAGGGATTTCAAAAATGTAATAAGAAGACTAATCAACCTCGGTTAAAACCTTGGCCTGCTTTCTCTCAATAAGGATGATGATATCTTGCTTATACAAACTGTATCAATCATACTGAATATTCCTAAGAGGACGTTTAGCTATGGCTCTTAATCTCTAAAAACAAATATTTGGAGGTTTAAATGCATACTAGACTAATTAAATAACTTAAGGGAGTTCCAATAATGAACGGAACTCAGGGAGGTACCAAGCGAAGAAATATAGTAAAACAATGACTCAAAATTGAGCATATTTATTTATATGGCCATTATTCTATCTATCTAAAAGGGAGCCATAGAGTCCAAACTTGACCCAGCAAATTATCTAATGCGATACTAGTCAAGGTTTATTATAAAGTAGATGAATATACACCAAGGAGGCCTATAAAAAGAAGCCTCGCTTTAGTCTATTACACGGCTCTGAGTCTTTCTAGATGGGAACATCAAGCGGACAAAGTTCCCCTAAATATATACAGGGGTTCCTAGCTCGCTTGTATTATCGATGCTGCACACCCGGCTGCAGTTGTTCATATCAGCCGAGCCATATAAAATCTCAATCCACTGAATCTCCTGATACGCGACACCGCCCACAGGCATGGTTCCAGTCCATGAACCGCCGTTACTCCAGGCGTTGAATACGAGGCTAGAGGCATCCTGAGGGACTTGGAAGGAGTTGCTAGCGGTCTGCTGCCCATCCACATACCAGAGGACCTCATCTGCAGTCCAGTCAAGACGATGAGCTGTCCAATTGGACCAATTGAGGCCATTCTGAAGAGCTACCTTGTTGGATGCGCCTGCAACCAAGCCACCTTGGCTTTTGTAGGAGGGCTGGTTGGTATAGTGGATGATATTATTGGCGTCTTTGGTTAGAACCTCAATATCTGACTCCTGAACATTGGCAAGCTCACTACCACTCAGGTATGTAAACATAGCACCGCAAGCACCCGTAGAGCCAAAAGTACGACTCAACATGCGCATTGAAGCATATTGGTACTTTTGATGGCTTACAAATTCGGCAGCAGATTGGAAGCCATCTCCACGAGCAGTTCGCATGGTCAAATACGTATTGCTGGTGGCCTCGTCATCTGTATTCGCCTGGATATAGACATTGTTGTATGTATTCTGCATAAAGATGTTCCCACCATTACTAGACCACTTCTGAAGGCCCCAGGTCTGAGTAAAGTCGGATCCCCATTTGAAGTAGTCGCTGGAGAAGCCAGCATTGGCGTTTCCATCGATAGTGTCGATAAGGTCGGGGACACCTGCTGCGAACTGGGAAAGGTTGCGAAAGTCGAAGAACATGTGCCCAGCATAGTAGGTTGGTTTGGTGCCGTTGGTCACATAGCAATCGCACTGCGACTCGTCCACAGTTGTGCCAAAGGCTATAGTTGCCAATGCGAGAAGAAAAGCGAAGACTGATTTTGGAGAACACATATTGAACCAAGAAAAAAAAGACGAGAGAAAACCAAATACCGTTGGATGGATGCAAGCAAGATTGTTGGGCTGGGTGATTCTCACGGGCAAAGGGCCCTGCCTAGTATGTATTATATAAATTTTACTTCTGATATACAGCCCGGTCAAGACACCATAGAACGGCGAATCGATTTACATTACTAGGTTGGAATGGGCGCTGAAGGGGAAGATGGTGTTCAGGATTGCAGGGCTGTGTAACTAAAGACACTCCGGCAGATGACATTGCGACCCACAGCGAACAATATCTCAAATGTGACTCGGTGTTTCATACAATTCGGCCTTTCTTTAGAGTTTGAAGGATTACTCAACGCATGCCAAATTGGGAAATTATCTTACATTATCATACATTAACTGTCAAATCTATACGAACTCGCAGCATCAAACTAGGCAGGACGTAATTAAAGCGCATAAAACCATTTCTGCATACAGATAAGCATCTAAGGTCACCAATCTAGCGAGGGCCACTGCATTTAGCGGAACAACTTTGGTCAAAGCTGATAAGTTCGATGGATTCAAGTCTGCCTAAATACCGGTCTGCTGCAGCAGCTTAACATATGAGAAAAAATAGAATAGAATTATAGGTAAGGTTATCAGTCTCGGATTAATTGAATACAAGCTCTTTTTCCACTCCTTTCCACCATAACATAGAATTTCTGTAAAAGGCATTTGAATATATATAGATTCTAATCGAAGAGACAAACCTCAGCTATTTTTAAACTAAACTGTTCATGAATCACGTAAAGACGCGAGCCATTGCTCAGTTGTGCGTAAAATCTCGTATGTAAAAAGCAGAACATTATAACTCTTTATTCATGCATTTTGACACTTGAAAGCAATATACCATATATAGTCCTACAGAATTCTCAAAATTGCCTAGGTTTTCCCAAATAAAAAAAAAGCAACAACCTTACTCCTACCTTCGCCCTGTAAGAGTTTGGGCACAATACAGCCAAACTCTCCATCAGCATAACACTGTGAGGAAGATACTTGGTCAAAGTCGCTGAAGTACTAGATAAGTTCGAGCAAATGTTAGTTTTGCGTCCCCGACCAGAGCCGTAGACTAGATCCATTTTAGCAGTGGGTGTGTTGAAGTGTTCCAGCATGTAGCAATCGCGGTCGATGATTGTCGTGTTCAATTGAGCAGTCGGCATATTTGACTGGTCGCGTCTGCCATTGGTCGCCCTATTGCTTTGGCTGTGCTGATCTTAGCATCTACCTGCTTACCGAGATTTGTCTAGTTCAAGTTACTTGATTTGCAGCTCCCCAATTCTACCTATTCTGTTTCTCGCTGCGTGTTTTCTTGTTTAGCCATTCTTTAGCACAGATGGACAAAGGTACTAGTCTTCATAGGGCATAACACCGCTAGATTCGTCACCTTGGAAATACCAGTCAGTGGCTACAGGAAATAGACGATACCTAAAACATGAAAGTGAAGATTCTCAGCTGATCAAATGGTGTTACTGTTATGTTGATGGTGTCTGTGTTGTCGCCGCCATATGGAAATTTTTGCCCTTTTATCCCTCTTTTAAATAAAAAAAAAACCCCTAGATATGAGTACATAGATAAACCGAGCTCTCCACCAGTAAACTTGAGCCTGTAGAGGGGTGAAGACAACCTGACCTACATAGTAGTTAGCTGAAGGCATAATGTTAGCTGCGACAAACAAGGTAAACCACTAATCATTAAATTTTCAATGCCGACGCTTCAATAAGGACTTTTTATTTGCTCTCGTGGGTGTGTTACATCGTTGCCTCTGCTGCGTTTTAAGCCTATTAGTTGCTTGATTTCACGAACGTAGCCAGTGATGCCCGTTTCATGAATGGGCACATTGGTGTTGATGAGATAAATGGCAGTAGGTCAAGTTGGGCAACAATTACCTTCAGGGCGGAATAAAATCTCACCGTTGGGCTTAAATGCCGAGACCCTTGTCTTGAGCAGCCAATTCCGTATCAGAGTCAATAAAGACCCGAGAATCGCCCGCCTTTGTTCCTGTCATCCTCGCTTTGTGCTTACTTCCTCTACCTTCAATAGAACCCCAAGTTTGATATCCCTCAATCATCACATCATGTCTGGCCCTGTACTCAAAGTCGCAGTCACCCAGGCTGAGCCTGAGTATCTGGACCTTGCTGGAGGTGTGAAGAAGACCACCCAACTTATTAACGAGGCTGCAGAGAATGGCGCCAGGCTGGTGGCCTTCCCTGAATGTTGGATTCCTGGGTACCCGGGTTGGATCTGGTAAGTTGACTAGATATTTACTCTGCATCGTATTCAAAAATGGAATTTTGCTCATTTGCATCACAATCTAGGCAACGACCCGTCGATCCCATAACCAATACCGAATACATCGAGAACTCGCTGAGGATTGATTCACCCGAGATGAGAACCATCCAAGCAAGCGCCAAGGCGAACTCAATCGCCGTCTCCCTCGGCTTCTCAGAGCGCAGCGACTCTCACAGCGTCTATATCGCTCAAGTCATCATTACGCCACAGGGCGAGATCGCCGTGCACCGCCGAAAGCTTAAGCCCACACATATGGAACGCACAGTTTTTGGAGACGGTTCGGGAAAAGACCTTGCAAATGTCGCCGCCATTGACTTTGGCGGAGATATTGGAACCGTCAAGGTCGGCAGCCTTGCGTGCTGGGAGCATACCCAGCCTCTTCTCAAATACCATACTTATGCCCAGGGGGAGGCAGTTCACATTAGCGCATGGCCTCCTGTGTACGTAAAGCACTTCCAGTCGAAATAACATCGCAGGACTAAGATACAAACTAACATAGTCTTAGCGACCCGCATGGCGGTATTGACGCCCCAGGCTTGTGGAGTATGAGCGCCGAGGGTGTTCAATGTATGAGTCAGATGTATGCCATTGAGGCCGGTGCGTATGTGCTCCATTGCACGGCAAACTGCAACCAGAAGGGTATAGATAGACTAAAGACAAAGGGAGGCTTGCTGTTCCAGGAGCCAGGTGGTGGCCACAGCGCTGTATACGGGCCAGACGGAAGAAGATTGACAGCGCCTCTGGCTGAGGGTAACCATGCAGCTGAGGGTATTGTATACGCCGAGCTGAATTTGAAGGCAATCGTAACAAACAGAGGCTTCTTTGATGTGGTTGGCCACTATAGCCGACCTGACCTTCTGTGGCTTGGCGTTGACAGGAAGCAGAAGCAACTGGTCGTTCCGAGGGAGGAGTTCAACGATGCTTGAGACGGGTCAGATTATCGTATTACCTGAAAGTAAACGCGACTCATAAGCATAAATATACCAAGTTTATGGTCTAGCAGAGCAAATCTCAGTTAAAAGCAGTGATAGGGAGTATAGACAGGGCCGGGGCATGAACATAGCAAGGAATGTTTTAATGTGAATAGCAACACAATGCTATCAATGAACATTTAGAAGTGATTTTCTTGAGCTAAGCATGGCTTGAACCAATAATTAAGAGAATTTCCGATTACTCGATAACTTAGTGCAGGCAATATTGGGTAGATGTATTTCGGCCGGCCAAAGGATACGGAGTCGAGGTCTTTAGACTTGTTGTGGTGCATTATCACCTATTTGCTTCACTAACAGATACTCACCTACATTTCAGGTGAGCCACTAGCTTAGTTTTGACCACTGTGAGCATATTACTCGTCTATAAGAACATAAGGACAAAAAAAAGTCATATCAATCCTTTCCTACTTGCTTGATTCCGTTCGTGATAACATACCCTAGAGTCACAGACTTGAGTTGCCGGTTTAAGTTACACTGACTAGACTGATTGCTTTGGACTGCTTGCTAGGGTACACAACAGCATTACGTGAACATACATAACCAAACAAGGAAAGGAAGATTTTCATACTACCCGCTCATCATTCCCTTGGTGGTCAAGCGCACTTCTGGACCATGCTCATTATGCTGATAGCGGCTCCATCATGATGCTATGCGCCGTTCTTTAACTCATCAACAAATGCCGCTCAGTGTACTAAACTGTCAACTGACAACAACCCTCCATCCAGGCCGGCATTTGTCACAGCTTCAACGCGAAATTTCCGTAAAATCGATGCTAGTGTGAACATTCCATGCAACAAGGAATTACAAGGCTTTATCATTTACACATTTACCCTATTCAAGCTGGCTGCCTATAAACATCCATAAATGATTGAATCATACCATCTACTTGCTACTACTACTCTCAACTGATGACCAGTGACCCTTGAATAATATCTTGGCGACAGAGCTTCGTAGCCTGGCATAACTTGGTATGTGTGTATCTTGAGGTACCAACAAGGGTCAAAGGTTGTAGCAAATATAATGCAGCCGTCAGCCGGTATACTCTTGGTTATCCTGGGGCCAGAACCAGCGAACAGGAATGGAAATGACGTACCTACAAGGGGATTGACTGGCGAGTAGACAAATCTAACAGCAAGCTTCTTCCATCAGCTCGCAAATACCCGGGGGACTGGAGGCGATTTTCTGCATACCAAGAAAGACATGAGATAGTGGCGTCCACCTCCAGCCCAGATTTTGAATTCCGTTGATTTAGCCATTGTCTGAGGACCAGTTTGATGGCAAGATTCCATTCAACAGTAGCAAATGAAAGACCAAATACAGTCCTAAGTAGAAATGATGATAGATGACGCGTATATTGAATATGTACTAGAGAAACTGATTATGCCACAAACTAAATTGCGCACTTCGGCCGTCAGATGCCATATTCGCTATTTATCTAGCGGGAATTCTGAGACAGAGATCAGAGAGAGTCAAACCAGCCGCCAGGCATCTTCTCACCACTACCAAGCCTCCCCAGGTAGTAAGGAAGCAGCCAGAGCTCCTTTCAAGCCAACCCTGAAGCAATGTTCTTGTACTGAGAGTTGGGGTAGTTGAGGCAGTTGTAAGTAGGGTATATCTTCCCAAGAGATTTGTAACTAGTCCCAATAAGAGAGTTTGACCCCGTCTTGTCTGCTGAGGCCTCCCAGAACATACTGCCGCCAAGGCCACGAGACTTGAGATAGCTTACCTTCTTCTGAACCATTTCAGGAGTGTCAAAAGAGATGAGCTCTTTCGCTGTTGGGTCATAGCTGTAATAACCTTGCGCAACACTGTCGTAGGTGACTGTCGCCCCACTCTTTGGCAGCGCCTTATAGTCCCAGATTCCATTCTCCCAGCTCCCAGCTCCGACTCCTGAAAATGGTTGGCCAATACCCGAGGTGGCCTCGAATGCGCGGCCGTAGATGGGCATCCCCAGCACGATTTTTTGAGGCGGGACCCCGCCATTAATGTAGGCCTTGACAGCATCATCGGTGTTGAAAGGGGTAGAATGAGGATTATTGACATTTGTATACAGGTTGGCGTCGTGACCCGAATATTGGCTCCAGGAGCCCGCATAATCGTACGCCATCAAGTTGACATGATCAACATAGGCCCCAATATCCTTCATATGAAGCTTTCTGTAGTTATCAGGACCAGCTGGGGCAGCGATAGATAGCTGGAAGTGATAATTGTTTGCATATTGCTTGGCATACGAATGTAGCTCATCACGGACAGCTTTTAATAGAAGCACCATATTGGACGCGTCGGTGTCATTTGCGGGGTATTCCCAATCAATGTCAATACCATCGAAACCCCAGTCTTTCATCAGAGTGACGGAAGACTGAGCGAACCTAGCGCGTGTCTCAGCCGAGCTGGCAACAGCTGGGAAGGCGCTCGACCAGGTCCAGCCACCAATGGACAGCATAACTTTGAGCTTGCGATTGGCTTTTTTGAGAAGAAATAGTTGCTTAACACAGCCATAGGCGTTGTTACCCGACTCATTCCAAGCTGTGGAAACATTAGTGACCAATATCATAATTAAAGAATTAGTGCGGGACATCCTCACAGTCGCCCGGGTAATGTTTCTCTAGGTCGGCATAAGTGTCACCGCTGAATCTACAATAATATTAGAGATATACATCGAACTCGTAGCAAGCCTATAACACATACACGGTTCCATCCTCCCGTACATTCATGAAGGAATACAACAAGTGCGAGATCTGTGAAGCTGGGAGATTTTGAGGTTGATAGTTCCTTGCATAGATTCCCCTGCAACTTGTGAGATTGGTGGATCCCTTCTCCTATAACAGTACACCACATACCAGTTTACAAAGTAGACAGAGTTGCTGTAGCTCGTTGCTGTGTTGGAGGTGCTAGGTTCATTGGTTGACTCGATTGGCCTTGTTAGGCTGAGGTTAGTATCATTCGGGGCGTCCATCGCGAATGCTTTCACAAGATAGGACCTGGTGGTTCTTTGATTCAATGGATTGCTCAAATATTCAACACTGGCTTGCAGCCAAGAAAGGTTCGTTGCAGAATGAGAATGTGTGGTCAAGGCCTGGAACAGGCGGCGTTCATGTGCTATTAAATAACCATTGATTGTCTTTTTGCAGTTATATTATAGACAAGCGAGTCGCAACGTTGCCAACACAGGTCCCACATTCAACACGTCCAACACATTCAGCCTTTTCAGTTGACATCAACGTTATCTCCAACTGAAGCTGACACTACTGTTTCGGGCCGAGTGTGTGGTATGTGACATTCGACATGTTGTTCCGCACACACACAGTTGGGTCCGTGGCCAACCACACTTTAGAGCCTTCACATGAGCACGATGCACGTCAATCTCAAGCCTGCCAGGTCACAATATTTCATACCCGTGATGTATTCAAGGTCATTCCTATCGGACGATGCCGTATGAGTCAACTGGCACTAAAGTGGACTGGAGAGATGACCACGAGCACGAGATGCCTGATGCTACCCTCATTTAACTCTCCAGGACTTCCGTCTAAAGTCGAGATCCGTTGCTAGCGACGGTCGGGCGTGTATTGCAATAATAAACTGGCTAGGCCACGGCGGAGGCCAGAGCCATGCGCACCACAAAGCCTAGGGGATATAGTGCCAATGCGAGGGGCCATTTCATAGGTGTATAAGAAGGAAGGATATAGGAGGTGTGATAGTGGCACAAGAATCGTCTCCTATGGTCGCGCGCCAGACCTTATACCTCGTGATGGTCTACGTATATGCTGAGGTTGCAACCTTGAGTACTCATCTCTACAGAACAGGATGAGAGACTTCCTCATGAAACTAGGGCGCCAGGCCAGTGTATAAGCCGTCGCCGGATAGGTCTATGTGCCAAAAACCGGCATAAAGGGTGGCATCTTGGATTTGACTGATAACGGCATACCAAGTACCTAGAGAGTCTTGGCTATGGATATAGTGGTACAAACAGGCCGCGAACGAGCGCAGGAGACATGTCTCGAGGTTAACGCCACAGATGCCGCCACATATTGCCAATACTCCTATCAGCGAATGATGGACTGGAAATTGATGGCGCATAAGTTTAAAGAAGTAAGTCAGCTGGATGCACGTTGCCTTCCCTCGTGGACCAAATCGAGGACGCTCGGATTGGCAGTCCTGCACTCCCATCCTATGCCACCATGCACCCAGAAACCTAACAGTATTACACTTGAATTAACTGATTGAATCAAAGAAAATGCATCAGGCACATGTCGTATTTGTCCACATGATGTGTCGTAACCGTGACATAAAGTTAAAGTTGCTTCCTCCGAAATGGTGTGGAAAACCAACGGCGCAGTGCCCACTTTGGTTAATTGATTGGCTCCTAATCAGTTAAGGCCGCGAGATCCGCCGCTAAGCCCGCTAAATGGATTGGATCACAACCAAAGCAAGATGGAGAATGCAACGCCATCCCTGGCTAGCAAGAAGCCGTTGTGAAATAGACCTCATATTACTCCGAGTATGGAAACTGCCTGGAATACTTGGCTAAAACCCAGAATGAAATGAACCAAATCACATGATCATATGACGGTAATGCTATATGACTTTCATAGCCATTGTTTATGAGCTTACCATAGTAGGACAAGAAGGTTACTTACAAAAACGGATTCATCATCTGAGAGTTGACTACTCTTTATCAGTTCCCTGAAGTTATCTTATTAATCGGTCTCAGGCCTGCTGAATGGGGAGAAGGTGTCTTCGTTCCCGACCCTAGTGGTTTGTATTTTATATTAGTTTCCCTTTACATGCGCTCTTGACATCGACGATAGAGAAGTGCACATGACCTTTGTAGGCACGCCTTCCAGCCTTGTAATCGCCACTGAAGACTGTTGGGGCTAGTATATCTAATACCACCCCAGCCCACCTTTCGCACAGGTCGCTCAGATCAGCATCATTTATTATGTCAAAGGAGAGGGAACAGCAAGTCCCCAAAAACTGTGGCAAAGTGTCAGCTCCGGATAGCCCTGGTCAAGGGAGCGCAAGAGTATCGCTGCCAAGGCCATGACTACACAACTCATCCGAGGCACGCGTCTCGTCAATGTCCTTGGCTCAAGTTCAATAGGTGCGGCCAGGTTGTAACTATTGATATTGATAACATATAGTTGGCTTTGGAGAAGTCGCGGTATAATGAAAACTGAATACAGACAGGAAGGCCTTTTAAGAAGGCGCCCTTCTAGTTATAAGCCTCTTCTAATAAGTCACATAACACTGACCACAGCACACTCTGAAGGAACCGATCGCTGGATCAATCCCTAATGCCTATGAGGCAAAAACATGGCGCAAAATGGCTTGTTCCATCAGGTCATCCATCATAAGGTTCAATAGTATTTTTCCAATCATTTCTGGGAATCAGTTATGCATCTATCCTAGAATCATCAAGGAATAAATTTAACTATTCTCGGTCTACCATTTTAAACCACGTAGCAAACCCACGACCTATTCGTGTATTCTTAGACTCAACATAGACTTAACTCTATAACTGCCGTCTTCTGCATTGCTTAGCAGAGTGCCCAATCATCTGCCCCAACATAGATCTATTGCAGCCATTGGATCTAGATATGACTGCAATAGGACTCAGGTCTACTGGAGCCATAAATCGATCTTCAATTGACGGACGAAGAAAACTCTCGAAGCCAAATGTTATACCCAGTGGCAAGTAAATAGGCCACAATGGTGCTTATCCTATTGATGTCATGATAAAACTTTTAGAGATCTAGTGCGATTGGTTCTGCTCTGGCTTTTGATCTGGCCATCCGCCAAGCATCAAAATCTGGCGCTGTGAATAGTTGCCGGCGATACAAGCCCCATATCGTTCTTCCAGCAACAATCAGCCATAGCAATGTAACTACACCGGTGAAAACCTAATTTGTGACATTTTAGCACCAGTTTTTTTTTGTCATGGGTAGAAGTCGCAAGCTTGCAAATCTTGCAACAAGAAGGGGATAATGCTCACAGTTCCTAAAATATTGAAAAATGCAGAAGGCATCTCCTTCCCGAAAGTAATTGTCGCATTTGTCCAAACACCCAGGGGGAAGATGAAACTCCACCAACCCATGTTGAATGGAAACCTTCCCCGGCAGATTGTCGCCAAAGCAAGGAATAGCCACGTGAGACCATATGCCCACATAACAAGGCCTATCAACCAGCCACCAACATAGAGGATGTACCCAGAATGTGTTTTAGAATGCGCAAGAACATCAAGACGTGAGAAGTTTGCAGCCGCAACCCTGCCAAGCTGCATGATCGCGAACGCTCCTTGGCCAAGTGGACCCACAGGAATGAGCGCGGAGACGACCAGATTCCGAGGCGGCAGCTGATGTAATGTAAGTCTCTGTAGATACATGGCCAAGTACATCATGGAAAGAGGTATAGAGGATCCCCATAAGAAGTAGCAAGTCACAAGCGTCCACAAAACATGCTGTTGGTTGTGCAGGACCTCTGACACGACGCTTCCGGTGGCCGATGCAACAATGGCAGAGGCCATCGGGAGTAGCCAGAGGCCTGAAATTTGATCCAAGCTCGCTTTTTGGCAATGCATGCTAAGTGTAAATGTTAGCATGCTTCATTTAATCGTGTTGATGGAAGTTATTGCGTACAGGTGAAAGGGTATGTATAAACAAATCATAACTGACAGAATCGAGTCGGCCCACCAGAGTGCCCAAGCCTATTTTTTGTCTGATTAGAATAATGCTCAGTAGATGTATGCAGGGCAAATAATACCAGTGTCACCACCCAGTCCCCCCATAATGGAACACACACCAGCACGATCATGACGACAATGGTCGATAAGCCCATCGGATAAGCGCCAACGGACAGCGAGATCTGTGGGTGGTTGATTGTCTTGGTCCAGAGCCCGGGATAGAGGATGTAACGTGCAAGAAAAATGCACGAAAATATGACGAATAGGAACACATTGATAATGAAGATGATTACAGAGACCCAATAAAGTCCTTTGACATTGTAGGGCAGGTTGTGTAGAAGGATGGAGACAATTCCCGTGCCCATATTGACCGTAAACCAGCTACAAGACGGGTTAGCTACTTTCCACCGCTACTTTCTGGGATGGGATATCGGCGATAAAACAAAAGCATGATACTCACGATGGTGTAAAGCTTTGTACAAAGTTCTGTGCAACATTCTCAGTTCCCATTTCTGTAACAACTCCATCACTTGACGCGGCAGCCTCAGCCCCTTGCGTCGAATGGCCGATGTCTAGCGTAGGAGATAGCGGATAAGTCAACGTGGGAGAAAGAGCAGTGCTGATATTAAGGTCATAGGGTGTCTGTGTCTGCATTGTAGCCATTTTGCTAACATGGATCGAGCGCTCCAGCGTTTGTTTCATGAACAGAATTCAGCGAATGGAAAAATGACGCTGCATGCGACAGAATTTAGATTCATTATACAAAACTTATACCACGGCTTTTATAATTCTCCTTTCTTTGGTAAAAAAATGATATCTGGCAAGACTCCCTCCACTCTGATTTATCTTGCCGGTACTCGGTCTTTGATGGGTTCCAACTGGTGGGCCCGGCGTTTGAATCCCCGGCTCCTCTCCCGGAACCCAGGCTTCGAAACAGTGCTAGGTGGATCATGTCCCTCCGTCCCCTCTCTTTATTAAGGCTCAAACATTTCGTAGGTAGCATGACTAGCGTTTTTTTTTAACAAGTCAGATGCCGTTTTGGAATTCAAGTTGAAAGATAGCTTGAACTTGGTCTGGTAATATGTAAGAAACCATCCAAATGAGCGTTTTCCTAAGAGCGAGTGCAAAAGCATAATGTATGTATCCATAAACACGCACCTTTAACGCCACTCAATGCCACGTAGATTCTGGCATGATGTTCAAGAATTTGGACAATTCTTTCTAACCCATGGAAAATTTCATCCAATAAGCGCTCAGCATTAGCAACTGGTTGCAAATTGCCTTCAGAAGCTCGCGAAATTCGAATACTAGAAAGTTGCATCACCATAGAATAGGTAGCCTGCATGGCGCAACATGTAGATATTGGCATGAGGCTCGGGAGTACCCTGTCTCCTTCCGGAACTTTCACCAATATTATCTGTTGAAGATGCCGCGCAATGGCTAATGCAGCATCAACGCACAAAGAGGCTGATTGAGGCTGACTGAGAGGTGTGAGATGGGTCTCATGATTTGTGCCTTGGCTCTGTTGGCTTTTGTACGGGTTACCTAGTTCCCCTGCGCGACTAACTGAGGTAATTTTGCAATAATCCTTGATGAAGACAGGGATATTGCCGAAGGCTTGGTAACGATAGATTTGGATGGTTGCACTACCATGGGGCATATTAGCAGTTGGCTATTTCCCACCTTGTCATCGTTAGGCTTTAATCGAAAATTGCTCCGTACCTGGCAAGTTTAATATGGCATAACCGTCGCATTATTTGAGCGGAGTTCGTTTCCCACGCCGTCAAGTCTAAGTATCCTGAAGTAAATTGATGTACACAAGATCCCAATCTCGTGCTAGCTTTCTCTATGCTATTTCTGAGGTCCTGGATCTGCTGTTGAGTGCTCACCAAACCTTGTCCTGATAGCACACCAGCTTTTTCTGACGCCGTGAATTGAAGGCTAGCCATTGATATGCGGAGGGTTTCGACAAATATTGGCCAACACTACTAGCATTCTCAGCTTGCGGCCTTCAGAGAGTAGAGTTTTTGTAAACTGACCTGAGCATCAGAGCCGAGTTGAGGATAGGGTGTCGTAATCTCACTTTCATCTACAATAGCAATAAATGACTATAGCACCAGATTAGCGATTGCCAGTTGGCATAACCCAAAAAGAGAGAAGGGAAAAAGAGACGACAGTCGGGCCTGGCTGGGACAACAGACTTTATGGCAAGCAAGTGAAGTCAAATAAGAGGTCGCGTACTAAATATGCTTAGTTGTTGAAGGCTCTTGATGGTATGTTAAAGTACTCACTGTCATCCACCATGTTCGCCTCCTTGCCTCTGAAAAATCGTCCTCTATGGGTGATTGACAGTGAAGTGAAAGTCCCTTTGCTAATGCAGATGCCTGACATGATCTGGCAGCCATCTTCAATAGATTTCCCCGTTGGGCATGCTCATAGTTGCTTAATATCAAGAGTGAAACGATGCTCTCGAGCTCGACAGGTAGCCCGGGATGGAGCGGTTCTCGGTCTATGCATTGCTGCCCATCGGTGGTATCCATGTATTGAGATGCGAAAGCAAAGTTTGCATGCTCAGTGTCGACCTCAACCATTTCCAGTGCTTGTCTGGCAAATCGATGCGCGATGCGGCTTCTCGCATTGAGGTCGACATTTTGATCGAAGCCGTCCTCTCGTACAGGTATCAAAGCTAGCATTGCTAAGATTGCAAGACTGAGCGGGGAGGAAAAGCCAGCCGACAACAAGCCAGGACCAGTTTCTGCGGACCAATAGATTGGATCATCCTGATGAATGGACACGGGTGGTGGTGGAAGAACGGGGAAGAATGGATGGATAAAAATGTAGTAGGCATTCAATCTAAGAAGTTCAGTTCCATTACCAATGCATCGTGTTACATTAACCTACATCGAGCTCTCTTTGATGTACATTCGGACGGCACTGGGACCTTGGATACTGCCAGCCCGACCGTGGGTGGAAGCACCGTGATCGCCACATTGTTGCTCCGACAGTGGCGAAAGTACAGATCGCCTTAGACCTGTTCCTGGAGACAGGAACTCGTTAATTCGATTGATATATTCATCCGCTACTAGTATGTTAGTGGGTTTTTTTTCTTTCAAATACAATGCTCGTATCCGGAGTTATCTTTGAGTATGTTGCACTCTGTACCTTGAGAGACAATATGGTCATCCAGATAGACGTTGTTGAGCTTCTGTGTAGGTCGGTTTCTTGCACCGCCCCGCCTGCTTGGCAGGTAGGAACAATCCCGTTCTTTTCGAAGACACTAGAGAGATACACCATTGTCAGACGCTGTTGCGCTTTGGCGTGTAGTCAGGGAACCTGCATTGCTACATGGTTGCTCACCGTTGCAGCGGACTCTCGTAGCTCGACTAGGTTAGTGGTTAGCGAGGGAAAATATGTGTGCCTAAGAAAGAATACCAAGCTAGGCATGCCAGTTTCACCGGTGGCATGTCTATGTATGCTGTTCCTTGTTCTCAATTGAAGTTGCTGTGATAGAAATGCAAATGTAGATTAAAAGGTTAGATTGCGGCGAATGGGTTTCCTAGAGCCCAGATAGATTGATCTTACACCTTGCTGAAGCCGGGATCCGCGGGCAGTTTTCAAACGGCGTTGGGGCAAAGAAATCCAGAGATCCGCGGAGTAATGGCTGACTGCACCTACCTACCTGCCTAATTTACAGGCGGGTTGTGTGGGGTCGCTGCTTCAGTGGATGGAGCTAAAACGCCACCGCTCACAATAGCCCCTATAGCCAATAATCTCTACACATTCAGTTATTAGGGCGGGTCTGGAGTTACAACTGATTCGCCATTGCTTCGCTTCCTACTGTACACAGTATGCTGCTCTTCATACATATATACATTATGTTGCGCACATAAACACGATGGCTCTCCATTTTTACGAGTTCATAGAATCATCGGATAGAGCAGCTTTAGGGGGATAACACGAGAGACAAAGAATTGATTTCTTCTCTTTGTTTCAAGCGCCATTTCCCTCGTCATTACTCGCAACAGTGCAGGTTCATGAGAATGTAATCAAGTAAGCTTACCCCAGTCTACCCGGGGCTAAGGGGGCACTAGGGAATTAACACCTCTTGATTGAGATGAGCGGCAGACTCTACACTCTACAGACGACTGTTGGTTTATTTGGCAGCCTCATTAATTTTACGGTCAACAGGAGATAGAAAGCTTCACAAGACAGGTTTTTTTTTTCCTCTCCAGTGAGCGTGAGGTTGAAGCTAGCCCTTCAACTACTAACTAAATATAGTCTCCTTGGAGCCGGGCGCTTTCCATTCTCCTTCGGAAGAGACTTCTTAGGCAGCTCAGGTTTCTCTTCCTCGAGTATGTATACCAGCTCCGTATCTGTTCTTAGTTTTCGGTGTTTGAACGTGGGTCCCCGGCGTTTGATCCGGCAAGTGGCACCAGCGCGATCCACTAGGCTCTCCATACACGTTATTGCCCCAAGTACAATACGGGGCATCAACGATGGCCTGAACATCAGCATGAATATATAAACATATTGATGCTGCAATAAGAAGAAATTCTGAACTAGACTTAAATACACCTTGTTTTCCCGTGCCCATCATAATATCGAACAGTGACGCCCCCATCTCAACTGCACAAGACAAAAGCCATGGAAGAAAATAGGTCTCCTTGGCGAGAGCCGAGTACTCAATTATTCTCAACTTCAAGGCAAGCCAGCACCAATGATAGACTTGAATGGTCTCACAATCCTTCAAATCCTCTCAACTGGCTCCTATGGGAGAAATGGACGACGATGAGCGTGGCCTGTTGGGTCACATTTATTGTAGGGCTCAATGCAACCTCCCTGACAACCGCCTCGAAAGCTCTCTCATCTGAATTTGACTTATCCAACGCCGTCATCGAAGACAGCTTTTTGCCTTCGACTGTGTGGAATGCCGCAGCGGCAGTAGTCCCTTTGGTTACTTTACCTCTGATGGATACATATGGAGTGAGGATTGGATATGTGGTATGTTTGGCCTTATTTGTAACGATAAATCTAGCTGCTGAATACTTGTAGACCTACTTTATTCTGTTCTGCATATTCCTTATACCACAAGCGCTGGCCAAAGACTTTACAACCCTTATTGTCTGCCGTGTGTTTGCCGGTGCTTTTGGAGGTACCCTACAGAATGCTGCTGATGGCATTGCTGCCAATCTATTTTCATCTCAGTCCGAGCGTGCCCTGCCGCTGACTGTATTTGTCCTTTCAGTACTACTGGGTGTCACCATGGGTCCTGTTTTGGGCGCGGCAGGCGAGTCATTGGGATGGCGCTGGTACGTTTCTCAGGAGAAAACGTAATGGTGGTTTTTTGCTGACAGCCATAGGATCGTCTGGATTCAACTTATCATCTGTGGCGCCTCTATTCCCTTGGTCGTAATGTTCATGCGGGAGAACCGAGGGTCTGTTATCCGCAGTCGCCTCTGCAAGGATGTCATTGTGGCTGAACAAGGCAGGGTGAAAGAGTCTCCATTGTTCGGCCTCGCACGAACGATTTCTCGTAGTGCGGTACTTTTGACTACGGAGCCTACAATTATATTTATGACTCTATGGTCTTCATTTACATTTGGCCTCATTTTCATCTCGACTCAGTCGGTACCCCTAGTCTTTGCAGATATTTACGGCTGGTCCGAGACTGCTGCTGGCCTTGCGCAAGTCAGCATTGGGATTGGGCAGCTTTTTGGATTTGCAGTCTGTTTGATACAAAACAATGTCTACATCCGTAGCGCAGCCCTGAATAGGAAAAAGGCTGGGACGCCAATTCCTGAGTCTGTCCTGTACCTTTCGATCCCTGGTACGGCTATTGCTCTTGCAGGAGGACTTTTCATGTACGGTTGGGGCATTTTCCAGTCACACTGGATTGTTCCCACAATAGGGCTGAGTCTGACTGGGTTTGCAATCACTACAATTATGCATGCTGCTACTATCTATGTCACTGATGAGTATGCAGCTTGTGCTGCTAGCGCAATCGCAGCTGTGGCATTTGGGGAGAATGTCTTCGCAGCATTTCTCCCTCTGGCCGCGAGGCCAATGTATCTACAGCTCAACTTTCAGTGGGCCAGTACATTTCTGGCCTTAATTGCTTTATTGTTAACATTCGCGCCAATTGTACTTATTTACAAAGGACATAATCTTATTAATAGGCAAGTCCTGCTTGGATATTAGGCTGAGGTCAGGTTCACATTGTTGAAATAATTGAACAACGATTAGAATTGCAAGGTCATATGAGATTAGATCTTCTTCAAAATTAAGTGTCCTAAATTGTTCCAAAGGAGTAGAACAAGTTAAAACAGTATACAAGGTCGATATAGTCATTGATATCTCTACCAATTTGGAAATCAGGTAAGATATATCAATTATGCAGTCCTTATCCTAGCCAATTGATGCCCTAGAAATCTCCTTCACACTTGCATTCAATTTGTGATTAGCCCACAAGCCTATTTACACAGGTTTTTCGGGGTGATGATTTAGCGACGACCCAAACTAGGTATACTAAGATGGAAACCGAAGTTAGGAGCAACATCAATCGGGCTTACTCAAACCGCTTGTAACCTCACTTAAACTAGCTAGCGGGTTCATGTATAGGGATGCCGTTTGGACCTCGACATATGCAGGCGGGGTTTCAAATCCTAGTGGAATGGTGTTGAGTGTTAGGTGGGGGAACCAAGATCAGCTAGCCGTAGTCTCTCGAGACGGCTGTACTAGAAGATGTGCATCTATATTGATAGTGACCCCATTTCGAGGGTTGATGCACGCTCGCATACGTGTCGCGGGCCTGCTAGTGCAATTCTCTGTACTGGGCAAACTTTGACCGAAGTAAAGAACATGTTGAATATGTTGCTGATTGATCCTAATATCAATCAAGTAGTAACAGCAAGTGCCCCATTTATGCTATTTAGGTGGTTGGCTAGTGCTGGACTCGTAGCGGCAACGCTGCCTGTGATCCAGTGCATTGGAGTAGAGTGAACTGGTACGGTAACTGTGGGAGCCTGGCTGACGGCATCTGTTTCGTTGTAGATTTTATACATGTATGGCCAAAGTTGGCGAGAATCTTGCGAATATATAGAACACGCGCTCTGATTGTCTTCCACACACTACTCATTACTCAACAAGCGGGGTGGTCACTCCTATACGCTGACTTGTTGATAACTCTCAGACTGGCTTAAGTGGCACTCCACACACAGCAGTTGACAATACGATAACTCACGCCCGACTTCCAGCAAGGTAGTCACCCGAAGGGATAAACATTTGCTTCTTGATCGTCTGCCTTCCTTGTGGAAGAACATCAACATTCGAGAACCTGAGAATGTTCATAGATCAAGACTACTTTATTTTCAATGCTGTTAGTTTCGGGGCTGAGTGGAGCTGATTTCTTTGAGGAAATAACAGCCAAGCATCCAAATAGGTTTCTAAATACAACCCTGAAGGTCTCAATATTCTGGACCTTACGGGGTCCGATTGGAGCAAAAAGCCCCTAAACTCTGTTCTCTTCAGGCTAATTGGCGTGGTATTGAAGAAGCCCGGTCTCCTACCCAATGCGTGATGTAGTAGAAAATCAAATAGGCATTGCAATCAGATCTAGAAATAAGTCCTCCTTTAACACACTTCTGCTTCTATTTCTCTATGCAGATCGGTTGCAGATCCATCGAGAGTCTGAACGAAGGGACGAGGGGTTGGTATCAGCTTTGCCCCAGTCCCATCCATCTGGGATGACTCCGCCATCGCGGAGCCAGTCCGCACCGGGAAGAAAGTACCAGTCCCAAGATCGAAATTCATCTCGAGTGTTGGCACAGGTGTTGAGAGACGTTTTTCTGGTAGAGAAGGTAGGATGATAGTAGAAACCTTGGTATACCTTGGCATGGTTGAGGTTGCTGCCACCTTGAAGGAGAAGGTTGTCGCTAAATAGACTGTCAGATTTTCTGGATATTTGAAGAAAACATTGTTCCTCAGCGCAGAACACTCACTCGTTAACGGTATTCTGAATCTGATCCCACTTGATGTAATCCCACCCACTATGCCAACCGAGAAGGGTTCCGCTACGAATCCACTTCCCATTTCCGTCACCATTCCAGATAACAATTGAGTTTTCCCAATCGTTTTTGTGGCCAGAGTCCTTCTTGAAGTAGATACTGTACGCCACGCGCCATTCATTATCGTTGCACTTGCGGACCGTGTAATATACGGGAAAAGGATTTCCGGGGGAGTTCGGCCCATTCCATGGCCCGGGATCAGCGCAGCCGTCGTTTTGGCTGGAAAGGCATAGATCAGAGTCGACGCCCTGCACCTGTTGACCATTGATTTCTGCAGCCTCCGGATAACAGGGAGCCCGGCCCCAAGAGCGTCCAAAATGATACATGGGCGCAGCAGCAACAGCTGCATCAAGGCCACCGTCTATAATCCAAGTTAAAGCTGGTCTCAGAAAACATGTACCTCATATTGTTAACGAAGAAGTCGGCTTACTTTCGAAAGCGCTGGATGGAATAGCATCGTTCGCCACGACACCAGCGGCCAAAATGGCGGCGATGCTTGAGAACACAGCCTTGAGTGACATTTTCGAACTTGGTTGAGCTACCTTACTTCAGGGAAACTCGTCTTTGGGGTAATGCGGGCATTTAAAAAGGAACCCGGCTTGCAGTTATATGCTTAAATTTATGAGCCTATCGTCTGGCCACATGTATTCCTTATGGTCTTTGTGCCGACAAACACGTGCTTTGGGGATATCTAAGCTAACCTGTGTCGACTTCAGCTGCCCTTTTTGGTAATAAGTCCGCAACGTTTTTGCTATTATTTGCAAGAGATATATGGCATAATTAATATTCATGCAAGCTATGCGCTGCATGTTATAGTTCTTTACAAAAGTACAATCCTGTGACTGGTTCAATACTTTTTCCGCCACCCCGAGTTTGTCAGCCCAGGCCAGTGGGTCACCGGGCTGTCGCCGAGATGTTGCCGAGAATAGACCTTTGGTTCGCAGTCTTTGCCATCTCTCAGAGCCAAAATGGCACTTTGATGGCATTACATGCACAGAGGCACCAAGATCATTGTGTGCTTGGATCCCTGTCGCGCTTGTAGTATTCAACAATTGACCTGGATGGTCTTCAGCGAGTTGTTCCTATACAATCGACACGAGCTAGCAGAGAAAAGCAGACATGCAAAAATCCCATTTCCCGCTCTCTTCCCGGCTTATTGTCGCTACGGCCCTGCAGCACTCTACTGGATTCAAGTCGAACATACAGCCCCAACCTAGCGAAAGATGGAAAAATACACATAAGGTCACCTTTATATCAATAGACCTGGTTGTCAACAGTATCGGCGTAGAAAATACGGACCCGTTCGGATTAAGAGTAGCTTATTAAGGCGCGTAGAAAGTATAGATTTTCCTGTAAATCCAAGCTGGAAACATAACAATTAGGCAGCAGTGAGGCGCTATCATAATTTGCGAACGGCTTACGTTCTCGCGAATAGAGAACTCGTCAACAGCAAGTGGTTATGCGACATGTGAGCAGGAAACAGAACGAAGATCAGCCAGTTGACGAACCCAAATGCTGCTTCCGGATCACTCATACTTTAATGCTTGGTTGCCATTCGCTATGTCGACTCGCTTCTGAAAGCATCGCCTATCTTTCTATGCAAGGCATTTTCGCAAATGCGATCTCTTATGTAACTAATTAAGTCGTTAGCGATAAGGCAGCTTCGCGATTCAAAGGAGCGGAAGCGGTGCCATCCAAGAGATTTTTCATAGTCTTCAGTCACTAGTCAGGGTTTTTCCCAGTATCGTATTACTCAACGCCTTCATGGACAGGAGCGACATAACTTTAGGTATGCCATATCTTTCTACGAGCAAATAAAAATCACGATTCTGCCCCTGGCTGTCTATAATCGTGAAGTGCAGCACCAATAAATAACTTGCTGGGACGGCGTTCAGTAGAAACTCAGGTCAATACATCTTAGCAAGAACTGACCAGGTTCAGACACTTGCAATCTGGCCAAGCTATAATGATAAGACCCGGCAGAGCAATAAAGTTAGTCACCCTAGTTGCCGAAGGATAGCCCCATTATAGATGTTAGACTTCGGCTACAGCGAGCATGAGATAATAATACTTCCAATACTTCCACCAGAAACTATGATGGTAGTACTAGTGTCCGCTTGGTACCAAATAAGTAGCTGCGACTACAATGCTAGGTATCAACAAGCGTCCAGCTCTTAGTCTGACACATGAGGCAGAGGCTTGAGTTCCATCTATCTAGATATCATGTACATTCTTTATATAAGTATCCATTTAATCTCTTATAGTGTATTCCGTAACCTAGATACTTGACAGCAAGGAGCTATGGCAAGGTACTTGCACTAAAGGCTCGATCGAGCTATCGACACTAATCAACATTCAATAAAATGTATTTTTATCACTAAAAAGGTCTAATCAAGTATCAATACCAACATTTTGATCACGGCTCTACCCACACAGATCAACCCTAATGATGCTAGAGATGGTTCTCTATACCACGGCCTTGGACTAGCTCGTGACGAAAGACTTGATTTGACTACTTTGAACAACATGATACAAGCTTGGCCAGGTGGGAAAACCGGCTTCAAGTAAAGGAGTAAAGGAGACTAACAAAATCAAACCAGGAGTTGAGCATCCACATAGACCGACCAGTACGACCAATTTCGCCTCAATTCTTCCTTGCGGGAGTCACAATGGTCAAAACTGCTACGAACAAATATCGAAGGAAAACTGGATAGTGTTCTGGCGCCCTCTTTCTCAAGGGATAGGAGCCCATAACTTTGCTCTAGGCGATCTTTCTGTTTGGAGTTCTTCAGTGCAAGTTCCCTAGAGGCTATATTGCCTTGATGCATTACGATGAAACGCTTTTTGCCTTCATTCTGGTTCGCTTGATACGTTGTCTTATTCTACCAGCCCAGTATATATCAAGAATTTTCACATTTGCATATAATTTACCCTTTGATCACTTCCATATACCTTTCGATGATGCAGCTAACCTCCCCAGTACTGTACGTTGTTCGATTTTCTGCTGCCCAACCTTCCATGCCTCCCACCCGATCGCATCGAGAGGGCCATCCAGAGCTACTCTCATGCACAATTCGTCCCTATTGAGCTTTTTGTAGTCCGGCAGCTTTCGGTTAGCTTGCCGAGCCAACTGGTGGAGCTGTGCGTTCATTTCTGCGCTCAAGTCTGGACATGATACCGTGCTCCAATCGCCCTCTGGAGGCGTCTCGCCGCTGTAAATCATTTTACATACGAAACTCACAGAATTGTGTATTGCCCAGGATGGCTGGAAGTCAATGAGGGAGCTGAGGTAACTTGAAGCGTTGTTCGATGGTGCGCCTGAATGAAGCGTTAGTTGTTGTATGTTCCCGTTGCGCTCGCGAAGGTAGCGGAACAAATAGCGTGCTGAAGACTCTATGAGGATGGGTGTTGGTGCCGGTGGCGCCATTCCCAGCGGAAGCCACAGCTCAACGGTACGTAGGCTGGGAAAAGTAGCAATAGCATCTAGCGCGCTGTATGGCCACTCTTGAGTATCAACGTCCCGGTCGATGTCAAGAGCTAGATGCCGGAGATGGAGCAGGTTCTTGCTCAGATGGATGAGGTCAGTGGGCGTAATGAAAGTACCCGCCTCACCCCTCCGCTCAGGTTCGTGTATCCTCAGTCTCTGTAGAGTCGCACCAAATCGACTGATGAAATTCGGATTGCTATTGACACGACCCCAACCCGAAAGGCTGATTAGCTCTAGTGGTGAGGTGATATCTCTCACAAAATCAGCTTGAAGCCAGCTGAGCTCTTCGAGAACAAGCTCTCTGAGAGCAGTCAGTTTTGGTGCTATTCCTGAAGCCAGACAAGTCGGCACATCATTCAACCGAACCAACCGTGACCAGTCGAACGCGTCGATCCAGTAATCCCATTCATAGCCTTTAGCAGAATACCCTTGGCATTGCGGTGCTCCCTCGAGGCCCCAAGGGTAGTCACGCATACCTAGCTCCTCGAGGGCTGGCGGCCGCTCGCCATCCAGCAGGCCCAAACCACAATAGGCCCCCCCGGTCAACGGGGGCCCATATCCATTACAGCCTCCGCGGGGGTACCAGACGTCAATGATAGGAAGCCTGATGAGATTAGGACACGACAGCAGAACCTCCTTCAAGGCGCACATAGTCTCAAGGCATGTTTGCTCCTCGATAAATGTGACCCGGACAGAGAGGGTGCAGAGACTCTGGCTTCCTGCAAGACGATTCAGGAAGGCGCGCGCTTGAACATGGGACTCCCTAGTGTCGTCACAGCAGACAGAAGTGTGCAGACGTAGACCTAAAGGCAATGATGCCAAGATGGGGCCCGGAATAGGCACCGCCATGGTTCCTTTGTGAGGACCCGACGCTGTCCATCCAATATCCCAATGAAGGTGGCGTAGTCCTGTCATCGAGAGCAGCATAGTGGCAAGGTTGGCCAAAACTTCGTTGCCTTCCTTCCGGACTGTGCCGTGCCCTCGGCTGCTGACTCGAAGCGTGCGGACTGCTGGGAGTTGGCCAAGACGCTTGATGAGGTCAAGGCGGGCGAGTATATGGCCACTCTTATCAAGATTGATATGTACATGACGGTGTTGGATATAGCGGGCTTGTTTATACATGTACGTACACAATAATGCCACCGTCTGGATGCCCTCAGGCTGGTGGTCGTAGTAAAAAGTGAGAATAAGGCGTATCACATGCTCTGGCAGCTGGGCAATGGAGGGCCTTCCGTGATTTAATGGCACTAGCTCTCGTTCGACGATGGTAATAGGCGCATACTGAGTTTCTTGACTACGACGCTGTTGGCTGTGGGTTGGAGAGAAAATGTGTGTAAAGCGTCGTATTGAAGGCATGGTGGCATAAATGGCGATTCGACCAGAAACGCGAATGTGAGGGAGGGAGGGTGGTTCAGTAGTGGATGAGTCTCCTTATTAATAGGGAGATCAGCAAATTCTAAGCGGGCGCCTGATTCAGCAACCAGAAAGCACCCTTGTTGGTAAAGGGCCTACGGGGCTTTTAGGCACACGTACCTATGCGCTGCGCACCTCCTTCTCTTACGCTCTTACGCATGCAACTCACAACTCACTAGTCGCCCGCTCGCCTTCATTTTTTAAATATGTACCTGTCGGATTACGGACCAAAGCTTACAGGTTTATTTTAAATCTTCTTGGGACATCCAAGTTGAGTTTCGCGTTCACTACTTCTACTTTTCATGTTTCGAGCGCCCCCAACCCTAGCAGCCAGTCATAACCCCACCTACAGACATTCGGCAACCATTTCTCACCTACTGCCTTTTGACTCAAGCTGATTGGGTATCCCCCATTCGGTGTCTGGGGACATACTCATCTCGGCGAAGAGGCGATATGAGTCCGGGTTGATGAGGGCACGATTAACATCCTCTTTGCCCAGGTCAACTGCCAGTATAAAACCTACGGCAGGATCAAGATCTGCTTGGAAATCAACTTTTGGCCGTGCGTGTGGCTACTTGGCTAGTGTCATCCAACTTACACTTTTTGTTGTCTCTGACTCTCCCTACGACGTGCGTCATCTCATGTATTACTGTCCCAGATATGGAGTTGTAGCTCCCGATGTACGGGTACTTGTTCGAGCCTGTTTTGGTTGCTTGATAGCCAATGTCTAAAGCGGGATATACTGTCAACCCATCCTTTGCCCATCCATCGGGGCAAAGAATCATCCCAATAAACTCAGTTTGAACGCCATTAATGACTTGAAAGGCGGAAAACGTTTTCCCCACGTAGTTCGAGCCTGGACTCTCAGTGCACGGCTTTGGGGAGTTCGCTGTGCTGCTAGTTAAATCTCGGCTCAACAAGGCTTTGTATCATAGGCATGCTCTTCTTGGTATTACTCACGCTCGAGGTAACTTAAAGCGATATATTCGATTGTGTTGTCGGCTTTTTTTAATTCGGCGTGCCAGTAATTGGATGGGCCTCCTGTACGGTCTCATGAGGCCTCTAATCCATGAGGGTCATGTGCAGCTTAAGCACTTACCGTGGTAGTCGGGAATGGGGCCGTTTACCATCCCATCAGAGCCGCAGAATAGGAATGCGTTGTTGACATCAAGATTCTCCAGAGTTCCTTGTAGTCCTCCCAGGATGTCACCGTACATAGCTGTGGGACAAGTGTGATCAGAGAAACGCTTGAGGTTTTGCTTGAGTTTTGAAGCAGATGTTACTTACATTTCACCTTCGCCATGGTATTCTGGCCATCTGCAGTCAGCCCCATAACTTTCTTGTATTCGACACCCCAAATAAATTTTGCATTTGCCACGGCAATTTGCTGAGGCTTTTTGAAGCCCCCCAAGCCCATCTTGGTGGGAATGAGATCTATCTGCCGCTGAGCTTGAGTTGACATGGCTACCGCATTGTCCCATATTTGGTTTATTGTCTGTCCCTGGAATGACCAGCTATCACAGCCAATAGTTCTCCAGGTGACATCTGCTGTGCACTGATGTACGGCAAGGAGGGAAGAGAGCAACCAAACTATAGTTGTCCGCATACTGGGCGATCATTTAGACCCCTCTGTAATAAATCTGTTAGAGTTATGATTGCAAAAATCGGGCTTGTAGAGCAACATCCGCGTAGGAAGTGCCAGAATAGTAGAACCTACTCTCGAGATACATCAAGGTGAACTCGTACTTATAGGGCATGTGTGCTATCTTCTTGCTCACATATTCTCGCTCCTTTTGTGTAAATATAGCAATGTTGCCAGCCCTCACTCCGTGAGAACCAAGCCTGGCAACAACTAACCTCGAAACGATGAATACGAAGCGAAGGATCTAGCCGTTTAGCGATGCACCTCGTGCCTGTTGTCGAGATCCGGCTTAATGTTGTTCAACCCCAGCACCATCTCCACCGCACTGACGCGATACTGCATTCCCCGTATCATCCTTCCCAAACTTTTTGTTGTACGCGATTATGCCGAATCCACAAATAGTATTTTTCCGTGCCTAAGGGAAATAAATCTCCAACTGGCAAACAGCAGTTGGCGCTAGGAATAATAGAAGCCAGGATCTACCATGTTGGGGGCTGGAAGAGGGGGGTTGGCAGCCAAACCGCCGGCTCAGCCGCGCGGAAGGAATGAGAACATTCCTTCATTGGTAACCACACTAAAGTAGCTCCACCAGGCATACTGCCATAACATCTCGTCAATTTGGCCTTTTTGAGGTATGAGCTCTTACTACAGCATGTTGGGAGGGTCAGATGCTACCCTCTGGGAACGAGCTTCCTATTTTCACTTAGCTTCATACTGTTACCTAGCTCAACGAGGCCTGTATAGAATTAGCGGCTCCAGTGAATCGAATAAAAGGAATGGATTTAATATGTCATTCCGGCTATCGCTCGACAATTATAGGACTTGTGGAGTCCCGGAGTCGTACAGTTCCGTGAATGTACTGTAAGAACGGATCGACGGATTTCGGGGCTTTCTCTTCTCTCACGCGGCATCAACGGCCGTTATGCTACAAGGATCAATGTAAAGACCTCTCAGGTAAATATAGCGTCTTGATGACGAGTTTTGGGTGGGGAACTGAGCCTGTGAAAGGTAAGCCTTCCAGTCACCGATCGCAAGCAATGGCAAGATCCATATAAAAGTTCACGAGTTGATTATCAATTCTTTAATCCTATCTGCGAGTGCGACTTATTGAAGAATTTCTCCTTCATTCCACACATCTTCCCTACGAACTATCTTCCAAGCACGTCGTTTTCCAGGGTCAGTAGGCTTTGGCCCATATCCTCACCACGATGAGGCTCAAGACTAGAGTCCTGCTGCTCTCGAGTTCGTTCTTACCTGCTACTCTATCAAAGCCTGTCTTTGATAAAAGATCTTCTGTGGGCTTCTGCGGAGAACGTTATATCCTGGAGGGAGAAGTTTGCTGTACCACACCTGATGGGGGCAGTAATATTTGCGGTTATGGTTTGTCAGCCCTCCCCTTCTTTCCAACGCCCATACTGATCATTATTACGTACGACTAGGTACAAGCTGTTGTAAGCTACCCCAATCCCATATTTTCATTTAGTTCATATCGCTCTGGCCTTGAGACATCAGAATGTGGTATTCGATCCGAGTAGCCCTTTGTCTCAGGAGTCGCGCTTGTCATAACTGATCTACCAGGATGCTAATTGAATTATTTAAGGCTTCTATGGTTGCTGCAATTTCGGTTCCAAATGCAGCGCAGATGGCCAGTGTGTGCCAATCTCTGAGGATATTACGACTAGAACGGGCTCTTCTTCGACTATTTCGTCGGAGCGAGGCTCCACTACTTCTGTAGTTAAAGAGTGCTCCCCTCTAACTGCTGATGATCAATGTTCGCAATCCAACTCGCAAAGTCACAATGGTTCGCTGTCCAATAGTTCAGTTGGCGGAGGAATGCCACCTCCAGCTTCCACAACCGGAGGAAGTTCAGCTCCAACTTCTGCGCATGGGGGCAGTTTACATCCAACATTGTCAACAAACAAGGGCTCAAGTCCTACCACTTCGACAAATCAAGATAATTCAGCTGTTACTACTGAAACTATAGGAGACTCTGAATCCGCTCCAACCTCCACTACAAGTAAAGAATCACTGTTCACGGCTCCTCTAGATGGAAGCAGTTCACCTCCAACTACCACAACTGGAGAAAGCTCAGAGTTTCCTCCAACACAGACATCTATAAGTGGAGATGGCTCAATTCCAGCTACAACTGGAAAAGCGAGCTCAGAATTTGCTCCAACCTCAGCTGGGGAGGGAAACTCGGCTTCCCTGCCAGCTACCATGGGTAGCGAAAGCTCAGGCACTCCTTCAACCTCAACTACCAAAGGAATTTCGGGCACTGCCCCAGATTCAATAGGTGGAGCTAGCTCAGAAGTCCCCCCAACCTCTACTACTACAAATGAAGGTTCCCTGTCTCCTACCTCTACAACCGAAAATGGTTCAGATTCAAACCCGACAAGTGGAACAAGCACAGTGCCACCTCAATCCACCACAGGGGGCGGTGTTTCAAACCCAATATCGACATCTGGAGGAGGCTCACCTCCAACAACCACAATGGAGAATGGTTCTCTAACTCCTACGTTCTTCGGTGGTGGAGCGTCCTCGTCTTCCTTGACGTCTATCACAGGCCTGGAGTCCGGACCCACCACGACGGGTGAAGGTAATTTATCTGCATCTACTGCCATTGCTGGAGTAACAAATCCATCATCAGAAACCACTGGAATAGAGGGAACCACAGCTCCAGGCGACACTACCGACACAGGTGGGCTGACAGACCCAACTAGAATGACAATTGGAACGACAACAACAGAAGATGGAATAACTGCAACGGGTAGTTCTACCACGACAGGCGGCCCCCTCATCACGTACGCGACTTGGCCTGTTGTGACCATTGCACCAGTCACCAGTGACACCTCTGATCCAGAACACATCGGCGGCCCGCCCGTTCTTCCCTGTCGAACTTGGTTCTTCTTTGTACGTCATTGGTTAAGATAAAATAAGGAGAAAATACTAATAGACATCTGGCAGATCTGTATTAGCTGGATCAATGGACCGATTTTTTCGGGCTGGAAAATCGACTTGCCACCGGGAATATATCCCCCGTATGCTAGCCTTCTCACTCTATTGCAATGCCGCTGGCTGACCTTGAAAAAATAGTGGTCCGCCACCGTCAATTGTATGGCCACCTGGGATTGAAATCGATGGAATTCTTCCGCCATGGCCCGAGATCACGTTAGTTTTTAGAGATTTTTTTCATGGCTTAAAAGTTGTAGCTAACCAATCTCTACTCAGAATTGGCAACGACAACAAACCTACCTACTCATCAGAGCCCACATCGTGTGAGACCGAATCGGCCACCATTAACGTTATCACTACTTCTTATGGGGTTTCAATTTCGGGGTCTGTAACGGTAACTACAGCAAGTCAGGTTTTTTCAACTAGCGACGTGATTCTCGGTTGTGACGTTGAAGATGAGGGCTCTAGTACGACGTTAACTGGAGCTACCAGCACTGCAACAGAGCTTATCGTTACAATGAGTGACGACTCGAACGACCCTCCGCCCACTGAGGTGCTTAATACTGCAGGCGACCTCGCCTCTTCAATCTATGCTTACATTGATAGCTACTGGTCATGTTAGTTTCCAGCCTCTTTCTTTTCCCCCAACCTTGTTGCCCAGTTACGGGGAAATGTCTCGGCTGTTTTAATAACTTCGCGCTGACCATCCATTTCACTATAGTCCTAGCTGCTCCGGATTCTACAACACTTAGTACGGTAACTAGCGCCGCAACTACAACCTCGGAAGTCATACCCTCTACCACAAGTACCGAATCTAGCCCTTCGACCATGAGTACGGAGTCTATTACAACAGATATTCCACTTCCAACCCTCACAGAGATAACGTTATCGCCGCCAACAACGCTACCCTTTCAGACATCGGACGGCAGTTCATGCGTCTCTACGGCCACAACTTCTGTCTGCGTGGTACCTAACCAGCCTTGCGAATCCAGTCTTTCTTGTGCCAGTTGGGTTCCTACGCAGACCAGCACGGAACTCGCCAACACGGTTTCGGAAGCTCCCGTCCCAACCAATTCATGGACACTTGTGATTGTAAGTCAATAATCACTATAGGACCCCGCCCCGAAGTACTTTTGAGCTGGTTGTAGACATGATTCACTAACTTGCCTGTCTTTAGTATCAAAACAAGTGCAATGAGGACATTACGAACTACGTAAGTTTTATTGATTCATTCTCGGTCATTTGCTAACTGGCCTTCTTCTTCTTTTCAGTTATCACTTGAAGGCTTTGGCTCACAAGGGCCGAACGAAATCTGTATCAACTTGAACGATCCCAATCTACCACTGAACTCTGACAATTCCAACTCTTGTACCTTTTTCACCAACGGCGGTTTCGACCGCAGTAGTTGTTCTGAAGCAACGTTCAACAACCCCGGATCCTTTATCATTAAAAATGGCTTCTGCACAGTCTTCGCCGATGAAGGCTGCCCAAGCAATGGAGTCAATCCAGGGATTGATTCAAGCGTACAAGATAACTGTTCCAACCTTGAACCTAAATTTCTTCTTCCGGACATATGGCGGTCCATAAGCTGTTTTGCTTTTCCGGAATAGCACAACTACTCAATGGGATCTCAGGGATGGAAGTAGGCGTTCAGAGGTTCCTCGTATAGCGACATAAGTTTACGTCTGAATACCGGGTGGATCTTCTCCTAGTATTCAGCAGCTGTCTTGGTTAACCAAATTTACATAAATATGAATACGAATCAATATTACAAGACAATATTATCTTAACTCTGGACAATGAGTAAATACAAGAGTGTGATATAATTATATTATATCCGACTTTGTTTTATTTCACTACATGCAACACTTCCTCATCAATATCTTAACTATAAAATAACCGGCTATTTTTTATTTAGCAGTTAGGAATCGAATAGAAAAGAGTGAGATATATCTTTGTGGATACCACATCAGCTGGCTTTAAAACTTTTGGCGAATAATTGTTAAGTTTGCCCGAAACTCCTCTTGATTGTATATCTATGAAATTTACATACCGGCGATTTGTTTTTACAGGCCCAACCAGTTGATTCCTTGATATCCTTACTTTAGTAGTGGGTTTACTCCAGTACGGGAGATATGGAGATAGGTTGAAAAAAGCCGTCGGGTGCGTCAGTGAAGTTGTTGTATTTGGTAGTATACAGCATATTGATAATATCCACATCAGATCCCATGTTGAGAAGCGAAGTGGCTTTTCTAATAGTATAGTAATGAGTCTTGGTTGGTTATTAGACACTATTTCTTGCGTAAGTTTGGGTAGGCGGACTTTATTCGTGTGTTAGGAGAAGAAAAGATTAGTGTCTGAGGTAGGCTGAGTGGTAGCCGGGGCATAACAAGTGTAAGAGACCACTCACTTCACCCGAGCGCACAGAGACTCTGTCGACTCATAATTTTGTCAATCTAAATAGTCCAGTATAGAGTCAAGCGACCGGTAAATGTGTGGTAGCTAACTATTGAATTGGCCACCTCGCTGGCGACTCCCTGGGCGTGGAGAACTGATGAGGGTACAAGCGAATAGCGATCTGCAGATCCAGGCGATACAAGTTTTTTTTTTTTTTTTTACATGGATACCGCGAGCTTCGCTGTTTCATTCTCCCCTGCCATACTGAATCAGCAGATGTGCAAAGACTAAGAAAATTAGAAGTCTCATCTCCCTTTCCTCTCTCAAACATATTGTAGAGTACTACGTAATAACCTCAACCTGCCTTACGAGAAAGGTAGTGACGTGCACTTCCTCATTGCAATCTCTCGCCCAGGAGGAGAAATGCTAAGCAACTACCAAATTAACGGGTTCGGTATAACTCTAGGCAAAACCAACCCGAGCTAGCCATTAGTGTACTGCCGTCCTTGCACCGGGCGGATGGAAACCGCAAGGGAGCAGAGGAGCCGAGCGATCCCAGCCGAGTAAGCTCCGCCAGCCGGCGTCTAGATATTGGCTGGATGAGCCAGACACCAGGTCGAAGGTCTCGGCGACGACCTGTCACGGTGGAAGTGGGCGTTTTGAAACACTCAGTGATTATGCCACAAAATTACCGCGCTATATAAGACAATTTAATTCCAAATACAACTGGGTTGAGAAGCTTTTTGGAACATGTACTGTTGATAATATCCTTATTTTGCGTCTTGTTGTGCCTTCATATGGAGCTCGAAAGGTTGTAAGATTATATATATCACGTTTCCTACATAATGATCTTGCTTTACGGTCAGAGCTACACGTAAATGAGAGATGACAGTCCCCCCATTGCGAAAATTGTTTCAGCACAACTTTTATTTTCAACTTTGCAATTCAACGTGTCATACTTATTGCGACTCCCAACACCGAAAAAAATGTGGCATTTGCATTTTTCAACGGCTTCGTTCAATTTCATCTTCAACTGTGGCATTGCACTGGCGCAAGGCACCTCTCATGCTGTGCCCACACGTGGCTCTATGATGGTCCATCAAGGAGCCTCCATCGTGACCTTGGACTATTCCACGCCATCTCCTTCTAGCAGTAATTGGATTGGTATTTTCGCCGCCACGGGAGGGGGCCCAATCAATGGGCAGAAAGTCACGAATCCTCTAGCCTGGGCCTGGGCCACAGAGGACTGGGGAAATTTGACATTCTCTACAGCCGACTTGGCGGCTGGATATTCTTACAAAGCTTTCCTTCTTGGCGGTGAAAACCAGTTCGAACAGCTGGCTAATCCCGTTGAATTCTTGCTCTCTGGGTCTGGCGGAGACGTCCATTTCTTCGTCAATTCGACGAATCTGCGTAACGGTCGGGTTGGTCAGGATTATAGAGCCAACATTGGTGGTCTGCTAAGCAACTTGCCGGATCATACCTACAAATTCGCCAAAACTAGTTGCACCAATTGCGACTGGGTTAAAATATCTAACACCGGAGAGATAAGCGGCAGGCCTCTGAACTCCGGTAGGACCCAAATTATCATTGAGGCCAGTAACAATTCTGGAACCAACAGCTCTATCATTGTGAGCATCGAGGTTGTGGACGATGGAGTGCAGCTGGTTGATACTCTAAACGTTGTTACTTTGAATCTCTGGAAGGGAGGGAGTAACGTCGACAACTTCCACGAGAAGCAGGTTCGTTTCTTGAACAGTATATCAGCAGACATTGTTGGTCTTCAGGAATGTGGCGACACTCAAGCTGCCACAATGATTGCGCAGGCCCTTGGTTGGTACTCTCTACAATATGAGGATGTTGGTGCGGTCTCTAAGTACCCCATTATCTCTGTTGAGCCCAGCAATCCTCGCAACCTGCAGATGCGCATCGCACTTGATGGGGACGACCAGCAGGTCATCTTATGGAACACTCACTCAACCGCTTACCCGTACGGACCGTATGAACCCTGCTTCAACGGAACTGGAACAGATGCTATTCACATGGCCGAAGAGTCGTCTGGGCGCGTGGGTCAGGTGAAGGAACTGATAACAGCCATGGCAACCAACCTCAAGGATGCAGATAACATCCCGGTCTTGCTCACCGGTGACTTCAATGCTCCCTCACACCTTGACTGGATTCCAGAAGCAAGCAAACTTCACTGTAATATCAGCTCTTTCAGCTGGCCTACCTCGAAATTGCTCAGCCAGGAAGGGCTAATCGATTCGTATCGCGAGGAACACCCCGATCCAGTAGCTTTTCCAGGTGTTACCTGGTCACCTATTTTCTTGAACAATCCGAAATACGCGGACAAACCTGAGCCTTTGGACCGGATTGATTTTATCTACTATAGAGGCAAGAAGTTATCAACGGATCTATCAAATGCTATTATTGATGGTAGCCCCAAGCCGGAGGACCCAGATCCACATCGCGAGAATGAGTGGACATCTGATCATAAGGCTGTTTGGACAAGTTTCAAGTTTGCAAGTTAAATTTCTCTCTCCTTTCGGAACTGGAAAAACAACATCCGATATTTCCGCGAATCATATGGGCCCTCACGCACTACCAGGGCTGGTTGATCACAATGATTTTCCATGGCAAATAGCGCCAAAAGGAATGTCCCAACTTGGCTAGATGTCCCCAGACTCACTCTTCCTCCAATCAAACCCCATGAGGCTCAAGCTTAGTTACCGAGTGACTGGTGAGGTGAGAAGAGTCATGCAGGCGAGAGGATATTAACAACTTGAATCCTCCAACTCCCCGCTTTCTCCGCACGTGGAGAAGCGACCGCAGCACCACATCTGGGACCACTGCAGGGACGCTGCGAAAGAGGACATATTGAACGCTCTCACCAGCCATGGCAGCCGCCGAGGAGGCAGCACGCCCCTTAGATCCGTCTGAGGAGTCGCTCGTGCACGGCGGCGCCTGTAATACGTGCCGCCGAAAGAAACAGAAGTGCTCGAGAGAGGATCCTTGCCGCTCATGTATTAATAGCGGCAGCGTCTGCATTTACGAAGAGGGCCAACGTCGCGGTGCTAAGCCTGGCTACATCGAGTCGCTCGCTAAGCGCATGGACACACTTGAGGCTCTTGTACTTGGCCAGTCCCTTCTGTTGTCCCCTAGCTTGGCATCGCCGACAAATGGTGTTGCCAATACTGACAATGGCAGCCTCGAAGACAAGCTGCAGGCTGTTCGTCAGAGCCTCCTGCGATCCAGCAACAAGCGCCAGCGTCAGCAAAGTGTATCCGATACATCTGCATCGTCGGCTGGGTCCATACCTATGCACTCGACGGATAATAATGTAGCCACAACCACACCCTTAAAGGATACAACACGCGACCCGCCACGAAGCGTCTTGCCGCCAATGCCCATGCTCCGGGAACTCATCACTATTTATTTCAGCCATATCCATCCCTGGATACCCATCCTCCATGGACCGATGTTCGAGACCGCGTTGCAGTCCTCAGATAACCAGCCCTCTGAGATAATTCTTCAGGCCATCACTGCTGCCACTATCAAGTTCTATCCCCTTGATCATTCAACCCAAGAGTGGTACCACTCGCGCTGCCATGACGCTGTAGTCCTTGCGTGTATGGATCGTTTCTCGGTTGAAACTCTCCAGGCTAGCATTATTCTTGCTTTCAATACCACTGGCAGCGGTAAAGGACCAAGGAGTTGGTCCATAGTAGCCTCTGCTACTCGAATAGTGGAACAACTTGGGCTTGCTGTTGAGGAAGAGGACGCTGTACAAAATAAGCTGCTTAACCGGATTGGTTTCCTTCCGCCAGCCAAGAACTGGACTGAAGCGGAGGGGCTAAGAAGGATCTTTTGGTGCATCTTCCTATTGGATCGATTCTGCTCAGTTTCGACAGGATGGAATACCAGCCTGACGAGTACCGATATCAAGCGGCGGCTTCCTGTGGAGGGTTGCTTCTGGAGAGACCAAGTAGACACCAAGGCGAGGTATTTTAACATCGCTGGAGATGGAATCGATCAAGAAGATGAGACAGGCGCCCTTGGGGGATTGGCCTATCTTGTCGAGGCATCGGAGTGCCTGAATCGTGTCGCAACTTTTCTGCTACGGGATTCGGTAGACCTATCGGCCAGCGACGGCCTCCGCAGGTGGTTTGAGCGCTTCCAGTCTCTTGATGCCATGCTTGTCCGGTGGAAGACTTTTCTGCCAGCGCGGTGGCAAGTTGCTGGCATCGATGCCACGGGTCGAATGGACGAAAACCTCACTCTTGCTCACATCACGCACAATACTAGCGTCATTATGCTGCACCAAAACATAGCCTATCCTGATGCTAGCTTCCGCCATCGCCTACCGTCTCAGAATGCTGCCAAGACATGTGTCGCGGCAGCCGGGGAGATTGCCACTATTGCCGCCAAATTCATCGCTAATAGTCCTGTTGTGATACCACCGGCCTTCAGCTTTTGCCTGTTTATTGCTGCTCGCGTGTTGCTTGCGGACTCGAACCATTTCAGCACCCCTGTGGACCCAAACTTTGATATACTACTCCATGCCCTTCGTGATGCCTCAACACGGTGGAGAGCTGGCGGCCTTGCCTTTGCGAGTGAGAATCTAGCAGGGCAATTCGCCGATCGCATTGATGCAGCATGGAGGTCTAGATCACCAATTAACGTCCGCAGCGTTGCCTTGCAGGAGGATGGTGGTGCATTGTCCATGTCCCTTGCGAGCCCACCTATGCCAGATATCTTCCGTTCTGCATCGGCTAACGGCTCTGCTATGTATGACATAGGTGTAGATGATACGTACAGTGTACCAAACATTGGTTTGCAAGATTTCAATCGTATTTTCACATGGACGGATGAGATGATTGGAGGATAGGGTAATTGGATCGAGGATACCAATATAATTTCAAGGATGTCAAGTATATATTAGACAATGTGATGGATTAATGAAGGCAACGTGTAAATTGCTTTTACTAACAAGCCCATGGCGTTAGTGGCTTTAGTCATAACCATTGCCTGGTCTCCATCAGAGAACTCAGGAGTTCAACCACAAATTGTCATGTTATTGTTTCCTGCTAGCGAAATTTGCTCATTCCGATAATCACAATTGGATTTCCCTACTTTATTGGAATTCTCTTTATCATTGCATTAACGATCTAGCTTATTTTCGAATGGCTTTTCATCCTTTCATCCTGTCCTTCATCACCAAGAGCCTGCTGGATTACCAGCATGGTGCCCCATTGTTTCAGTACTACGAAGACTTTATACTCATGGCATTTCCCGCAGCTATCAGATTATATGATGCAGATCATTGAGCAGCTTTGTGAAAAAAGAAGAAAAGAGTAAAAATTCCTAACTATCGATGAAAAGTGAAGACCGAAGATAAATTCGGATATGTTGCCAATGAAGAATTAAGAACTAAACCACCATCCCCAAGCCTTGCTGTGGTACCCAAGTTTAACTCTCACTCCTTCGCAATAGCATCTCGGATATTTTCAGCTGTAGAACGCTTCTCCAGAGACTTCTTGACGGGATTTGGAGCTTCAAAGACTTCGTTCAACTCTTCAAGAGTACGATTCTTCGTCTCAACGAAAAACAAGTAGATAATGACACACTCGATGAGATCCCAGCCGATGAAAACAATATAATAGTACACTCCGATCTTCTCAATTGCCACAGCAGTGGTATACTGTCCCAAAATGGACGCTGATGTGGAGACAACGGCAGCAACGGCGGTACCCTTTGCACGGGTCTCCGTTGCCAGGGTTTCTGCGACGTAGAAGGGCAGTAGTGGGACGAGACAGAGGGAGAAGATGACACTGAAAAGATATATGAAGAAGATGCCTGCATTACCAGCGCTTTTGCTGGCGGTGTCCAGGGATAGTTTTGTGCAACCAGTGACAATCGCCAGACAAACAGCCATACCAAAGACACCACTGAGAAGAAACGGCCGGCGGCCTACACGATCGAGGAGCAGAGCGCCCAAAATAGCTGCAAACCAAGAAACAACAGGGTTAAGAGCATTGAGAAGCAGTTGAGTATGAGGGTCGGTGATGCCTGTTTGCTCTACAATGACGGGAAAATAGTAGCTAACGAGGGCGTTGCCGGAGTATTGTCCAAACCAAGCCATTCCACAGGCACAAATCATGCGACGGCGAGCGGCATGGGTGTTAAACAAGTCGCGGTAGTCCCACCATCGCTTGTCGGAACCGTTCTGATAGATTTGAGAAGTCATCTCGGCCATTTGGAGCTTTACAAAGACATTGTCGACTGAGCCTTCTCCGTGAAGGTCGGCAAGCACACGTTCTGCCTCCTCGCGGCGATTTTGTGCCATGAGCCAACGCGGAGTCTCGGGAGCGAAGAAGATTCCAATGGCAACAACTCCGGAGCTGAACATCTGTAGCCAAATAGGGATTCGGAACGAACCCTCCCCATCGAGGTAAGCGGTCCCGTACGTCACCCAGCTGGCAACGATGGAACCGACGAAGTAGTTAGTCTGCATCAAGCCAGAGAGAGGCCCACGCCAATGTGGATGGGCCATTTCAGCGACAAACGTCGGGGCGGCAACGTTGAGAAAGGTTTGCCCAAACCCACAGAGAAAACGACCGCCAAGAAACATTCCGCTATTCACAGCCGGTGCCTGAACACAAGTTCCTATGATGACGAAAACACAGCCGACTAAAATCCCCCATCGTCGGCCATAGAAATCGTTGAGCGGTCCACAAAAAGGAAGGGAAGCGAGGCCACCAATGTTGAAGATGGCAAAGACTAATCCGGTCGATGAGCCAGCCGCTTTCCTATTTGTCAATTGAATCAGCAATGTTACTTATCTAGCGTACTTCAGGGTCGAGAACCGCTGCACTCACAAGCCGAAGAAGTGTTGGTACTGGGGCTGTTCACTGATGTTAGCCTTCATGACTTTGAGGTTCAACGGGTAAATATGATATTGCTGTGACTCACCATAGCATTAATGGCACCCATTAGTGACCCATCATAGCCTTGCAGGACAATGCAAAGATACCCCAGCAGGAGAATCCCATATAACCGGAACATTTTTTTGGTCCAAAGCTGGGGTTTGGCATCTTCTGCGAGATGCGAGATGTGAATTGCGGTATCAACAGCAATATCACACTTAGTGTCGTCCGCATAGTCAAGCGTCTCTGAATGAGCCGTGCCCTCTTTGTTCGAATCCTTCGTCATGATTGCGGATCAAGATCGCTCAACAGTTTGATTAAGGAGATGAAATGTAGGGCGTCTGTGACAATGGTTGCAAGGTAGACAGACGGGCCGATACAATGGCTGCAATAGACCCTTATATGAATTCTTGAAGGCATGCAGAGATCTCTCTGTAAAGGACTGTCGCTGCTCCATCCCGCAAGACGAGCATGTCCCCATGGGGTACCCCAGGCTCAGCCAAGAGCTAGTAGAATAGGCTTTGCCGACAGGAACCGGCTGACCAGCTTCGTGGTGTGGCGCAGGGGAAATTCACGGACCGGCGTCCGGACGGGCGACACCTCCGGGCCAACCCCCGATTTTGGTGTATCGCCCTTTCATTGCATAAGCACCCAGTAACTGGCCCCAGAAAAGTCCCCCTCCAGCGAGATTTGCGTATAAAGTGGCGCATGTGAATAGCACAACTTCTTCTTCACTTCTCAATACTCCTCAAAATTCACCTAGATTATTATTCCTCTTCACTGGGGAGCAGCAAGAGTGGCTGTTATCCGCGAAATACTCATCTTGCATTCTCAGTGCAACCATGGCCGCTCCAACTATTCAAACAAAACTCTTCATCAACGGCGAATGGGTCGTGGGCAAAGCAGGCAAAACCTTCCCTGTCTTTAATCCCGCAACTGAGGAGAAAGTTACCGACGTCTGCGAAGCTGACGCCGACGATGTTGAGATCGCCTTTGCTGCGGCGAGCAAGGCATTTCCCGCGTGGCGGGATCTTTCGATGACTGAACGGATTAATATATGCACCAAGCTAGCCAGCCTCATCGAGAGAGATCGGCATGAAATCGCCCATTTGGAGGCTATAAACATGGGATTACCAATTTCCGCATATATGGGAGCTATATTTGGGGCTGCTGGCGATATCAGACACACCGCCGGTTTAGCTAGTGATATCCACGGCGAAACAAGCCTGAACACACCCGGCTATGTCAATTTCACACTGAGGCAGCCGCTGGGTGTGTGCGCCGCTATCATACCTTGGAATGTACCAATTATCATGTGGTGCGGTAAGGTTATTCCCTGCGTTTTGGCTGGAAATACCATCATCCTAAAATCATCCGAAAAGGCGCCTCTGACTTCCCTCAAATTGGCGGCACTGTCATCGGAAGCCGGATTTCCCCCAGGTGTCATCAACGTCATTTCAGGATTTGGGCATTCAGCAGGAGCAGCATTGTCATCTCACATGGGCATTCGCAAAATCTCATTCACTGGCTCCACCCGCGCTGGGAAGTTGATTATTGAAGGAGCCGGCAAGAGTAATATGAAGCGAGTGTGCGTCGAGACAGGTGGCAAAAATCCGGCTGTCATCTTCGACGATGCGGATGTGGAGGAGGCTGCACGTGCTGTTGTAGCTAGTTTGCAATTCAACTCCGGCCAGATTTGCGTGTCTAACTCTCGAGTCTATGTTCACAAAGCCATCTTCAATGACTTTGTAGAACTCTTCAAGCGGAAATTCACCGACGTTAAAGCGGGGAACCCTTTGGACGAGTCAACAAATTTCGGCCCGCAGGTTGATAAGTCTCAATTTGATAGTATCTTGAGCTTCATCGAAGAAGCGAAGTCTCAGGGCGCCCGCCTGGTGACTGGCGGAGCCCGCACCTTCGAAAAGGGCTACTTCATTCAACCAACCATTTTCGTTCAGGTTCCAGCGGAAGCGCGAATCCTCCAGGCTGAAGTTTTCGGTCCAGTCGTTGCGGTACAGCAGTTCGAAACGGAGGAGGAGGTGATCGCTGAATGCAATAACACCTCTTACGGATTACATGCGGCTGTCTTTACTAAAGATATCTCCCGTGCTTACAGGGTTATCAAGGCCTTTGAAGCTGGAATGGTTACCATTAACTGCAGTAGTGAGGTGGGCCCGTATGATCTATCCTTTGGTGGCTGGAAACAATCAGGTACTGGCAGAGAAGGGGGCAGAGTTGGTTTAGATTCTTACTTCGAAACTAAAGCTGTAACACTTAAACTCTAGATATGCAACTAGTCATAAAAATAGGCTGGAAGAAGCCGATTGAGCTAATCTATTTTCCTTCCAAGAAATACGTCATATATCAGCCCACGTAGAAGCGGAAATTGTTGTTTAGCTCGCATATTCTCAGTCTCCGTCCGCAGCTAGTTTCACGCTCTCTAAATGCTAAGTCTTTCGAAGGGGCCAGTTGAGAAGTTGTTGGGGCTGAGTGAGACTTGGCCCTCGTAAACTACTTCTCTGCTCCTTGATGCCTTCACCACCGTGGTCCTGGGTATTGGGACTAGTTCATGGGCTGAAGATCGAGAAGCAAAGTATGACTATGGTCGACATCAGGCACGTGGAAGTTGAATGAACCCCGCATTTGCTGGTCCGATTCTCATGGTCTGATAACTCCTCATGGGTCGTTTGTTGGGGGGTGTTGGGGGTGCCACCTGGTGCGGGCTAGGAGTTTTTACCGGCCCAACACCCGGCCAGGCCGTCAAATATTCCTGCCACCATTGAATGAGGCTAATCTTTCGTTGCCGGAGAATTGGACGGAGCGCTTCCATAGGCAAATTACCCGGCTTCCCTGTCATTGCAGTTATGTAGCTTGGCCAGGTCTTTTTATTTACCACTTGCAAAAATTTACGCAACGAGACCAGAAATATATCTTGACGGCAGATTATTCGCCCTTACGAAACGATATTCAGCGTTGACACTTTTGAGAAGAAATAGAGCGGTCAGAATGGGCACTTCGGAAGTAATTACGGCCACACTACTTGGGCAGCAGAGCGCTTTTCGCGTCAACGAATCAGCCCCGAATCGAGCTCTCGGCAACATACACGATGAGCTACAGAAACTATCTCATGAATTCCTTGATTACCGGGCTGCTGAATCAATTATGAAGGTAGCTACAAGGCCAGCTACAGTTGACGGATACTTCCCTCACCGCACTACTGGCGAAAAGCTTTCGTATGTCTACGAGCCACCTGAGTGGTGGACTTCAGGCTTCTTCCCAGGAAGCATCTGGAGACTCTATGAGCGATCCTTGAAGAGAAACCTGTCTATTCCTTCACAAGATATTCTGCAAGCGGCTTTGGAGTGGCAGAAGAAGCTAGAGTCACAGCAATACAACACCACAACTCACGACCTTGGCTTTATGATCATGCCCGCTTTCTATAGCCACTACAAGTTACTGGGTAGTGCCACCAGCCGCGAAATTGTTATCAACGCCGCTAAATCATTATCCTCTCGTTGGAACGAAACAGTGGGATGCCTTCGCTCGTGGGACGAATGCTACACCAAGAGATTCAGGTTCAACGATCCCGACACAGACTTTCTCGTGATCGCCGATAACATGATGAACCTCGATCTCCTCTACGTCGGCTCTGAACTTACTGGTGACTCGGAGTTCGCTCGTCGCGCTACATTACACGCAACGACGTCTCTCAAGCATCTTGTTCGCCCAGATAATTCAACCTACCATCTGGTCAATTATAATCCGCAAACAGGCGCTGTCAAGGGACAGTATACAGTGCAGGGATATGCTGATGATAGTTGCTGGTCGCGAGGACAAGCCTGGGCGCTCTATGGGTACGCAACTGCGTACAGGTTCACGAAGAACAAATTGTTCCTCGACGCGTCGATACGCCTATCAAAATATTTTTGCAGTCGTGTAAACGAGAACCTCGGCGACAAAGACAACGAGGGTGCTGTCTTCTGGGATTTTGACGCACCTCGACCTCCAGCACTCCTCGATACTTCAGCAGCTATGATTGCATGCTCTGGAATGCTGCTTCTTTATAAGTTGACAGGCCAGGCACAGTTTCTACCAACAGTAACAAAGATTATGTCCCATGTTATCGAGAAGGCGAGAGCACCGTCGACGGCAGATACGATTCTGGCGCATGCGACCGTGAATAACAACCGTCATGCGGAAAACCCAGTGCGGGATACTGGGTTGGTGTATGCGGATTACTACTTCTTGGAGGTTGGCAATAGACTTATAGATATGGGTTTTTGATAATAACCGGGAGCCTTCAACAGCCAATAGAATCTACTTATTGTCGTGTAAGTATCTTCGTTATAAATGCGGTCAATAAGAGTAAGCCATAGATATATCATGTCCCGATTAAAATGCTCCTTTACTGAAATAAAAAAGGGTAATAATTTTCAGCCAACTTTACCTACTAGTAGACTACTACTTCTAGGAAGGGCTGCTATTAATCCAATAGTGTGCCGTCCTTGAGGTAATAAACTACTGTAGCGTAAAATACTAAAACCAAAAGGCTACCTATAATAGTGTTAGACGAGCTATAGTTATAGCGTTATTATTTCTTCTAGGCTCCCTATTTCGTAGTGCTTCGTGCTTGCGCCCCGCGCTAGGTTCTCTATGTAGTCTGTAGTCTTCAACAGACTCAATGCCTTACCCCAGACCACACTTGGGCACGAGAAGGAGATGCAAGAGATCAAAAGGCAACAGGCAATGAAGCCTATATTTATACTTTCTGAACTTATACTGCATTTTCCTCTTGTCGACATATCGCCATAATAATATCCTACGGATTAAAACTTGATTTTCCCAATTAGAAACATCTCAAGTCCTCTTCCCGCGCAGTCAGTATCAAGCAGCCCAATTCCGGCCAGTAAACTGATAATCTTTACAGTAATGGGTAATTACTGACTGAGGCATGAGCATAGGGTTCAGTGGTATAATACAGTCAACTTTGAATTAGGTGACCTTTAGAACTAGACACATGGAATCCAGAGCCGTGATAATCAATTAGGAATTAAGAGACCATGGGCTCAAATTTGCCACAGGAGCGATTGAAAAATACTATGGTAACGAGGGTGCACCTCCTCAAGTTACCCTAATGCCCTGGTACTGTACTAGACTTTAGCCAAGTTATCTAAAAATGTCGAAGATCGGCAGAACACCCTCATTTGATAACATTGCAGTAGGACTCAATATGGCAAGTGGGTCTTTTCCCTTTCTGTCCAAGGGCACAGTCTCTGCCTACGAAACAAAGGATTTAATTTAATAAGGTGCTGGATTCAAGAATAAATACTGAACCACAACAATCTCAATACTTAGAATCCTCAATGGCACGAGTCTAATTTGCAGTGATGAGACGAGCAGTTGCTCGCTCGATATTCGCAGTGGTGTGGTCAAACTTTGCAACTTAGCAGCGCTCCTCTCTGCTCTTGAGTAATCACCACAGCTACTCGAGGTTATATACGCGTGTTAATTATGATTTAGGTCCCCAGTTGAGCTACTTGGCAGCAGTAGTGAAACTTTCTTTCAACTTTCGCTTCGCAACAAAGACCAGCCTGAACATCAAAACAGTGATTGAAACACATTTTGAGATCGCTGGCCCACTCTTATTGCCGATAAACATGCCAAGGAAGGATGACAACTGGCAAGTTGTGACTGAGCCCGTGGAGAGGAGACGAATACAGAATCGCATGGCTCAACGCAGGTTTAGTAAGCGATCGTTGTATCCCAGCCAGTTCTCACAACTGACAATAATTCGGCAGGGCAGAAAGCTAAGGAGACAGCCAAGAGAACCGGAATAGATATGGTAAACTATCGGAATGCGCAGAACAGTTATCGGATACATGGCGGTGTCGAGATTCCCGATGAAGCAGAGGTCTCTGGGCTCCCATGGGGCAGCATAAGTATTCGACACATCATACAAAAGGGTATCGAAGCAGAGAGGCAAGGGCAACAAAGTTTGTGGGCGCCAATTCCGGAGCTTTATTACGACTGGAAATTATTGAAAATACTCACTGAATCGACAAATCCAGGACACGATATCACAACTCCATTGAGTATTGCGCCAGACATGTTAACGCTGCACAACCTAAACCAGTTACGAGATGCTGCACATTCTAAGCCTGAAGAAACCATTTGCACTCCATCTCGAGAATCTGCATCGGGTAACGCATGTAGCATCTAATCACTCAAAAATGGACCTAGCAAACCATACAAAAACGCCGCAATACAAATCTAAGGGAGAACGGTTATGACATTGAAGAGTATGATGTATGTAAATTCAAAATTATGAGGTACACTATGTTGAGCACGGAATTTTAGTCGCAATGCCAAAAAGACAGAAATTTGTCTACTCGTTCGAAACATTTACTCTCAGCTCGGTTACTTGCTCAATTAGTAGTGCCTACCCTATTCCCCCAAGCGTAACCTTCTCATGTTCTCGGTATCACTGAGAAGGTATCGCTTGATCCCAGAGCTATCATCACCCGGATGCCACGCAGATAGCTGAGAAATACTTCCTATTAGAGCAGGTGGTTTGCGGGCGATGAGCTCGCCGTGGAGCATTCGTGGTGTCAACCTCTTTCACAAGCTAGTAATCACCAAGACTAGGAGCCTAAAAATACATGAAGACTGGACCAAGTGGCGTCTCAATGCGTGGACAACCTAGTTCTAGTAGGATTCGGGATAATGGTGACCAAGATAAAGCTAAAACATAAAGGGTTTGACTTCTGGATTATAGGTCATGTGTTAACCAGCTTGGTCTGTGAGTTTTTCGTCTTTTGTCAACTCACGTCGTGTTTCAGGAGGTTTGGAAGCTTGGCTAAGAATACCCTGGCATACCCTGGTCGCCAAACTCCTTTCACCTCCCCTAAGAGGGAGCAACCCACATTCTACATTAAGCCTAGTCTGAGTGACCTCACATGGCATGCGTCCACAGACGGACTGCCTTACCTTTTGTCTTGGAACCAGACAGTGGCGCCTCGCCCAGCGCACATCACACGGAGAACCATGAATCCACAACAAGGCATTCCGTTATTGTTCCTACAGTACTGCCCAACGAACAAAGCCTCGACTGGAACGCTGTCAGATACCGTTGCCAGGGCTCATGCATCAAAGCAAGGGCATCTTAAGTCAGCACGGTCAAGAAAGATTCGATTCGTCCCACAGCGCTCCGGCGTTGAGAGTGAGGCCTTTTTGCATCCTACCATAATTGATGGGCCTTCTAGGCGCCGAAACTGCCATGACAACAGAAATAAGCCGTCAAACGGAGTAACGCAGACATATGATAATGATTCTGCGTGGCTAGGATCCCCTGCGGCCCCATCATGCCGGGTTGGGTCCGGAAGTTGGGACCCCTTCAGTGCACTTGCTGTGTACAACATTACTCAAGAAGAGCGTTTTATGCTCTCTTATGGTATGTCCATCACTCCGAGGTTTAATTAGACTCCAATGACTAAGCATACGTCCGACATGAGATATGCGCCTCGTGAGTGTCGTATTGTGTTTGAACCCGGGCCACTAACGTCTCTTTGAGCTTTTACCACGACATGGATGGCGTTTGGGGAGTCGGAGGCTAGTAAGCGTCGATTTGCGCAAAGCTGGATGTGGAGGACCATGGAGTCACCAGCAACATTTTACGCTCAACTCCTAGGCTCGTCCACCCACTACGTGATCTCTTGCCCCGAGGCCACAATTCAGAGCCGAATTATCACAAAAAATCTACATTGGAAAATTCAAGCTCTCCAGGCTCTTCGACACGAAGTTGAGCGCTTTCAGACAAGTGCGAACCCTACTATTGCCGACAATGCTCTTCTTGCCATCTTTGTTCTGGCTGTGCATGGAAATTTCAAGCTTTCGCAAACCCATCATCAACACCCTCTGTCACCATTGGCAACCTACCGCGATATGCACATTTATGGCATGATGGACTTCGGAGATGAACATATGGATGTTCTCTACAATCTTATCGAACAAAGAGGCGGATTGCCCAGTATTGACCAACAAACCTTCGGTTATGTCATGCCCCTGTGAGTTTCCGCAAGAAAAACGAACTATATTGCACCTTGGCGAGATACGCGTCCGACAAAAACCTTGGTAAGGGTCACCATGCTAATCTGTATTATGCAGCCTTGATATGCTTTACAATGCGAGGCTTGGCCGGAAGCCAAGATTTCCCTTCTATCGCGAGTCACGAGGATCCCTGAGGGGTGATTTGTGGCAGCCCGATGAAGCGGCCAATCAATTACTTGAAACTGTTGGCGCCTCATTTCGACAGCAAGAAGATCATACGTCATTTATGGCCAAAATTCAGTTGGACGGTGATGTGACCGCTGCTTTAGCGACCGTGGCAGAGGTTACCGTCGCACTGGATCACTTCTGCCGTGGCAGTCCGGGAGCTCCTCCATCCCTCGACGTCCTCGCAAACAACTGTGACTGGGCATCACATAAACTTATGTCTATAAATTCATACCTGATACCTGAAAATGGTGAATCCAGCATCAGTTATCAATCGCCGCTTAACCCATGGCCTTTGCTACGCGAAATATGCCGGCTGTCGAGTCTGATATATCTCGATATGGTCATCCTCCCTACCCCGCCGCATACCAAAATCAAATACAATCACGCTGAGAACATGCTACCACTGATTCTGACGGTAAGAGGGGCATCTTTTGATTCGTGTGGAGGTATTTCGGAGTTCCTTATCTGGGCAACTCTGTTGGGCGCTATTTCGTCGAGATTCACAGAGCTTGAAGGCTCATATTTGAAGCTCCTTAAGGATATATCAGAAGAAGACCAATGGGATAGGGTCAAACTATTGGTAAAAAAGTACCTATGGTGGGATTACGTATGTGACCTACCTGCAAAAGCCTTGTGGCTCGAAGCGCGGTAGATTGGTTATTTACTACCTCTCTGAACTTTTTTCTTTAACTGTAACCTTAAATATAAAGCAAAAACCTTTAGAGAAAATAAAGTATTATATAATAACCGTAGCCCGAAGCAAAACCTTAGCCATCGTAGAGTGCTATATATATATATATATATATATATATATAAACATGCGCTAGAAACCCACAGGCGATATGCCTCAACGTTTCTACTTCGCCTTTGCTCTTTCGTAACTGCTGTGGAACTAACGTACAAAATAGAGATGGAAGCCTTAAGTTCAGATAAGTACTGGACCTTTTGGAAGGTAGAAATCGATTAGCGAAGACTATCAAAGGGACTGCCGCCTTTCGCCTACACTGAGCTAAAAAGAGCCTCGAAGACTTGACAACGGCAATTAGAGGTCCATAATCGCCCACATGCCACGAATCGAAATTTCACATAGATAGTTGAGGACTAGGGCTGGCTTCTTGATCCGTTATCGTGAGTGAATCCGTAGGACAAATGATGGAACTGTAATTAAAATGGAGCTTAATACCAGAGTGAGAACCTTGAGCTTGCAAATTTTCTACCCACCCACAATCTTGCGGTAGAAAGTGCAAAGAGTTAAGCCACCAAAATGCTCCAGTCACGGGACCATCCAATATAATTATTTGTAGCGACACCTGGCACAAGACGAAATAAGAAACCGAGTAATCGGCTCAGTTCTAAGAAGGGAATCTTAGGCTACTAGGTAGCAAATTATGTCGGGGCCGCTGTACTGGTCTGATTTGGTTGATTGCAGACCCTCCTCGAGCCAATCCGGGAATAACCCACCCAACAGGCTCAGCCGTCCTTTTACAAGGAGGGTCAATTTTTGTAGGTTCCAGCTTAACTTACGCTAGACCAATTAGCTAGTTCCCCTAGAGCCACGGCGTCCCAGGCCGGCACGCCCTCTTGCCCCGACGGGGATTACATGTGGGCTTGCCCTTAGGACGATAATGAATGCATACAAAAGGAGGGGAAATGTCACTCATTGCCATTACCAAGGTGTTACGCCAAATACTGTACCAAATAGCCCTCCAAATTTAGCCAGATGGCTACTAAGGTTTTTGAAATTGAATATCAATTCAATGATACATGTTAGGCAAAGCTGATTGCCTTCGACCCAATTCTACCGAACGCAGACCAATAGTCTGCTTCGAATGCCACTTTCCTGTAATCAAGCTTTCCTATAAATAAAAGAGTTCAAAATTTCCAGAAAACTCACTTCTATACGCAAGCCAGCTTATAGCACCAAGGGCTTTTACTTCTTCAAGAACTTATAGTTCTTTGGATCTGTATCACAGGACCGCATTACGCAGACAGCACAATCTTACGACTATGGGCGACTTGATCACAAAGCCAATATTGCTCTGTCGGAAATCACCGAACATATGTGGCAGTTCTCAGTGCCTGGGTACCTCACTGATATTGATGCATCCTCAACATTGCCTATCGTGGTCATAAAGTCCGTTGTAAAAGATTCCCAAGGTTAGGGTTAAAACACCTAGTTGTTTTGACGGTGGTCAAACTCGGATCAAAATTGAGGTTCACTTTATCAAACTGTAGCACGGTCTTCACAATATGTTTCCCAATAAACTGACCATCGAATACGCACAGAGTAGCAATGACCTTCTATAGAGTCGGCCTTCTCTCGAAATGGCCATCTGGTTCTGGTATGGAGTTCAACTGCGGACTCAAGAACGCTTCTCAAATTGCGAAGATAGTGCCGATGGACAATTTTCTGGTGTCCACTTTACTTGGAAGCAGAAGACGCGATCGAACTAGACTCTGACGCGGAATCGGATGTCTGAGGACGCTTAGGGTGGTGCAAAATGTTAATCTATTTCTACTGGAGATCATGAGGGAATTATATATTCGTACAAGGCATCCTTCGAATATTATAGAGTCAACTATGTGGCAGTCTTGAGGAAGAAAGATTGACATTGAATGAATGGGGCGAATTCAACGTCTAAGAAATGAGAAAGTATATGTAGGAAGTTGGAGTACCAAATGCAATTAACGCTATGCGGACTGCACTGTAGTTGATGAACCTCGGAAATTTATTGAAGAGAAAAACGGAAAGGTAACGACAGAGTTAGATGGAATTGTGATACGAAGCAGCAGAAGCGAATGGCCTAGATTAACGTCAAAAAGTCTTTAAATAACATTTCCAGTCTCGAAAGGATGTAAGGCTTTAAGAGTATTATCTTGGAATCAGATTTGTCCACGGGTAGTATAACAACCCTACTCTACTCCTTCGTTTTCTTCATAAATACCATGATTTCGCCCTGCGAATTTAATACATATATATCCACCCTCCAGTCACAGTCCTCTTAGCGTCCGGATGGCTACCTTATTCACTATCCCGCCCAAGACTATCACCCTTGTACGTAAGGAACATTCTGGCTGAGGCTTTTTACATCCAGACAAATATTCAATGGGATTTGTAACCTTGCCCCCCCTGCTTCTCTTTTTATAGTACATAAACTTTCAGACTCTAACCCGAACCCCAAGCACCAATTCCTTCCCTTCAGTTATCCTTATGAGAACGGGCTTGCGTCAGCACCACCAAGTGTAGTTTTGAATAGGTTCTGCTCAACAATCTCGTCCTTCCGAGCAAGTAACTCGTCGATGTCCCAATTGACCCAGACGAAGCGTCCGGCCAGGAAGCTGGCCTCTTCTGATGCCAACCAAGCGGTAAAGTCACCAGTCAGGGAGGCTTCAGTAATGGTCAGCCCATCTAGGAGGCCGGCTTTGTGTCCCATATCGGTGGCTACGGAGCCTGGGTGCACGGAAATAAAGCGGGCGACATCGCGAGGGACGTCAAACGAGGCAAGCTCGAGCCAGCGAACAAGAGCGGCCTTGCTGGAGGAATAGGCGCTAAGGCGTGGAAGATCAAAAGAGTATGCAGCGATAGTATTGATTGTAATGATAACACCGGGCTTGATAATGTTTTGGGACGCCTTCATAGCCTCACGGTGCTTCAAGTAGGTCTGGGAAACAAGTACAGTGCCAAAGACATTGATAGTAAATCCAGACCACCACTCATCAATATCGGCATCCTGGAACTTCTCTGGGTTCGGCATATAGCCAGCGTTGTTGACAAGGACGTCGGGAGAGATCTCAAGCTTCTCAAAGATTCTCTTAATGTCGTCTTTTGACGAGATATCGGCAGTAATAGGGGTAAAGCGAGTGGCAGGGAACTCAGAAGCGAGCTTCTCGGCACTCGCTTTCAGGCGAGCCTCGGTGCGGCCGACGATGATGATGTTGGCGGAGTTGCATCCAGCAAACGATCTGCACATGTCGATGCCCATCCCATGACCACCACCAGTGATGAGGATGGTCTTGCCAGTATAGTCCTGGCGCGCAAGAGCGGAAGTTAAGGATGGATAACGAGAGAGATGGGCTTCCTTCATTTTGATGAGGCTGAAAGACACAGAATGGTGAGATCAATTATGAAGGAGGTAATGAGATGTTAACGAAGCCTGTAGTCGTGGTACTTGGAGAGAGATATCACGGAGGGTTGCTGCTATACATATATATAAGTTTCAAGTAGTCTCCCATATACCTTTCACATAGTTTCTTGTAATCCATTGTGTATGATTCCTTCTGCTAGTTGCTGGAGTCTGGGACGCTTGGTAATCACAGATTCTGCTTCGCCTGTACAATGTTTTTTTTCTTCGTTTTTTTCTTCGTCACGCTCACTCATTTGGTAAGCTAGCCAAGACAAAGAAAAAATTTGTACCGTTCGCGAGCTTTGTCCAGCGTGGAAATCATTTCCTGGTTGCAAAAAAATAGCAACTTGGAGACACCTTCATGTCTGGCGGGTAACCCGTGAAGGATACAATAGACTACTTGAATGAACACACACCCACGGTGGAAAGATGGCGTTTTGTGCCAATCAAAAGAGCCGCTTGGACCGATTTTTGCAACTTTTTGCGGCTATCCCTATTTGTAATAAATGTGGCGGAAGGGGGCGGCGTTCCCAACCTTGACTTATGGACCACCGCCCGACAGGTGCAAGTTTATGCGGCTGCACCGCCCCACGATGCAGCTACACTAGAGCCCTCCCTCTCGCGGAACACCCCGGCAATTGCAGACATCCATGGTTCTACCCACATGATGTATAGAGGTTCAAGAAGTCAAACAAACACGGTCTTTATAGTAACTATTGCTGACGTAACTTCAAATACCAGGATGAAAATAAATTCGGTTTAGTTTTGTTCCGCGAGGATTTGTCTTGCGGTGCATTAGCTTGCAAGTCATAGTTCGCCCATGCCTTCGTGAATGCCCAATAAGACAAACTCCTTGCAACAATTCTTGAGTCTACATACGCATACCACTTACACAGATGAACGAAATAATTCAGGTTGATTAATTTGTTCCAATCCCTTGCAGATAACTGGCACTTTGATAACCAATGGTGGTAGTTTGAACTTTTATTCGAAAGTCGGTCGAAAATCAGGGTGTCTCTTGACTTGTGTCACACTCACTAGCAGACATTTCATTCGGAGAGACAATCCAGTCGCCCCGCCTACAATACAACCCAAGCAATACTCTGGTTCATCGTCGACTCCCATTTAGCAGGTAGAAGTTTTACAGTTGACCCTCGAAGCTAGCTGAGCATTCAACTTTCCTCTCCAACCATTTCTCCTGGGAATTCTCGTTTGATGCTAGTAAATGTACATCCAACCCCTCCACACCATCGCAAGCATTTCCCTCGCTACCTGAAGGATTTGGTGATCTTTTCCTACGCATGGTTGAATTCGTCGGTCAATGCCATATTTTATCATGTCTTCTGCGCCAATTAAGTGCCCTCGCCACATTACAGAGAGGGAAAGCCGGCTTTGAGCCAGTCATGTAGGTTACTGCCGACGACATATGTCAAAGATTTCGATAAACGTTTAAGGTCGATGATTTTGAATAATCCCAATTGTGTCAATATTTTCAACCGGGAATTTTCTCAATCGGTCCACGCATCTGCCAGCACTCTGCTTTGACTGAAACGTGAATTCACTCAACAGAACCAGGTCGCATAATTGCTCCTTTGTTTACATTATGGCAAGGTTGCAACTCCGACGCCATGATGTTGCGAATTGGCTCGGGGTCATCGTGACGCTCCTGGCGCACGGTATCTTCGCTCAACGACCAACTGACGCAAACGCATGTCACTTACAAGAATTAGTAGTGCATCACAACATCATAGATCCTTCTACGGCGTCAACCTGTACCTCATATACCCTTTCGGAAGACTTCAGCACCTACTGGACTGCGAGCCTGTACCTCGAGTCTCCTGAGATCAGCTCTTCCAAGATAGTGCCACAGCATTGTGAGTTTACGGTCCCGACGGTGTGAAATAACCAGGTGGTGGTCATGTCACTATTTGCTACATGAGTCCTTACACCGAAAACAGAAAGATGATTGCTTTCAAGCCGGTAATTAAGATACCTTATCTCCATTCTGAACGCTATTTATGAAGAACGTCAGAATAATTGCCGGGTACCCGCAACTTCGCAATAAGACTGGAACTTATCGCAGAACCGGCCTCCTTCAATGGCAATGGCTGCGGTGCTCCCTGAGAATCTAGAGACGCCTCAAAATTTCCAACCAACGTGTGCCTTGGAGGTATCCGGATGTCGATGAGAATCCCCTCATTCTAGGGTAGGAAGAATCTCGATAACCCCCCGCCCATAAAAGTCATGTCGCTTACTCCACAAGCAAAAATGTTCTTGCCCACAATGCTTGTCCTTAGCACGCAACCCCATTCGGATTCTCCGGCTCATGAATGAGATTCAATGGAATAAAGAGCAGCTCAACAACTGAAATATTTCGACAATAGAAAGCAGCTTTTTGTCTACGCTTTGGTGATCCGTATTAGTCTTCGGCTTTTACCATCTATCAGCTTAGTGACAGGGGCTCAGTGGTTCTGATCTGATTGCTAACCCGAGTGTAGACAGCATTAGCCATATCCAGCACAGCGACTATCAGAACGGCCACGCCTTACAGCACGGTATGGACGCGGTTCTGGGGAAAATTATGCCAATGACCAATGCGATGTTACTGAAAACTAGTCAATCAAGGACACAGCTGCATATACCAAGACAACAGAGGTGCAAGGGCAAGACGTTGGTAAAGATAGAGGCTGTGACTGTACTTCCGGGACCTTCAACGTGACCCGGATTTTTACTGTTTTCCCCAAGGCGTACAATGATTCTCAGGCGACGTACATAATTGCCCATGGGACAGATTCAGTGCAAATGATGAAGCATTATCTGACTTGAGCGATTGCAACTGGGTACGGGAGAAAACGAAGAGTCATGCATTGTAACTTCGCTCAAATGCAGCAGCGTGAATTGGGAATCACAGGTTGAAGGATTGTGGCGCGACGACAACAGCAAAAGGTATCAAGGTGTATGCTTTCTATCTCAGCATACCTATTATCTTATCTCCAGCACATAAATCCAACCGCTATCTCTTTTAGTTCTTCTTTTATTGTCGCCTAAATTAGTATCGGACTAATTAATGGCTAAAAGTCTGGGCTGACGAGGCGGATGTGACTCGCATCGGGACAGCGCTCGGCACGGTCATGAGATATTCTCATGGCTCAGTTGATGAACAGTTAATTGTTTCTTCCCTAAGGTTTATCCATCTAGAAGTAAGTTTAGGTTTATTTTGAATGAACGAATTTATGTCATTTTTATCCAAATTTTCCACTGAAACTGACCTTGAGCTGGGGCCGCCTCAGATGAAATTTCCTCGCGACCTCAAAAGGTTTTATTAACTCAGCTATGTGTAACATCTACATAACTACAGCCCTCTCAGAAGCTTCTTTTCCGTATGAAATAATATTGATCCAGAAAAACAGCCGAGCTAGCTTAGTATTTAACACCGCCGAAGGTCTTCATATCAGCTATCTGTTTACCGAAGCTTGTAAGAAGCCCGGTCATGGGAGATGGCGAAGGCTGGGATTGGAATGGCGAGGAAAGACAGTGGCAAGTCCATAGCGCATTGTAGGTAGAGGATATAGTGAGACGGGAAGGGCTCCGGGCAGACATACAACTGCTCTGAGATGAAGCTGAGCATGACCCTAAACTGACAACGACTGAAGAGTTCTTGGCGAGGGTGCAGACGGCGAACTCAGAGACCCTAAAAAGAGTGCAAGCGATGATGAATATATTCCGTCTGTCTATGATATCGAGGTTGTCTATTGTGCCCAACTCTGCCACACTGCGTTGAAGTATTTCGATAACATATTTCTCGCAGTAACGCCTCGCTTATCTACTACATCCTCTTTAACTAGCAGTCAAAATAGGTGCTTTTGCTTTAGATAGAAAAGGATCATCTACGCCATGATTTCCCGGCAGTATAGCTGATTGGCTGGTGTCCCTGCATCGATTTAAACCCATCAAGCACCCTCATTGTATTTTTTTTTTTTTTTTTGATATTACAGCATCGTAACCATTCATGGCACGAAGTGGATATATGGTTCAACGAAAACTGACACAACTGCGGTGTTGACACGACACGTCCTCCCCTAATTAGACACCTCGATGCAAGTAACTTGAAGCGTAAATTTGGTAGGCTGCGGCGAACAAAAGGCGCTGGCCGCAGCTTTGGGCATTGCTGCTATAGCAATCGACTCTGAAATGCAGAGTTTTAGGCTTTTGGCAATACAATTTTTGTATTTTTACATCCCTTGACATTGATTGGGGAAACCGAGGTGGTTCATTCCTCCCTTCAATTCATTCCAGTCCCCTTTTTGGGACTTTCCTTGTACAGTGCCGTTGCTTATACTTACAAGTTCATTGTTTGTCTGCTAACATTAACCAGATGCGTCAATACTGTTGATTTCATACGAAATAGTCTTGAAACTTGGCATTTTCAACATGCTGTTGGTATTTTTGGTGGTGGCTCGCCGCAACCATGCGTTTGGCGGGAACTCCATCGACGGCAGCCGGCCCGAACACGCCGGCCACTAAGTTAGTTCGTCTTCCCCCAGGTTCTTGCAAGTGCGTCTGGGCCGTTTCGTTTCCCGGGGTATTGAAACTTGGGGGGAAACCTGAACCAATGTCAACATATGGAGATGGAATATGCGGCAACTGATAGAGGGGATTGAGAATAAGTTCTAGGCTATGCTAAGATTAGCTTTGTACAGCACAAGCAAACATACAGCGTGTGGGAACCTCATCACGCAAGGCACACTGACCAACGCACATTTTCGTACCGCACTCTTCCTCGCGCCTCACTGATGCAGGTAGAGTGGGTTCATTTTCCTTCATTGTATTGTGCAGCCTAGCCTCAGGAGGCGTCGGATGGCGCGCTACAATATCCGTCACAGTTACTGAGCCCGCCATGCGGTTGCATGCCGCTGCCCAGCCCAAGCGAAGGATACCAAAACATTGTCCGAGGAAAGGGGGGCTGGTCCAAGTGGAGTCATATCCTTCAAGCTCCGGATTGGTGGTAATTTATGTCACGAGTGATTCAAACGTCGAACAGGCACTCGAGATCCGAAGAACGGCTCTCTTGCAAGCCATCACACCTAGAGCCACGGCTTGTCGTGCATCATCTCCCTCAACTCCTTGTACCTATGCCGTTTATCCATGGCCTGCTAACTTCCATTTTTCGTAGTCCAAGAGGCGTCACCAAACCGCTACTGCAAGATCCGGCCACCCTCCCTGACAGCAAAAGCAGTGTGAGGGCCACGTGAGGAATCACTTGGGCTCTACAATCATCGCGTAGCGTTTGGTCCATGGCGCTCGCATAGCTAGATACTACACCTCTTCAGCACAATCAGGTCAATGTTTTGATAACTTAGAAGACAAAAGCACAAATATAAAAGATTGTGGGATCTGTAAGCTTCACAGCAGGTCCAGTTCATTCGTCGCGCCCGAAATGAATACAGCTAGTCCGAAGTAGTTAACTGTCGCTGTCGGAGCATGGCCCGACGACGGCTACCCCAGACCATAGATTCTGACCGCCAAGATGCGGGCTGGTCTCGTCTGCAGAGACGGTTCGCTTGCCCCCAGAAACAAGCACCAACGCGTGCGAACACACAAGATATGCAGCTAGCCCGTCCACGTCGTCCCAGCTCCAGAGATTGCGTGGAGGATCTACGGATAGACGGGCAGAATTCCTGAACCACCCGCCAATCGGCCCCACTTGGAAGTGTGCCACGAAAACTTCAAACCCAACAGCGTGGGAGGCTAGGCTATGGAGAAACTTGGCCGTGGTCGCCAACCCTTCTCGGGCCGCCCTCCGCAACTGTGGAGTAAAGTCGAGGCCTTGAAGAGTAACCGCACCCTATCCGTATAATGTTTCAATTGGCCAAAACCAAATTAAGAGAGAGCACGTTTCCAGCAAGCCGTAAACTCTTCTATTATTTTATCAAGAACAGAAATTTAACGTGTAATACGTTTTTTCTTTTTTATAATTTTTATCAATGTAAATTTCATATTTATAAATACATCAATAAAAAGAAGAAAAAAAAACCTAATTTTTCTTGCTTAGCTTGTGCTTTAATAAAATTGGCCCATTGTATGAGACGTAAGAAGTAAGGCACCATGCCATTGTTCGAAGGTCCTAATTTTGCTCTTTGGTAACTAGTGGAGGAAGGCCCAGGAAGTGTTCGGCGACCATGGCCAGGAGCGTTTGTCTATAGGCGACGGGAAATCCTGCCGGACCCTGCAACCACTTCGGCGTTTTCTGCTGGCTCGGTCTGACTAGTCCTCAAGCATCGACAAGCCACCCTCGATCTGCACCCGTTGTTGCAATAAGGCTGACCAAGGCTGATCTAACTATCAATACTCTGTCATGCACCAAGGAAATTTGTCGCAATACCAGACCACGGTCCTGGAAACCATCTTGCCAGAAACCCTGTGCTTCGGCGGGCCGCCAACCCATTGCTAGCCCCAAGGTGGTCATGTTGGGGAGCCTGCGCTAAGAGCTCGTACCAGCGTACATGGGCACTCGCCGGCCTCTTCTTTATTTATTTAAATAATCAGGTCTGGTCAACAATAATCATCATCAAATCCAATTCATCAATTGCAAGAGAGTACAGTTCTCAATGAGTTCAGATTTGCACAAGGGTGACTCAGCCATGGAGAAACACGAGAGCAATGTAAGTCGAACTGCACAGTTCTTCCTGCATCTTCGATGACAGTATCAGCTAATGAGCCCCTGCAGAGCGACGAGAAGCATCAGGTCACTGAGGTCAAGACTCTCATCGGTGATGAATCGTTTCAGCAGAGTCTTCTGAAGGAACCTCTTCGGCCCTGGGCAAGAACTTCGCTTATCCTCTACGCCTACTGTGCTGTGGCTTTCTGCTGCTCGACCACCAACGGCTATGATGGCTCCCTTTTCGGAACACTGCTGTCCAATCCCGACTTCAAAAAGTTCTTCGGTGTTGAGAATTCTGGAATCTGGACCGGTAGGTTAAGAAGCATCGAGACGATTGGCCCTGCTGCGCTGGTGCTAATGTGTACAATTTAACAGGTATCGTCACTGCTATGTATCAGATTGGCCAAGTCGCTGCTATTCCCTTCATTGGCCCTGCTTTGGATACCTGGGGTCGCCGCGCTGGAATGTTCATTGCCGCCCTTACCATTGCTATCGGTGTCATAATCCAGGGTACTTGCGTCTCCACTGGCAGCACTGGCCAGTTCATGGGTGGTCGCTTTCTGCTCGGCTTCGGTGTTGCCATCATTGGTAGCGCCGGCCCCTGCTATACAGTTGAAATGTCCCATCCTGCCCAACGTGGTATCATCACCGGTCTTTACAACGTCTTCTGGCCAGTCGGTGCCATGGTTGCGTCTGGTGCTGCCCGCGGCGGTCTTGACTATACTGGCAACACCACATGGTTGATCCCCGTCTGGCTTCAGATCATGTTCCCTTGCATCGTCCTGTTCGGGTCTTGGTTCTTGCCTGAGTCTCCACGATGGCTCTATGTCCATGGCAAGCGTGAGCAGGCCACTGCTACCCTTGTCAAGTACCACGGTCATGGTAACCGCGACTCTGAGTGGGTGAAGCTTCAACTCGCCGAGTACGAGCAGTACCTCGAGCTCGATGGTTCTGATAAGCGCTGGTGGGACTACCGGGCCCTATTCAGTAGCAGGGCCTCAACCTATCGTCTTTTCTGTGCCTCGTTTATCATGCTATTCGGTCAGTGGGCTGGTAACGGTGTCGTGTCTTACTTCCTGAGTGCTTTCCTCGATACTGCAGGTATTCACGGCGCCGTCACTCAAACCAATGTACAGCTCGGCATGACTGCCATTCAGATTGTTTTTGCCAGCACCGGTGCTGCCTTCGTTGACAAGCTCGGCCGTCGAACTATGCTTATTGGTGTCAACATTGGCTGTTGTATCGCTTGGATTGGTGTCGTCGTCGCTTCGTCTATTGCCAACATTACAGACACCTCGGACCAGAAAGCTATCGATGCTGTCAACCCCAGTGTTTCTAAGGCTATTCTAGCTATGGTATACATCTTCCAGATCATCTACTCTTTTGGATGGACCCCAATGCAAGCTCTCTATCCCGTTGAGGTACTCTCCTTTGAGATGCGCGCCAAGGGTATGGCGTTTGCGAGCGGTATCTTTATGAACACTGCCATGCTTGCCAATCAATTCGGCATCCCCGTTGCTCTAGAGAAGATCGCGTGGAAGACATATATTGTTTTCACCTGCTGGTGTGCCGTCCAGGCCACTCTCATCTACTTCTTCGTCCCTGAAACCCAAGGACGCACTGTAAGTTTATCTCCCTGCTTTTAAATAACGAGAGGAAAGTGCAAGCTAACTAGAGCCATCAAAAAAGCTTGAGGAACTTGACGATATCTTCAACTCCAAGAACCCTCGCAAGGCCTCGACCACGAAGAAGTCCCTCGGTATCGACTCGCATGACAACATTGTTCAGATTACTCCTGTTGAAAACTCCGCCCACGCTTGATTCTTAATCCAATTCAAGGGCGACTCCTAAGATTCGTTTAATTTCAATGGAGAGATTATATCCTAGGCCTCAATAGTATTCAGGCACAGTGCAATGATCTGCACAACAAAGTAGAACATACCGCTACTGCGCACTCTCCTTGCTTCGATATCGCCTTCTGAATAAACTGAAGGCCCGCTATAGTAATAGGTAGTTGCATTTACAATAATCCATCCTTTTTAATATAGCTGTTCTTCTTTTGCGCCTTCTCATTATTTGATCTATAAAATAGAGACGTCTACTCTTAGCAAATTATTTATTTGAAAGTTGAAGATAATAATGTTTAAGAAAGTCAAAATAATAAAGCCAAGTAAAGAGAGTAAAATAAATATAGTAGAGGCTCAATAAGTCTCTTAGATATCCTAAGAAGCAATATAATTTTATTTTAGTAGAATAATTCATAACGAAGAACAAGCCAGCCTTGTGCATTTAATTTAACAGCCCTATCGCAGAAGCCTGGCCGCCCCGCACCAAATTCCCTTGCCACACCTCCCCAAACATGTCCGGCCGCCTCTCCTTTCCGTAAGACTGATTATCGCATAGTCGCACCACAGCCTGCGACACTACCTTTGGAACAACCCTCTATACATATTCTCCCCACCCAAGGATGATCCTCGCTAGGCATAAACTGCCCATCCACATGGAATACTGATCCTCTAGTGCAGGAGGCGTCCACTCTGATTGGGATCGGTGCCTCCAAAGGTATTGAGCTCCCTCATTCCTTCGCAATTCTCCATATGAGGAACTGCAGCAGCCATTTAACCTCCTATTTCCAAAAGAGCACAGCTTTGTGGAGTGCCGGGCTGAGAAGGACACTGAATAGCTTATCCATTTGAGGCTCGGCTTCCTCCAAAGCAGCATCTAAGTTATAATGTTCCTAAAATTGGCGTAGCTTAGTTACACCATTGTGGTCAACTATTTATATCGCAGTATCGGCTAGTAGGCTGAAAAGACCAGATGTCAGAGCGGCTGCGCTTACTATATGCAGTGAGATGGCTACTAGATTCACGTAAATGGTTTTGTCAGGCAAATCTAGGATTTATTGGAAATCCTCCATGCTTCTGGGAAGACAATACATCCAAATGAAACAATGGATCTCAAGAGGGAATTAATATTGAGGGAATGAGTCATCAGTATTCATGCTGACCCGACGTGCAGCAAGGCCAGATCCCAATGAGAGTGAGTGTTTGTTTAGAAGGCTAAAGTAGTAAAAGCAAAAGAAGATAACCCTATGAATATTTTATACCTCTAATACGGTTATGATTACAAGTTTGATAGAATAAAACGGCAGTCTTTCGAGAATGTGAGGTGTTTTTCCGGATCCACCTCAGCGAACAGGGCAAACGGGCAGCGACCCGTTGGCCCCCTGTTACATTACCTTTGAATATTACATAATTAGGAGTATACATACCTATCAGGCGTATTAGACTTGCGCCCCTGCGGTATTTGCTGATCATCCTTGTATGGAAACCAATTAGACTATAGCAAGCGTTCGAATTTGACGAGAGCGAGCTAATCCCACACTAGCTATTGAACACATCACCTCCCCTAGGTTCACCATCTGTGACAGAAGTCCTCACCGATCTATGCAACAGCCAACACACACTCCTCAGGCATCACAATAGACTTCTTGTATATAGATCCTTTAGGTTCAGTCGCCTCATCCAGCTGGTTAACAAAAGAAAGAAGTTTTAGTCTTCCCATGTACATGCTGTTGAGGTCCGCCCGTCGCCTCGCTTCTGAAATATTGTGGCCAGTGATGAGAATCATCATGAAAAAAGACTCAATGATACTCGGAGGAATATTGCAAACCAGCTGTCCACTTGTTGTCCATTTCATGGCGGAGGCAGCAACGATGAGGCCTACGACGAGAACGATGCCAAGAAGTACAGTGATCTCGTGGGCACAAACGATGCCCATGGCAGCAGAAAGGCGATAGTTGAGCGAATTGGTGCCAAGGTCGTCCGTGTCGGTCCTTTCCAAGACCAACTCTCCGATCTCCTCCAAGATACCCACATCATCCAGCCTTATCGCTTTCAACGCTATCTCCTCGTACTCATGCAGCTGGTGCTGCACATTGCGCAAGACAAAGCCGTCGATCAGACCAACTAGTCCTGCATATGTACCGATCAAGAGCCACCAATTATCGTCCCACTTCATAACAGGACCGATGGCTACCCACGCGGCAATGGCAGCCAGGAGAATCGAAACTCCGACCAGAGTGCCAATGACGTCCGAGTAGTAGAAGACTGCCCGCTGAAGCCTGCCCATTCGCGGCCCAGGAACGACCACAGTTGGATTAGGAGTATCATCGCAAGTCACAATACGCAGTCTCTTCTCGATCGCAGAATCAACATGAAAGATGGTGTCCAGGCACTCTTCGATGTACACTTCGTGGCGCTCTCGAATATTGGCCAAGAAAGCGAAAATCAGAATCATTAACGCGGACGTGGCGGAGTTGATGTAAAGCTGCCACTCAGGGCTCCAATTGCAATAGTGACCAAAACCAATCCAAATGAAGATGCAGATCCAGTACAAGCAGACCGTGCTGAAGTGTCCCAGGATGGCGGCGAAGTAATTGGTAGCCCGCCCGACCCAGTTCTCCGTCGGCAAATTGAGGCTCAGCCCGGATGGCAGCGAACTCAGGGCATTATCTGGAAGCCCACGCTTGTATCGGCCAGTGGCCAATGCTTGTCGCAGCATCTTCTTTTGGTTCAAAACGCGTGACCTCAAGCTGGCAGAAGCATGGATCTGGCTTTCGTATCCGTTCAATTGCTGGCGCATCAACAGAGAATCAAAAATGTAGCTGACGATGGCTTGAATATCGGAGATGAGTGCAGCCCATTGTTCGCCTTTGCCATACTTCATCCCAAGCAGGGCCCAGCATAGAAGACCGCAGATTATAAACAAGAAGGTAAACTTAGAACCAGAAGCCTGCACAATCTTGTCAAGCCATCGGTCCAATCTCCCCTTCTTAGTACGTCGAATGTAACCAGTGACATTTTGGATGGGCACAACCCTGCCAGAAGCGCCTTCAGGCTTATCCCCATGGAAAACGTGTTGAGTCGGCGCCGCATTTTCGATTGAGCCTTTGGCTCCAGGGGAGGCAAGAAATTCAACGATCCGCTTGAACATTTTCGCTACGAGTTTTGAGAAGTTATGCAGAGGAAGAGAGTCTCATGAACAAACTGTAGGCAAGCGGTAAGTATGGATCCATGCCACTGGAGGGAAGCGTAATGCACTTACTGAAGATATCCTGTCTAACATGTGGAGAAATAGAGAATAGGCTTGATATCCAGATTCAACATTTTACTGCATATCTTGTCTCTGCCATCAAACTTGCAGTGCTCACGAGCTAGGGCGGCCAGAACTCCTCAGCCATCAGACAAGGGGCAATCAAAAGAGTACGCTGATGGATGGAAATGAAGGACGCCAGGGTTGTTGTTGCGTGGCACAAGGTTGCCACGGAGCGTCTTGCGTTCTTTGGAGTGGATTGGAGCAAGAAGAGGTACAAGGGTTGGATGAGAAGTGCCGCTATTTGTGGTTGTTGATCGTCAAAAGGGACGAGTCTTAGAGGGAAATTTAGTATTGTAGAACAATCTGTTTAAGGTACAGGTGTGAAGACTATTGATAGTTCATATGGTGAGAAGCGGAGTGTCATGCCTGGGCATCGCAAAATATAATATAAGCGTCAACTTGCATTCCCAATAGCTGCAAAACTTTCTACCGTAGCCTGCCAGCTCGGCCTGCGCTTTAAAATTTACCATGGATACATCACTAGGTCAGGATCCTGTTATTTTCTCTTGAGATGAGTGAGTCATTTAAATCCCAAATTGCCTCATAGACAAAATTTAACGGAGCAATAGCAATAATGTCTCTGCAACTTGCTGGAGCACAACGGTGGCTGTGCCAGAATAATTTCGGTCAATATATGTGGGAGAACAAGCCGCGTAGGATGCTAATGACATCGCTTTCAGGTGATTGGTATTCCAAACCGTGTCTACTTACGAAGGAACCAATCACATCAGACTAGTATTCGATAGACCTTGCCGCTATCCGATTGATTCTCAAGGCATTATTAGACTAGTCGTAATCAACATTTATATCAATAATGGGGATTGGGCGGTATGATGTAAAACTTGTTAAAGAAATAATGGCACAATTGTAAAACAGGGAGTAGATCTATGAATGCTATACTAGTTTGAAGGGTGGAACTATCGCCTGCATCAGAGCCTTATACGCGATTTGTATGCCCAAACAGACAACCACAAGGCAAACTATTGATGCCATTGTTGGCTAATAATTCTTGTCTGTTACTGGATAACTTACGGTCAGCAGGTACTATTTGGAAATCGACCATCACTGAGGGTATCTGACCCCAAGCCTAGAGCCTGTGAGGAAATCCGGCAACTAATGTTACCGGATTTCAGCGCCTCAGAAGCCTAGCCTATTGTGTCTGTCGGCTAATCTCACAGTGGGTATCACATGGCCTAAGACATAGAGAAAATAGCTTGCCTTCACCACCAAAGGCACCGCAACACAAGCACATCTTTGACCCCAATATTTGTCAAGTCCATCCTAGACTTATTTAAGAGCGCCCGTAATTGTATCAGCTTTAAAGTTTCCTAGATTGGACACGATATAGAACCGTTCAACTGGGGCTGGATCTTACCTGTCGCAGAAACTGGCCATCCACCTTCGCCGCACATGATCGAACGTATGAGATAAGACGTTGGATGAGCTAGATCGACTTTTCAACGAACTACTACAGACGACCGATATAAACCTTCCATGTCAGAGTCTTACCCCAGACTACAAACTAAGTGAAAATAAAGCTGTGTATTCTACTTTAGCTCTTGCGCAAATACTTCCGCAGCTTCACTATTCATGGCGAACGAGACCGATAAAGCGGACGGTAGAGGCGCAAAGGAGGCCCCGAAGGCACTTCGAGCAGTATGATCGTCTAAATACAAGGAGAATATGTTAAAGCCGGATGTTGTATTGAAACGGAAGTCCCGGTCAAGACGAAAAAAATGACTCAGACCCCGAATCCCGGTCACCGCAAATGGATTTGGATATTGAAAATCCCCTTGACTGTAGGTGTGGTAGATCAAGATGCATGAAAACAATCCCATTCTTTTACTCTGATACCTAACAGGTCTAGTATGATACTGTAAGCTGCACTCCTTATTAGACTGAAGAGCCACATCATCTAATGGGGGATAACATGGGTTTGGGCCTAGGATATTTCTGATTAACGGGCACGTAACTACATTTATTCAAACCAAAGCTAAGGCACTCCGACTCTGGGCCGCGATTTCCTTTAAGTGGAATTGCCTCGTGGGGAATTTTGCGTAAACAGTTGCGGGGTAGACATGTCTTACATGGTAGGTATAGCCTGCAACAAAGTGAGTGTATTATCAACTGACTAGGCAATCATAAGTATGATTGTTCCTATTCCCAGAGGTAGTAGGACTCTAACCGTTAGATGTTGGGTCTATGGTAGCGCGCATTGGTATTACACATAATTAGGTGATAAATACAAGATATATTTCAAGAGTTAATGTTGAATTAACTATCTTAATGCTAGGTACAGTTATAGATGCATTCGTCGCATTTGGTCTTGCTAGGCTCGTACCATAACGATAAGTAGCTAAAAGCTACCGGAGAAAGCGACAAAGGCCAACACTATATATGAAAACAAAAGATCATTGGGTACTGGACTTCCTGCTCATTACGCGATCAGCACAAGGTGTGCCACCTTTGTGCTCGTCTCGTTGCCTTTGGTTGGTCGCGAAGGCTGCCGAGGGCTGGCCGATCGCTTCGAATCGCGTCCGGTAGCCCCCATCCCCCACCAATAGTGACTCCGATCTAAAAATCGTTGTCAAACCTCGGCGTTACGGTAAGTCTTAGTAAAACTTCACCATAACCCTCGGACCAAATATCATAAAAAAAGCCATTAGCTGGGTAATTGTCCTTGGCCGCGTAACAAGCAGCCTTCACCAGTGCCAATACAAGCTCTTGTGGCCAGACGTGAAGATTAAAGTTCTGGTCTCCAGCCCAAGCCGATATCAACCAACCATCATTAATTTCTGAAGCCCAAGTAGACGCGTGGTCAGTTCGCCTAAATAAACGCCAGATGGTCATCCCTAACATGGTGATGTCTCTTGCCTTTGATGGGAGGTGTGCGTGCAGTTGAGTCGTAAATTCTGGCGTCCATTGATTGACCACCACCGTCCATCCTCCACCCACGAAGGTTCTGCCAGTTAAACCACCGCTCCACCTCGATTCCAAGTTGGTATCACTACCGCCATCTCGCAGCGCAAGCCCTACTTCCGGCGCCGTATGCGTCTCTGTAGGGCTAATATTTGTAACCGGAACAGCTGGCAGCGCAGCAACGATGGCTGCAAATAGCATAGCCAGGTATTTGAGGTGCATCTTGGTGATTTGGCGAACTTGATAGGAGATTAAGCTGTACTGTATAACAGAACTTAAAGAATAATGAAATGATCTTAAGAGAAAAGTAAGGTTTTCTTACCCTGAGGAGAATTGATAGAGTGAAAGCAACCTATATATACCAGATCGCAGGAGTATAATGTAATCATAATTACCTATTAATATGCCCAGCTTGAACCTTTCCGAATTTAGGCTAGCTAAATCATAATTTTAGAAAGCCCTGGTTATGTAGCTCGCTGGTTATAAATCTTATGCGTTGTTTCCGATTGTCTTCGGAATTCAAGTTTCGTCGACCGGGATATTGCAAAATGGCAACGGACTATAGAGAAAGAACCTCAAAAGTTCCTGTTCAGGGCTACTTACCACACATTTAATAACCCCTAGTAGTTACTTAACATATATCGCACTCCTATCCGGTCCAGAAGGCCTATAAATTCAGAGGGCTCAGGCGGAGCTTGTCCTTTATTCGCCTACTGGAGTCTGCTGCAGTATACTGACATCTAGTGGTGGCGGCTTAGATTGAAGTACTTGGTACATTTGACGCAGCTGTTGAGATATTTGTCCTGACCTTAGCGCATCAAAGCCTTTTGAATCTGACTTGTGTATTAGATTGCAGGATGTACGCATCATAAGCTGACCCTCAGCGACTAGTAGCCAAGGATGGTTTGGTTCCACTCATTGTCACCTTGTCGACATGGAATTACGAAACGTACGTACTAATTGCTGACTGTTGCACAACTGAGGTCAGGCAATTTGGTCTAGGAGTTCGCTGTAGTGTGCCTAACAGTAACACTGGGGCTTCAAAATGCCGGTATGAAGCAAACCAGCCAGTGTAATAGAGGAATCACTATTACATTATCGTAAGCACGCTTTCAACCTGAGGACCATGTGTCTGTCGAATACAAAAGCTGGGTGACTAAGGCGCACACGGGAAGCAGTAGAAAAATGTAATACTGCAGAGTTGGGATGAATGGATGGATGGGCATGGTTGTGACTATCTATTACGACGAGGGAAGGGGTGAGTAGAGCCGAGACAAAGCAGAGATCGAACATGGCCTAGCTTGTCAAGTCAAGAGGCAATGATCCAATCATTGCCATACAATACACAGTCCAAGGAACGGCCGAAGGAGAGAGCTTAGTATCCAGGGCCCCTATCCACGGTAGCTCAGTAGAACTCTATAGTCTGTATGGTTCGTACTGTTTATCGGTATCCGAACTGCGTACCTTTCAACCCCCAGCTTGTTTACCCTGCTCATAAGTTAGTGCCTGTTACTTTCAGCAACGTAGCTTGGTTATCCCCAGCTGTCGCTTGCTGTGCGTGCGTGTTTATTTGTTACTAGGCTCTCTTCTACCGTCCTTCTCGTTGCCTGGGCGCACTTACTCGTATCACCGGCGATTCAAATGATGACAAAAGTAATCATCGAAAATTAAGAGCGCCCTTGCTTTCATCCATTTCTCCCCTCGTTCACGCAATCATGAGCAAGCCCTGCCTTATGCCTCCCCCCGTAATATTCGTCACAGCCTGGCCCTGCACCGCCTGGCCCTGCAGCATCTCAATCGGTTCCCAGCGACACTCTCGGCGTCTCAAGCCTCCGACCTGGCTCATACACCCCAGCCCTCAAGTCCCTGGGTCTCTCTCGGTTGCATCCAATTGATAAGTTAGGGGCCCAAGATCTGAGTGCACCCGATGCGGCTCTGTCATGATGCGATTGACGTAAAGAAATGGGGCCCCTTTGCCCTTCTCTACCAATTGACAATCTTAGAATTTTATTTGAATCTACTTAGTAAAATAGGCCCCGTTTCTTGCTGGTAGTATCTTTACTTAACAGGGGAAATGCAGACCGCTGCTACACATGCTGTTGCATTGCCGGAGCCTTTCGGAGGAGAGGAAAGCTATGGATAGCTAGTAGTTAAGGGTAAAGGGTGTTAACCGTTGGTAGGATAAATGGTATATTTGAGAGAGGCAATGTGAAATAGATGACATGATGTTCACGTGGCATTACCCAAAATTGCAAAAGCGGAACCTTGGGGGTGATGTTTGAGAGGTGTTTTGTGGTTGCGCGGTACTAGGACCTTTCGTTCCGAAAGGCACATACTCTGTCTTTCCATTGTATATAAAGTAAAACCTTTATAATTTCTCCTGAACCAATAGAATACAGATACATTTATAATTAAACAAATAAGGAAGCTTATAAAAATTCTGTTCTTAATAACAATGGCCTGCTACTGCCTTTTCTAATCATCTAAAAAGTCCTTAATCTTGAGGGATGGTAGTATTTATAAACATGTTACTTCTAGCTTATACTACACAGAGGTCGTTTCGCACTCGACTGTATTAATGAGAAAGCAATAAACACTTAATATTATTGCATAATAACTAACGCTATTTAAATAGCTTATTGATTCAGTCCTTCTGTATTTACAAGAAGAGTGAGGATGCATATCCTCTACGGCTCCGAGGTTTTCTGCTCAATGTGAGCTTGCTGAACCGGGTTATCATCTTGTGACTTGACGTCGCCAATATAAAGTGTGTTCTCGATCTCGTAATTCGTATCCCGAATACGAAATAGGACCAGCGCAGCAAGAGGTAGCGATACAAGTATTAGCAAGGACGAGATCAGAATTTCTCCTAGGAATGGAGTCTGCATGGCCGCATCAGTATACTCGTATATGATATTTCGAGACCTGTGAACTTGCTGACAAGAATTCTCAGCAAGTCAACACGCACCTTAACAGCGTCCATCCCAAATGATATAGCAGATCCTGCTGACTGTATACCTTTATAGTACCCTGCCATACGAGCCAACTTGAATGGATCATTGGTCATGGAAGACATGGTGTAGTATGCAAGCCCTTGAAACAAGGCATCAACAATGTAATCTAACGGAAGGAATCAATATTCACGCCAGGCTTCCTGAACATAGGTGAGCTTACAGGTAAAGATGAGAAGAATCGGCCCAATGGATACACTTGTCGTCCAATCCCAAGGCGTCTGATGGCCAAGAATCGTCGTAGTGTTTCGGTCAAACTTGAGCTGGAATCCCAAGCCTGACCCCCAGATACCACAGGTGAGGATAAAAACGAGGACGCAGGCTATTAATGCACGAGTCCGTCGTGGATATGGGAGACTATCAGTCAAATAGCCGATGGCCAGTGATCCAATCATGGACCCCAAGCCTGTCAAGACAGCAACCAATGCACGAGTCCGCCCATTGAAGAGAAATGCAGTCAAGGCGCCTTGGTAGGCATAGAAGTAATTTGATGCAAGGAACATCGGAAATAGTGCCACCATCCGCCAGTCCCTAAATACCTGCACGAATTCTCTCCATTCTTGCTTGGGGCTCAATGATTTTTGGACTTCGACAACTGTGTTGTCCCCACGTACAACCAGGTGAGGCGGGAGGACCAACCAGCTGGTTGCGATTGATGTGAGCATAACGATCATAAAGGCGATATACACTTTAGCCGATATGGTGGGTAAAGTGCTGTGGATCTCGATACGAAGAGCGATAAGAGCACCAAGTAAGGCTCCGAACTGAAAGATGACCCAAAAGGCCGTGAACGATCTCCCTTTATCCTTCTCTAATGGGTAAGACATCATAATACATCCCTGCGCAGCCCAAAATAAGGCTGCAGTGATGCCCAGAATCGCGCCGGCGAGAATGAGGAACCACCGTGTGCCATTCACGTGGAAATTCCACAGAGCACCAAGATAGAGAGCGTATCCGGTTGCTCCTAGGGACATTGTTAAACGAGGACCAAGAATATTCTGCAATAAGCCATGTAAGCACATCTCTGGGTATCAGTTGGCCATTCTGAATTTACATTGACGCTTCCGCTGAAGAAGCCAGAAATGAAGAAGCAGCCGTATAGAACGCTGTTGGCGATATCACTGAGCTGCACATCTCCTAAGCCGCCACCACCTAGGCCATTGAGGGCACTTTTCATGCCCACAGAACAGCAGGCCACAAATCCGACAAGGCAGACCTGGGTCCATGGCGAATTGTCTTGTGATAGTGTCAGCTTTACATATGGAGACCATGTCTTCAACCCGACGAAAGGGGAGATGGAAAAAAAACAAGGGAAAGGGTTTGAGAAGTGGCCACGTACAGCGGAATCGCGCAACTTTGAGGTTCGCTAAATTGAACATGGCGGATCAGGTGAGCTTTTCCAATAACGAAGAGAAAGTGTTGTTGATGACTCGAAGGTTTGAGAATAGAATGCGAATGGTAAATTAGTGGTGCACTTCCAATCTTTTATGTTTTTCAGAATCGAGCTCCATGTCCCCCAGAGCAGGTCGCAGTATGATATCCGACTCAAACTCAGCGTGAACCCCGTAGAGTCGGGGGTAGCAAGATCGAATCAGCCTCTCGATGGGGTAGACTTAGCCCAAGGGATCGTTACATCCATTCGTCCAGGCCAGACGATATCGTGGGGACCTGTAAGGTAACGTAAATGGATTGCGAAGGAGCTTTGGCTTTGGAGTACTAATTCCTGACTCGGGCGCTAGATAGTATTCATGTAGGTTTCGCTATGTCGCGATCGTGCCTAGATCCACTTCGGGCCGACGTCTGGACTGGCGCTCAGTCTCACCAAGCTTGGTCCCACTTCGGACCGAGATTCTCTATCCAATGAACAGCTTCCTCGCCCAAGAAGATTGATTAAGTCCATCTATATAAATGACAATCGAAAGGCGCTCTGGCACATCTATACTTCCAAGTTGACAGTATATAACTGCTGATTACGAGGCAAGTGTGGATCAACATGACAGTAACGCCGGTAACTCTGCTCATTCTCGGTGCCGGCAATCGCGGCCGAGTAAGTGAATCCACGCGTTCTAGCCAAAGAGTAATAAGGGGGTATTAACCGATGTTCTAGGCGTATGCCAAGTATGCAAAGGATAATCCTTCTCTTGCCAAGGTCGTCGCTATTGCTGAGCCACGGCTGGAAAGGAGGCGGGTTTTTTCCACACCTCATGGGTACGTTTATTTGTTCCTTCTCTGATATCGTCAAAACTCATTAGGTTCTTATCTATCAGTATTCCGGCAGACATGCAATTTGATGATTGGAGAAAACCTCTAGCACATGGCAAGATCGCTGACGCAGTTGTGATCGCTATCTTGGTAAGTCCAGCCATGCACTTTCGGTTCAAGGCCCACATGCCAACGTAGGGGTTAAATGCCAACATCGTCTAGGACAAACTCCACGTCGAAGCTGTTGCAGAATATTCCAAACACGGCTATCATATCCTCTGCGAGAAGCCTATGGCAACTAACGTTACTGACTGCATTAAAATGTTCCAAGAGGTGACAACAAAGAAGCCTGTTCCTAAAGTATTTGGCATCGGCCATGGTATGTATTCGTATACCTCTTTCAAATCGGCGGAGCATCTGCGCTGAGAACTATCCGACAGTGCTTCGGTATTCCCCATATAATCGAGCTGTGAAAGAGATCATTGACTCAGGTGCATTGGGAGAAGTAATCAACATTCAGCATATCGAGCCAGTTGGGAGTCGACACTTTGTACATTCGTATGTCCGAGGAAACTGGCATAAAGAAGAAGATTCAACGTTTGCCCTCATGGCAAAATGCTGCCAGTAGATGCTCCTTCATTCGGTCCTATGTTTCAGTACACTCGTACTAATGGCAATAGTGACATCGATATCCTCTCATTCTATCTATCAGGTCGGAAACCATTGAACGTTCACTCATTCGGATCCCTATCGCATTTCAAAAAGTCGAAAAAGCCAGTCGAAGCAGGCGACGCATTGACCTGCTTTGACTGTCCATACGAGTCTCAGTGCGCTTGGAGCGCCAAAAAAATATACCTGGAGACTTTAGGACGAGAAGTAAAGCAGGTAAGTTGATTCACTTAAGATATGCAGAAAAGGAATTTCAGAATTCCCAGCCAGCTTCTTGTGTTCTAAGACTCCACGGACTAACTTCCTTTAGTATTCTCAAAAAATAGTGGACGCGGAAATACCCGATATTGAAAATGTCAGCACGGTGCTAAGGGCAACCCCGTATGGAAGATGCGTCTATGAGTGCGACAATGATGTAGTGGATCACCAAGTTGTCAATATTGAATACGAGGGCGGTGTTACTGCTAGCATGACTATGTCGGCCTGTGAGTATATTGGGTTCTTTGGTGCGACTGAACTCGCTAAGAATAGATGAAGTTACGGAAAGTGAGTGTTTTCGCAGCACTCGCATCCAAGGTACCAAAGGCGAGCTAATCGGGGATATGGTAACATTTGTGAGCATTCAACCTCATATCTTGTAGTGAACTACACTAAACACATATATCAAACACAGGACGTCTTTGACTTTGTTTCACGGGAATCAAAGCATTATACTCCAAGACAGGATGGTGGAAACCACGGTGGTGGAGACCGAGGAATCGCAGAGGCGTTTGTCGCTTCAGTTGCAACGAACAATCAAGCAGAGCTTCGAGTTACGCCACAAGAAATCCTGGACTCTCATCTTCTGGTCTTTGCTGCAGAGAAGTCCAGACGAGAAGAGAAAGTCGTCAATTTCGCTCAGTTTGAACAGGACTGTATGGCAGGTAAGGACGTCGGTTTCTAGATTGCAGTGCATCGCAGCCTTTTACGATAGCGTCAATATATGCTCAGATTGTTCAATCAGCAAACACATGATTCAAAACGCAGAATGGTAGATGATTGATTTATTTATACTACTCCAAGAGGTTTGATAGAGACGTAGTGCGACAGTAGTCAGGCTATCAACAAAGAATACCCATATTGTTCCTGATATAGATGAGGAGTTGACAACTTGACAACCCCGATGCACCTCTTCCAAGCTTATGCACGAGCCCATTCGAACGTATCTAACAGTTCAAAATTGAAATCCAGAGGCACGGCGTTCAAAGACACCGGCGGCCAGATGCTCTCAATGGCTGAATTCAATACATGATTCAGAACCTGTTGTATTACTGCCTTGCAGTTCGCACAAAGATCTGCATTGGGAGCTGGGGGATACACCCAGTCAAGGAAGGCGACGAGTAGACTGAGTTGCTGTATGATGCTCGCCCGAGTTATTTTCTCGTTCTTCGGATGTGTTCCTATGAAGGTCGGTTCTAGCAGTTCCATGCACATTATACCCCCTCCGGGTGCAGCGTAGGCAATTAGCTAATTCTCTCGTTAGTTACCTATGTAATATTGGCTTCATCGTTGTTGATTGACTCACCAGCCACTCAAAATCATTCCGAGCTTCTACCAGGCGGTCCTTCTGCGACCAAAAGGTAAGGGTTAAAGACACCATCTCAAAGCTAGTCACAAGAAGCCTCCCCTCATCCAACACATTCTGTCTTTGCAGAAGCCTCTCACTGATAAAGATGTTCTGAAGATGGTCCAATTGAATGAGGAGTTTTGAAAGTATATGATATGCAGGAAGGTTAACATCAATAACCTCGTGAGGGTGGTACAGTAGCGAGGGAGGCAGATGTGTCATTGCTTCAATCTGTCGAGCTTGGATATCTCTAGTATTACAAGTTAATCTGAATTCACGGCTTCAGAGAGGGTCAACCTTACAACAGTATTTTTGTCGAAGTATTCGGCTTTTTGTCCAGGGCAATTTCCACCAGTTCTGCCCGAACAAAAGCGCAGATAGCGCGCGCACGAATGAAGCTCACTGCATAAATGCCATTGATGGTATTCCAGCCACTGGCATCCAAATGATTGAATGCACGAAGAGCCGTTGCTTCACCGCTGAGAAAATCGTTGTCGTCAATGTCCAGTGGCAGAGGAGTAGACAAGAATTTATAATGTATGAGAGGCGGGCGGCCGGTGAACATGACGAAAGTCTGGTCGATGGAAAGTATTACTGCTGCAAGTCGTTTTCGATTCTCAAGACAAAAGTTTGGTGGAGATAGGACATCTTGTGAGTCTGCATGTATGCCCAAGAACATCAGGAGCGCCACAGTATCAGCATGAGGTCTCCACGCTGCCAGGCCTGGCATGGGTTAGCCACAGTGAATTCTTGTCAGTTGTTAATATTAGGGTTCGGCTTCATACTCGCATATCCCATTATCCCTGATTCCATCATTGTTTTTCGAGAGAGAAGAAATAATAACAAGCTACTGCCCGTTGAGAAGCTTCTTGATAGTTCGATACAGTAGCCCAAGCATGTACGCGACATATCCAGTGATATTTCTTCATATGACTCATCTTCGCACCGTTGGAGGACTCCGTTCTTCCTAAAGATAAATAACAGCCCTATTGATTCCCATCTTAAATTATTGGAGCTGAACTCGGCAATCCAGCTATTCGCGTCGGGGTTCTTCTCAGAAAGGGGCTTGAGTGTGTTTTCGCTTAGCTTTTGGGCGACCTTTTGTAGCTGCGTGTCCGTTCGGGAGAAGCCAAGATGAGAGCCGAATTCAGCCTCTAACGATTTGATGATCCTGTGAGCGGCAACTCTAACCCATCCACCGCTGTGATATGGTGTAGACAAGAGTTTGATGGTGCAGTCTGATGGACATGGTAGGCTGCGCAGTACGGTAAGCCACAGATCTCTCATGGAAGACGTGAGAAGGTCGGAAGTAGCAAGATCGGCTACAGCCCCTGATTCATTGTCAATCTGTGCTGGTGTATTTCGAAAGGTGGATAGTCGATTCCTAGCTTCATCGTAGACCGTAGAGTGGCTGAGCGAGCCCAGATATCCGGCTCCGGGATCCTTTGCAGCGGAAATACGTTGATTACTCGGAACGGCGGAAGCGCAGCGCTGGCTGGACACGTTCGTGTTAGTAGGCGGTGACGACGTTATCTGCAAGCCCTGATCCGAGCCACTCGTAGTGGCAGCCTTCGGTGAGGCTTGCTGGACATGAATAGCTATTCTCTCCAGTCTCGGCCCGCCATCGGTGTATTTGCATTCTGCATGCTGATTTCGGCTTGAACACCGCCCGCAAACCGGCAGCGTGTGATCGCAGGCGACTTTGCGGGCCCGACAAGGATCGCAGGCCTGCAATCGGCCCTTTTGGCGCTTTAGAGGAGGCGTGTTACGCTCTGATGAGGTCTCCAATGTCATTGTTACCTCTAGATTTCCCAATTCCTCAGTGCTGTTTCGATGGGGTGTTCGCATGGGCAAGCCTGCTGCTCGGGCCGAGCAGTCCGAGCAGACTTACTATAAGTGGAAAGCTTACGCCAAAACTAACCTCAGCCAGTTGTCCCGTATTTTATTCAAATTTCTTCGTAATCTGTTGAGTAATGTATTTGATATTATTGAAATATCGACCTTCTAGTTTTATAAAAGCAGAGGCATTGCCGTCAAGGTCTGATGTTACGCAGAATAACAGACTGGATAATTATGGCCTTATAAGAGTTAATTGATGCGTTATGTTTTTATCTCTGCAGCTGATAATCGCTATTCAAAGAACAACACTTCTCGCATTCGATATGAAAATGACTCCCTCAACTCCAAAGCTCAACGATCCATCTCTCCCCATACACAAGTGTCATGTCGATCGCCAGTTCATTTCCGCTTCTTCCAATGAAACTTTTGATGTAGTTAACCCAAGCACTGGTAACAAAATATCCTCATGTGCCGAGGTCTCGCAGCACGATACTGAGAAGGCTGCGCCAGCTGCTGCCTACGCCGCCTTTGTTGAATAGAAGAAGAGATCTTTCTGGGTAAAGGGCGCTTTAATTCGGATATGGTACGACCAAATTTCTAAAAATGTAAAAGATATCGCACCTCTCATTTCTTGGGGTTGGTTCTAGCCCGTTGATCGGGATGCTTGCACTCTAGTGCTAATACTGCTCCAAATACATAAAATGGAAGGCCTTGTAGGCGATTGCGGTATCATAGTTCCACCCAACTTCCCTGCCGCTATGATCACCCGTAAGATCGGACCAGCTATAGACACAGGATGTACCGTCATCGCGAAATCCCCGGGGGAGACGACATTAACCGCAAACGCTCTGGCAGAGCTATCATGCCGTACCGGAATTCCTAAAGCAGTGGTGAACATCATGAGCATGCTTAAGAACACTACTGAACTAGGAAAGTTCCTCACCGCCGATTCACGAATCAAGAAGGTCTCATTCATCTGTTCCACCAGAGTTGGGAAGTTGTTGATGAATCATGCATCGACAGCGCTAGAAAAAAAAAAGTCTCATGAGAACTTGGCGGCAACGCGCCAGTTATCGTCTTCGAAGATACCCTTGACCTTGACGCAGCAGTAAAAGGTGCCATTGTTAGCAAATTTCCTAGGAACGGCCAGACGTGTGTATGCGCAAACTGGATCTATGTTCAAAAGAAGATAGATGACGAGGTTGCCAACATACTGGCCAAGAGGATGGTCATTTCAGGTTGACAGGGGGATTCAGGAGGGCGTGATGCATGGTCCTTTGATCCACCATGCGCAAGTTGAGGATGCCATACAAAAGGGCGGACGTCTTGTTGTGGGCGGCCAAAGGTTGCCTGACTTGGGACCAACATTCTGTACACCTACCTTGATAAACAACGCAATCTACGATATGAAGCTCACCCATGGGTAGACATTCGGCCCCGGAGCAGCTTTATTCCCCTTCGATACTAAAGTAGGGGTGTTTACTCTCGCAAACGATATTGATATGGGTTTTGCAGGCTACTTCTTCAGTCGCGATGTATCCCGCATCTGCAGAGTTGCCGAAGTCTTGGAGGCTGGCATGATGGGCGTCAACACCGGGGTGATCTCGGACACGACATCCTCTTTTGATGTTCACAAGCAGTCTGGATTCGGAAAAGAAGAAAACAAACTGTGAAGGCGGTAACAATCGGTGGGATACAAAACGAGTTGGAGTCTTGAGCGGGCGATACGCAGGTTGCGAGGCATTATGGTTTGTCTTGCAATTTGAGGGTGAGCAAATGGATCTGTGCTGTACAGCCATCAACGTGAATATCAAATTGAACCTGAACCTATTAGCCCATGAGTATTCAAAACTACGTTCGATTTCCTTGGTACTAACTCTAGGTCTTTAAGCTCTTCTTTAATAGATGCAAATGTCGCAAATTGTCGAGTACCCACAATGTTGTCTGTTTCCAAACGTCCTATGATGAGATATCTGGCAAATATAGACAAGTGGAGTTTGGTATGGAAACAAAAGAATGTCCCAAGCTGATGCAAATGGTAAATGTTGCCAAAGCATTGATCAAGCGGTTATCAACTAAGATTGGGCCTGTGCTGGTGTTTCCGCTGGCCTGTCTAGCGCTGGAAGCTCTGCCGGCAACCAACTAGAATTCCAGAATATCTAGTACCAGTATTAGACGCCCATTCTAATAATTTCAGCATCTATGCTGCATTTCGAGCGGGTGTGAAATGATCATCCGACAAACACTAAGCAATTGTTAGATTCAGTAGGCAAAACAATGAACACAACAACCTTCTGAATGGACATACCTTGCCACTTTTGGTCCTCCATAACGTTGAGCCAATGCAATTTGCCCCTGATCGTATATTCATCTCCCGGCCCTGAGTTAGGCTGCTCCGTCAGTGACGAGCGACTTTCAGTCACATACATGTCACGCCGTGCCCAAGTAGCCTGCACAATCTCCCAGCAAGTATCTACGTTTCTCACTCGGAGTCTCGATATCATTGCCTCCCATCGCTGCTTTGCCCACTCACGGTCTTCCTCGTCCTTCAGTTCGCAACTAGCTGCTAGCAGGGGAAATATATGAAGATTGGTCATGCGACTTATCGAAGGGATGCTAGCCAGTTTCAAGAGAACTTTTCTGGCGAGCTCCTCTGATGCGAGAGAATGGATTTCAGGAACAGCTTGATGAAGATGTAACAAGGCCGCATATCGTAACGCTTCAGCTGTCTGGATGGAATGTTGCAGGCTAAACAGGGGCTCTCCGAAGGATTCAAGCGCGTCAAGATTTGGCGCCTGCCACTGCTGTAGTTGTACGTATAACTCGCTGGCCTGGCTAACGAGAGTCAGGCTATTTCTTTGAACCTTACGAACTCTGCTAACCAAGCACATCACCCCATCAACCAAAGGGAACAGAGAAGTGGCACATCCCAATAGAGGATCGATTTCGTGAGTGGTCCCGCTCAGGATAGGGTCTAAAAATGATAAAACTTTCTCAGGCAGATGGTGGGCCTTTTCTTCTTTGCGGCGTGTGATACCGGAGATGACATGAAGGTAGACAAAGGTAGTGATCAGATACTTTAGTCTGGCAGCGTTTGGACTCGTGAGGTGAAAAAGCTCCTGTTCTGTAGGGAACCTCTCCTTGATCAGCTGTCTTGCATTATCCAGGTGTCTATTGGTTATGCTTTTGGGAAATTTCCAGCCCTCTGCAAATACCAATGCAACAGAAGCTGCCAGGGATGGCACGATACGTTTTTCTCTCTCAATCATAAGCCATTTGTTGCTTTCTTCCATATCCTCTGTGCCTTCTGTGTACATATTAGGTATGTCGTATGAACAATGGAAGGCCGCCATGCAGGAGATGGCGTGAGAAACAGCACGAGATTCCTGAGAGAGCGGTAAAATGAGGGTTCGCCAAGGATTATCGGTTGGTCCATCCTTGATGGACAAGATTCCACAGGTCTGTTGGTCGAAGTATATCCTGAGCATTCCAGAGGCTGAATTAGATGGCCTAAGCTGTACAGGACTTGGTGTCCAAGAATCAATGGTGTTGAACTCGGCCGGCTCGAAAGCGACATCTTGCGGTATCCACGGACCCAGTGCCATTGATATCTCTAACTGGTTATGGTTGGCCTCACTAGACTTATCATCCACTTGGTGATCGAATTGTTCGATTCCTTCCGCGGCATCGGATAAATTGAAGAGGTAAATGTCAAGAGGGAAATCGGGTTCTTGTGTCACTGGACACTCATCCACACAAGGCTCACTCGTAGCTGAGTTTCCATCCCCCAACGTGGTCACAGACAACTCGGCAGAGGCAATACTGTCGCTGTCCGGTGACAATTTTCCAGCACATGTATTGTGGTAGCAGTCCTCGGTGCTGATTAACTGTCGCTCAAATCGAGTAGCTGAATCATCATGACTGAACCTGATTCGAGATTGCGCGTTGCTCTTCGCTATCGGATCGGGCGAGGTTTTGATCTTGTTGACAGTCCGCCACCGCAACTCGGCCTTTGGATACCCTGCACATGGGATCCTGGCTCTCTGACATCGCATGCAGCTCGGTCGAGTTTCGTCGCATTTTTGTCGTTTGCCCTTGCATGTCGCACAGCCTATGGGAGGAGGGGGTTAGCCAGATTCCATGGACCGCTTTGACAAGTCGAGCAATGACTGCAGACATTGAAAATGCAACAACTGACTAACCGTTTCGACTCCGTAGTCTCGTCGACATTCTTTCCGACTCGCTGTATCTGATTTCCGCTTTTCAAACGAGGCGATCGTTTGTGGTAGTTGGTTGAGGGTCAAGAAATACGAAGAAACGCGGGGATATTGCGCATGGATAATAATGCTCCAACTCAAATACTTTTTGAGCAGTATTGTACGCCTGACAGTTCATTTATGGGCGGGGATGTGGCAACCGAAACTACATTGCCCAGGTACCTATTTAAGGCAAGGAGGGTAGCTAATGCTTTTGAGTGTGGCAAGGCTTCAGATACATAGTACCGTGTTAGTACCTAAGCTGGTTGGGACCCACAGCCGCGAAGTGAAATCTGAGAAAGCCGAGGGAACGCTTGGATCCCTCGACGGCGTGCGACTTGCTTTAATACTTTCTGCACCACCTTGATTTGCGCTGCTCTAAAGTCACGCCAAGACAGTGGTCGGTTTGTTTTGGAGAGGGCCGGTATCCGGCCTGTATTAAGTGGAACGCGCATTGTGCGATACTGTACTGTATGTACCTGGTGTAGTGAATGCGGGGTAAAGGATGTATCAAACTACAAGTGATCGATGTGCCGCGTATTCCGTAGTTATGAGTTGATCAGGGCAGTGATCGCTCGAAATCATAAACATGCGTGAATATTTCTCAATAGTGTTAGATAGTACTAAGATCACTTTTCTATTTCAACTCTCCTTAAATTAAATAAATCTCTATTGGTGAAATGCTGGTGTTGTCAATTTCCTGAACTGTTCCGAGGTGAGCATATGGACCACTGGATTGAGGATATCAGCCAGTTTCGCAATTTCATTCCAGGTCGTTTAACCCTTTTTCGCCTGTGTCGGATCTCACAAGATATCAAGAGCTCTGGTAGTATGGAATTTCTATTCCAAACCATGTTTTTCCACAACCTACTTGACAATAAATATATAAAATACCTTAAGTCAGCTAACTGAGCAACTACCTTTATGTTGTGCTTTGGCGACGTGACTCTCCTATTTGGGACACGTCCGTGACTATTTAGGAAACAGGGGGAAAAACGTTTTGATTGGTCAAGTAGGAGACGTATCGGCCGATGTGGATATAAAAACCCAGCCGTCCGAATCTTTTGACAGTCATCGAGTTCATCATCCCGAATTCAAGTTATTTTTTAGGCCATGTAAGTTCAGTCCTTTCGTAATGTTTTTGATCAGATTCTTCGGGTCGTAATGTGGTTTTCAGATTTTTTATATCTATTATGTTATTTATTTACGAATTTTCCAGCCACACGCGCTTGAACAGAATTCATTTTTGGACCGCAGCAGCTGTCGTTCTTGGGCTGGTTGTGGTGTTTTCTTGTGATGACTTCAGCCTTTTGACGCCTAAATATAGTATATAAAATAGAGGACCTACATATAAGGGTTTTGAAAATTGGCCCACCTATTAGTAAATGAGGCTGCTCCTGGCCTCAGGATGACCAATATGATACCGATTATGTACTAAGCTTATCGGCAAGAGAAGCCTGATTTGGCAATTTTTCGCAATGGCTTGCTGGATGTCTATTGTGGTAGTGAAGTGGGCAATTTGGACCAATTATTTAACATTCCGAGGGCTTGAGGGTAGATTCTTATGTATATTTGGTTAGACTAAGCGATGGTGGCTGTTCGTCTAAGATACACACTGTGCTCCAGCCTGCTGGTGCCGTCTCTCTCATAATAAGGGTGTCCGCTCAAAGTACTGTAACCCCCCATCGGCCTCCACCCCCGCAATCATGGGGATTGGGATTGAGGGAGATCGAGGTTGGTGGATCTGCTGTTATTTCTTAATTAGGCAAAGGGAGGTTTCTGACTCCCTCAACTATGCTGGATGACTTGGGCTTCTGATCCTAGTTGAAACAAAGAACCAGCATAGGGAAGAGCCCAGTCCAAATAACTTTTCTGATAGCATTCCAACGTATAAAGCAAAGATGCTCCCTCATGAAACTTCTCTATATCTATCACCGAGGGCGTTTCCCACGTTATCATTTCGTCTTAGCACGCATTTTAAACTAGTACCTAGCCACGATGTCGCAGGGCAATCTCGACTTTTCAAAATCTGAAATGAAGTCTGACCCCAGTAAGCCCACTGAGAGGGAATCCCAGAGTGGCAGTGTCCTTTATACTACCCGAACAACCGACATTGAAACATTGGAAAACCTTGGCTATAAATCGTCCAACCTGGAACGAAATCGATCTACGCGCACTCTCCTTTTCCAGTCTCTCGCCATTGAAGCCATCCCGTTCGGCATAGGTGGCCCTCTTATCAGTGCTATCTATGGCGGTGGTCCGTTGGCTCTCTTCGTCGGTTGGATCGTTGTTGTGGTCTTGAGCCAGTGTGTTGCTTTATCCGTAGCAGAGCTAGCGTCACGGTACCCAACTTCGGCGGGGCCCCATTACTGGTCATTTCAAATCGCTTCCCGTGGCAAGGCTGCGTTGTCATTTGTGACAGGATGGACTTGGCTTATCGCGAACTGGACGATCACGCTCTCCGTCAACTTTGGCTTTGCCTCTCTTCTTGCCGGGACAATAACAATGCTGAAACCGGAGTGGGTAGCAACACCGTGGCAACTCTTGCTGATGCTCTATGCCATACTTTTCTTTTCAATGGTGATTTGCATATTTGCAAATCGCTGGTTGTCAATTATTGATACACTCGCTGCGGGATTCATTGGGCTGACAATTATCATCATCCTGATTGCGCTCTCGGTTAAGGCTGATGCTGGTCGGCATGATGCCGCGTATGCCCTGGGCCATTTCGACAAGAGCTTTTCTGGATGGGGAAACTTTACCTTCCTCATTGGCCTTCTGCCATCCGCGTATGTCTTCTCCGCAGTTGGCATGATATCTGCCATGGCAGAGGAATGCAAAGACCCAGCAGTAAAAGTCCCCAAGGCCATAGGGCTTACCATCCCAGTTCAGGGCGTGGCCGGTCTCTTTTTCATTCTTCCCATCTGCTTCACTATGCCCCCTCTTGAAGACTTGATTACTGCACCATATGGCCAGGCGTTGCCAGTTCTCTTTCGCTCAGTCATGGGCAATGACGCTGGCGGGCTTGGGCTTTTGATGCTTGTCTTAATCCTCACCTTGGGCTGCAGCTTGAGCATCACCGTTGCTGCGTCTCGATGTACGTGGGCGTTTTCTCGAGATGACGCGATTCCCGGTGCCCACCTTTTATGTCGCGTTGACAAAAATCTTGGGGTTCCGGTGAATGCCATCGCCCTGGTTACCGTGGTGCAGATGCTTCTTGGTCTCATCAACCTCGGAAGCTCTTCTGCATTCACGGCATTTGTGTCTGTCGGTGTGATGGCTCTGGAGATCAGCTATCTTATCCCTGTTGCCATCAGCCTGTTTCATGAGAGCAAGGAGGTCAATGCAGCTAGATTTACTTGCGGTCCTGTAATTGGAACTGCGGTAAACTGTGCTGCGGTTGCCTGGATTATTTTCCAGGTAGTTCTTTTCAGTATGCCAACAGCTCTTCCCGTCACGGCGGTTACTATGAATTACTCCAGCGTTGTATTCGTTGCCTTCGCAGTACTATCTGCTGTGTGGTACACTATCCACGCTCGTAAAGGTAGGTCAAGTTTTATGGTAATCGCAAAGAAGATCTATGCTAACCTATTTACAGTCTACAGCGGGCCACCAGCTAGTGATGGAGTCTCATCATAGTTGCGGAGTTGTTTGGTACATATTCAGCTACCTTTCGAGATGGACTGGCTATTTCTACTTTCATATTGTATCGTCTTATATGGTCTGGGAATGTATGAAGTACTTATTCGTAATTTCCATGTTCTGAAAGCTGCAACATTGTCTGTTCGATTATAATTGACCCTGGTATGCCGACTCGATGTTGGAGCTACGAACCAGTTTTCCAAGGTGTCGTGTGCGAATATTGATGGAATATGCAAAAATTATTTGTTCAAAAGCTATTGAAGATTGTGAGTGTCCCTACCCCATAAAAGTTTAAACTCCCTGTGTAATATTTACATAGACAGGCAACACATAAATGGAACTATTGCTATTGGCTCGTGCAAAGTCTCCCTCTGGTATGCAACAGAACCCATGAGATGCCAAAACAACAGCACTTTGACAGGTTAAGCTGGTTTATGAGAGCACTGGCGATTCCACGCCATGGATAGCTGAGTTCTTCAATGATCAAGGATGTCAAATTATGCACAAGAATGCTTTCTCAAACTAAGCGTAGTCCTGCCTATCTATGTATCAGGAGTGACCGTCTACAAACGAGGACCAACATCGCCGCTCTCGATAAGCTTCCTGTGAATAGTTCGTGCGGCCACGGCCCCCCGCTCGATTGCACCGTCAATAAAGCCTCTCCACCCTTCTGCCCAATCTGAATTGGCCATGATAACCCGGCCATGACTCTTCTGCAACTCTTTTAAGTACTTGCTCATCTGCCCAGGCCCCCAGTTGGCCCAGGTTCCCTTTGAATATGGGTCATTGACCCAGTCATGAGTCACATAGGCCTGGACTTCAACATCGGCCTGAATATTCCTTTTAAGGCCTGAGATCATTTCATCACTAGAATCTCTATCAATGACGCGACCATTATAGCCGAATGCGATGCAGTAGGTACCGCTCTTCGGATTATCACCGGTTCCTGTGTGATCAGAGAAAGCAAAGCAAAATGGAGACTCTCCATATGCGCTAGCCGCCGACAACCAGGCTGCCTCTGGTTTTCGCAGTTTGAAGTGAACTTTGGCAGCTTTGTTCATATGCCCTCGCTTGATTGCTTCTTGGCGCAGCGGGCTGAAGGGCGGCGAAAACTGAATATCCCCTAGGCAGTTTCTGCAAGTTGTCAGTCAGTCTGATCTAAATTGTGGTCGGTCGGAACTGTTTTAGTACTCACAGAGGAATAGTGCAAACCACATGTTTGGCTCTATATGTTGCGCCGCCCTTCGCGGTGACGTTGACGCTTCGAGAAGTTTGTTCGATTTTGTCGATGACGGTTTCAAACTTGACGTGACCTCGGTACTCATCCAGGATACTTCTAGCAAACAATGTCTGCCCTCCAGGCCCAAGTTTGTACGACTCAATAATCTCGAACATACCCGAGATACTGTGCCCTCCAAGCGCATACCAGCGCAACGGTTCCACAAAGCCGATCTCACTGCCCTTGTCGCTTCCTATAGTGCCAACCAGAGTCTCAAATATGGCCTTGTCCTCGTCTGCGCCATCGATCTGATCTAGGCGGTCCTTGATGCTGAGGTGATCGTATCTGGTCCATGGGGATGGCTGCGAGAAAGGCTCGTGGGGATAAGGCATTAGCTCCCGACTGGTCAAGCCATCAATTGTAAAGAAGGCTTGCGCAATTGGCTCAACCCGAGCATAGAGCTCTTTTTCAGTCATGGGCTTGAGCTCGCCACTAGGAGCCTTGAACCAAACATGTTCAGGAGCAAACGTTCCGTTCGACGTCTTGATGTTGGTATGCAGATTATACCGGTGTAATTCAGTGAAGACATGTGGCTGGTTCCTGTAAGATCATTTTTAGTTGCTATTCATTAAACAGTAATCCACATTAGATCAATCATACCAATGAAGCCAAGTGCCACCAATTTCGAACTGTTCTCCCAAGGCCGATGCAGTCCAAGTTCGCCCCCCAATCCGGTCCCGGGCCTCAAGCAACAGTACTTTGGCGCCGGCGAACACAGATAGATCACGAGCAGCAACCAAGCCAGTGAAGCCAGCCCCAATTACAATGGCGTCGTAAGTTTTCCCGAGTTGCGATTGAGTGGTACTAGGTACCACAGCTTCCGTCTCAAGGCCATATGTCTTGCTGAGTGGTGTCCACTGAAAACCTTCTTTGCTTCGAGGCATGGTTTTGCTCATGCATAGATTGTATGTATTTTATTTAACAACAGCTGAGGCGATGATTTGCACAATTCAGAGTTGGTATCTCTCAATTTTTTTCCGTGATTGAAGGACTATTTGACTATTTCAGAGCCTCAAATCTTTCATATCAACTGGTACTGGGGATCATTATGAAATGACCGGATCGCACTACCCTTCCTAGTTACCATCAAGATAACCAACAGGGTATTACAAAGTTGATGAAGTTCGCTTGCCCCATACGGCTCAAATACGCGATCGATACGTCGATTTGTCTTAAAGATTGTTTACTTTTGGGTTCTCTTAAAACTGTCATATCCGGAAGTGTTTTGGGCTCCACAAATCCCAAGTTCTCCACACACCCTCGCCATCGATTGTCACAAGAGGAAATAGCTTCGTTCATAGACAATTGCTGGTCGTTTTACTTGGTCCCTATATTTTCTATCTTGCTGTGCATGCGTATTAATGGTACAGTATGATATTGTATGATGGTGTGTGAACGAGCCACGACACCATTTTTGGGATGACCACTCATTAAGCATCAAGAACAGCATTATTCAATATCCTTTCCCGCCCGACTTGTCTATTTTCGCCTCTGGTTTCACCTCCGGCACCATTACAATGTCTGAGACTTTTCCAGCTATGCCTTCTCAATGGACTGAATTTTGATCGCACTTCCTTGTGCCCGCTTGATGGAAACCCAAAACTCTCGCTATAATGGAGTTACGGCTCGCCGTATTGTCAAATGCCTTAAGAGCAGCTACTTAAGAATGCCTCTCCAGGCTCCATATTTGCACAAGATAATGCTTCTACACATTCAGCTTAAATAGTATACGATGGCTACAAAAATGGGCAGAAGAGAATGAGGTTATTCAAGCGGAGTGGACTATATTTACTAGGTCTTAATCCGGTCGAAAATGTATGAAAATTGCTAATGGAAGGGATCTGTAAGAGATATTCCATATTCCCATCAATGAAGAAATACCAGGTATCAATAGGCTTACTCTGAAAGGCTACTTCGAAAATATGGGAAGGCTAAGCGGGTTCCAAACCCTTATCAAGTCAACGGACAACAGACTGGAAGCTCTAGAAGCCGCAAATGGCTGGTACATAAAAATACTAAGCTAAGCCAATGTTCTACAATGGCTACTTCAACAAAAATCTCACTCTAAAGTCTTATCAATAAACACCAACTTGGCTGAGAAAAGCCACTTCAAATTGGGCTTGCAAATTAGTGTTGTTTGGTCATAATGGGCGTGCGACGTCGCTGTTGTCCTACCCCCAACCCCACTGTAAGTACTCAAGTTGGCCGTCACCGTGTCTTCGAGCCTCCAGATCGTTGGTTCTCCATATCATTGTCTGCGATACTTTAAACCACAAACATCGTCTCTATCATTTCACTTGTACATGAGGCCACTCTTCACTCGCGTACAATATCAGCCACTGGCGCTTACAGCAGCAAGCTTTGTCCATGAATCACTAACGGCAACTAGCTACCTATAACAATGTAGAGACTACGAAAATCTCGTCTGCAGTCAGATCATAACATTCTCCAATCAAATTGCTTCCCTATACTACCTCCATATGCAATTCAATTAACTTCTCCTGTGCGCTCGGGTCGCTCCCGTCCCGTTTGTTCAATCTCTCATGCAAGAAAGCCATACGCTTACCAAATTCTTTCTCCTCGTTCCAAGTGAACCCACGTCCTCACGAAAATAGCCCCAATTTCCTCGGGCCGACTAAGTTGTACTATGGTAGAGCCAGCTTGCTGGTGTGCTTACATATATTAGCGGAGGTGATAGCAGGTCGTTGCTCAAAGGGATGGATTAAATTGCCTTGTTAGAGAGAACTAGATTATTGGTACAGTTATTTCCAGTCTTTTGCCAAGGTCTCTCATTCCAGTCAATTTGGTAGAGCAACGGGCTTGAAAGCCTTGCGAGTGCCTCACGTGACCAATCACGTTCAACATTTAAACATATCTAATATTCAACACGTCACAATGATGGCTGTAGACGTGTGGTGGGGTCAGAGCAACCAAAGTTGATGCAAGCAATTGCCCGCAGAACTTGTTCGCCTGTTTTATCTTTGGGTAAGTTTTAACTAAATAGATCTTGCCCAGGAAGCCCCAAAATGTTCGAATTAGAGCGCCAGAGAATCCTGGAATCTAGTCTGTGGGAACCACGGAATGGGTGCCTCGGCTATCTAGAGGCATGTAGCTGCGTTGACATTGGTAAGGTTGATTTATTAGATGGCGTGGCTAGCCTGTGGTTTGTGTTCATAAGTGGAAGCTAAGCAACTGTTAGAAGGCAACACTCTATCACCACATTGCAGGAGTGGTTACTTGCAGGACGCTGAGGTGGACGACTGGTCGTCTCAAAAAGGCCAATTCGCATCTAGGACACCCGCTTCTATCCGTGTGCTGATGTGTGAACGAGTGGGCTGGGTGCCTCTTGGCTTTGCCATGAGCAAGCGTTCATTCTTATCAGTAGAAGGAGCGTTCGGCCTCCCACCTGAGGCGCTTCCCATCCTGAATCTCAACAGGGGGCAAGAGTACTACAATGCGACGTTCAACAGTGGCGACAATAGTCAGTCAATGAGTTCTATTGGTTAGCCCCCAAATTAGAAAGAACTATGCTGGAGATGGTCATTTATATATCAGCCCTTACAATCAAGCTTCCGCAACTGTTTCAGCTGGGAAACCTCGGTCTATCACTCACCCATTGCTTCCAAACTGGCAAAACGTTGGCCTTTATACATGGGTGGCATGTCTTTGCAAACGAAAACCACGTTACCGGAGAACCCGTAATTCCTCATGCAGGGAGAATCCAGGAACTGATCCAACCCACACACTCACTTTGGACTCATCCACTGCTATTGCCGGTAATTCTCCTACAGGAACACCTTTTCAGAGCGTACTTGCGAAACAGTGAGCTGTGGAGGATTGTGCAAAGCATTGAAAAAAACCTCGGTGTTACACGCTCCGGTCCTCTTGTTATGGCTGAATTTGGCGTCACAAACGAAATGAAACAGATCATCGCGAAAGAAGAAGACAGAATACGGCTGACGGCTATCCTAAATACAGCGGCGGCGGATATCTCTGGTGTAATCAGAGTTCTGAAATGGGATCAGCAATACACTCGATTTCCTCATCGAGTCAAGGACCGAATCGATAAATACCACGGCCAAGGCCCTCTCAGTGTGTGTTCCGAGTTGGCCAGTGCGATCGAATTCCTAGATAGCCATGTTTCATCTGCTGAAGACTTTGCTGGCTCGATGCGCTCGAGGCTGGATCTACAACTGAACGTGGTGCGTGAAACCTCCTATCTCCCGCAAAATAAAAGAATGTACTGATGCAAGAAATTGCATACAGCTATATAATCTTATTGCACATGCCAGTGCTGATCTCAACCTCAGAATTGCTTCCATGGCCGGTCTCGATAGCGCAGCCATGAAGACACTTACTTTTGTGACGATAGCGTTTCTCCCCGCAACATTCATTGCCGTCAGTTCCTTCTCTGCATAACTACTTCATAAAGCTAACCATCACTCAAGACTCTTTTTAGTATGCCAATGTTTCAGTGGGAGTCCGGTGGAAAAGATACTATTTCGTCGAAATTTTGGTTTTACTGGGTGGTTAGTGTACCTCTAACGCTATTTATGGCGGCTGGATGGCGAGTATGGTGGCATTATCAGAAAAGTTACTACGCGGGCGTTTATCGGAATGGATATCAAGGTGAAGCTTCTGTATCTGGACAAAACACGATCTCTAAGTAGCAGGGCATGAGTGTGTGAGGTGAAAGAAGGGAGGTTGACTCAGAGGTCCTCGAGACTCGAGTGAGGCCCAGTTAGACAAATATACAAGAGTCATAGTAGCACTTTTCACGTCTATGCTTATTGAAAAAGGGATAATTAATAAGAGTTAGAGAAGGCATAATAGTGCCTGTTGGAGTGACCAAGAGTGTTTGCGTTCTTACCAACACTAATGTAAGCCAACCAAGTTATATGTAATAAGGAAACTGTTATATATGGGAGACAACAGAATGCTACGACCATTGCGACTATTGCTGGATATTTTAGGCCTATTGGCGGAGTGGATATTGCTTCCTTTCTTTGTTACATTATAGCTACCTTACGCATTAAAAAACAAGTCCAAAGAATAAAAATAAGAATCAAAAGAGCAGCCAATTTGCTCGCCTCTTATTCTTCAATCACTTGCCATCTATCTATTATATTAAATTAGCTATTATTATTCCTATAATCATCATGTCTAGAGCTAACCCACAGCTAGTTGCTGAGCACGACATCCAGTATGAGCCCCAGGCCTAACTATGTGCCCCATTCTTTGGTCTGGATATGGCGCATCCAGTGCGAAACCGGCGTCCCCCCCTCCTCTCGCGACAATAACCAATCCATAGTCTACGAGAACTTCCGCCAAAGAAATCAGCTCAAATAGCAGTGTCGAGGCTAGCCATCCACCTTTCATAGCTGGCCTGCAGGGAGATCAACTCCGATGAAACCTCCACCTACGCTCAATTGGTGCTAATAATTGCAGGGGAACGGCTGTGATAAAAATATCAATGTCAACTCCATAGACATTTTTAACTAAGAATTAAAAAGGGAAAAAAAAGAAAAGAAAAAAAAAATGTGTGGTAACAATGCAAGATGATTGAGCCTTAATCTGGAAGCCCAGGCAGGAGGTTACCTAGGCAGATTAGTTACACAGTTTAGATTTAGACACTGAATATTCTAGAGAGCTATTAATGACTCTCGAGTATTAATCAGTAACATACGACGGAGGTATTGGTGTACTCTGTTATAGGGTGTAGAAAATATGCGCTTGCCATTTCCGTGTCCTATGTCCAGAGACATGCAAATGATGGAAATATTTGGCTATGTTAAAGTCTTTCGAAACTTATACTAATTCATGATAGAAAGGCATCATGCTTGAGAATACTCCAACAGTGACCGTAGAAATCGTCAAATTCAACGCAATCTGTAACAATAAATTTGACGGTGTATTTATAGCTGTACGAGTCAGAAAGTATACCTTATGTATATTATCTGTGTTTCTTCATGAAATCTTCAATAGCTATTGACTATATATCATACTCTCATTTAAACGTCTTACCGAGAGAATCCTAGCCACTTCTGTGTTTCCTTCCTAAACAACTTTATCCGTTTCCGCTTTCAAGTTTGTTCAAATAATTACCGTTATATGCATTTTCAATAATTTATGTTTCCTATTAATATGGCATAAGAAGTACTAACGGGATAAAACGAAAATGCTTGAATCGATCGTATACACGAGGTTGGCCTGACTGATTACTCTATGGGGAACGGAGCTATATAAGCGTCCTCAATATGAAGCTCCATCTATTTAAAATACGCCAGGCTAAGTATTTCCAGAGCTTCATTCCTCCCCGCCATGACCTTGCAAGGCTCATGGGTCCAACCCTAGATGTTCACTCCATTTTCGATCACCTTCCAGCTTTGCGGATCTGGAAGTAGTGAAGGGACTGTGGCGTATTGGCGTACGTTCTTGCAAGTGAATACTACACTAGGCTACGAGGAACGGGTACGAGAAAATAGCCAACGTTGAAACAATACGTAGTGTAGGCAGAATGAATTTTCAGGTAGCGGCAGGAGTTAGCCATCCTGGGGTAGACAATCTATGGATTCTTCTTTCAAATGTTATAAACTTCGTAAACTAATCCGGCCTCTCAACCAGGTTGTATTTGAAGCAAGCCAGAATGAAGAGAATGCGACTCTCAGCCGGACCAGGTTATAATGTACCGATCCTATGTTGCTAAACCATTTACTATCTGAAACCTGCGCAGACATCCCGATAAACGTTGTTTTGCAATCCAGCTGCATCCGTGGGGATGTAGTTGAGAGCTGTTGCATGAGAATAAGTCCATCTAGGGTCGTTCAACTCCGTCTTCCAAGTCCAGTACACCCACCCATCCATTCCAGGAGACTCGTAAAGTTGCTGCTGGGCGGTAAACCAGTTGTTAAAAAAGTCTTTGTTGCTCCAGTCGACACTAGACGTCATACTCCATTCACCGGTGATGGCAAAATCCTGGCCAGCTACAACGCGACTGTCTGTGCATGCACTGTGCATAAGTTGAGTTTGGTCACCGTTATTGCTACCTAGTGCGAAACCAATGTAGTTGTGGTCATCATAGCCGGTCATTGGATCATTGGCCACCGCGGACGTTGAGCGAGGGTTGCCAGAGTCCCACTTGCTAGACATGAACTGGACGTGGAGTTTCTTGTTGCTGGGGATTCCAAGAGAAGCTTCGGCGTTGCGGACAGCTTTGAGTGCAGCCGGGTAGTACGTTTGAACCAAGCCTGGATCCTCGCCGGGAGCTGGATAACGGTTACCCCCGTCGTGGCGGGAAACGGGCTCGTTGAGGACCTCAATCATGCCAACACTTGAGTATGCGGAATTTGTGTGAATACGGTTTGTCATCCAGGCAAGCCATTTTTCAGCACGACCAAAGTTATAGTCGCTGAAGAAGCCGGCAGGCTTATTGTTCTGGCCAGTGAACACGTCTTCTTGCTGACCACCAGGAGCACCATGGAGATCAATGATGACGTACATGCCTAAGTCGGCAGCCTTCTGAACCACCGCATCGAGATAGGGAAGCATTCGATTGCCGTCGGCAAACGGCTCGCTGGCCGTGTCAACGATGGCAGTGTAAGACCAGTAGCCGATTGGGATGCGGATAGTGTTCAACCCTACATCATGAACGGATTGAACGGTAGCAGGGTTGATCCAGTTTTTCCAATGGTTCTCAAAGTTCTGGTTACCGGTTTCGCGGTTGCTGCCGAAGTAATGATCACGCATGCAATCGAATTCAGAAGCAGAGCTGCCGCATTTCAACACGTTTGCCCATTCAGTTTTCTGCAACCAAGGCTCACAGATGAGCCACCCTAATTACAGTGAGAACCAGAGTACTTTTTCGTGTTTTTGAATAGGATTGGTATGTAACTTACCCCCGAAATTGACACCACGGATCTTGGTTATGCCACTCGGGAGTGACGGCTCGAAGCGCTTGCCGAGCTGCGCGAAGCGAGCCGTTTGGTTGAAGGCTGCCAAGTCACGGTCCTGAGGAAGCCATGCCTGGACGGAGTTAAGGAATAGAAGGGTAAGTAAACCGGAGTAGTGCATTTTGCTGAGCGTGTAGGCACTGAATTCTCTGCGATTTACCTGGCAAAATGCTCAGTCTGGAGCCGGGAACTTGCCGTATTAACTAGGTTTCAGAGCTCGGATTCGTTATAGGTGGGTACTCCTTTTTCTTAATTTATCATACATATGAACGTGAACACATTCCACATTGGGAATTTGTGCCAACTAATTAACTTCAAATCTATATAACCATGCTGTTACAGTCAAATGACTACTATCCAACTTCATGCAGCTGATAAAGCATAACACCATTTACTTCACTTCGGGCCGTTTTATCGTAGTAGTGCTAACCATTAGCGGCACGCATGCAGCCTCAAGGTAGGCCTCCAGGTTACGCAGTGTGTGGTGGGTTTCAAGTTAATACAAACCTCGGTGTAATTGTGGTACAAGCCCAGTGGTAACAGCTCCCTAATCCATGTGAGCCAATGGCTTGAGCTGCCATTTTCAGATACTGCACCCCCTTAGTAATTGAGTGTGCAGACAAACTGAGTTCCCCCCCGGTCAAACCTGAGCCCACAGGGGTAAGGATAGCCCTGTCAAGTCCTGACCAAGCTCTGATCACGTGTATGTGGCCCACAAATCTCACCAATCATTCAACAAACAACAACGGCTCACTCTCTCAGTCAGTCGTGAGCCCCCGAGACACTTAGCTAGTATAGAAACCACAGTTATTGCCGTTAGATAGCCTACTTAGCTACTCAGCTTTCAATACAACCTAGTTACCACAATCTACTTGTGCATAACCAGATTTAATACCCAAAGTGACTACTTCCGCTGCTGCCTAGTATAACCGCTCCAATCTTTATGCCAATAGCAACCTATCACGACCTGGTTTATTCCTTGGGAGCCGATCAGACCGTTACAAACCTGATCGGATCAGTTAGGCAAAGCTAAGCCTATTGACTGAGGAAACCTAAGCCTATTAACGAGACGTGAGTGAGCACATGATCCATAAGTAATCGGTCATGACTTTTTTTTTTTCCTTATATTAGTATTTCTAAAATTCTCTAAAATTATTCTATATTTACTCTTGATTTAAATCAGATAAATAGGTAAATAGCTCTAAGTAAATAACTATATACCTTATTTTGACTAGAAATAAAATAAATTAATAAATAATCCCAAGAAGATAACATAAAATCCTATTTTAGTTCCTAAGAGTACTTATAATACTCCTTTGAAAAAAAATTCTGAATTATTATAAACTTATATATTATAGCCTTTGTGTCACATTAGCCGAAGGTGACGTCGTGATGGCAGCATAACGGCGGCTGAAGTTGGTCAATGACTCCGAATCCATCAACCATACATCTTATCGGCCCCTTCGAGACCGGCCCATTGCCGTGAGTATCGAGACAAAGACTCCTGAGGGTTCTAATCAAGAAGCAAAGGCGCAGCTATCGGTCTGGACTGCTGCTCATCTGAAGTGGCTGCGAGTCTCACAGTTCGGTTGCAGTTGACATGACGCTTCCTGTGATATCCATCCTCGGCGGGGATTGGGCGCTTTTATTCGCGAGAGATCAAGCTGATGGGGTGAACCTCATTGAGACGTTCTCAGTTGGAAGTACGAAGTCGCTTGTTGGTTGTCACAAGGTTGCTGCTTTTATGCGGCATTTGGGCATTTGGGTGCAGAAGGTATATCGAGAGTGGGTATTGAAGAATGCTCTGGCTGCAGGGTTGGAAGATGGGTGAAATGGGATGAGTAACATTTCTAACTTGTAGTGACTTTATGATACAGTACCCTGGATATAGACTGTTGTGCAATCAGCACAAGACTAAGCCAGCGAATTAATGACTAAGTCAAAGGCAAAATAGAAGATGCTTAACCAAAACTCTAGACAATCACTATAGGCTAGCAGTTCGTACAAAGCCCAAATTGTGCGAACATGCATTCCTACGGCCTGCAGATGCAAATCATCATTGCCAACCTCACGAAGTCACTGCTGGGGATGTGGATGTGTGAGGAGCACTCCAAGCTTCCGTGAGGCCCCAAGCCACTGTCCGCGGGCTTTCGTCTCGGTCACGTCGCATTAGACGAGGGAGAGCCTCATGTATTCTAGCTGAAGCGTATGGGTAAATACCGATGGATAATCTTGATGTTGCTGGACTTGCGGAATCCCTTGTGGTATAGTACATTGTAGTCCTTCACCCATCTGTGGCCAGGCTGGTCCACCATTCGTTTGTTTCGTCATTAAAAACGAATGCTCCAACCCGCTCTTGCCATTCCAATCTTCGATCTGTGGCAACCTCTTCTTCATCGACTGGTGCTGCTGCGGCCCTCTCTCTTCTTCCTCCTCCTCCTCCCCGTCCTCTCTATCCGTCATCGTCAACCGGGCCAATATCCGCCGTGCCTCGCTCACCAAATTATGCAACACCCCGACCGCACCCGCCAGTGGAAGATCTGGTTTCCTTGCCAACTAACCATCTCGTTGTCTAGCATCGTGTACCGGACCCTCATCCCGTACGTTCGCGCGTTGATGATCCAATTCATCTGCGTCAGCTCCGCGTCCTCCTCGGCTTGTGCCCGCGTCATAAACCGCCGTATCTTGCGGTTGAGGGTTTGTTTCGGATCGTAAGGCGCCACTTTGATCACGACCGAACATATTCGTGTACAATTGGTTACGACACATATCCGCCCTCTTGGTCCAACCCCATGACGCGCGCTGATGATGATGCTCTTGTAATGGTTGCTACTCTTGCACGGTCATATAGCTTAATATAATAATGAATTTAATATAACTAATTGACCATTTTACTTTTTCCCAACTAACTCTAGCTTTGTTAATATTTTTTCAAGCTAATTAGCTTTTCCATTTAGTTAACTAAAATCATCTTTTTTCACCTTTTTCCTCTACCTAACACGTAAACAAGCCACCAAGTCATATCATTTCCCCTGCAGATTTACTACATAAGTTGCCCCTTAACCCTGACCAGGGTATGACCTATTACTAAAAGGTTGCCATATTCTATATACTAGAAAAGTCTAAGGTTGCTAGAGACCTTTTAGGGGGTCACATCAATCAGGTCCTTGTGACACCAGACACTGTGCCAAAGTCGGCACATGCTTGCCAAATAGATAATGGCTGCAGCAAGAAGAGTAACAAAACAGCATCCTGCGACCTAGTTCAATAGTACGGTTTAGCGTTCAACTCCAACAGAACTATCGTGGTACAACTCACTACCTTGTCTGATACCTGCTTTCCTTCTTGAGGAAGATCACTAAGAGTCCAGATGAAGACTACATAACCGCCGAGCCAGAAGTAGATGCTCCATTCTAGTAACGCTACCGCAACCTGCCATAGACCAAGTTGACCCCAATACGGGATCCTCTGCCCTGTTGGGGAGTCGTAGCTGAGGAGTTCGCAAATTAACACATCAGAATTTGCGACACACCCGACTCGAACCAGGAAGACACTTTGCTGCATGCCGACAGCAACATCAAGTATGAGGCTATTATACCAGGCAACGCGAATCATTGTGAGCGAAACGGCAGATATGAACGATAACGCCGGCCACGAGAACGAGCCGACAACTGCAGCGCTTATTACGGCACCCTTGGCAGCAGTATGTTTTAGCATGTACCAAGAGTATTGCGACGTCTCGAGACCGAAACACTTACTATAAGCCCGACGTTGGACAGCTGAGATAATGTAGACTCTCTCCACCTTCTGATGAGGTTTGCCTGATCGTTTCCGCGCCTCGCGTTTACCATCTGGCTGATGGAAACAAACATAATCCTCCACGCCGCAGTGTGCAGTGGGAAGACTACGGCCCAGATGCGGAAGAGTGTGAGTTTGGCTTGCCGAAGTGACGGCTTGGTAAGTGGCATCGCTCTTGCCCGTTATGCCTAACGGACTCCGTCTCGGAAAGCCACAAAAGCCGACGTTACAGCTACCGCATAGAGTGCTGGGGCTAATATTACATTCCCCAAAGCCGGAATAGATCGGTTCTCATCACGACCAGGTCGTCAGAAGCAGCCTCAAAGCTGGTAAAACAAAACGAAGTTGTCTTACTTACTCATGTGAATGAAACTGATGCACTGCGACGATGATTTACGAAATAGTAATTGTATCTGGCCGCTCACTTTCGAACCGTCTCGGCTCTCGTAGATTTGGTGCGTACGAGCCAGTGGCAGTCTTGGACTCCCTTGATGGATCGGGCCCCACGGTAGGTAGATTATCTGCTCTCGGTATTAGAAGATGAAGCGAAAGGCAGTATTGATGACTGCTTATCTACCTACAGTAAGGTTGAGGTTTTGGCACCACCGCAGACTCTTCCTTCTTGTCTTGCGGTCCTATGACTCGTTTGTTCCACGAGTTGCGCATCTGCCCTTTAGGTTGTTAGCTTTCTATGAACGGTAGCCGGCCAGGCAAGGGTTTGCGAGGATTGTCTGACATGGATGCTAGCAATTCGTACTTTGGGGACCTGTCGACAGAAGGTTGGGAGTTGGTCAATGTCGTTGTTGAAAGAGACAATCTACCCTCCAACTCGGTTCTCCGTTTCCAATACGTGCTCAAGTCCATGGTCAACTTGTGGAGCACAATTTCACCGCTCGCCTTTCCGTCCACAGTACAGGCGCGTACTTCTAGACGGCCGGCGAGCGGAATGCGTACCCATTCTGTATCTTTCTGGAAGACTATAAATCGAATGTCTTCAAAAATAATTCTTTGTGTTTTATTGGAGTTCGTAATGCACCACGCCTGCGTGAGATCAGTTTGATACTTGCTGTATCGAGACCGTCGTGACATTATAAGTTCAATGACGTCTTTGCGGCCTTTGCTACGCTCGTTGCCATTCTCGAGGTCGCAGAAGTCTCTGGCCAGTATGGTTTCCAGTTTTGCCTTGTTTGGGGCCACGGCAGCAGCCGCCTCGAAAAACGCATTGGGGTTGTAATTAATGTAATATAGTATTATATACTAAAAGCGATTGCTGGTACTTCTATCATAGGCTAATTTAGCAGGGATATTAAGTACCTTTCATCTTGTAGCATCTTCTTAGCTAGCATCCCCTATTTGGTACAAAAATATTGCCTTAGCACTGGAATGGCTTGCAAACCGCACCATACTGGTTTAGTTAGCTAAGAGTAAATTCCAACGAGGGGAGTGAGCTTACGCAGTAATCTTTATCACACCATGCCTCGCAAGTGGAGCCATTCAACTTTGCTTTCATAGAGACATCGGCCCAGGTCGTGCACCGATAACCAACCCTGCCGTAAGTCTCGCAAAAGCCATCCGAAGTCTGGCCTTCCCACCAGCCAGCGTCCTCTCGTTTGGCAAGTGGGGCATTATTAGCTGATAATTTCTCAGTAGGCATAGCCAATGCTACACTAAGAATAGTTGAGAGTAAAAGACTGTACTTCATCTTGTGTAATCTAAAATAATGTTAACTTGGAACTAAAAATAGTATTTATAAGATAATAGAAAGTTTTGCTCACTGGGTGTAAAACACAAGAAGTAATAATTTAAAAATGCAATAGAAAATTTAAGTAATATTTGAGGATTGATAGATATGGTTATTGGAGAGTTTTTATCACAATTATAAGAAATACTATAATGATAGTAAAACTACTAGATCCAGTATTGCCTTATATAGTAGAAGGCCCCTTAGTTAATATTTATACTAAAAGTTGTTCCTTTTACTAAAGTTCTTTTTTTTTTTTTACCTTCTCAGCTAAGATGCCTTTTGGAACGAAAGGTCCAACGAGTGTCATGAATTGAACATGTCCCGCCATTGCCGGGCTGAAAGTCCTTCAACCCCGCTCCCCTGCTGCAACCATCAGCACCCGCTAAGGCCCATTGGCGGGGTCTCCAGCAGCTTTTCTTGCGGCGCAGTATCGCATTTCACGTCCAACTCTAGTGGAACAGCTTTCTGGTGCTCATAGGAGTCATGACTGGCGCCAGAAGCTCTCAGAAAAGAACCTGAATGCCTGAATCATAGCTCGGAACGACCTAGACTTCCCACTGAGTCGTGGAATAGTCACTAACTTTGTAACCCCAAATTGGCTATATCTAAAATTGCCCAAATAGGTGATGTCCAGAAATGATTTGTGTCCCAAACAGGTCGTGATCCAAAACTGGCTACATCCTGGCCGACACATTACAGTAAGCGGTAATTTCGCAGGGTCAACACCTTGCATGACCGGGTGTCATCGCACTCGACTCGTTGGAGGGGCAGTCCATTCATATTGACCACGAACCTCATCAATACAGAGCGTACACAAGCCGTGCCGCAAAAACGAACATTTGCTAGTTTTATCAAGCACAAACGATACCACACCATCTTCTGCACTACTCCGGCGGGAGCCACCGGCTTACCAAGTGACAGGAGGATCAGTAATGGGACTTTGGCAGGCTAGCCAGGATTATTTGGGTGGTATTAGCCTTATGACGTCCCTATAGGGCGTCATTACCAAGCGCACGGCATAAAAGCTGTTGGACCTGTGGCCCAGGAAATATCGGTCCGGGGGGGCCCTGACCAGGGTCTGACAAGGTCTTCAGCTTCTAGTTCCTAGTTCAAGCCACACAAAATAAGGAGCAAGCGATTATAAGCTTAAAACAAGGACGCGTATCCTTTTAGTTCATTATGCAAGCCGGAATTTAGCGAGTTCTTGCATGATGCCAGGATTCCGTAGATGCACCCTAGGTATTATTTACCAAAAAGTCCAGCTTCGTCCTCCACCACCTGGTCTAACTATTGTCGTGCTTGTAAGCGGTTGACAAAATCCCAAAATCCTTTCGTCACCGCTAACTCCGGTGTCACGAACACAATCGGCACTGCCCGGTTCCCTTGCTGACTACTCCAGATATGTGACTCAATATGGCTCTTTGCGCATCGCTTATACAAATCATACTGCAATGATATTAGCGGTACCACCACGATCGTGACTCCTCCTTGCGGCGAACAATATGCCGGTAATATTAACGACAAACTCTTGCTTTCTCCTGTTGCTGCAATTTGTATGATCGGACTCTCGCCCCGAATGATTGCCTGAATAACCCCCTCTTGCTTGCCTTGAAATGATGCCTTTTTCTTACTATTTTTCGTAACTTTCCTCGGATATTTGCGTATTGTCTAAATCGTTCGTAATGTGTGTGCTCTTTTGCTGTGTCATATAACTGCCTCCCGCCCTGTTTCATCCCAGCCTAGACTCACCAAAGCTCCGAATTTTCTGAACGATCTGGCAACAGAGAGAGCCACCAGCGATACGTCATCTCGTTCTTTATCCTTCGAATTCACAGCCTCAGCGGCCTTGTTTACAGGAGGATATTCTCCCCGATGGGCAAGGGCATCTTGGCATGGTCGGATGGCAGCGTCTAGATGTTTCATTTGGAATTTATAAGGGGTTAAGACCAGCACTACCCTTAGAATCTAGCGACAAAATTTCCTTTCGTTCCGAAACGTAGTGAACGTAGCTTGGATAGTCAATTCTGAGACCAATATTGTACACTACAATTGGCCAATAGGTTAACCGGAAGGTGAAGTAAGGCATCAAGAGGCTCGGCTTACACATTGGATCTCAACAATGTGCCGGCGTTGGTCCCCTGACGGTTTTTGCCCTTGGAGTGAAAGCAAGTTTTTAATATACGAACCAAGACAAATAGAGGATTGCAACACACCGGTGCATGGAATCCTAATGTAAGTAGCCTTAAGGTCCTATAGAGAGGGTCATAAACAGCAAGAATGCTCAATAGGATTTGTTATCTTACCATAAATATTCGCAGCTCATCAGTGCTGATGACGTTTGGATCTCATATCAAGGTCAAAACCTACTCTGGCTCCCGTCAGAGTATCGTTCAGAGACGTCAGCGATCGCGGCATCGATTGTCGCTCTCGGCTGCGGATTGGGGCGGGTCTTATTTCCGATACCAGTTCTAAAGATGATATTGGGCGGTTAGAATGATAAAAGGCGGGACCGCCCAGCCAGCGGCATTAACCCCTTGGATCACAGTTGCCCACTCCCGGTTACCAGGCTGAAGTAGCTTAGCTTTTGTACGACCATCTGAGGTAGTAACCACCATGCCTGGGAAGATAATCCCCATCATAAAGCCCGTCTCATCAAAGTTATAAAGGTCCTCATCCAGGATGCCGTATTTTACCTTAAGGTTGCGTACGAGAGTAAACCAAGGTGCAATAATCCTAGGATCTTCGCATTTTAGCCCTCTGATACTCGTATTTACTAGCCCAACGCATACGAAGCTCTGGTTGTCGCTTGATGAAGTTAGCAGCCGAATTGACTCCAACAGGGGGCGCGTCGCGTGCGCGTAGTAGATGGTTGGCCATTTCTTCGACACCACGTATCCTAGGAGGAAATGCACGTGTGGATAGCTCAGTTACGTATGAGACAATAGCCTCCTCTTCGGATTTAGTAAGATTTATTGATTTAGAGCGAGTATCGCATCATGCCGTACGACCAGCGCGTCGGTAAGATAGGGTTGATAGCGGGATATTATAAAGCTTAACTGCAGCTCAAAGGCTTAGTTTTAGATTATTTTAAAGAGTTTGAAGAGCAAGAATAATCCTTGCTTTATATGAAGATGAGCACATTTTTATTTGTTAAGGAAATAAAGAAATTAAAGAAGAGAAAAAATTAAAGTGGAAGTGTTCCGCTCACTTGTGGATCACGTTATGGCAGCACGGGCATTGAGAAGATGGCTATCTCGTGCAATTGAGCGACTGTAGCATGTTGTATGTGGTCATGCGATCGGCATGCTGAGAGTTTCAATTGAAGTGGATGAAGTGAGAGATGACAAGTATCTATTCATCACGCTTAAGCGTTAGATTATCTAAATGGTTGCAATTTGACAATTACCGTATCTCGGGCGCTTTTGGTAAGATGCACTGCTTGCCATGTTGCGCAATGATTGGATTATACAAATCCGAAGTATGTCCGTCTTTCTATCCTGGCTGCTGTGATCTTGAATGACCAAACCAGGAGGTGCGGGGCAGCTTCCCTGACCTCTCTGTCCCTCTCCGCATCTCCAGACGCAGGGCATTTCCTGCGCCACTCTAGTATAACATTCCACTGGGCAGTTACCAGTTGCAATGGCAGTCGATGGGGTCCAGGTCTTCAAGCTGGGTATCGAGGCCCAGTTCGGTCGCCTCACAGATCGTGATAAACGATATGCGCATCACATGGCTCGGTAAGCGCGAGCCCAGGGACCAGCACTACACTCAAGTAACATGCTAAATCATCAAGTCTAGCTCGGCCTGGTTCGGAACAAGGATCATCCTCCGCCAGGTTTCTCCAGAGTCATCCGCAATTTTTGACTTCATCCTCGAGCTTTATCGCACTTGTTCCGGGCACTGGAGTTACCTCATCGGACCAGATGTCAGCAGCGAGAACCTCCAACGCTTCTTGACCTACGCCGCTACCTTTCTCTCTAACCTGGGGAACTACTATGTGCGTCCTAGCGCTTGAAGGTGCAAGTCTATTGGCAGTACTGACTCTAACAGGGCTCTGGAGACCAGAAATTCATCTCTGGGGTAGACGGCACTGTCCTCCAGAAACTGGCAGACAGATCCCCTATATTGGCAGGCCTATATGAGGAAATATCCGAGTCCATAAACTCCAGACCGCCTTTCAGTCTTGGCTATCCAAGCGAGACTGCTCAGAGCAGTTACTATCCCGGGAATTACATCAAAGAGTCGGACATCACCATGGTGTCAAAGGTTCTCGAGCAGAACTCTGTCTTCCCCGAGAACACCAGGCTTCGAAAAGCACATGATGGTGCTGGATTTGAGGTCCTCCTTGCCTCTGTTGAACGCGGAGATGTTGCCCGATATCCTCTCCTCAATGGCCGTGGATTCGTGAGACTTATTAGGGGAGATCATTCTTCCGATCTTCAGCGGGTGTGCGCTGAGCTAACGGAAGCGTCCAAACACGCAACCATCGATTTGCAACGACAGTTTCTCAGTGCTTACATCGAAAGCTTCCAAAGCGGTTGTCTGGACACATACCGTAAGTCGCAGCGGATCTGGGTGCGGGACAAGTCACCCAAGGTGGAGAACATCTTTGGGTTCGTCGAGCCGTATCGCGATCCGCACGGAACTCGGGCAGAGTTTGAGGCTCTGGTGGCAATTACAGACGATGAAGAGTCAAGTATTCTTGCCAAACTAGTTGAAAACTCGGTGACATTCATCCGTCGGCTGCCCTGGGCAACACCAGAGAATGATGGGAAAGGGCCATTTGAGAAAAATCTCTTCGAGCCGCCCGACTTCTCGAGCATCCATAGTGAGTGGGAATACAGGCGTGATCCATGATCGATTACTCAAAGCCTATAGCACTGGCGTACTGCTCGAGCATCATATTTCCAGGAATCAACCTACCAAACGTTAGTTTATGTGCAGAGACCTTTGGTGTGCATTTTGCGCAGACTGACAGTTAATTACAGTACAACGACATTCGGCAGGAGAATGGATTCAAGAATGTGATCATTGCCAACCGGATGGTCGCCGAGAGCCAAGCGAAGCAGTACCCTTTCATTGACGCTTCCGAGGCGGAGCAATTTAAAAAGCACAAGTTCTCGGCTTATTACTGGTGGGTCGTGCTCCATGAGCTCCTTGGCCATGGCACAGGGCGGATGATGGTTGAGACTATAGATGAAAAGTTCAACTTCGATATCAAGAATCCACCCGTCAACCCCATCACTGGAGGGCCCATTACATCCTGGTACAAACCAGGCCAGACTTGGACCGGCGAATTCGGAGATCTGGCTACCACCGTTGACGAGTGCAGGGCTGAACTCGTTGGCGCCTATTTAATGGACGATCTAGAGCTTCTTGAGATATTCGGCTTCACCGAAGTCTCAGAGATTCGTGCCGAGGACTGTGAGTAGCTCTGAAAGACTAGAAAAACTGGCTGGGGCTGACATGGCACCTGCAGTAACCTACAATCTGTACCAGCAGTTAGGCGTTGACGGTTTGCGGGGACTCTCCAACTTCAATGTGCATAGCGGCGTAAGTGTTTCCCCGAGTCTTGTTGACGAAAAAGTTGTTTTCCTAACCGATGGCACAGAAATGGGGCCAGGCGCACAGTCGCGTTAGTATTACCGATAGTACAGCCATTCAAGGTAAACACAGGCATGCTGATATCCAGATAGGCTCACTTTGCCATACTCAAGTGCTTGCTTCTTCATGGCGGCGGTGTCTTAACTGTCACCCACAATAAACCAAAGAATTGTCTGACAGTCCGGGTGGACCGTTCCAAGATCCGTACGCATGGAAAGCCAGCGCTCGGAAAGATGCTCTTACACTTGCATATGTTCCGATGCACAGCGGACTCCAAAGGCTGTCGCACGTACTATGAGGAACTATCGAGGGTGGACATGGAACATGTCGAATGGCGAGAGACTGTGCTCGCAAACAAACCTCCTCCACTCATCTTCGCCCAAGCCAACACGTTCCTTGATGGGGACAAAGTCACACTGAAAGAGTACGAGCCAACAATTGAAGGCGTCATTAAAAGCTGGGCGGAGCGGGAGGTGTGAGATGAAATATATTTCCTATGAATACATATACACTCAGACTCCGCCCTGCCGAAGCACAAGAACATATTGCATAATCTGAAATACCGTCTGAACCACTCCTAACAAAATGCTTACCGAACGAAAAGATAGGACACTCCTGAACGCGAGCCAAGCGGTAGAGTCGCGCTTATCCCGCCACAGCTGTCGGATGGCGCGAGGCTTCTTGCTCGACGCGTAATTGTTCAGTCGTACGATTCTACTCCGAAGGTGGGGGAAGTCACCAGCCAGGTCGTACTCCTCTCGCTCAATTAGCGTAATTGGACAATTGAATCGCTTCCTGCTGCACATTAGAGTCAAGAATTGATCATGTCCCTCATGCGGTGTGCGTGCGAACGGTCGTAGTCGTCGAAACAGAGTCCTCGACCGCCTACTGTGACCGAAGAGCAGGCGGTAGGAGAGTAGAATCTCCTGAACCAGCTCTGTGACATCCTCCTCACTTGCCCAGGGCACTGATCCAGGGCTTTCAAACCCGCAGCGGTGAATAGCACACTTCCGTAGCCCTTGACCATCTCGCCTTTTAAGGCTCGAGACGCAGAATGAGGGATATTGATAAAGAAAGAGAGTTCCGGAATGCCTGTCTAGTTCCAGATGGCAGGAGAGAGAGTCGACCCACTCAAGCCTGACACCACAGATCCTGGTCAATACATGAGCGTTGAGTGCCTTGGATATTATTACTTTGGTATTATTGAACAGCTTCTTGTCATCCGTATCATCAAAAGCGCAATAATCTCGTGGTGGAGGCATCATCCCGAACGCAAGAAGAAAGCTGGGTAGTTCGTATTTGCCCGAGAGAGAATGACAAATAGCGGTCACATCAAGCCTGCTGAAGCGGTGAGGGCATCGCCAGTTATGACCTGTATAAGTGAAACACGACCTATGATAACAGCCTCAGTGAGACCTTATAGGGCTCAAGCCCCTATAGACAGCCCCTTCTATAGAAGATAAATAGCCTGCTGTAGGACCTTTCTATAGCTAGAAATCAAGGCCTTCTGTGCCTTGAGTTGCCCCTATCCTAGGTGACAGAGAAGACTGGTTAAGGCATATTGGCGCTTCGCCGTGGTATCCGTCAATCTCGTCGAAAATGTTGAATCCTCCGGTCGCACAGCGGATGTCAGGTTTGTAGAGCATTGTCTGCCAGCCTAGGATGGAAAAGATCAGTTCTTTGGATGACTAGTAGGCTTCGTAATTGTCCTTGACAGATACGATACCGAGTTCGACAAGTTTATCCGTGATACTGTCGATGGTTTTCGGTTCGGAGACCAGGACAAGTTCTCTGACTTTGTTGCATAGGGGAAGAAAATGTGTGTCCCAGTCCGATTTCTTGTCGCAGTTCATGTTCGGCAGAGCCAGCAACAGTCGCTGCGGTTGGCTGCGGATTTGCTGGTACAGCCACCAGCGATACCACGGAAGGTCGGCGAGGGGTGGGATCAGGACCCGCTTCAACGTGGCTAGTCGTGCTTGTCCAAGACATCGAGGACATTTCTGATCACATCAGATCAGCTTACTTAATCGAGAACTAGTTGGTTGGAGGATATTAGTACCAAACGAGTGATCGGTCGAGTTCGCCATGGGAATGATAGCAAGAGTGCGGCACCAAGAGCCTATTATGTCTTACAGACTGCCGAAGCAAGAGCTCGTACGGATGCCGTTCCTTTGTACTGGTCAAAAGTATTGCACTAGATCGAGGCATAGCTACCAAGGCCACACCACTGGCTACGGTCGCTTCGGCCCGTGGCCGCCTTCCCGTCTTAGTTGGAGTTTAGGCGCTGGTAGCTTGCTGGGGCAAATGGCAATCTTCATTCGCTCGTTGGTTGGTTGGTGCATCTTCCAGTGCTAAGGTAACGTACAAGTATCGCGCTCCGCATATGCTAGGCTACCTAGTGCAACAAAGTTAATGGTCAAATTTTAGTAGAAAATGAGGTAGTTCTTTGTATCAAAAAAGTGGCGAGGACCTCCATCATTATACAATTTGAGCAGAGATGGTCGAAACGTGAGTGTCCCACAAGAGTCCTAGAGCCGCAGAGAGGAGAGAATGCTGATGCTAGTCAATTTAGCCGGGGATAAAGCCCATTGTGGCACCAAGCCTTGGAAAAGTATCGAGAAGAGTTGCAGGCGGCCGAGGATTATCAAGCCATCCAGAAAGTCCACACTCTCGAGGAGCTGATCGCTTCGTTTTTCTCCATCCAGGACTCTGCCCTGAGTAATTACGCTGGAGTACTTTCTCTTAACAGGATTGTCCCGAGGCTCAAGTTTGTCGACGACTTCTCGGCGGTGTTAGCTCTGTGCTTCGGCGCCGATGCAGCCCTAACCGCGGCTGTCTAAGGCAGCATAAGGTTGATCCTTTCGCACGCCTCCTCAGCCGCGGAGAGCGTCCAAGACGTTCTCGACATGCTAGAAGAGCCCAGTTTGACACTCCGGCAGTTCCAGGTCTACGAACAGACGCTACCACTGAACCGCCAACTCCAAGAGGCCTTATTAGACGTGTACTGCGAGATCATCTGCTTCTACGCCGGGGCTATCCACTTCCTCCGCAGCAATCCCCATCTAGTCATAAGGAAGAATGCGTGGCAAACTTTTCGCATTGACTTTTCGCGGACAATTATGCGCATAAAACGCATGTCGTCGACCGTAGAGAGCGAGGCCGACCTAGTGCGGATGTGAAAGGACGAAACGCATTACAAAGAAGTTCTAGAGCTCTTGAGTGCCATGAAGGTGAGCAATACAGATGGCGCCAAGCGAATTCGGTACAATAACATCCCGTTTGCCGCCAATACCAAGTTCATCGGCCGTGAGAATGCCCTAGGTGCGATTGACAAATCACTGGAGCCGGAAATAGCTGCGCCCTCACTTAATTCGATAGCATTATTCGGTATGGGCGGTGTCAGCAAAACTCAGATTGCGATCGCAATCGCATATTGTAATCTGGAAAAGTTCACCGTTATCCCGTGGGTTGCAGCTGATAACCCAATTGCCATTGGAGAGACCTGTCACAAGATCGCCGACGGACTCGGCCTACTGGGAAGTGATGACGAAATAAAAGACGCCGCTGCGGCTATCTATCAGGTGAAAAAATGGCTAGCCACAACAAGTTCGTTATCCTCTTCCAGTGGCCATTTGATATTGCAATCATCGTCTGACCGCTGCAGAGTCTACTTACCTCATCATATTCGACAATGCGGACGATCAAACGCTCTGAAGACGGCATGGCCGAACACCATGGGTCGTTGCTCCTAACAATGCGAGATTTCACCGTTGCTACATCTCTGGTAAACAAGCATTTACTAGTTGATGCACTAGGTGACGAGGATGGCAGGAAGATGCTTCTAAAGGCACTTAACCTAGATCACACTTCGCCAGATCATGCACAACACGCCTTTGCCATCAGTAAGACCTTTGGCGGACTACCTTTGGCTCTCACACAGATCGGCGGGTTCATCAAGCAGAGAAAGATGTCTCTAAAAGAGTTCTTGCCACTGTACGAGCGTTATTCTGCCAAGATTGATGCAAGAAAGGCGCCTGGCAGTGACTACGAGCATACGTTGAGCATGGTGTAGAGCGCCTCCTTCGAGAAATTGACCGAGACCTCCACCCGCCTTCTGAACTCGTTGTCTTTTTTGACCCCGATGGTATCTCTGAGGACATCTTGTTGCAAGGTTCTCAGAATATCGATGATGAATTTTCCTTTCTCTCTGAAGAATTGGAGTAAGTGACATTCTGCTGATTCTACAATCCTTGAGAACTCTGCGCTGATATTATCAATACAGTGTCGGTGATGCGTCAGAGGACCTCCTCCGAGCAGCCCTCGACAATTGGTCAGGCGACTTGGCGATTCTTTCAATTCATCGTTTGGTGCAGTCGGCGGTCCAGAAGAGGCTCAGCGAGTCGGAGAGCATCAAGTACTTTGATGGCGTCGTCCATATACTCTGCTGGGGATTCCCAGACCATCCGAGTACGGATATCGGCCATCAAATTGCAGCTCGGACGTGATGTGAGAAATGCCTTCCTTATGTCAACCATCTTGTCCACCTCGCAAAATATCAAGGGAAGAACCCAGGAGATCGACAAAAGTATGCTGATCTCCTGCTGAGATGCAGTTGGTGGGTAACCCTAACCCGTACCCTCCTATCCTCCTCCTGATGCATCTCCGTGTAGGTACCTCTACGAAAGGGAGATGTGCATTGTCGCTAGAGGAATGGTCGAGCAAACAATTCCAACATTCGAGGATAAAACAAGTCTGGGATATGCAAGCGCTATTGATCTTGGTGGCCTCATCGACTTGGATCTGGCCCCGTCTGATAAGGCCCTGGAGCCCTTCACACGTGCCCTGGAGATACGCAGGGCCAGGCTGGGCAGGATGGCCCCTTTATTGCCTATAGCCTCAACAATGTTGCTCTGGCATACACCGAAATAAGCAAAATGGATCTCACCTTCACAGCACACCAGGAGGCAATTCGTCTTAGACTTCAGGCCAACAGCAACAGAATCGGCAACTCTTACAGCAACATGTCGAGTCTCCTTCTTCGCATGGGCTGCCCTGACGAAGCCGAGGAGATGCTTTCGAGATGCCCATCCCTGAAAGACTTGACTGACGAGGCATTTCTTAGTACCGGCAATCCCCGGTTCTCAGGCGATGTGGTCTTGTTGTCTCGTATTCGCCTTGCCCAGGGACGATCGACTGATGCCTTGAAACTGGCATCGAAAGCTGCTCGGAAACCGACTCAAGACCTACGACTCGCAGTACGATGTCGCTTCCAAGTTACTAAAAGAGGGCCATGCGAGCTCAGCGACGTAGGTGCTCTATTCCTTGCAAACAGTGCGCGAATAATCTTCTAACTCACCATCCAGGCAACTACTCGAGGAAATAGTCGGCATATCTGAGACCTTTGTTGAGGGAGACGGTCAACGAGCTCGAGCCTTGTTCAAGCTCACAGAGGTCTCTGCAGACCGAGGCATGCAAGCTGAATCAATTGCCTGTAGAGAAAAGGCATTGACCTACGAGCGGCACTGAGACCGGAACTCAAGAACGTTCCATTTGAGGAAGCTGAATTCACCAAACTGCGTCTATGGATGCTGTGGTAAAGGGAACCGATAAGTTCATTGGTTCGGGCATCATTTTGACGAATCGTCTTTTGAGTATCCTCGCAGTGGGTCATGAAGTATTGGGTGGTTGAGCAGACGAGACGTTAAAATTCGCAAGTGCGATAAAGTAGAGGCCATGTCCAAGGTGGTCGCCAGCGGACCTAGTAGCACGAACAGCAAAGAGATCTAATTACCAAGTATAGGAGAACAATGGAAAACTTAGATTTAGTAAGATTTATTGATTTAAAGTAAGTATTATATTATACTATATAACCAGCGCGTCAATAAGATAAAATTGATAGTAGGATATTATAAAGCTTAGCTATAGCTTTATAGCTTAGCTTTAGGTTATTTTAAAGAGCTTAAAGAATAATAATAATATTTATTTTATATAAATATAATCCTATTTTTATTTATTAAGAAAATAAATAAATTAAAGGAGAGAAGAAATTAAAGTGGAAGTATTTTACTTATTTATATATTTTGCTTACCTATAGATTATATTAAGTATATAATAATATAGCTTTATAAGAATAAGAGTAATTACTAAATAAACTAAATAAAAATAAAGAGAATCTTTTAATTAGATAGTTTTATAAGTAAAAGGCTAAATAAAAAGTTAAAAATCAGGCAAGAAAAGCATATATTATAAGTAAGATAGTGATGCCTCTGTCCACCGGTCTTTTGTATTCGAGGAAGAAGGTATCGTAGTTGAGCGTTGTGAAGAACTTCTGTTGATGTATAAGGTATGTAGCCACGGGCGCGAACTAATGAAAAACCGGCAGGCATATTAACAAATCTTCCGTAAGCGGAGGGAAAGCATTTCCCTACGAAATACAATACACGAACACAATAGTTAATACCACCCTATCCCAACCCTAATTATCCTCCTGGCTGTAATGTCCGCAAGACGAAATGGAGATTGTAGTGCTAGCCGACATAAGTATCTCACATAAAGATTGTTAGAGCTAGCGATAGACCCATAATATACTGGACCCAGGAATCACTGCACCAACCTCAGCATCTCGCCCAAATGATGGCGTCCACATTGGGTCCACTGCTGGAGGCTCGCCCATGCAGCAACCAAGCCCCCTCATAGGATTCACTATATCCTCCTGGGCCATTATGAGCCAGTATCCTGCTGTATCCGCTCCTATGGGTTGAGGATGGTTGATAGAATTAGCAGTATCAAAAGAAGGGTTTGAAGCAGGCACCACGGAGCGCCAGGCACGATCAAATATGTCCATGCTGAAGTCCATTTCGTCCTGTGCGACCGATCGGAGCTGAACCACGCTCTCTGGCAAGCCCACATACATATCTCTTAATAGCGGGAGCTTGCGGACCATATTGTCTATTGGCACTAAGATATCGGCCTCTGCCGCTCTCGCAAACGGGTTGGGGTCCTCATTGATATCGTCTATGCTGTAGCAGTTAAGAAGAGTAATGTGGGCCTTTTGCAGATTTGGAAATGCATTTGGCACAATCCGGACCAGCTCTGTGATGACGTCGCGAGTGGGCGATAGCTTCACTTCAAGCTCCACCCCCGGACTTTTCCGTTGTCCGACATCCCATATAAGTTCAATAAATTGTATACTATGGAGACGTTGCGGGAGGAACAGTTCCGTCATTCGGCGAAGTAGAATAGGACGTGATAGGTGGAGAGTATTTGTGCCATAGAGAACCTCAACACCCTCAATGTAGCTATAATAGTAGCGTTAGCACATCTTTTGGTGAGTCGGATCAAACCCTTTCAAAGGCACACTCACGCCATGTGGCAGCTCAGAAGCCAGCCTGTCGCTCCCAGGAAACACTTCCCTGGCTTCAGCCCTGGGGCCTCATTGCAGTACCAGCTGTCTCCATCGAGGCAGGAGTCTCGCCATGGCTTGCGCCTAACATACATAAGATCTTGATTGCTGCGAGCTTCGTCCTCGGTTATACAGTGGCATCTGCAACCGGACCAGCGCCACAACTTTGGCTTCTTGATGTCACGAATTAAGTCACGCGTTCCCCTAACGCTCCCGGCCTGACTGTAGCGATTGGCGTGGGGCACCTCTTTGTTGACCTTCTGGATCTTTTTTATTGTTTTCGAATTCACTGAGGCCGGAGGGTGATCGAACTCGAGGTCCATATGCACAATGATTCCGCCGAAAGATTCGACTAGGATTCTCCGATGGAGCTCTGGAGGCAATTTCTGGAAGAAGGCGCTATGGAGGTGGCCGTCCCGGCTATCTTGCTGATCACCTAATGAGATGTGTTGCAGAGCCGAGGCAGCTCTTGGTAATGCGACCGAGGACTCATCTTGAGTCTGATGGCTGGGCTTGTCGCGCTTGATGTGAAGCCAACGCTGAAGCTTATGAAGAGACATGGTTATCGAAACACTGAGGAAAAGAAAGTGAGGCCTCTTATCGCGATCGCGTCTCCGATGCTACACGTGTACAGTAAATTAGTCTACACCACGTGATGTGCCTTGGAAACTCGGCTGTCTAATTAGCTAAAATTACCCTTCTATTCTCAATTATCCTGTACACTTAATTGTCGCCTCCCCCTGTAAATTGTGGCTTCCCTCCAAATCCGTCCTATTTCCATTATCACCAGTTTGACCTCGAGATGCCGCGAAAAGAGAGAGAAAGCAAAATATGGGTATCTGGACTTAATAGTATTCTATACCAAGGGGTTCTAAACGCCCTTTATTTTCTATAGAATCCTATATACTGCAATCTATAAGATAAATTCCTAAAATGTGCATAAGACCACCGGTTTTTAGCAGTGAACTATCTTACCGCTGGAGAGCACCCGAGCTCCATTGTTTAGAAACCTCTGGGGCGGCTGTTGTTAGTTTAGGACCTTGTTGCCCCTAGCTTACGCATCCTGCCGCCTCTTATAAAAATTATCTATGGTTAAATAGACTGGCTGCATATGTGTATCTTTTAGATAAATGGTCTTCTGCGGTGGCTTAGGTATGTTCGGCAAGTCAATAGCCCTTAGAATATTACCTAAATAGACTCTTGCCCTTTGATTTTGCTACTCTTATAATATAAGTTAATATAATGTAATTAGATGGTCTAGCTTTATTTTTAAATGCTTTACCCACTTTAATGTAAGGCTATTGATGTTCTGATCTTCATGAGGCATATCCCAGAGATTACTATCTTGAGTAATAATCTTATAGGTAGTGAATATAACGCCTTTGATATTGTTCCGGTCCTCAACATATTCCTCACCCTCTCCAAATGAAGGGCAATTAATGTAAGCTATATAGTTAAAGTTAAAGAGTATAATAGAGTCTATTAATTTATTAATTAGGAGGTTTTATAGGGCAACATCCTGGTGGGTAATGCTATATTTGAGGTTTAAGTTATCTATAACCTTTATAAGTTGCTGGAGCCACTCTAGCTTGAAAATACGCGATCTATTTTCCTCTAAATTACTATTAGGTATATAGATATTAGTAAATCTAATTACTTGACCTTTAAGCTCGTTAATAACCACCCAGTTAAAGGGAATGATATTTAGGTGGTGTGGAAGGCGTATCTATAAATTTATCTCCTTTTAGAACATTTGTGTATATTGCTATAAGAAGTAGTATTTAAAGATAATCTGCCCAAGAGTTAGCTTTATTATAATATAAGACAATTTAAGAGCGGAAAGCTAGATTTTACCTTTTTAGTAGATCCATCTAAGCATGGAGGGTATATAATAAGGTCTATATTAGGACCAAGCCTTTTGAATTTCTCGAGTTGGTCTTACTGCACTATCTAAACTCCTTCCGGGAGATAAGTGTCTTAAAGAGATGGATAGTATATATAGTAAATCTCATTATCTTTTAGATTGTTATATATTGTGTCACGTCCTGATCAAGCCTCAGATCACATACACACAGCCCTACAAATTTCTCACCAATTAGCAATAAATCACAATTCCAAACCATAATCTAGGAACTAGATTACAATTTATTTTACAATCTAATGCTATAGATTATAATTCCAAACTGTAATCTAAGAATAGGAACCCAATAGAGTTCATTTAGGTTTAGTACTAAATCTTTATAAACTTAAAATAGTAATTAATATATAAACCCTATCTATTCCCTAAATAGCCTATTTAGCTATTTAGCTTTTAATATAATTTAGTTATTATAATTTATTTATATATTACTAGATATAATACTCTAAGTGACTCTTCTGCTATTATTTAATATAATGCCTCAACCATTCTACTAATATAAACCTATTACAATCTGGTTTATCCTTTAGGAATTGATTAGACTATTATATATTGAAAGCTCTTATTTAGACAATTAACCTACTATTCTAAATAATATTAACTACTATTATAATAGTATCTACAACCGGAAAAGCACCTATTATTAAGAGTACCCCTTTTATTAATGTGGAAATAAAGAAAGAAGATAAAAAAGTCATTAGACTTTAAGAATAAGTTAATAAAGATATAAGGATTAATAATTCTTATATTAAAATAAAATATCATTAAATTTAAATGGAAAATAAATAAGATAGAACCATTCTTAAATAAACTAACCTTAAGCTTTAGAACTAACTTACTAAAATGGAATAATATATAACTTGCCTTATGAAGATCTAAAAAGACCAAAAGGATCTTTAGAAAAATCAAGTCAATAATCTCAATAATCTTATTGTTATAGCTATTAGCAATAAGGAACTAGAAGAGATCTTTAAGCTAACCCTACTAAAGAAATTCTATAAAGACCCTTGTAATACGATGGCGTGGTGTGACCGCTACGCCAATAGACCAAAAAGATCAACCAATTCTCATACAATATATGAGAATTGCACCACATATTAGTATATAAGGCACAATTCCTTATAATTATCCCCTCTCTAATAGTAGCATGTCCCCAGGCTGTGTTTACAATCTCCTACTATTATGTGCCCACTAATTGCATCTCCATAGAACTTCTTTTGCTAGGCCTAGTCGCACTTAAGGATGCTGGCGGCAGAAGGCATAGGCTCCTTAGAGCAATAGGCCCCTTAGGGTAATATACATAGGCCCCTTAGGGCAATACAAGCCCTAATACTACTATTAGGAGCCCGGACCTTCAGGCTTAAGAATATATAATTAATGTTAACCCCTAAGGCTTGGCTGTAGCAGGCAATTGCACACCTGCCTTATGAGCCTAATGTAAGCCTAATGTGATTATAAGGTCCTCTACTTAGGGATTGAACCTATAACCTTCCGCATAGCTAGAAGACCTATATTATGTAAGAATAATTATAATGTGATGGTGTGGTGTGACCGCTATGCCAATAGACCAAAAAGATTAACTAATTCTTATACAATATATAAGAATTGCACTATACATCAGTATATAAGGCACAACTCCTTACAACCCCTAAAAACTCTAGATATTTATTACCTAATATAAAGACCACTTTATATTTTACCTAACTATATTTTAATATAAAGACACTAAGGTTTAATATATAGCTAAGCTATTTAAAGGGAACCCTACTATATAGGTTGCCCCCTTTATATAAGAATATAATTAAGGAGGTAGTTCTATGGAAGTATAATATATATATTAAGCCTTTAGTAATTTTATAGGAATACTTAAATAAGCCTTTAGAATAGTAAATAAAAAGTCAAAAGTGAAAGAAAGGATTAAAAAGATCTAGCAGACTGGATTAGTATCTAATTATAATATTGCTTTTAACTAGCTCACTATTAAATTATTAAATTAGGGATAAGCCCCACTTATATTATTTTTCTTTAATAGATTTAAATAAGAAGTTTAAAAAGAATTATATAAAAAAGAGAAGAAACTTAATACTTTAATTAAATATATTAGTAAGGTAGTAAAAATTAATAATTAATAATATTTATAAAAATAATAATAATACTATAGAAATTCTAATAACTAAAGATATAAGAATAAAGGAAACTACTATTATATAACAATCTAACTTATTCCTAAGGGATAAATTGGTTGTAATTGGTTTATATTAGTGGAGAGTATTAGAGATAATATTAGAAGCGAGTAAGTAGAAGGCATTATATTATATTTAGTAATGCATAAGTAGATTGTGGTAATTGAGTTATATTGAAAGTTAAGTAGCTAGGTAGGCTATTTAATAGTAATAATTATAGTTTATATATTAGGTATTATCTAAGGTAATTATTATATTTAAGTTCTTAATTATAGTGATTATATAAGTAATTATGGTAATTATGGAGGTAATTACTATAATTAATTTATAATTCCAAGTAATTAAGTTATAATTAATAAGAAAATTATAGGGGTATTTTAGTATTTTGTTTGGGCGAGGAAATGGCTGAAAATAACACAATAAAATAACACAACCAGCCCAAAACCGGAGCTGCTGTGGTCCAAGAATGATAGGTGTCCAAGCCTTTATGGCTGGAAAATTTGTAAATAAATAACAAAAATAGATATTATAAATCTGAAAAAGATATTATGATTAGGAGCATCTGATCAAATGCTTTACAAAAGAACTGAACCCAATTGGCCCAAAAATAATATAAATTGATAATATTGAAGTTCATATCTATTAAAAGATGTGGATATCCGGGTTTTTATATCCACCTCCGGAAGTATGTATTTGTCCTGACCAATCAAAATCCTCTACCTAATTTCCTAAATAGGAAGGTCATGTGATCCCAATATATGCCTCCCCATGTGATATCACACTTGCCCTTAAGTATATAGGTATTGCATAACTAAAATAATAGAAAAGAAGCCTCCCCAGCTATTATATGCCTCCCCAATAGTAGACTATCTAATTAAATGCTTTTATTAAATAGAATAAGAAAATACCTCCCTATTATTAAAATATCCTCCTCTAAATTTATAAGCTTTCACTACTCCCTACAAGCTTCTCTTGCCAACCATTATTGTTCCTTTTTAGACTTTTGGTCCTTTACAATCTTTCTTTTGCTAAAGGCCCTATCCATCTTGCTATAAATCTCCCTCCACTAATCTATACTTACTATACCATTTGGGATATAAGATGTGTAGGTACTGGTGGACAGGCTATATTGCGTAACTCTATTAGGAATAATAGGGAGCTATAGTCTATTGGCAACTTCATTAGTTATAATAGTAGAAGTATGTTTAAAAGGGAATTGATTAGCTCTTTTATAATATTGGATGATTTTATTATTATTTATTTTAATTAATATGGCGCCTTAAAGCTCCTGCATCCCTTCCATTGGAGAGATGTTGAGGTGGAAGATGCTTTCAATATCCTTATTGATTTTAATATCATTATTGCTAATATCTATGACAATAGGTGAAGCCACTTGCATTGTGGTTGGACTAGATTGCTTAAGGATTCGCTAGATATTAGCGTTATTAGCTTCCTTGCCTATTAATTTACTGGCTAAGAATCTTGCAAATTGTCCCTAGCTTCTGGGAGACCTAGGTGGACCATCTTTTATACTAACTTCTAGGTTGAATAAACTGTCTCTAAGCTGGTTGACCTGAGTCTGATAGATAGATCCTGGGCTGATGTTGATAGAGATGCTCAGCTGAATTAAGGAGAGCAAGGGAGTAGAACCATCATCAGTCCTGAACCCCTCGCCAGTCTACCTATTAATGACTTCCCTTAGGACTTGAGGGAATTGGATGTTAATAGTTAGTTAAGAATGTTAAACTTAAGGGTAATTGTTTAGCTTAGTTCTTAAAATGATCCTATTGATATAATAACTCCTTATGGTACCTTTGCTTTCCTACTTAAGATGTTGGAATCCCCTAAGGTCAGTATATAGCTTAGACCTTTTGATTAAATTGTTCTTGCTCTAAGGAGTGTATTTAATAGTCTGGTATTGGCGTAATTTAGTCTTAATTCTATTGATAAGGAAGGTTTGGTCTTGGATATTAAGTTTATTAAGAATGACCATTAGGATGAAGGTATGGACATGTTTTATTATAGGTCTTATAGCTTGCCTGGCTGCCTTCTAAGGGGCTAAGGTCCAGTTTTGAAAATATATCTTAGGAGTGCTAAAGACTGGCTTAGTGTTGTTATCTATTTGTAGGAGTTGTGGGCTAGTAGCTTGGAGTAGCTATGGATAACTTAGACCAATAAGATAATATAAATGCTGGCTCAAAATAAAGGCATAAAGGTAATCATAGCTTTAACTATCAGTCTGGGGTGTAATTAGTATGCCTAGGAAGCTGAAGTTAAATAGTAGATTAGCTTTTATGAGGAACTTTCGGAAAGCTAGGCAAGTAGCTTTGGCTTGTCTCTCCCTTCTGTCTCTTAAGGTGTTGTAAAAATATAGGTGTATAAGCTTTTTATTAAATATAAAGTAGGTCTAGTGGTTCTGGTCAAAATTGATGTAATTAGTAAATAGACGCTTATTGAATATCTTAGCTTTTAGGGCAATAAGAGATGGATATCTAAAGGTGAGGTTATTATAAGTAGTGATTTTGTAGCTTAGAGGGAGTAAAGTATTTAATTAATTCCTTTTGGTAATCCCTTTGGTATTTTTGATTATTTTAGAAGATTTAATATGCATTATATCTCGATTAATAGCAATAATATTGTTAATACTATATGTGGTTATGATGAGAAAAGATATGAGCTGAAATTTCGTTGCCTATCTACTATCTTGAAGTTTTTGGAATATTTGCTAGAGATTGTTGTAATGTGCTTTTCAATCCTTTTAGTTAATGATCTTATTTTGAAAAGGAGCTTGAGATTTAATATAGCATAAGGCAAAAGAGATATCTCCTTTAGTATTAATAAAAAGACAGATTTTGTTATTATTGGCTTAATGAGATTAGTTTATTTAAATTTGGAATTGAGTAGGTTGGCGTTTATAGATCCCTCTGAGGTCTATAGTAGCAATATCTTCATTTGCAATTAGAAAACTCTTACCTCCCCCTTCTTTATAAATGCATATTTAGATGAATTTAATTAAATTTATCTTTATAAAGAATTGGTAAGTAGTTTATAATATTGTTTATAATAAAAACATTATGCTTAAGGTAATAGAAGAAGAATTGAGTAGGTGGGGCAATGAAGATAGATAGTGTGCTAAAGGGGTTAATGATTGTAAGTATGAGAGTAAGACTTTAAGAAAGGAAGAGAAGAAGAAAACTAAATGCTTAGGTAGCTAGCCATTTAATTAAATGGTTTGCTGCCTAAGGATTGCTTTATTAGCTAAGGAAGATGAGTAAAGCGCGATTTGCAGTATATAATTAGGGTGAATTAGAGAGGAAAATACTCTAGCAAACTGGATCTCAAAATATCCTCATGAGGGGTAATTTACTTATATAGAAATAAGTGAGTAATAAGGAATTATTTAATATTCTTTATGATTAGTTTGCTTGCCTTTAACCGTGATTTATAGTGGTTGTCCTGACTGCAGTTTGTGCCCCTAATCCCTTATATTAGATGCCTTTAGAGCCGCCTTTCTCTTCTTCCTCATTCTTTTCTTGCCTTTTCTTCTCCCTCTTAATATTATTTCTTCTGCTTTCTCCTATTAGGCATCGTCATGGAGAGGTCTCAATCTATGCCTTTATCTAAAGCTAATATCTCTAGGAAGTTCAATTTATTTTGGGCTTTCTTATTATTATAATCTCAAAAAGATCTTCCTAATGTTTGTCTTAAGGCTAAGTCCACTCTATATATTGACAATCTAATATATAAGATCTTTTTATTATAAAATAATTGTGATAGATATTATATTTCTCCTTAGAATTTTATTGAAAGTCCTTAGTAGAAGCTGGTAAGTTGCCTCCCCATGCCTCATTATAAGTGGAACCATCTGATCAAATAGTGTTTAAATCCATAAGAGTCTCGAAATCTGGATCTATAGCTACCTCGCCCTTAATTGCCTCGATCAACCGATATATATTAAGCTTGCCTTTTATTGAGGGCCCGAAAATGCGCTTAGGGTTTGGATTGGGGTTAGTATTACTATATAAAGCTTATTTGCTCTAGTGTTTTAACTTTCTATCTTACATTATAATAATCTCAGAAATAGATAGAATCCAGAAGATAAGAAATAATATATAAAGAAGGAAATATAAAGGAAATAAAGAAAGGGAAAAAGGAGTGTAAATTCTTTAGAAAAATAGAAAAGCTTATAAGGTTAGTTTCTTATATAGAAAAAAGGTCCTAATTTATATAACTAAAAAAGCCCTGCAAAAAAGAGGTTTTATAAAGGCAAGGGCTTTTCTGGTTATAAAAGAAGGTCCATTTAGCTAGTAAGAAATAAACATAAAAGCTAGTTTTCTTTATAATAAAGGGATTTAAATCTAGATTTAAAATAGCTCCGCAAAAAAGGGGTTTTAAAAAGACAAGAGCTATTAAAATATAGAGAAAAATCCATTTTAATAAAAAGAAATAGCTATAATAGTAAGCTTTCTCTATAATAAAAGGTCTTATAACTAGCTTTAAAATAGCCCCGCAAAAAAGAGATTTTATAAAGGCAGGGGCTATATAAATATAGAAAGAGGACCATTTTAGAAAGAGATAGCTATCACTAGAATAGCTTCTATTTCCTAAAGAGGTAAATAGAGAAGTAAAAGGGGGCTGCAGTAGTTGGTCCATTTGGCTTAGGAAGTAGTTATATTCCAGGCCAGCCCGGGCAGCTATATATATAACAGCCCGGGCAGGTATAGGAAAATGAGCTATATCCAGCAGCCTAGGGAAGCAGCTATATTCATGACGGAAAAGGCAGCTATGTCCGACAGAGCGGCTATGTTCGTAATGAACAGACCGGGAAAACAGCGGCTATTTTCACAACGAAAATGCAGCTATATTCCTCGGAGGTTGGGGCAGCTATAGCTTCTATCCAACCAGAAGGGAAGGAAACCGGGGACGTTGGTCAGCGGCAGCAATAGCTATATCCAGTCAGGGGGACTAGAAACCAGGGGCAGCAGCTACTATAGCTAGCAGTTGTAGCTAAAATTGGGTGGCTTGGAAAAAAGGGGGAAAGGTGGGGCCTAATTTCCAAAGCAGGGGGTATAGGGTAGCTAGGATATCTATGTGAAAGAAAGTCTCTAGCAGGCCCAAAAGGCAGGAGAAAAAATAGGAAAAAAGATCCTAAATATGTTCTTAAAAAGCTCTATAGGAATATTCCAAAAGGGAATAAAATAGAGAAAAAGATCCTATAGAAAATAGGAAAAAGCTCTTAAAAAGAGAAAGCTAGTAAACCAGATTGTGGGAAAGCTAGCCAAAAGTGAGACTCTCAGACTGACCCTTAGACCAACCTAAAGACCGACCCTTAGACTGACCCTATCCCTCATGCGCCGACGAACTGTACTAAAGTTCGTTAAAGATTTATATAGCCCCACAAAACGACAGGGGGTAGAGTTCGTTGAAAAGTCAGTATAGAGTTTATTAAAGTATATTAAGTAATATATAATAGTAAATTATAAATTAGGGGTATTATATAAATAATAATATAATATAAAATGTAATATTTAATTAATAAGATTTATAGAATTTATTTAGATTTAATATTTAATAATAAAGTTTTATAATATTTTGCTATATAGTTGAAAGTGGGGCCACCCATGGCCAGGGCCAGGGGGCAAGAAGACCATATAAGAACCAGTAGGTAAACCAAAAAGAAATGGAAACCTAGAATTATAAAAAATATAAAAAAACAAAAGAAGCCATAACCCATAAGGTCACCTAAGAAACCAACAATCAAGAGATAAATATATACCAGAAGAATAAAGCACACCCAATAACCCAATAGTATAGTATAAAGACAATACATTATAATACCATAGGAAAGATATTATTCAAAAGGTATTTATAAAGGTTGAATTTAATACCATTTTTATATTAAGGTTAAGCAGTTTTTTACATATAGAAAACCAGGGAATAGGATTAAATAAAAAAGGGTTACCATTATAGTTAATAGTTAGCATAAAACACAAGCCAAAATAGTATTCCCAGAGTTAACATATAGTAGGGAAAAGCAATGGAGCCATTTATATACAACAATCAATATCCATTTGTATTTTGCCAAGAATATAAGTGGGCATATATCGCGAAGGAGATTAGTACACATTTAGTAGGTTTCCATACCACCATCCAGCTAGCAATACAAAAGGCAATTATATAGAAAATACAAAAAATTCCCAATTTAATTGAGAATTAGACACAATTAGCCAAATATCATTTACCAGATCAAGTTCCACCCATCCTATATATATAGGCACCTAAAAGCAATAGGTTATAGTGCTAGACATGCCAATACATTATGCGCAAGATCAGGGTTATATAGCACTATTACAAAAAGCATCATAATTAAGCAAATAATTGGAAAAAAGGCAACAATATTAAGGCAAAATTATAGAAATTATGCCAATTATTATAAATTAGCGGAATTTAGTATTAGAAGTTATTTCCCAGCCGTACAGCCAGCAGTTAGTTCAAAATAAAGAGTGCAGCCAATATTAAATTCAATATTATTAAAGACAAACTAATAGTAAATAAAGAAGATAATGATGAGGACAATAGCCAAGCCGCTATATTAGCCACATTAGACAAATGGGATATTATGTAAGAATAGCAATACACAGATAGTCAATTAATGTGGCATATAAAAGCATTAGACCCAAAGAATAAGGCCAATTCATGATTGTAGCGGGTTGATTAGACCAGGCATTTAGAAGGGTTAGAAATGGAAGAATTGCAACAATTTATCAAAAACCCAGCTGAAAATGAGATATTATTACAATATATAAGCGAGCAATGCCATGGTTTATTAGACAAGGTATATAAAATATATCGGTCATACCATATTAAGTTGCCAGCCATATTTAAAATTAACTAACATAAGGTATTTACATAAGCCAAGCGGCCATTTAAACCACAGATAGAGGCGGATTTATAGGCATAATATAAAGGGGTAGTATATAAGATTATTTACATTATTTATTGCACCAAATAACAATCACAAGAGGAAAGGCCACTATATACCATAATAAGCACCCAAACCCAATATTGGAAAGGGTTTGTTAAGGCATATAGCTAATATCAGGCCACACAGGAATACCAAGCCAGATTGGCAGACAAAGAGGACCATAAAGAGTGGGGCCAGAGTAGCGCCAGCAATAGCAACAGCAGCAGCACCCACAAGGATATCAATATCAACAAGCAGATCAAGGAAAGCCAAAAGTCATATCGCAACATATATGCGCAGTTTATTATAGCTATATTGGATTATTCATTAGGTGACCATTAGTATAATAGTATATTAATTAATATATTGGCTATAATGGGTGTCCAGGATAATGGCGGTTAATATAATATATTAAATTATATACTAGTATTATTAACTGTTATTAAGGTAGCATGAATTGTGGTATTATATTATATATATATAGAGCGGCAGGCTAAGATCTGCGCAATTATAGAGAAAAAGGGCATAAAGAAGGCCGACGCCTAGCAATTGGGCACATCCATATTTGCACACATATATTAATATATCTATAGATTTATAATACGAATCGGAAAGGAGACCGACAAATTCCTATCGCCAATGGATTGGATGTTGGAGATATGTATATACAGAATGAAGATTCAGTTTATAATAATGGCCGGGGGGGTCATTAATTGAATTGACGATTAGGTTATATTCTAGTGAATTCGGTTTATAATGGCTAAATTGAGTGGGTTTATATACACCATATTGCAAAAGGCATATAATATTATGGCCAAATTAATAATATATAGTAGTAAGGGCATATATACATTACCAGCCATTATATAAGATAATATATATAATAATAATAGTAATAATGCTATTGGATATACATTTATTAAAGATGACTATAACAAGCTATGGGTTAAGAAGGGGAAAGGGTATATCAAAAGGTAGATAGTTTAGAGCAAATAGCAGTAGAAGGCATAATTACATAGATTAGACGCCAATAACCAACAAACCAATCAACTAACAAGACATTTATATAGAGAAAAGACAGCAAGGGAATACGGGCGATTATTGGACCGATTTTAGAAGAAGTTATTAATTTTAATATATATAATATCCGGCCAGCCAGCACACGCTATAAAGATATTAACAATATAAATGGAGAATATAGCTAATGCAAAGATGCAGAATATATTTGCAAACTATAGGCAAATGTATTTCATCACAACATATTATAAGAATTTCCAATAGTCAAATTAGGTCAAGATCATCCACCAATTTATACCACCTGAGGTAAATAAGTTATTAATGTAGTATATATAATTAATTTTGCCATTTTGGCAGAGCGTGCAAGACATTATCAAGAGGTCAACATTCCACAGCACATATATATAGGCGGACAAGATTATATCACATAATGTAATTAATCAAACAGTAGATTAAGATATAGGTTTTAGCAGCCAGCAAGATATACAAGACCTAGAGCGACTGACGGAGCCAGCCATATAGCCATTCCACAAGGTAAAGTGATCATCCAACCGGGTTTAGTATATTATCTAGCAACACAATAAGCGATTATTAGATCACAAATTGAGCACAAGTAATTAGCAATAAATTGCCATTATTATATCCAACTAATATTTAGATACTAAACACAACCCATCATATAATAGTGAGAATAAAGAGGATAAGAATAGCATTAATAATATTAGCAATGCGCGGGATTTGCAAGCTATATATACATCACATATAGTAAGCATAATATATATATACAAAATGCAATAAAGGTTAGGCAGGATAGCCATAATGCAAAAGAAATTTTATAAAGTTAGTCAAGAATGGCATTAATTTTTCGATTTTGGCTAGGAAGGCACTAGCCAAGATAGCATATAGAGTAAGGCCATAGCTGCCATATAGTAGTGAAGGCAGTATAATAAGTTTGAGAGCAGCCGATAGAATATACAATTGAGAAAATTGGAGGTATTACATTAAGTGGATATATTAGCTATATTGGAATGCATTTAAGGCAAAGCAGCCACATTCCGGCCAGGCCAGAGGAAAGTAATTAGCGCTATTATATGGGAAGAAAGTCCAATAGTATAGATCATGCCCATAGATAGCGGGAAAAGCATATTATTTATATTGCTAGCATATTGTTCACAGTAGGGCCGGACAATTATAATCATGCCATTAGTTATATTATAAGAAGATATTTACAGTAAGTGCATCAAGCATGATATTAAGGCCAGTATATAAAACAGCAAGATAGGCATATACTAAGACAGCCGGATTATATTGGCCATTATTAAAGCTATATTCACAGCCACATTCTAGCATTTTATTTAGTAATTGTAGAATTAGTTTGCTATTAACCAGATGGTTATTAATAAATATCACACAATATTGGATGGATTGGATATATTCCGGCTAGTATTATATGATATTAGGCAAGAAATCGCATTATGGGGTGTATAGTGGGTATTTTTAATAGCAATA